>JAXLQG010000006.1:174443-774443 GCA_035928285.1 Vermiconidia calcicola
CAGACAGACAGACAGACAGAAAGACAGAGGGCGTCACCACTCCGCCTCGCATCTGTACAGTCGTCTACTGGGCATGTGCCTTTCGCTCGGCCTGAACTTGGCCCTCGATCCATCTCAGCTCGTTTGGTCAAACCGCTTCCCGTCTTCCCGTGATGACGAATCACTCTTTTATCCGACATTTCTATCTTTGGACTTCGTACTGCGTAGAGAGAATCATTATTCATTGTTCCGTCAGATCCATATCTGAAAGGACGAGCCGTGGACATCTACCCACGTAGAACCCTCGCTGTAAAAGCGCAATATGAGCAAAGAAAAAAGAAGCCATCCCGCACATCATGTACAGAGCTATACATTAAGCACACAATATCCCGTACTGTCCAGCATCATCGGAATTCAATCGATGGGCACACGCCTTTTCCCCAAACGCCTTGCTTACCCTCGTGCTTCAATTCGAGCTGTTGATACCTGTTTCTTCGCAGTTAGTCACGATGAGGTCGACACCAAGGCGGGTCGGTACTCACTTCTCGCTTTTGGAGTGGAAATAGATCCCACTCACTTTTCCCTCGACTTGATTGAAACAGATATAATAGAAGCCTTCAAAGCTGGCTCCTTGGATGCTCTTCAGCTTGTAGTCCGGCACAAGGAAATGCTCCTTCCACCGCATGAAAATGTATTCTTGCTGCCACCAATGCTCATGGTTGAGAGGATACACAAAGTTAATGTTGCGCTTCGCTTGGAGACTGAGCGGCCTCCATGGCGGGAATCTGGCCCAGTGAGTGAGATCGGTTTTATCACTAGCTCCCCAACTCGGGTCTTTGGTTCTGAAGCTGTATTTCTGATCTGGTCCGCCAATGATCTCGCCGGTGAAGAAAGTCGTCAACGTAGGGTGGTCCGGGGTAAGCCCGCAAATTTGCAGGTAGCCAGACATGGTCGACTGTTCGATATCCACGGTCAATATAGTCACTTCGACGTTGTAAATCTGCCGATCCGACTGCTGAGTTCCCTTGAACTTGGAGTAGGGCTGGAATGTCGCGGACGGATATTGAGGGCGAAGTCGTCGGTGGGAGAAGTCCCACTCCTTCAAGTCACTTGTCCAGTCGAGTTTCTGGTCAATGGAGGGGACTCCAGCTCTGGCACCACGGAATCTTTGGGTATGCTCTTCCGGAGATGGCTCTGCGGAGGGTGACGGTATGCCTGAGAAACCCTCCTCTACCACCTTGGTCTCCCCGTCGACGTCTTTTCGCTTCGACGCTGATCTGCTGTTGGCGCTTTCAATAGAGTTCATCATGCGCCGATCATCGTAACCACTTGTCCGCATGTCTCCAACCACTTTGAAGTCCTGGTCGTCGATACCATCATTGTTCGAGTCATCGAGCTCCAATGTACCACCAACAGCTTCAGTATGCATTTTCTCTTCGTATAGGTCGGGAGATGTGTACATGCTCGCTTCTTGCATCAGTGACATGCTCGCTTCTTGCATCAGTGACATGCCCGCAGCTGTATTGTCACTCTCGGGTTGCCGGCTGACTCCATCGTCGTCCACGAACCTCTGTTGACTGATTGTTCGGCCTAACTCTTGATCACCATTGTTTTCGGGAGGCGGGGTTAACGGCGCAGGGCACGCGACACTGGGTTGGTCTATATCAAGGTGGTGACGGCTAATGGGCGCATCCGATGCATGAGACGGCATTGAATTGCGACAAGGCGTAGAATTATCATGTGGATTTCGTGACAGGGTGAGTAAGGTAGAGTATTGGCTGCAACTGGAAGGAAGAGTCGGCTATGAGGTATAGTATAGTGAAGAAAAAGAGTTGGGGTTGTTGTCAGAGCACGAGATGCGGCAGACAGGAAGACAATGATGCGATGGTGATTGACGATGATGGAGAGAGTGATTCAGCGCTCATGCGTGATGCAAAGTCCGTCCTAACGAATCGGCCTCACTTTAGGAGGTAGGTAGGTTAAGGTACTTAGCCTGGTGAGCCCATTAGTTAGGGCCCTTGAAACATGCACTCGCCCGGCTTCGGACTCGACCTTTGCGGGGTAAAACACCCTTCTAAGTATCCGTACCACAGTAAAGTCCCCTCCAACTGTGGTTGCTTGTCCATGCCTACCAGCCTTGCTCCTGCCGAGCTGATATCGTCCCTCAGACATTTACGGCTCTGAAGTCCCATACTACCGTCATATCCATCCTCGCCATGGCCTCTGTCAGTGATCCATAATCCTTCCGACATTCCCTGGCCACCAGTCGCCGCGACACCGCGTCGGCCAGCTTCAATCGCCCGCAATCTGTCTCTCCGGCTCTGGACCATGTCTGATCTTCTTCCTTGTGGTGGCGACGTGTCGAGCGGCAAATGGCTGAGTCTCGAACTGTTGTGCTTCGTACTCCGTATAGCTTCCCATATTCTCGGGCGTGCAATCCTCGTTTAGATTGGCTTGATCTAAAAGAAAACCTCGTTACCATCGTGATCACAAACCCGGCTTGCTGACATACCTTGAAATGAAGGGATATTAAAGAAAAGACCAGGGCCTTCAAGTCCTGCACCAAGTAATAAAACACTCGGAGTCCTTCTGGATCAGCCGAGTCGGTGACATCGCCCAACGAGCCAATCTTCGCCGTCTATTCCAAAAATGTCAATTACTGCAGCCAGACTCACACGAATATCACGCACCTCGAATTGTATGTGGTCTGTTCCAAGCCTGATCTCCAGCTCCTGTCTTCCGTCTTTGTTCTTTTTCGGCCACCGCAAATCGTCTTCTTTCGTGATTTCGCTATCCTTGATGATGCGCTTGATCTCGGAGATGAGGAGGGCGCTAACAGACACTGTTCCCACGAGTCAGTAGGTTCTTTGGGACAACATGGCGGTAGAGCGACGTACTCTCTTTGCGAATGAGCGAGTCATTGCGGTAGTTGGAGTTGTTGGCATATCTTGCAATCGCGCTTCGACCGTCGCCGATGACTCTGAAGTCAAATTCTTCCGCGCTGTTAGAATGGACTAAGCCGTTTGTTTTGTGCTGGACATACCTAAGAATTCATGTCCAAATCGACCCGAATGGCCGGAACTGCGCTTGGTCAGTATTTCTCTGGCGGCTTCGGATGATGTTCCATACTAATATCGCACATAAAACGGCTCGCTGACGTCTGTCTTTGACATGATAGCTAATGGTCCGCAGGACGGAAGCGACTTTAGACCGGCACAAGAGTTAGGGTTGAAGCCGACCAGTCTTTCAATGAGCAATACTCCGTAGGTACCTTATTCAAGGTGGTATGCGGAGGAATCATGCGCAGTTGACTGCCAAGACTGCGAACCTTTGGCCGCTTTAGCAGTCACGAAGTCTACCAGGCGAGCAGGCACCCACCAGGTACAGTATCTTGTCTTGGTCGCGAATGAATGTCACTCCACGGTCAGTCCGGGGAAGACACTGCACTTCTCTGAGCTTCAAATACAGATGCTATAACATCTCCCACCTATCTACGTCTGAAGCTGCTCATAGAAGCTCACTGAGTTGATGAAGGCACACCTCTTCAGTAGCTGAGATTCTGCTCCGCCTTGGGCGGCCATACTCAATTCATGCTGCCCTGCACCTGGTCCTCCAATGACCCTCACACTCGCTTCTTGTACAGTCTGGCCTTTCACGGCCGCCTGTGTCTTGTTGTATGCCTGTGTCCAATCTGCTAAAGTGATTGAGGCGTCGCCACTTGGGTTGCCCGTTGCAACAAAGTGTGCCCAACTACCAGACATCCTCGTCTGGACAATTTTCTGCGCAGCGGTGATGCCGAGTCCCAGGTTGGCATTGTTAAACACAAAGGGAACATCAGAGACGTGGATCACACCTTCAAAGCCTGCACCGAACAGCTGCAGTAAAGTACCGAAGGTCGTCTCATTGAGCTCGTAAAGATAGCTTTTGCCGCCGTACTGCGCGACGTGGTGCGCGACGTCGATTGCTGGACAGGCAAAGTTGACGTCTCGATATATCTGCGCTGCTTGAAGGTAATATGGCGAGATCTGATTAACCGGTGCTGTTGCCAGGAAGTCGTTGACAGGATACAGAGATGTCAGGGTCTTCCTGGTTGTTGCGTTGAGATGTGGATATGAAGCCATGAGATAACCCTGCACTGCACTTGTGCTGTTCAAGAGAGGACTCGCGAAGATGCTGCCGTCGTTGTAGTTCCATCCATCAATGATGGAGACATTCTTGTGAAATCGTCCTGATCGGACAAGATTGGACGGCGCTACGGGGATGAAGTCTCCGTCGACTGCTGGGAAGAAAATATCTTGAGAGGTCTGATTGGCAGTTAGGTTCTCGTACTGCAACACAGCATCCAGCAGCTGGGTCATCGGCAGCTGGCGAAGACAACCCAGGACGATTGTGCTATTTTTGCCTGTGCACCCAGCAAGCTGAGCCACGGTAGTTGTGCTGGTCACTGTGAAATTGCCCGAAACTCCTGAATCTCCTGCTGGCGAGCCCGACTGCATAATGCCACGCTGGAAGGGAATGGAGCCTTTGCATTGCGATCAGTCAAACACATCTAAACTTGGCCATGAGGAGACGCACCTTTTCCGCCATAAGCAGTAATTTGCAACCCTATTCCAGTGCCGCCATCGCTCTCGCCGAAAAGCGTCACTTCCTCGGGGTCCCCCCCGAAACCTGCGATATTCTTCTGGATCCATTCGAGTGCAAGACGCTGGTCCAAAAGACCTGAGTTTAGGGACTTCTCGGTACGGAGGGCAGGACTGTTGCCGAAGCCGAAAATGTTCATTCGGTAGTTCATCGCCACAAATATCAACGGAGTTCCCTTTGCTTGGGCTCCAAGGACAAGAGCAGTCGGATCATATAGTGAATAGTTCGTAGACCCATATTCATCACCTCCGCCGTAGAACCATACTAGCACCGGGAGTTTTGCATTCTGTTTGGTCCCGGCTGGTCTCGCGACCCTCAGATTCAAACAATCTTCAGACAGTCTGTAAACACCTTCATTGACCGTCAGCCCAGCGAATGACTGCAGAGTCTTTTGAGGGCAGGATGGACCAGCAGCTGTGGCTTGCACAGTGGTGCCACTCTGGTATGTGAATGCTTGAGGGTGCTTAAATCGATTCACGCCAGAGGTGTCCTTGCCATATCGGATGGCTTGAAAATTCTCAACTCCGCTGTAATTATAGCCTATATATGTCAGATTATGCGTGCTGTCGTGAACAGTCACTGGAGACTGGGCGACTGCGAGCGCAACAAGAATGAGGAGCAGATGCCAGAACGCTAGCATTATCCCTTGTGTTGAGAGAGTCTGTCTTTGCGAGGGCTAAGTAAGATGCTTGTGCGCACACCGTGCTACTGATGTAGATAACTTCGAAGGATTGTGTAAAGTGGTGAGGTCGGCAGGTGTTGTCAGTGGCGCCTAATATGGCAAGCTGAAAAGCCGGAATAGAGCAAACATCTTACTCGCTGCCTCGCGCATTAGAGCGGCTTGCAATGATGCCTCCAATGGTGAGCCTGCTGATTGAAGAGAAACTGAACCTGTACAACAAGATTGCTAGGTATGATACAGCGCCCTCTCTTGTGTAGTTCAAGCCCATAATATCATCGGCAACTTCTGGACGGACGGAGGCAGTGGCATATTGACAACGGTTTGGACACCCAGACTCTCGCAACATGAACCACAATGAGGGCCTGCTGCTCGATTTCTCGTCAAGCAGGATGCAGTCCACACCTACACGACATCTTGATTCATCACGTATACAAGGAGCTGTAATACAGTCGTGAGCGAGTATTTTACCTTGTTGATTCTTTCAAGAAATCCTCGGGAGAAAAGGAGAACAAGAGCCTCGCCGGTGAGATGGAGTGGATCGCTGACGGACGAATCACATCACGTGTCACCGCTCCTGCCAAGAGGCCTGATATTCTGGACACCGAGTCCCCTGTACGCAGCCCGTGAATTCTGGCATTGCTGTCCTGTTCAACAACAACTTTCCACAACACGATCTTTACCCTGCGGACGATCTTACCCTGATCTACCGGACAGGTCACGCACTGTACAATGCGTTGATCGTCTCCGACCGTCACCCATCCTCTGCAACCCACGAGAAGCGAACCATTCCCCTCGCGCGGCCAACGACTTCCCCGGATTCTCCTCGTTATAGGGAAATACGTTAGCAACCATGGCTAGTTTTCTGGAAAACTCCTACAGTTTGGTCCATATGGACAATACTGCAGATCAACCCAGTCAACAAGACCTCAAAACGCAGCTGGAAAAGGGCACAGATGAAACCAAGGTGGAAACAATGACGAGGATCCTGACCATAATGTTGAATGGCGACCCTATGCCCAACCTTCTCATGCATATCATTCGCTTCGTCATGCCCTCAAAGAGCAAGCCCTTGAAGAAATTATTATACTTCTATTACGAGTTATGCCCGAAACACGACGCCAACGGAAAGCTGAAGCAGGAAATGATCTTGGTTTGGTATGTTGCGGATGTATGAGGAGAAGGACAATGCTGACTCTGCCCAGTAATGGAATTCGAAACGATCTACAACACCCTAACGAGTTTGTACGGGGTAACACGCTGCGATTCCTTTCTAAACTTCGAGAGCCGGAGCTGATCGAGCCCTTACTGTCCGCCGCGCAAACCTGCCTCGACCACCGACACGCCTATGTGAGGAAGAATGCAGTGTGGGCTCTCGCATCAGTCTACCAACATGCTCAAAACCTCATTCCGGATGCTCCAGAAATGCTTCACACGTTTTTGGCTGGCGAGAGCGATACAACGTGTAAACGCAATGCATTCGCTGCTTTGATGAGCATAAGTCACGAAAAGGCGCTGGACTATCTGACTGGTGTTATGGATGGAGTACCCAATGCCGACGAGTTGTTGCAGTTGGTAGAACTTGAGTTTATCAGAAAGGACGCGGCGCAGAATCAGACAAACAAGGCACGGTATCTGCGACTGATCTTCGACTTGCTCGAAGCGAACACCAGCACTGTCGTCTACGAGGCTGCCACTTCCCTCACAGCTCTCACCAGCAACCCGGTGGCTGTCAAGGCCGCGGCTGGAAAATTGATCGAATTGAGCATCAAGGAGGCCGACAACAACGTCAAACTTATTGTACTTGATCGAGTGGAGCAGCTTCGAAAACGAAATGAAGGTGTCCTTGATGACCTGACTATGGAAATCCTCCGCGTCCTATCTAGTCCTGACCTTGACGTCCGGCGAAAAGCGCTCGGCATTGCTTTGGAAATGGTCTCCAGCAAGAACGTACAAGAAGTTGTCATGCTGCTGAAGAAGGAACTTAGCAAGACAGTTGTGGAGCAGTACGAAAAGAACTCGGAGTATCGACAACTTCTGATCCAGTCAATCCACCAGTGCGCCATCAAGTTCTCTGAGATTGCTGCAAGTGTGGTCGACGTCCTGATGGACTTCATCGCCGACTTCAACAACAGCTCAGCGGTCGATGTCATTTCCTTCGTGAAGGAAGTGGTGGAGAAATTTCCCAAGCTCAGATCATCAATTGTTGAGAGACTGGTCTCGACACTGGGTGAGGTCCGTGCGGGTAAGGTCTATCGCGGTTCACTATGGGTCGTTGGTGAGTACTCGTTAAAAGAGAACGATATCAAAGAAGCTTGGAAACGCATACGAGCGAGTCTCGGAGAGATACCTATACTGGCTTCTGAACAACGATTACTTGACGAGCAATCACACGAGGAGAACGGTGAACCGAAAGATCAGGTCAATGGACATACTACAAAGGCACCTGCAAGCGGATCAAGAAAGGTTCTGGCTGATGGCACGTACGCCAGCGAATCAGCCTTGACCAGTGACTCAGCTGCTAAAGCTCGACTGGAAGCAGTCAAAGCAGCCCAGAAACCACCTCTCAGACAGCTAATCCTAGATGGTGACTACTACCTTGGTACTGTTCTGTCGTCGACTCTCACGAAACTTGTCATGCGACATTCAGAAATCTCTTCCGACCAAGCTCGCACCAATGCGCTCCGTGCCGAGGCCATGTTGATTATGATCTCCATCATCCGCGTTGGACAATCACAATTTGTCAAGGCGCCAATTGATGAAGATTCGGTTGATCGTATCATGTCCTGTGTACGGGCATTGGCGGAGTTTACAGAGCGAAAAGAGCTCGAAACCTCGTTCCTTGACGATACCAGAAAAGCGTTCAGAGCAATGGTCCAGGTAGAGGAGAAGAAACGTGCAGCTAAGGAAGCCGTCGAGAAGGCCAAGACAGCTGTTCAGGTCGATGATGTTTTCTCGATACGTCAATTGGCCAGGAAAAGTGCCAGTGACGGAACAGACGATATGGAACTTGACCTGGAGAAAGCAACGGGTGGCGATACTACTTTCGAAGACTTGTCCTCCAAACTCAACCGTGTTGTGCAATTGACTGGCTTCTCGGATCCGGTCTATGCCGAGGCATATGTCAAAGTACATCAGTTCGACATAATCCTTGATGTGCTACTTGTGAATCAGACGAGGGAAACTCTGCAAAATCTGTCAGTGGAATTTGCCACACTAGGAGATTTGAAAGTGGTGGAGAGACCGACGACTCACAACCTTGGACCACAAGATTTCCTCAACGTTCAATCGACCATCAAAGTGTCCAGTACCGATACGGGAGTCATATTCGGTAATATCGTGTATGACTCGCCATCGGGTACAGATACTCATGTGGTCATTCTAAACGACATCCATGCCGATATCATGGACTACATACAACCGGCGACATGTACCGAGTCCGCTTTCCGGACGATGTGGACCGAGTTTGAATGGGAGAACAAGGTCAATATCAACAGCAAAGCGACGGACAAGACACTTCGCGAATTCCTGGATCAGTTGATGAAGAGCACAAATATGACCTGCTTGACGCCTGAGGCTGGCTTGAAGGGTGACTGCCAGTTCCTCAGTGCCAATCTCTATGCACGGAGTGTCTTTGGTAAGTGAATCTAGTCTGCATGAAGTTGACAAATGACTAATTGTGTTTAGGCGAGGATGCTCTGGCAAATCTGAGCATAGAAAAGACAGCAGACAACTCGATTGTTGGATTCATTCGGATCCGGTCACGCTCACAAGGGTTGGCGCTTAGCTTGGGATCTTTGAAGGGCCTGAAAGCAGGCACATATTAGAGGCATGGCCTGATCTAGTCTTCAGAGTAGATGACAAGACTGTGTTGCTCCAGGAGTGATTCAAACCCTTTTGGCGCACAGTTTCGAGATGATGATTTCCCTGCAGAAGAGTGGGAAGTATGTCGCAATATCTTGACGAGCCTGGAAATGAATGGAGAACATTTAGAGGCCTGGTCAGCCTGGCTCCCTGGCGTTTCCAGCCGAATGGGCGGCATCCAGCGGCATCATGTTGGAATCCACCAGTTAAAATAGATGAATCTCACCGAGTCCGCAAGTCCATACAAATTGTCTCCCAGCCATCCTATTCTGCCCATTCTGCCAACAAATTCCGTCCCAGACAACCAATATGCGCAAACCATGTCTACGGTATTTCTGATGTCAAGTCTATTGTAGGTTTGTTGTCGCAGGATAATACTGCCTCCACCCCGTCTCTGCGTTGATGCTACTCTGTACATACACCTCCCTTCCTCGCTCCTCCCTCCAATCTGCTTGAACACGCAAGCCTTTCTCACCAAGACTTGATACCTTCTACTTCGCCGAATCTCCAGTCCATGGCACCATGGCTGCGTCTAGCAGCGCTCCCGTCCTCACTCCTCGTCTGCATAGCCAGTTCCGCTGCACCCGCATGCTCTCAGGACCTGGACTGGCCCTACATTCTCCCGCCCGATGTGAAATACTACCCCGAAGATGAATTTCTAGTCAAGCGAGACATGGACATTCAAGAGAAGCTACAGAGGCATGCAGTGACAGGAATAAGGAAAATGAGCCATGATCCCGGAGAAAAATTCTACCTCGCCTACTGGGGTATGGCGGAGGAAGGACAAGGGACGACATACTCCTCAACATGGTCCAACGCCAGCATGTGGACATCATTCGACCAACCGATCCGAGTCCATTCACAATACCAAAACCGGACCTCGACCGTTCGATCCTGGCGCCGGCGACTACCTGGCTGGCACCTGTTCTCCAAACGCGGCTTTCAGTGTCCCTCCGGAACATCATCATGCACATCCATTGACCGGCCCAACAGCTGCTGCGCAACGGGTTCGACATGTCAGATAGTCCAAGATACCGGCCTCGGCGACGTTGGCTGCTGTCCCAACGGTCAGACCTGCGCGGACTCGCTCTCGACATGCGAATCGGGGTATACTTCCTGTCCCAACAATCCGGGTGGAGGATGTTGTATACCGGGTTACGCATGCTACGACGTCGGATGTGTGCAGACTTCGTATGCGACAGTTTCCACCCAACCGGCGCCGGCGCCAACCCCATCAACGACCACCGTCACATCCTACACGACCATCACGCCTGCTGTGACAAGTCCAACGACAACCTCGACGTCACGATCGAGCAGTTCTTCCTCCTCCTCCCCTACCACCACTCTCGCCCCAGACATCTCAACCATCACAAAAACCGTCACCGTAACATCAACACAGAACAGCTTGACATGCAGCTCAGGCTACCGCTCCTGTCCCGCCAGTCTAGGCGGCGGTTGCTGCCCAACAGACCGGTCCTGCGGACTCGCGAACTGTCCGGCCTCTACTACCACTACGACGACCTCCGCAACAGCCGCACCACCCGTTCGTCCCACGACACTGACCACGACTGAGGAAACCACCACCACCACACTCTCTCCCAAGACGTCTTCTCCAAGTCGGACGAGTACAAGCACGAGCAGCACTGTGGTTGTGACAGGCTGCCCGACAGGCTTCTACGCCTGCTCAGCATACTATCTCGGCGGCTGCTGCCAGACGGGCCGGAACTGCGACACCACGAGTTGTCCTCCCGCCAGTGCCTCGACCACGTTAGTCAGTGGGAGTACGTTGACCATCGTCGCGCCGAGCGGGAGCGGGATCACGGCGCCCGCGAGCGTTCTGACGGGTTCTTGTGCGCAAGGCTGGGCGACTTGCTCCGCCGATCTAGGAGGTGGGTGCTGTCCGAGTGGCTATCAGTGCGGCGAGGTCAGTTGTGCGGCTGTCGCGACCGGTGGTGGTGGGAGTAGTGTTGGGAAGATGCCGCCGAACGCTGCTGGAGCTTCTGTGGGTGTGGATTTCTGGACGATGATGATGGCTGCACTAGGGACGAGTCTGGCTGGTGTGGTGGTTATGATGCTGTGAATAATGTAGCGTGCTGCTGAGCGATTCTCGGTTCCGTACCTAGTGTACAGATTTCTTCTTCTTCTCGAACATAATGATTTTAATGAAATGACTGTGGATCACGAGCTTTTCTACACCAAAGCATCCTGACAGTCTGATACCTTGACTATTATGACTTCGACAGTGGACAATACCTCGCCGGCGCAGTGCTAGCGAACCCAGATTGACCAGGAGCAGTTCTGCGCCATCTCGAAAAGATGATGAATTAGAAGTCATTGGATGTTGGGAGGGCACTACACAGTAGACACTGTCTCTCCGTGCCCATCCACAACTCGAGGTATTTTTAGGTGTGGCATTTACCTACCTAGGTACCTAAGGTAGGTGTATACACCCCTATGTCTTCCCTCACAGAGCATCGGATTTTCAGCATAAGGTAAGGTACATATGTTCTGACAGGTCGTGTCACTGCACCAAGTCACCCATCTCGCTTCTGATCATCTCCGCCACCCGGTCCGACAACTCAGCCGGTTTCTCCGCAAGAACCTTCTTCAACTGACTCCTGTACTCCTGCAGCTTCTCGCTCTTGGGGCCCTCCAGACTCTGGATCGCGAGCAAGCACTTGGCCGCGAGCAGGTATTTCCTCCTCCGCAGATAGATTTCGAAGCCCACACACTGCGCCTCCACCAGCTGCGGCGCGCACTCCAACAAGGGTGTCAGGAACTTCATCGCATCCTTCAGCGGCTCCTTCGTTTCGACCAATGTCTTACCAAACGGATCCGGGTCCTCTTTCTTCGTATCTGGATCCTCGCTTTTGGGTGTCGGTTTCGCCGCCTTCATGGCCGCCTTTTTCTCCGCCTCGGCTTTCTCCATCTTCTCCTGCTCGCGCTTCGCTTTTTTCAGCGCCTTCTTGCGCTCTGCGGCGTTCATTTCGCCCGCATCGCCGCCGTTGACATTGTCCATGATCGGCCCGTGCATCAGGTCCGGGTTGTCGGACAGCAAAATGTACGCTTTGACTGCGGCGATAGCCGAGGTTGAGAAGAATGGATGCTCTCGTAGTCGATCCTCCCAACGTAGCATGTCGATGTATGCTCGGATCATACCTTTTCTTAGTGAGAAATTGTGAAAGTCGAATTGGTCTTCTTGCCAGACGTCGAAGATGGCGAGGACTTGGTGGAACCGCTTCAGTGCAAGGCCGATTTTGCGTTGGCGTAGATACGACTTGCCATCCTCCGTCAGGTACCATACACATTGCATGTCGATGAGGTCGCTGAGTGGACCGCCGGTCTTGTTTTGCGTGAACATGCCGGCCGTTTCGAGAGCTTTGTCGTTCTGATCGGCCCGTACCAGATACTTGGCGCATTTGGTGTTGATGGCTCGGTCCTTTTCGTCCAGCGCTCGTGCTTGATCCATAATTTCAGCTGCCTTGGCCACATCGCCCTTGTGTTTGTAAGTTCGTGCCTTGACCGCGTGGAAGTCCACGGACTTGGGATCTAGTTCTAGGCATTTGTCGGCGTACTCCAAAGCCTTGTCAAGATCCCGACTGAACTTGTAGTTATAATGCTGCGCCAGGAAATACAGTACTGAGGATTCGAATCGTGCCTGATCTTTCCCGTCACCATTCGCAGCACCGTTCGTTTGCGGACCTAGCTTTCCAGCAGCGTAGCCCTCGACCAACTCCTGGATCATATACCGTTTCAATTCGTCGGTGTACAAGTGTTTGATGTTTGCGAAGGTAGAAGGCACGCCTTTCCGCAGCATTTTCTGCAAGTAGGGGTTTGCGGCTTGTTTGAAATCTTCTCCAGTCAGGACATCCAATGGTCTTCGTACCGGGAGGTCTGCTCTTGGATATTTCGCAGCCAGATCTTCGTACGCCTTCTTGATTTCCGAAACCGGCCCGTCTTTCAAGCCTTTGGCCTCTATCCATCCATCGTAGTAACTTGAGTCATTGGGATTCCGATCCAGTAAAGCGGCGTACGCTGCCTCGGCCTCGCTCTTTCGCCCCAGTCGTGCCAGGTAGTCCGCTCTCATCTCCATTACTCCATGAACATCTGGACTCTTCTTCCCAACGGCCTCCAGGTGATCAAGTGCCTTCTCGACCTCTCCCGATTCGGCAATGATGGTGTTTTTGTAGAGGACAGCCTCCCAATGCTCGAGATCTGACCGGCTGGGTTTCACCTTGAGTGTCTCCTCGTAGGTGGTCAAGACATTCTCGGCGTCCTCGTAATTCCCCGCAAGATGGTGTGCTATGGCTACAGCCGTCCAGTTTTGCCTGAAACCTGGTTTCTGCTGAAGCATATTTTTCCGACTCTGGATATAGCCTTCATAATCTCGCATTTGTATCTGAAGATGAGCCAGATCTCTTTGTATGGGTGCCGAGTCCGGCTCTAATCTCAACGCAAACTTGTATGCTTTGATAGCTTCTTCGAAATTCTTTTCTTGCCTGTACAGAAGACCGTACACGTGCCAGCAGACATGCGACTTCATGTTATTGTTGAGGGCGGTTTTGGCTAGAGCGAACGCTTCTTCAGTGTGTCCTTGCGAGCCCAGTATCAGGGCTTTCATTGCTTGTGTGTCGGCATGATTGGGAGTTTTTCGCAGGATCTGTTCGGCCGACTTGAGCCCTGAGCAGAAAAGTCAGCTTCGTCGCAAGAGCTCCATCGTAGAGTGTACCTTTCTTATATTGTTTGTTCTCAAAATGGCGAACCACTTGTCGGAACAATGCGCCATCTTTATTGCTCAACTGCTGTTGAGCCTGCGTCATGTTGACGAGGTACGGATGTTTCGTTGACGGACTGTCGTAAGAGGTGTCGAGAAAGTTTGGACACTTGCGCAGGCAGGAGAGAATGGATGGAGGTCAGGCTAAAACATGTCCAGAAGGAAGCGAAATAAGTATGCTAAAGACGACGACTCAACCAGTGAAGACCTCCCCAGCTACGAGCAAGTATCGAGTTGTGAGGTGCCTGAGTCCTTCGTAGACTTGGTGCAGTTTGATGACCGCCGGCCTAGTGTAGCCTTGCAAAATCTTGGCGGCTCAACTGCTGGGAGACGACAACCATCTACACTTTCCAGGTATCTTGGGATGGATCATTTCTTCCTACTCGAGCGACAGACAGGTTGTAGACCACCAAATCAGACTCATCTTTCCATGTGATTGATTGAATTAATGCTAAGGATGCTATAGTACAAAGCCATGGTCATGAGTAGCCAAACGTCTAGGGCGTCAGAAGTGCTCGTCCGTGCTTGTTGAGTCCCTCAGCCTTGTTGCTGAGTTTGTTCAGCCTCGGCGATCAGCTCTTTCAGAGTATCTGCACTCTTTCCCAAGAGATCTCGCTCCTCCTCATTCAACGGCATGCTGAGACTCCTGATGATGCCCTTTCGACCAAGGATGACGGGCAGACTCAAGCAGCAACCGAGATCGTCGATCCAGTGAGAGATGGGCCGAACAATACGTTGGTCAAACAATATTGATTTACAGATCGCCGCACTAAGCGCTCCGATGCCGTACGCGGTGGCTCCTTTGGACTCGATGATTTTTGCTGCCTTGTCTTTCGTCTCCAGTGCGATGGCTTTGCGGTCGATATGGGTCCCTGGCGGGAGGCATTGATCCAAGGGCATTGCACCCACAGTAACGCAGGACCAGGCCACCTACAACATTATTAGCCATATGAATACCCTGCAGTTGACCTTATTTACCATCTGGCTTTCACCATGTTCTCCAAGCACATAGGCATCCACGCTACTAGCATCCACTCCCACCTTTGCTGCCAGGATTCCTCTTAGTCTGGCGGTGTCGAGGAACGTACCACTACCGATGACCTGTTCTTGAGGCAGGCCGGAGAATTTCTGGCAGAAGAAGGTCAATACGTCGACAGGATTGGCCACGGTGAGGATGACGGTGTCCTTTCGGAAGGGCTTCATGTCGTTCGTAGCCGACTTCAAGATTGCAAGATTGCGACCCAGGAGGTCAGTTCTTGACTCGCCTTATTCACGTTAGAAGTGAGACCATGGGTTAGCAAGGCGACCTTACCCTGTCTCTGTTTTGCACCAGCGCTGATGACAACGATATCACATTGTCCAGCCTCCTTATGAGTTGCTGCTCGAACGCGGACTCCGCCACCACTGTAGATAGTGTCGGTCAAATATCAGGCCACAGGATGTTGTCCTTACCCAACAGTACTATGATAGGTTGTAGCATCTTCCAGGTCTTTGACTTGAGCATCTCGCAATGCGGTATTTGGATCCACGAGGAGGACTTCGCTTGCAACAGGATTGAGGATGAGACAAA
Source organism: Vermiconidia calcicola (assembly GCA_035928285.1). Classification (NCBI taxonomy): domain Eukaryota; kingdom Fungi; phylum Ascomycota; class Dothideomycetes; order Mycosphaerellales; family Extremaceae; genus Vermiconidia; species Vermiconidia calcicola. The sequence continues at coordinate 189,951 of JAXLQG010000006.1, forward strand.
GAGCTATGGCACTTCCGACGCTGCCGGCACCCAGAATGGCGATCTGGGATCTGGAGGTTACCACTTCAGGGTCCATTGGAGGAGGCTCCATCTGTATAGGTAGGTTGTTGAACTAATGATTATGTGTTGAGTAAGAGATAGAAATTGTGATGGACGGATTGTGGGGGATTCGAGTCTAAGGTGATTGACTTGACTGGATGCAATGGGGACGGTGAAGTTCGAAAGAGGCGAAAGGGTTACTGATCAATGTCCGTGCTCTTTGCATCTGAATGGCAAGAGCAGGCTGAAGCCAAGATCGCGGCAGGAACTAGGAGTATCACAGTACCATCTCGGTTTTTGCATGGATCTTGGTGTTGGTTGGCAGTGGGTGGTGGGTGGTGGTAGTGGCACTCGCTGTCGTCTTCCAACTTTATGAGATCACGAATCAACAAGGCCACGTTCCAATGATGGTGCCCAGACGCTACAATCTTGGAAGGGTAGCATGGTATATTCCGAACTCAGATGCACTCATGAGAGACGAGATTTAATTCTGCTTTTATTGATCCTGACATTTTTTGACGAGCAGCTTGACAAGAACGAACGATGGCTAACCCCCTAGCAATGCCTACCTTACCTTATGTAACATACCATGCTAACCATCTCAGCTTCGGATCTCCCAAGCTGCCACTGCGGTCGGCTCTCCCCGCAAGTGCCATCCAAGTGCTACTCGTAGCGACGGAATTCCATGGCGTGTTCCCACGTCCGATGCGAATGACGTCCATGGCTGAGATGGAATTGTCGAGGTTCCACCACAATCTACGCAGGTACCAGAGCTTCTATACCAAGACACCAAGACTCAAGCCCGTCGTCATGCGACGATGCTGTTCATATATAAATCCCACACATCTTGTGAGACACTTGCGGTTATTAACTTAGCTTCCAGCAGAAATCCAATCTGAACAAAATGCCCGAAGGATTTCTCCCGTCCTTTTTGGGTGCTATACAAGCATGTCTCTCCATTCTCCTCGTTATCTTTTACGGTGTACTCGCCACACAATTCAAACTTTTGGATGGACCTTCGGCGAAGAAGATCTCCAAAGTCTGCGTGCGCATGTTTCTGCCAGCCTTGCTGATCACAAAAGTCGGGAGTGAACTTCATGCGGACACTGGGACAAGATATATTCCTATCTTGAGTAGGTCCTCTTCCATTCATTCTAGAACTCATCGCTCATCTGCTAGTTTGGGCAATCTTTTACAACCTCGTGTCCATTGGTTTTGGGCTCCTCGCCGTCAAATTTCTCAAATTCCCGGCCTGGATCACACCTGCCATGGCGTTCAACAACACCACAAGCCTACCGCTTCTTCTTATTGAGTCCCTCTCGTCGACCGGCATACTCGACAAATTGCTTCTGAAGGACGACGATGCGTCATCGGCTGTCAGCAGAGCACAGTCCTACTTCTTGGTTTGCGCCATTGTGTCGAATTGTCTGACGTTTGCGGTTGGGCCACGTCTGGTCGACGCCGAGAATGCGCCAGACAAGGAGGAAGACGACAAGCAAGAAGATGGAGGAGAACAGCAAGACCAGGACCAGGACCAAGACAGTCATTCCGATGTTGAACAGGGACATGACGAGCTGACTTCGCTTCTCCCACATCGTATCCATACTGGGCGACAAGCCGCCCAGAAGCGCGCATTTCACATTGGGAAGAAGCATTGGGATAAGCTGTCTCCTCGCACTCAAGAAGTCTTACTTTTCGCCGGCGACTTTCTCAATGCTCCACTGATTGGAGCTGTCATCGGAGCCATCATCGGTTTGGTCCCGCCTCTGCATAGAGTCTTCTTCAATGAGAGCATGGACGGAGGTATTTTCAATGCCTGGCTCACCGAGTCGTTGAAAAAGATTGGACAGCTCTTCGTCACGTTGCAGGTCGTCGTGGTCGGCGTATCTTTATCGTCTTCTCTGAGGAAAATGAAAAGGGGCGAGCAGAAAGCGCTTCCTTGGGCACCAACGTTACTCATTCTGGTCGTCAGGTTGGTACTCTGGCCAGTTCTGTCCATTGCCATTATTTGGGGCCTCTGTACCAAGACAAACGTCCTGTCTCAGGATCCCATTCTGTGGTTCGCGATGATGATGTAAGTGTCAATTGAAGACCCGTAACAGTGTTGCAGGAGCCTTTGATCTTCTCGGCTTCCCCAATACTTCATTTCCGTGCTAACGATGCGAATAGCATGCCGGCTGGTCCTCCGGCAATGAAACTGGTTGCCATGGCTGACGTCAGTGGAGCAGATGAGGATGACAAGATGACCATATCAAAGATCTTGACGGTAAGTCTCCTCTGGTTCTTGTTGTCTTGTCTTGGGACTGACTCTTTCCAAGCTTTCATATGCCGCTTCACCAATAATGGCACTTACTGTAGTTGGTGCTCTGTATGCCAGCCAGAATGCAATGGCTTGATGATGGATGTCATATCAAAGAACGGCGACGGCGACTTTTATCACTGAGGAGGTCCTGGCAGCAGCAGATTTCACCCATATATCCATCACCAAAATATGGCCATGCGATTGCGGATATCGGAGCCGAGTAGCCACGGCCTCATGTTCATACGAACAGGAATTGAACCTCACCGGCACTTCTGAGAACGCGGATGGTTAGGCGGACCTGGTCGTTGGTTTTGCGAAGACGATTAATATTCGCTCTCTCTGGAATGAGCTGCGCAGTGCCCGGTCGGTACTTCGTACGTACGGTGTGGATGTGAACCCCGGAGCCAGTAACGTGAATCAAGACTGTCACCAGGGGGCAAGCAGTGAGCACGAGCAGCGGCTGAGTTGATATGCGAGCGGCTTGAGCATGCCATGTGGATATACTAGCAGCAAGCGAAGCATGGAGACGAGATTTTCAAGCTCAATGCTCCCTAGGCACAACGATGACGAGATCTTTTATCTCAATCTCATCAATCACAGTCGTCCGGCATCGATGCAGGACCGAGACAGTGGAATAGGCAGATGGATGGTGTGGGCGCGGAGTGAACCAAAGTGAGGTTAGTTTGTTAGTGATGGGACTAGCCCTGGAAGAGTGGGAAATTGAATGACAGGTTGTTGATAGAAACTAGGTCGGGCGATGACATGACATGCAACACCATCGAAAGCTTTAGAGGGACAAGACAAGCTTGAGAGAGGCTTGAAAGGGGAAGAATCAGGGGTAAGTTCGAAAGGCTCTTCTACTTGTACTAAAGTTACGAGTAGCATTGACCATGGTCCAGGTTGCCGGTCAAGCAGCATTCGATATCATCGAAGATAGGTATCCAAGTGCGCGTCCAGCATAATAGGATAAAGTGTACTCCGTACTCGTCCACTGGCTGGCCAAACTCCGTAACGGGAGATGATTTAAGAGAGATTCGATATGCATAACACGTGCATCATATAGCCACAAGGCCATCCACAATCTCATCCTTTGATTCCTCCATTGGAGCCATGATGGATCTCAGTCGGAGACAGAAGCAAAAGGCATTGGCAGATGATGGCAGCCTTCAGTTGGCGTGGGTTGGTCACTGTTGGTCCAATCTGGCAAGACAACATGATGCAGCCAATCGAACCCCCCACATTCGAGCTCGGTGGCTGATTTCCCAGGCACCAATTGCAAGGATTAAGCCTGCACTAGCCTAACACTTTAACTAACGCAGTCACCCAGGCAGTTCTTTTTTGCCTTCTGGTAGCCTACCAGGGTGCGTTAAGTTAAGCCCGGCACCCACCAAGTCCACCTAAACTAAACGCACCCTGGTAAACTCCGTGTGCCGACCTTTGATTGTGTGTTTCTCCTTTGTGTTGCTTTCATCCATTATTGCTGCATCTTCGACCATTCTCCGGACGTTGGCTGCATCGAGCATACTAGGTACCTTTGCCGTCGTTGCTTTCCGTCTCTCTTTGTCACTCTCTTTACAGTCACTCTTTTGAATACCTACCTAAGTCGTTCTTTAACACCGAGTGTGGAAGCGTTTCCACGTCCATTCCTTTACGCAGTCTGGACCGTCAACGAAGGACCCATTGACCACCTCCCGCCAAACCCCAGCCTCGAGAGTCGACGACCTCAGATCTTGACTCACCATGTCTTATTAGACTACTGCTAAACAATAATACTCTGTTTCTGGCCACAAAAACGCCTGGCACGACTGTACACCCAGACACACAATGTCCGACGCAATTCTTCCAGAGAATGAGCCTCAGATACAACCGCGGAACCCCTACCCCTTCGCTCGACCGGGCCCGATTCCAGACTTCAGGTTAGATGGATTGTTTGTTGAAAAGCCGGTCCCAGTTTCATTGGTGGCAAGAAGCGAGTCCTCAAGCTCGAGCTCGTCCAATTCTGGTGGTGGAGGAGGATCAAGCGATACTTTACCTATCGTCTTGGGCGTGGTCATTCCGCTTGGCATCGCGGTTTGCATATTGATATATCTACATCGGCGGCATGTCAAGAAGCTAAGGCTAGAAGATGCGGAAGACAAACACAAGTCACTGGATTTCGGGCTGAATGCTACCCCGGAAAAGCCTCGTCAGAATGGCGCCCAGTTGTCCATGGTCGAGAACAAAGAGATGGGACGGAAGGGTCGTGGCTTGTCCATGGACCTTGGTATGCACAACCCATATCTTCTACCTCCTGAGGTTCACCAGTCTCGAGAATCTCTGCATTCCCTGTCTCGATTGAACACAGGCGATGACAAGTATCGAGCAACTACATTTATTCCGGATGACGGTTCCATACGGCCTTCGTCAAGCAGCAGAAGTCCAGTTGATGACGCCTCGAGCTACACAGGGTCGAGTCTCCGCTACCAATACGACTCCAAGCAGAACTTGTTGCGCAGTGGACAGGATAACCCTACTGGAGGACGAAATGGTTCGCCAGACATTGTGCCCATCAACCCAAAGCTGGCACGCTCAAATCTCCTTGCTCCAACCACGGTAGATGCAACGCGAGAATCGTACGTGAGCACCACGAGCAGCACCGGAGCCATCACTGCACTGAGAGCTAGCAACAATTACCTCGGGCAATTCATCAGTGGGGGCAACGGTCGGCCGAATGAGGACCTGTACAAGCAAGAGACCGCAACGACTGTCGCAGAGATTCGAGTGGAACCTCCTGCTGAAGAGGTTCGAGCTCCTCCACCTGCCGTCGTGAAGGAGCCTCGTTATGATGGTCTCTCGGTTGCTCCCGCATCAGCCCCCTCACATCAACCTAAGCTCTCGGATGCACCTAGTATAACAGTCAGCCAAGCAGAAGAGCGTCAGCCTCGCCTGCCCCAGCTCAGTTTCATTGATTCGCAAGGAATCAAGCAGAGCTCCATCGACTCTGCGACGAACCATGAGTCAACCACCCCGTTAGGTAACAACACGCCGCAACACTCTAATGCACCTTCGACCGATTTCAACCCCCAAGAGCAAACTGCCCAAGACCGACCAGCCAGCCATGACCGTGAAGACCAATATGCCGATGACTACTATGATGACAATGATGCGAATGTGACGCAAGAATACCAGGAATATCTAGAGTATCAGGAGTACCTCGGCTACGATCCGCGGCGATCGACCATGGGCACGCGACCTCTTCCTCCTGAGGATCCGACTGACAACCCCGAGCAACGAGCCAACCGCATCCGGTCTTTCTACAAGGAGTACTTTGACGAAACCAAGCCACAACCAGCTGGTCAGTACTACGACGGGCCAGAAGGGCATTATGACAACTACGGGCAGGGTGAGTATGATGATCAATCATACTACGAGCCTCCGCGTCAGCCGTACGGAAGACATCGTGCAACAGTGTCCAACGGCAGCTACATGTCCAGTCCAAGAGCATTCTCATCTGCATCAGGACGCGTTGGTCCTCCCTCTCATATGCGACCGAAGAAGAAGCTACCTCCCCCCAAGCCTCTTAATGTATTGCCAACTCCTCACCTCCTCGACGACGACAACTTTCTGCCTTCTGATTTTGCGCCTCCCAAGAGATTCCAAAACCAAAGGGCTGGTACGCCCGAGAGTCCGCGAGGTGGGGTCAGGCAGTATAAGATGCCGCTTCGCCCACATGTTCCGCTTGCGTCGTCCTTTGATGACCTAGCGGTGATACCTAGCCCGTAAGTCTTGCCTGTTCTTTGGCCCTGGAATATGTTGCTAATACTTTGTGATAGTCATGCATTGAGAAGGTCAGGGACGTTTACAGCATTGGATTTTGCTCCGCCAGGTCGAATACCGGGAGCCGAGTCTTCGATGAGCGAGACGGGCAGCATTCGAAGCAATCGCTCCGGCATTTCCGCATTGCATGCGCATCACGTCCGTACAGGAGCGTACCGGGTCAGCCGCATCCCCAAGGAAGTGGCTGGAACCAAGGACGAACTGTTTGCGGCTCTGAAACCGCAATGGAATTTGAACCGGTGATCTACATTCGCCCTTGATGTACTCGAAATGTGTGCAGTGCTCTGGATCACATGGGTTTATTCTGGCGTATGAAGCGTGCAGTACAATGAGCATAGCGGCAGGAGTTTCATGGGGTGGTATCGAGCATATGATGGAACCGTTTTCTGGGACACTTAATGTGGTAGCTGTCGTACTACCACGCCAAAAGTCAAATGTATAATATGCTGGATGCGACAGGCACTACCGCGATCAAAGACCAAGTCAAACGACGTATCTACGAAGCCAAATACAAGCCGTTGCTCTCAGGGTGCGTGTTGAAGTAACGAATAAGTGCTCAAATCGTTGACTAGGGTAAAAGTCGTTGACTGATGAAATACCATAGTACCTTTTGTACAGAGTATTATTTGGCACAGTATTGGTGGAATTCCTGGTAGCTGCATGACATAATCAGACACTGGAGCAGGCAATCTTCTTGCCCCTGATTTTCGGTGTCATCCGGGTGTCACTGTTGTCTTGTACCTGCGCAAGCACAAGCGTCAAGTGGCTCTTTGGGTCTTTGGGTTGACTGCTTTGGTTCTAGTCTGCCTAAAGTAAGTTAGTAAGTTACCTACCTGGTAGGTAGCCACGGACACTCGGGATTAGGACCAGTCCCGCGTCGTCGGCAAACAGTGTGAAACACAGCTCCAGGCACTGCAGGCTGCTTGTATGCCACCCACGCCCACCCTCCATCACCTTCACATTCTGCGCTTTCATGATGAACTCGGCCTCTCTTGGTGACCATAGTACGGATACCATAGTAGTCGGATCCTGTCGGTGCAGACAAGGGATGCGTACCTAGGTACTTGGTAGTTGTGTCTGGCTAATGATGGCTTGACGGATTCACCACTCTGGTTAGATGTCTGGAGGAACCTTCTGCAGCCGTTTACCAGAAGAAGAAACGCCCATGACGCCTTGGTGCCCGTAGTACTACGTATAGTTCTTCTCTTCTTTTCTAGCCTACTTGTACATGCCTAGTAGTAGGTACCAAGTAAGCGACCTGCTTGCCCAGAGTCACACCTCCTCTTCTTCCCGCGTTGCTGCCGTTCCGGATTCAACCCATCCCACCTCTTCTTTCTCTCAGCTTCTCTCGTACCTCTTTCCTCCTGCAACTTTTCTTCTTCTTCGCCGGACAGGACGACGAAAGACAGGAGATTGTATACAATTACCTTTTCCTGTGAGCCCGAAAATTGATATAATCGATCTACACAAACGCTGATCCCAAACGCTCATCTCGACCCACATCACATTGGACGGATCAACCCAAGCTTGGATTCGGTGTCACTATTGGTAAACTCCACCAAGCAATCACACTCGTCGCCAACTGAACTCCAGCAGCCCATCAAGCCCCTTCAAGAAAACAATTAGCTTACGCCATCACCAGCATCACCAGTGATTGTCAACGGATTCGCACCTCTCGAGAGGCTTCACTGTCCTTCACGCTGCTATTGTTCAAGCCACCCTTTGCAGAATCACAGTAATCCCTCACTGCCTTATCCAAGCTCAACGCGCCCACTCTTTTCACGTCCTGCCCTCACCGCTCGAGTCGAACTCGAAGCCACCGACCAGCCGCCTCTCTTTACATTGCAATTCTGCAATCCTGCAATCCTGCAATCCTGCATCTTGCCAACATTCTGCGAGCTTCAGCTACGAGTACACAGTACGGGGGTCACTTACTTCTCGGACACCTTCACCATAAAAAAGTGCTGGCCCCAGCTCCAGTCACGTCAACGTCAAACGACCCTTTTTTGTCGCTAGAGAAACCTCCCACCTTGACCGTTGCGCGAACAACTGGGTCGAAGCGCTCGCCCAATATTCGCCGACTTATCGATATTAAACTCTATCGTGGCTTTACCTGCACGGCAACCGGTCCATTCGCTTCGTAAGAAATTCACCTTTCTCGCTCCTGCAACACCTGAGCAACCTGCGGCGCAGGATTTTTCTATTCCAAAAGATTACTGTCTCAAGTTTTGGGACGATTATGCATATACAAGTTTGACAAAGATCCTGTGTTAAGAGACGGGTGGACACGAGGCAGGCCTGGATATGTCAGCCCCAAAACCTCCTGTGGCTCTCAAGAATCATTGCTCCGTCATTCATGATGGCATCATCTACGTTTACTCGCCCGATGCCTTTCAGACCCTGGAACTGAAAGAGGGGGCACAGTGGAAGGAAGAGACAAATGGGGTTTCTGTGACGGGTGCGGTTTGCGTCAAGGGTGGTGTGGACGGAGACAATACCAAACCCGCGCTCTACGTCGTAGGCGGTGCTGCAAACGCGTCTTCCTCAGCCTATCCTGGCTTACAGCGCTTTTCAATTGCGGACAAGTCATGGCAAACCATCACACCCATCGTCCAGGTCACCCAAAATCGCCATAACCATGGAGCGGCCTACATGAACGCCTCGTCCTCTATAGTGGTATATGGTGGGTCGCAAGTCACTGGGTACGATGGACAGTCTTCAGAAACATTCTTGCTCGAAATGTACCCGCCGTACCGAGTATTGGCTTACAGTTCGACGGCACCTCCAACAGCAAACCCTATCATGCTGCCCTGGAGTGAGGATCGGGCTTTGATGGTAGGAGGCAGCACCACCAACGTCAATGTCTTCACTTTCGGCCCCGCAGACGGATGGCAAGACCTTGGGCTGTCTCTTCCCAATCCGCTTCCTGATTCTTCTGCTGCGCAGAGCGCACTCTTTACGCTGGACGACAATAGCAAGATCTTACAAACCTTCAACCTGGGCCAGGCAGTGCCCAGCATTACAACGAATGTGTTATTGAACCCCGGAGGTCAGCCCGCGGCATTTGGTGAAACAGCCGGAGGCAGCGCCTCAACAACCAGCCCTACGCCATCGCCGACCCCCTCATCCAAGGCGAAACGAGCAGTCTTTCTCAACAACTATCCCACTTACAACAACAGCCTGGCGCCGTCAGAGTCGCGGACGGATTTTGACCTGCTTCAAGGTGACAATGGCCTGGTAGCTTTCGTCGGTGGCAATTCCAATAACCCACTGGTATTCTTCAACCAGTCGGGCAACAGCTGGATTTCGACGACCTCTTTACTTGGCAAGCAACGGGCGCCATTAAGCACGCCGTCAACTACACAGTCTGGTGCGACTTCAACTTCCACAGCGTCCAACGCGGCCAGCTCATCATCTTCTCACAAGGGTCATGGTTTAGTCATTCTGGGCGGAGTACTGGGTGGTGTCTGTGGTCTTGCCGCAATTCTTATCATCCTTTTGCTCTGGCTCAGATCGGTCCGCAGAAAGAGGGAGCAGGCAGAGAAGCAGAATGAATACGGGGATGACAAGAAAAGGAGTGGGGAGTACAACTATGAAGAAAGGGGTTTGAAACCTCTAGCTAGGCAGGGCCAAGCAATGGGCAGAAGCCCAGTACCTTCAGCTGTAATCACGGAAGCAGACAGCACCGCCATGGTTGGGAATAGAGCTGATCCAAAGTATCTGATCCGGCGCGTATCTTCGGATCGAGCGCAGCCCGGGTTTCGAGGCTCAGGGATCGCATTTGGGCAGGCGCTTTTCAAGCGTGACAAGGCTCCTTTGTCCATCTCCAAACCGATGAACCCCATTCTGGGCGACTACCAGCAAAGGCCTAGCATTGAGCTCGGTCGCGCCACGCCTGTGGTTGAACCTGCTGCAGCTGAAGTCACCCCAGCGAGGAAGGCTTCGCAGCGCAAGACCGACGAAGGCTGGGGCAAGTACTTTCAGACCGAGGCACAGACCGGCAACAGGACGTTTTTCACCCGAAGCTCAACCGCAAGTCGAGGCAAGAGTGGATTTTGGCCTGGCTCTGGAGTGCCGGAGAGCTCCAACAGGTTGAATGCAGCCAGGCCATCAAAGATCGTCATACGAGACAGCAATGGCAATCCTCTCCAAGCGCATACGGTTGCTGGAGGGAGTCCTACATTCGCACACGGACCCGCAGATGCTCAGTCCAGGGGACTTCAGGTGGCACAAGGCATACCTGCTCGCATCTCTCGTGCCAGCTCTCTCGCGACCAACTCGGATGACGATTACGAAGATGAGCGTATTTCAGGCGCCTTTTCAAGTGGTATTCCTGCCAGTGTGCACGATACGCCATGGGCACCGGTAGGAAATACTTGGTCAGGACCAGCGCAGCGCCCGCTGCGGCCTCCAAGTAGCTATCTCCAGTCTCAGGAGCGCCCTGTGCAGACAGCCTCGTCCGCTGAGACGACTGGCTCTGGAACCCAGAGCTCATCAATACCCTCATTCCCAATGCCGAATTCCTTACGAAATAACCAGACAAGCAGAGGGAATATAAGCACGGCCACCGCACCTTCAGCACGGGATACAGATGACACCCGTGAAGCTCACGATTACTTTACGCACACGCGAGCAAGAAGTGGAACCCCCGACAACCACGACATGTCGTGGTTGAACTTGGGCACGCCACGGTGACTCTCGAACCGGTTCTCACGAGTCCTGTACCAGTTCTTGCTTGATGACGTTGCACGAAAACCACCTGGCAGCCAGATGCCAGTCAAGACGGTGGGCTCGGCTGAGAGCCAGGAGAGTGCTGATGCGAAGAAACAGAGTCTGTTCCGAACCCAGTCGACTCCACGGAGAACAACAGCGTTTCACTATCCGATGCAATCGGTCAAACGTGAAACGTGGGAGGACGACGTAATACCTGGATCACCGCCAGTTCCTAGTCCCACGGTTGCAAGATCAGACGTGGATTTGCAATCTCGCGACAGTAGGAGATTGACGATGTGAATGGAGGGGAAAGCGTACTTGGCGATCCTCTGACGACCACTATGGCTACGACGTGTCGGATATCTTCTCATTTCTTCGAGCGATCTCATTTATTTTCTTTAATGTGCTGGAGGTCATCTTGTCAATGATGATAATGATTGATGTCATCAAGGGGATGGTGCATCGTTGTACTATAGCTGGAGGAGGAGATAATGTAATGATCTGGTCGTGTATAGTTGGTGCTATCAAGTAGTCATCGATTCGAAGACATGAGCCATCCGTGGCCATTTGCATCTCCGCCTCCATCCCCAGTCGGTATGTCCGTGCAAGAATTACCACTTCTGCAAAGAGATTGGGCTCCTCTTATTACTTCATTTTCGTTATTAGCAGAACAATCCTCGAAAAGCATGGTGCGTTGAAAGAGTGCTGTTGGCTCTGGCGTTCCAAGCGTGCGTGGGTGAGGTGAGGTCTTCAGCACGAATCATACACCCTGTAGGAAGCTCGTGTCGTCTTCACTTAGGACAAGCGACTCCGCACTTGGGACACGCACGCACAAAGGAATCGGGATGGAAATTGAAAATTATTAACAGGAATTTGACAAATTCTTAATGCAATGCAAGTGCTGGAAGTTTGAAGGAGGCGGGAGGCGAGAGGCGAGGAATGGTTACCCCAGGATCGATGCACGTGCGGACTTGACAAGCGGACGAAGCCTTGGGTCTTGCCTTGCTATCCGTCCGGTATGGGCACTATGGGCACTATGGGGCAAGATGATCAGCTAAGGTGGTCGATCGGGACACGACGCAAGCCAGGTTCTGGCAGGACTGAGAGCAGACGAAATAACAGAGGGAGAGTGAATCAACACCGATTAGACAAGTGTGTGTGCGGAAGCATGCGCCCTCATCTCATCTCATCTGCCCCCTTCATATCACGAGGCGAGGACGAGTACCGGAGGGATGAGAAACAGATACCCGTGACCGTTGATGCTGTGGTAAGCTGGCACGCCTAGTGGCCTGGCTGATGGAGGGGCGAAGAGTGACAGAAAGATCGGCTGAAGATCTCTTTCTTCAGCCTTGGATCGTCCTGAACCGCCAGAGAAGACGGAGTACCTACCTTGTAGCTCGCTAGGTACCTACCTACCTTAGGTATGTGTATGGGAGTATGGCTAGCAGGCACACGCGGCCAATAATGGAAACATCAATAATTGCTCCTGAATCCTCCGGCTTGAAGGATGAATGAAGGTGTGCCACACCTCCGCAAACGTCCGGGACGGCACAAATGGTGGGAGCGCAGACTTGTAAGTTGTGGCACACAAGCAAAGCCATCTGCGGACTTTTGTGTTATCAATTGTGGGCTTCTGGAGCCATGAACTTACACCGGTGCCGCTGTTGGTGGTTGTGGCTTGCTTGCTGGGTTCTTCGAGATAAGACACCTACCACAGTAAAGGGCTTCGACCCAGCACCGTACTCGTAGCGACAACAGCACAACAACGTGTAGATTAGCCTTTTTCACGGCATCAATAGTTTCAGAGTGCGCGTTTTCTAGCGTCGTCGCGGCACAGAGAGATCACGGTCATGTCAGTTGGGGAGGTGTTGTGCGTGACTATTACGAGCATGGGCTGGCTCCAGTTACCTACCTGAGGTACTCGAATGGAGGCAAACGACAATGCCATGTGTCGATGGCAGGCACCGGCTATTGGAGGACCTTCGTCAAGGAACAAAGACTGGAAACCTGAGTCCAAGTGGACTCGTGATGCGAATTCCGGAGCCCGAGCCACTGAAGCAGAGGCCGCCAGGCTGCATGAACCGGCATGACGCCTGGAGAGTCCAAGTTTCCATCCTAGGGCCAAGGGCCAAGGGCCTGCTGAGCCTGTTTTAGGCACTGGCTGCCTCCTGAACGTAATGGGCTTTCACCCGGAGCTGGGTCTTGCTCCCCCCCATCGCCCTTTCACGTCCTGTCACTTCTCGGTGCCTCACCATCCCCATCTGCACAAGGTCGTGATTCTGCATACAAACCATCACCATCTGCCAATCATTCCACCCACCTGCATCCAACAACTACTCGCCAACTTGTGAATCATCCACAAACGCAACTGCCATCCCCCGCTCTCGTTTATCAGAACGTCCATTCTCTTCCATCTTCCTTCTTCCTTCCACATCTTCCTCATCCAAAGGGAAGATATCACTGCATCGAGACCGCCGTCAAGGTCGTCTCTTATCGCCACTTACACGTCGACTCACGCACCTACACCTACGTCGCTACCATCACGACTTTGATCACTCGACCTACCTGCGCAACCACTTGCCTTCAAGCCTAACCACACACAAAGCGCTGTCGTTGCCTCTTCTGTCCAAGTACATCGTGTGGTGAGTCACACTCCTAAATTCCATCCATATCGTCCTCCACGACGCGTCGCCCATCTGTCCTCGACCCGGCTGACTCATAACCTGCGCCCCCAGATCTTACACTCGATTCTTATCGCAGAACATGGCTCCCACCACCGTTTCGGCCCTTGGTATGGCCCTCAACGGCAAGTCCGCATCTGTCGATATTCCAAAGCCTCGCGATGCCATCATGGGCCGGGACAACTTCACTGCTGCACCGGCCTCCTCCAAGAAACACTCGGGCATGTTGCCTACTCCTCCCAACTCCATCTCTCCAAACCTCCCTCCTCACGGCCGTCGAGACAGTCGCCATCATGGCCAAATGTCTCCAAAGAGCACGACTGTCGACTCTGACATTGACTTGCGCGATGCCGGCGATGACCCGCAACTCACCACCTTGAGCGCCGAGGCTCTCGATAGTCTAGGTGATTTGGACAGTGCTGGCGCTATTACCCCCAACATGCTGGCCAAGCATCATCTGCCTGATATCCTGTTGTCTCACGGTCCTCTGGCCATCAGACACATCATGGGCTATCTGACCACCACCGTGCCGGGGTTCTCGCGCATCACTTCGGCCAAAGCCCGTCGCTTGGTCGTAGCCGCGCTCGAAGGCAAGGGTGGCAATATCGAGAGGGATGGCGAGGTCATCTTTGACAAAGTGGGCTGGGGAAGATGGGATGCTCGAATCAAAGGCCAACCACCTCGTGAGCGTCAGGGCACTGCCATGACACCTCCAGGCAGTCTACCCTCGTCGTACTCTCAGCCTGGTCTGCAGGTTACGGGGCAACGATCCTGGCGTACGGGATCTCAAGACCTGGGGACCAGCTACACAGGCAACTCCGCCGTCTTCTCTCACTCCGAGATGGAGTACGAGGATCAGGATATGTTGGAGCACGAGGCTGACAAGATGTCCTTGGATGGCGATGATGATGATGGCTACGTGTCGTCGATCGCTCCAGAACCCATCGACGAGGACCTCGGAGATGGTGAGATCACGGATGAAGAAGACTGGGGCAGCATTGGAGCCGAAGCACTTCGCGCGAGGTCTCTTCCAAACAATGCGAGATCGGTTCCTGGCCCTGGTCGGCTTTATCAACCTATCGCAACCTACTCTTATCAGCCAAGGCAGAGATCAAAGACTCCGGCTGATATCGCTCGCACTGCCCCGACGAAAGCGGTGCCTATCAACCAAGGAAACCCATTCTCCTTCCCAACTGGCGCTGGCCTTAATGACTCCCAAGAGAGAGCTGCGATCGAGGCGCTCTTGAGTCTTGGTTCAATGTAATACTATAATGACTTTGGGAGTTCGACCCGGCCGGGGTTAGTCGAATCCTGTTGGGGATTGGGCAACATGATGTGCCGGCAATCGCACATGGCTCTCTCTACGAGGATGCACGGCACTCGCTCCACTCCCTGGGACCTTTCTGGCGTTCTGGAATACTTTTATTACGATATCCTCCACGGATGATGACTTATGACCTTGAGCCGCATGGGCTAAGCTGGCTCGGTCTTCGTGGATACCTTACTTTGTTTATGTTTTGACAGTTGTGGAAGATGTCACTCGACTGACTCTCCACTTCGATTCTTTGTCTCTACAACGGCCCCTACTTAAAGGGCTCGCGTTGCCTACGGAAGAGACTTTTTACGACACTACGTCTTTTTAATGCACATTTTTTGGTTCAGTGCTGCACCACAACCCAATCAATTTGGGAAGCAGTACATCGACAATTCTAAGCAGCAGGAATGGACGGATGAGCGGATGCTCATTGCGCAGAGCCTTGTTGACTGGTCATCTTTATTGATCGTACTGGAAATATCGTTCTGCAACTCTGTCATGTTTACTCATTGCACGGAGAAGTGAGTTTATGCTTAACGGAAATATTCACCGTCTGGTATATGGTGAATCGCCCTCGTCGGAGGGTGAAGATGAAGCAGAAAAACAGGTATAGCTAGTGCTGTATCTTCTACACATTTCATATGTTCTGCGCGAGGTGGGAGATGCGAATGAGAGCTTTCAGTCTGGATGAGCTTGGTCCAAGTCGATGTGAGAGTTCGACTGGGAGGGCTAGCCGTCCACACGAAGGGAGGAGGTCACAGCAATCAAACCGAAAGGAAAGCAGGGAGAAACATCTTGGAGAGACAAGGAGGTGAACCTGAGACGGCACTGAGGACAGGTATCTTGCCAAGAAGCGTTTCTCTTGTGTATCCTCGTCCCATTGTATTGTGCATTTCCGACGGGATAGATGGCGAGTGTGGCGAAGGAGGTTGATAGTCGAGAACAGAATATCAACTCCAACTTCTTCGAATTTGTGGCCCTGCCTGTTCGCGCTTCTATACGCTCCTTATACCTACCTATGTTGGTGGTCTTCGGCGGCTGATTGCGGCTGTCAATTCTGTGTCAATGCCTTCTAACATCGTATCACGCGATTACTCTTCATGTATGGCGAGTATAGGGCCAGTGCGGGAAGCACAGAGAGAGGTTACGTGACATAGGGCATTGTGTAGGTCCTAAGGACCTAGCAATCGACCTATGAGGACCCAGGTAAGGTGACCTAGGTCCCTGATTTCATCCTCCAACATCTCCCAGCACAACGCCGTCTTGCGTATGAATCTTCCGGTAGTTTGCGTTTAGCAGAAGTATGTCAATGCCACACTGCATTTGCCGTTGGCGGTGATCACCTATCTTGACCCGGACTTCTTCTCTTCTGAAATGGCTCATCATCGTATTAGCGATATCGTCGAGTAAACATGAACACCCAACCAATGAATGGACACGATACCGAGCACACATCCCAAGTATCAGAGGCGCAGGAGGTCAACCACCGCCTGTAACGTCGTCGTCCTCTTCGTCAGCGCTGTCAGTCTCGTCCTCCTCATCACTGGACAGGACTCCACGTCGGCGCTTCTTGGCGCTTTTACCCGTGCTCTTCACACACGAGGCCGCGGCGCCGGTGGTTGGCGTGGACTCGTCGTATTTTTGTTGGTCGTGATTCATGCCATCGTGACGCTGGTACTTTTCATGGCGATCATGATCATTCCGATGATGATCGTTATCATGCTTGTAGTTGCCTTTCGTGGAAACAGATATTTCAACTCTCCTCCTCCAGGAAGAAGTAGTTGCCGGCCAACTTCTGCTCCTGGTCCATTTGAGACTGGTACTTGTTGATACGTGGTCGATAGGAGTTGGGGTCCCGACGGAACGTGACGTCCAGGTTCTTCAAGAACTTGTTGCAACCGGTAAGCAAGCTTTCCGGGGTATTGGCCTGGGCGTCGACGGATGGCTTGCCGTCAAAGACGATGACACGGTCGGCCAGATAGGTGGCCATGATGAAATCGTGCTCGACAATGAACGCGGTCTTCTTGCTGTGCATGATGAATCGTTTGATGACTCGGGCGGCAATGATACGTTGCTCGGAGTCGAGGTACGCCGATGGCTCGTCAATGAGGTAAATATCTGCCGGGATACCGAGGGCGAGAACAATGGCCACACGTTGAAGTTCACCACCAGAGAGGTTCTGAACTTCCTGGTCAATGAAGTCGTCAAGCTTCAGTGGCTTGTAGACGTCGGTCTGGAACTGAGGATTCAAGAACGAAGCCTTGATCCGCTTGAAAAACAGCTGACGCACCGTGCCCTGGAATTTGGGCGTGATCTTCTGAGGCTTCATGGAGATGTTCATGGCCGGCACTTTCTGCGTGCCATCTGGTTTCTCAACACCAGCGAGCATCTTACAGAAGGTGGTCTTGCCCGTTCCGTTTTCACCCATCATGACAATGATTTCCGAGTCTGTGAAGGTGCCGCTGTTGATCTTGAGGTGGAAGCCTCCTAGAGTCTTTTCCATGGCTGGGTACTGGAAATCACGAGCCTTGTCCAGCAGGAATTCCTCGCCTGCCTGGGCAATACGGAACGTCAAACTTTCCTCACGGAAACGCAAGTTCTCTGTGGGGATGTGGCCGTCGAGGAAGATGTTGATACCTTCGCGAACCGAGGCTGGAAGAGTGACAACACCGTAGACGGCAGGTCTTCCGTAAAGGACGCAGATGAAATCGGAGAGATAGTCCAGAACTGACAGATCGTGTTCAACGACAATCACATAGTCGTCCGGTCGCAGAAGCTCTCGAATGATCTTGGCAGCACTCAGGCGCTGTTTGACATCCAGATAAGAGGAGGGCTCGTCAAACATGTAGACATCTGCTTTCTGGACACAGACGAGTGCAATGGCGAATCTTTGCAGTTCTCCTCCCGAAAGAAGGCCAATTTCGCGGTCCTGAACAGCGTTGAGTTCTAGACGAATGTTAGTGCATTTGCCATTCGTTTGTAGACGGCTGGTCTTACCAAGAACATCCATAATGTGCTTCAAGTTGCCCATTTCAGACTTGGCCTCAATCAGAGGCTTCACAGTCTTGATCGGACCTTTAATGGCTCGTGGGAGTTGGTCCACGTACTGTGGCTTGACAATAGCCTTGAGGTCATCTTCCAAAACCTTGGTGAAGTAGTCTGCTCAATGTCAATGGCCACCTCTCATGCCGCCTGGTAAGTTTGACTCACTCTGCAATTCCGAACCACGGAAATATTTCAAAATCTCTTCCCAGTCTGGTGGGTTGTCATATCTTCCCAAGTTTGGCTTCAATTTACCACTGAGAATCTTCAAGGCGGTACTCTTTCCAATACCGTTTGTGCCAACCAAACCCAAGACTTGACCAGGTCGGGGCATAGGAAGTCTGTGTAACTTGAAACTGTTTGCCGAGTATCGGTGCGTAACTTGAGTCTCAAGGTTGGTAGGCAAGTTGATGATGTGAATGGCACCAAAAGGGCATTTCTTCGGGCAGATACCGCAACCGATGCACAAACGCTCTGAGATGTAGGCAATTTTGGACTCGGGCGTGACCTCGATACAGAGCTTTCCCGTGCGGACGACGGGGCAAGATTTCTTGCATTCTTGACGGCATTTCTGTCATGATCAGGCTTGTTTCTATGCTGAAGCTTCTCTTTTCACACACCTTTGGTTTGCACTGCGGGGCAGAAAAATGAATCGTCAACAATATTCCAGATTAGTTCGGCGTTTGGGACCAACCTTGTCGCTGTTGACAATAGCAATTCTAGAATAGCCATCAGCCTGTGTATTCTCGCTCTTACCTGTCCCAAAAACTTACCTTGTCAATCTGTCCGCCATCTTGATTGTCTCTCAAGGTCTATCTGAATAGGCGGAGCGCAGAGCGGTGGTGAACGAAGGAAGCAGGCGTCGGATATGCTTTGCTGAGCGCTCCTCTCACAATATGAAGGCGTGTGAGTCACTGCCAACAATGAGACACTTGAAGGAGGGTGCGGTGTATGAATTGGAATAGCAATGAGGCAGTGAATACGCACGAAAATCAAAATTCATGCCACTGTGATTGGCCGTGGGGCTCATTAGGCTCAGTGACGGGCACCACTCTGCCAAATGAATGTCTGGGTGCGCCTACCAGAGCCACCCATAAGAGAAAGCGCAGCGTAGGCGGGCCCAGCGTTATGCTTCAAGGTTTACACTGGCTTGGCATTTGGCTGCGCTGACCGGTCGACCTTCCATTCCCAGGCTCAAGGAGCAGCAGGTCCTCAGGCTCGCTGGAGTTCGTGGTTTGCCTTTGCCAACAGCCTCGTCCTCGTGCCCCAGACTTTCATCTCTTCCGCACCCGATCTCTGCTTTCCTCTCCCACCTTTACCATTTCACCCTCTCTACACAAACTACTGAATGCAACTATATTAAAAAGCCTCAAGGGCTCTATCTACTCATGATGGAGTGTGAGTGATCCTTCTTGCTGCAATCCCTGCACTTTGTCACCCAGGACTCCATTTCTCTTGTCGGCGGCTGCTCGGCCTGGTATTCACAACTCAGCGCAAGCCAGGTGTGGAATGGCATTTGCACCTCTGCGAATCTTCCTAAGACGATGCATACGCCATATCTCACTTCCATGAGCGCGCGAATGTCACGATATTTCCAGAACTCGGCGTGGGCCGGCCTGCCAAAGCACACCTGGAGTCCTCCTCTTGTTTCCATCTCGTCGTCCATCCTCGATCATCGATCCCATCTTATATTGTCCATTATTCATTTCGGAGAACCTTTTCATGCTTGCGCTTTATGTTTTCTGGGTCGCGGGATCTCGTTTTATGGGGTCGTTGTCTTGTTTTGCCGCCGGAGCTCTGTTGTAGCACACCATGCTGACGCTTTCTTCCACAGCCACCGGCGTTCTCGCCCAACCACCACCCCCCTCAATACCCGATCCTTCTCTCTCACCAGAAGACGCTAATGCACCTCCTGAACCCGTTATGCAGAACGGTACCAAGTATTTCGATAGTGAAAGTGAACTCTCCGAGCCTGCAGAACCTGTCGCCCCCAAAGCCTCGCCGCCACTAGTCAAGGTCGACGATGATGACGATGAAAACATGCAAGATGTTGATGAACCCAGTTCAGATGAACAAGACGCTGAAGGTGATGCCGATTATGAGATGGGTACCTCCATGCAAGTGAAGAACATAAGATCTGAAGAAGATGATTCTTCCTCCGACGAGTCTATCAGACCAGCCAAGAGAAAGGCACCTGCAGGTGATGAAGATGACGATATCAGGAACAACCCAGAGTTGTACGGCTTGAGACGGAGTGGCAGGGCTCGCCATGTCTACAATATGGCAGAGTCCGATGCCGAGCAAGACTCTGATTCAGACATTGCTCCTCGTCCCCGGAAGCGTTTGCGACACGTCTCTCAACGTTCCTCCAAGCAGGCTACCCCAGTCGTTGACACACCCTCCCTGTCCGATGGTGATTCTGACGCGTACGGCGGCAAGCGTGCGAAGCTCACCAAGAAGCAGCGTCGAAGGCTACTCCAGTCTGCCGAGAATCTGACACCTGCACACGCTGAAATCCGATTCTCCACCCGACGTGCTGCGAAGGTATCTTCCTATAATGAGGACGAGGACGATGACATCTTCGTTGAGGAAGACGCTGATACACTGACTCCGAACTATTGGGTTAACGAGCAAGAAGAAAATTCCCCAGCCATTGACGCCGTGTTGAACCACCGTCTCAAGCCTGCTCTCACGACCCTGTCACACACAAAGGATGACTATGAATTTCTCATAAAGTGGCAGCAAAAGTCTCACTATCACGCAACATGGGAAACTATCGAGACTTTGAAAGATGTGAGAAGTTTTAAACGTCTGGACAACTACATCAGGAAACATTTGGTGGAAGACATCCGAATTGCCAGTGACCCTGAAATTGGGCCCGAGGATAAGGAAAAGTGGCTTTTGTACCGAGAAGAAGTGGCTGAAGGTCTAGAAGAGCACAAGAAAGTCGAGAGAGTCATCGGCGATCGCGAAGGTGACGACGGCACTGAGTACTTTGTCAAGTGGAAGGGCCTCCTCTACAACGATGCAAGCTGGGAACCATCAAGTCTGGTCAGCGAGATTGCACAAACCGAGATTGATCGCTATCTTGCTCGTATCCGAGAAGATTTCAGATCGAATACGACCGAAAGCAACCCTGGAAGTCGACGACCTTTTGTACCCATGCGAGAACAACCATCATACATCCAGAACGGCACTCTCAAGGACTTCCAGTTGCAAGGTTTGAATTTCCTTGCGTTCAACTGGTCGCGTTCAAAAAATGTCGTCCTTGCAGACGAGATGGGTCTTGGAAAGACTGTCCAAACCGTCGCCTTCATGAGTTGGTTGAGACACGATCGTGGCCAACAGGGCCCTTTCATCGTCGCCGTTCCTCTCTCGACAATGCCTGCCTGGGCTGATACTTTTGATCATTGGACACCGGACATTAACTATGTGGTCTATAATGGACCTTCTTCCGCCCGGAACATCATCAAGGACTTTGAGTTGTTCCCTGATGGAAATGTTCGTCACCCTCGCTTCCATGTCCTTCTTACGACATATGAATTTGTCCTACAGGATGCTCCATTTTTGAGTCAGATCAAATGGCAGTTTATGGCAATTGATGAAGCTCATCGTCTGAAGAACCGCGAATCTCAGCTGTACGATCGCTTGCGAGAGTTCAAAGCACCAGCACGGCTTTTGATCACTGGTACACCGGTACAGAACAACCTTGGGGAGCTGTCTGCCCTCTTCGACTTCCTTAATCCTGGTGTCATCAACATTGACGAGAACATGGATCTCATTACAGAGGAAGCCAGCGTAAAAATAGCTCAGCTCACCGAGGATATCAAACCCTACATGCTTCGACGCACCAAGAACAAAGTCGAAAAGGACCTCCCTCCCAAGACTGAAAAGATCATCCGTGTCGAATTGTCAGATATTCAGCTGGAGTACTACAAGAATATCTTGACGAAGAACTATGCAGCCCTTAATCAGGGCTCCAAGGGGCAGAAGCAATCACTTCTCAATATTATGATGGAGCTGAAGAAGGCAAGCAACCACCCATTCCTGTTTCCAAGTGCAGAAGAGCGTCTTGTTCCTGAAGGTGCTCGACGAGATGAGGTTCTGCGTGCTCTCGTTACCAGCAGTGGTAAGATGATGTTGCTCGATCAGCTCCTTACCAAACTTAAGCGCGACGGCCATCGTGTCTTGATATTCAGCCAAATGGTCAGGATGCTCGATATCCTCGGAGACTACATGGACTATCGAGGCCATACTTATCAGCGCCTTGATGGCACTATTGCTGCGGCTCCCCGTCGCATTGCCATCGAACACTTCAATGCTCCAGAGAGCACTGATTTCTGCTTTCTGCTCTCCACCAGAGCAGGCGGTCTGGGCATCAACCTGATGACCGCGGATACAGTCATCATCTTCGACTCAGATTGGAATCCACAAGCTGATTTGCAAGCTATGGCTCGGGCTCATCGAATTGGACAAGTCAAGCCCGTCAGTGTTTATCGCCTGGTCTCCAAGGAGACTGTTGAGGAAGAGATTCTCGAGCGTGCCCGAAACAAGCTGATGCTTGAGTTCTTGACCATCCAACGTGGCGTTACCGATAAAGAAAGCCAAGCTCGACGCACGGCCTTGGTTGGCGAACCTGGCAGCTCGAGCGAGATTTCGAGAATCTTGAAGAAGCGCGGTCAGAAGATGTTCGAACAGACCGACAACCAGAAGAAACTTGAGGAACTTGACCTTGACGCCGTGCTCAACAATGCTGAAGATTACAAAGTTGAGCAACCTGACGGAACTGACGCTGATGGTGGTGAGGACTTCTTACGAAGCTTTGATTTTGTTGATGTCAAAGTGGACGAAATGTCTTGGGACGATATTATCCCCCGGGAGCAACTTGAGGAGATCAGAGCTGAAGAACAACGAAAGGCAGATGAGAAATACCTCGCCGATGTCATCGAGCAAAATCAGCCTCGAGTGCGAAATCGCGACGCCGACGATCGTGATGCTCGGAAGGCTCGACGACACGAGCAACGGCAGAAGGAAGTAGATTCGGACAGTGAGTCTGAAGAAAATCCCAAAGCTGATCCAGCTCGACCACTGAGTGAGCGCGAATACCGATATCTTATCAAAGGTCATCTCCGCTATGGCTCCATGGAAGACCGTCAGGAAGAGTTTTTAACAGAAGCTCGTCTACGAGGGAGAGACCTTGGAGTCGTAAGAACCGCCATGAAGGAGGTTTGGGACAAATCAGCCGAGCTTTTCAAGGCGGAGCAAGCACGCATGGCTGAACTGGAGCGCACTGCCAATCGCCCAATCACGAAGAAGGATCGCAAGGCTGTCCTATTCGAATTGCATGGTGTCAAGCGAATCAATGCCGAAACCATCCTTGAGCGCCCTGGCGAGATGAGACTGCTTCAAGAAGTCACTTCGAAAGATCCAGACTTCAAATCGTTCCGCATTCCCGAAGCGACCAAGGCTGCTGGATATACTTGCGCCTGGGGCGCCAGAGAAGATGGCATGCTTTGTGTTGGCATTACCCGCCACGGCTATGGTGCTTGGGAGAAGATTCGTGATGACCCTGACCTTGGTTTGCAGGACAAGTTCTTCCTCGAGGAGCATCGTGTCGACAAGAAAGCAGAGCGCGAGAAGGGGGAGGAGAGGAACGCAAAGTCTCCAGGCGCTGTACATCTTGTCCGACGTGCTGATTATCTGATCTCAGTATTGAAGAGCAAGTATGTTGATGACCCAGTTGCCAAGAGAGCTGTCGAGAATCATCATCGCAACAACAAGAAACAACAAGCTGAGAGAGCGGGTAACGTCGGATCCCCTGCTCCAGGACCAGGGTCGCATCGTAAGGCACATCGAGATTCGGATAAACCACGTCACCGACCCAGCCAAGGGCATCGTGACAGTTCTGAACGATTTGGTACACCCAGAGCCGACAGCCGTCACGGTCACAGTCGGCATGACAGCGAGCGCAGAGACGACAGAGACCGCCGAGATGACAGGGATCGCAGGCATCGTGATGACCATGGCCATAGTTCCATTCACAATCGGCACGGCAGCGAGCATCGCCGTAATGAAAACCCTGCCGGGGCCTCCTCATCCGACGTTGATCCTCTGATCCAAGTCCTATTCAAGCCTGTCAGAGAGAGCTTGAAGAAGATCAAGGCAACAACCAAGAGCGCCATTCCCGATTCGCAACAACGGGCGAATGAGTTGAGGGTCCTATTGAAGCAGATTGGTAATTTCATCACTGAACAGGTCGCTGATCTTGATGACAACCACGAGTCTGTTGAAAAACGCTTCTGGTGAGTTTGCTGACCGCATATGGTGTGAATTTTGACTAATTCTGGTCAGGGACTATGCTGCCACGTATTGGCCGAACAAAGGTATCAAGGGCCAAGAACTTCAGAACATACACGGCAAGATCGTTGCTTCAGATAACAAACTTGCTGGAGAAGGATCGCCAAATGACGAGTCGAACAATGTTGACGGTCGAGCCAATGGTTCATATCATACCTCGCCGCCACATTGAGCGAAGGGGCCTCAGAAACACTCGCTTTTCGCGGTCTCGAGCTTGACAGTCTACACGTCCATCGTGTGCTGGCGTTTTCGTCTGCGACATCTATATCTCAGTCTGGAGGAGACCTGGGAGACTCGGTCTATGATTCGAAAGATTCTCTGCGGGTCACATCATTTTAACGACATCAAAAAAAACAGCTATTCAACTTGTCAATAGTTAGCGACTGCATCAAAGGTTAGATTTTACGGTTTCGAGCATGCGATTCGAGCTGTTAGTCCGAAGAGGTCATGACGAGCCTACGCAGCATGCGAACAGTATATGACGATTCTTATTCGTGTTTCGGCAACGTGGAGGTTGGATTGGGCCATTACTATCATGACAGGAAGAGCGTGGAGTCCTGAGGGCGGATTACCTGTCGGATGGAAGTGGCTCAACCGTTGGAGAAGGTGGGATGGTGAATGTGAACGGGTTGGCATCATCGATCTGGATGCGTGCATGGTGTTGTTGGTGCGGACTTTTCAAGACTGGACATTGTTACGGGACATTCAAAAGCAATCAGAGCCAGGAACTCATGGGAAGGGGAGACATTAAGTTGTCTCAGGGGAACTGAGCATGATATGAGGGATAGAGGATATGTCCTGCTTGTCGGTCTCTCATCTGGGATGCTAAAATATTCTTGATTTCTATCCATAATTAAATGGTATAAAATTATTTTAATAAGGATGGCGTCTCTTCCTGCGCGGTCCTCGAGAGTTTGAAGCCGTCCTTCGTGCCTGATCGTGAAATGGGTTATATGTAGCTGTTGTTCGCCCTCTCTCGCATTTCGTGCAACATCCCTATTTACTACTAGCATACCGACTCCGCTTCCTGATCCTCGCACCGAAGTAGAAGAAGATATACGGCACGGGCGCCATCAGGGCGCTAATGGCACCGAGAGTCGTCAATGTCCAGTGTACGCCCAGGTTTTGGTAGAATGGAATACTGACGGGTATCATGCCGCCGGCGGCACAGTACCTTACAAATGTAGCCCCGACGAGCGCGCTCGCGGCGTGCGCTTCAAATGCGTCGATCAGGTACTGGTAGCTGCTGATGAAGATGCACATGATGGCGAAGCCGACGGCGACGTTGGCCATGATGGGCGACCACACGCTAATGGAGGGATAAGCGGTCCAGGCCATCCAGAACAAGCCGATGGGTAGGAAGGGCGCGCCCATCATGGCGAAGATGAGCCGCTGTTCAGGCGGGAGATGTGTTTCGCCGCGGTCCTGGGCCTGGCGTAGGCTACGCTTGTACCGCCAGTACACCCATGGCACGAACGCGGAGGCCAAGAGGAAGCCGATCCCGATGGCGACGAAGATGAGAAAAGTCAGGCCCTGGGACAAGCCGTATGTTTCGGTGAAGATGAACTCGAAGCCCGTCAGAAAGGTGAAGAGGATGATGTAGACGACTGTCAGGTAGAGGGTGAAGAGGGCGACGATGGGCTCGAAGACGAACAGCTGGAACGGGCGGTAGAAATTGTGCAGGAGCCGGTTGACGAACCGGGTGTCCTGGACTTCGAGGCCGGACTTGTAGCGGTTGTTGCCGGTGATGCTGCGCAGGTGCGAGGCCTTCCATTTGAGAAGGATGGGCGCGTAGGTCTCGGGAAGGAAGAAGAAGAGCAGGATCAGGATGAGGCCGGCCCAGATCAGCGTGATCCATTCACACCAACGCCATGATATCGATTGTCCTATGAAGCCGCCCAGGACAGGACCTAGGACGGGGCCTACAATAGAAAAGGTATGTCAGTACAGGAGGTGGACATAGATGTTTTGAGACACGGATGTCCGCTCCTCCTAGGGAAGATTGCGGCTCAATCAATAGGTAGTCTTAGGCCAAGTGGAAGAACTCACCCCAGAAAGCCGAATTGGCAAACACTGGAAAGATTGCCGTTCGTTCGGTGGCATCCCACATGTCCGATATACTGCCTCCAGCACACGTCAAGGGCGTCGAACCAAAATAGCCTGCCAGAAGCCGGAAGGCGAGTTGAGCGCCGATATTAGGTGCCAATGCAGATGCCATGATCCAGACCATGAAGAGCACCATGGTGACGAGGTAGACGGGATTGCGACCGACGGTTTCCGATACTGGCGCTGCTGTGAAGGCGCCGAAGCCGAAGCCGACGAGATACAAGGCCGTGGCTAGAGATTCCGTGACCTCGCTGACGCCAAACTCTTGCCTCGCCTGCTGCACTGCTGCCGAGTCGATGCTGGAGGCGACTCCGACGATGAGGCCGATGAGCGCGACAAGCATCGTCGTACATGTGCGTTTCGTGATCGACCAGTTATGCGGGTTCAGAGGATCGTCTGGGCCCTGGTACCCGACCACAAAGACTTTCCCTTGGTCAGGGCCACCCTCGTTGGTCTTCCGTGTTCGTACATCGACACCTGTGAGCATCCGGCCCAAGCTCGCGCCGGTCGTGCTCCGTGTCGAAGCTGCAGTCATAGTCATATCCTGTGGATGTGACATTGTTGTCGATGTCGATGCTCGAGATAGAGTGCTGTCTGGAGTACCAGTGCCAGGACTCATTAACCTTGAAGGCATATTATAGCGATATGACGGTGACCGGGATAGTCCTGCGTCTGCGCGTCCGTCCAGCGCGTCCATGTCGGGAGGAGAAGAAGTGGCATCTTGTTGAGCTGGCTTCTCGTTTTCTATTTCTTTTTCCTCTGCTGCATGATCCGGCGCCTCTGTGCGTGCGGCTGGCGGAAGTTCATCCTCTTCCCTCCCTCCGGCTTCGGTAGGATGAGTCCGGTCAGTTTCTGGGTGGGGAGTAGCATTTCCAGCGACTTTGTCGAGACCATGGTACTTTATTTGCTGCTCCAGGTTGTGGCGGAACTTCCGATATTGCAGGACGGATTGCATGGCAGGCCCAACAGCAGTACCTTGTTACTAAAGGGTAAGAGAGGCACACGATATGAAAAAAATACGGTTACCATTATGGGCGTTTCTCTCGCGCAGGGTTTCTGGGATGCCATGACGTGGGCTTCGACTTACCGCTTCTTCCACAATGATGGGGGTTTCAGTAGTAGAACCGTGGGCATGCATGGGTTTGGGTTGAGACGGCACGGATAATGCAAGACGCCCAGTGACGATGGTGGAAGAAGACAGCGAGCCAGCCAAAGGAAGATGTCGATGAAAGATATTTTGTCATGAGGTCATGATCCACGATTGATGAGGAACGCAGGGGTTGTGGATGTGATGGTGGACTTTTCTCTAAAGAACGTTGAGCTGAGATGTTGCAATATAGTAATTTCTTCTTTATTTTTTGATGGGAGTCTTATGATCTGTGTGCTTGTTAAGCCGAGTAAATTCACCTGTGGCACCACCTTTGCTACACATGTACAAGAGACAACGGGGGTTACACTCTACTCTCTCTCTCAGAACAGTTCATGACGCTCTCCTCAGTGAACCGGCAGCTCGTCCATGCTCTTGATATGTAGCTCTGTCGTGGCATTCATCTTCCTTCTCAACGCACTACTCGCCGGGTACACAACCTTTCTCAGCCGATTTGGGCCGCCGAGAGGTTCCAGGCTCTTCAAGCCCATCCAGGGATCGACTCTCAGTCTATCTTCCCAGAAACACTTCAGCGCATAGTTGAAGCTGTCTTGCTTGGGAACCTTCAACCGAGCGACCGTTTGCCAGGGATCTATGAGATGATCAGTATCCAACAGTACCTTATATGCAGGAGCTGGGGGCAAAACCTACACTTCTCCGGATCCCAAACCTTGCCAGCATATTCGACAGGCTGATCTTCCAGGTTCTCGCACAATTGGACCTGGAACAAGTACTCTGCGTCATGCTCCTTGTGGAAATTCTGCAGCCATCGGTGAAGGATATCAGGGCCGTCTGTGGGTTTGACCGTCTCATCATAGAGCTTCTTCTGTGTCTCGGTGTTGGGGACAAGACAATACTTGATGACATAGTCGCCAAAACGGTAGGCAGTCTGGGAATATTGCCGTGTGGATTCGAGATGGGTGTTGCGAACGGTGTCCCGCGCCTTTTGCAACTCGGTGTCCTTCCTGGCCTCGAGTTGCTTGTACAATTCGGGCTGATTGTTCCCGTACTTGATCCGCAGGTCGATGATTTCTCGGGTGACTTTAGCATTGGCCAAGTCAAGCGCCGGCGTGGAGTTGAACTCGATATCTTGGGTCGGAATGTCCTTGCCCGCATCGAAGAATTCGCCATGGACATCGAATACCTTCATGGCGAAGCCTCGCGGTTGAGGGACGCGGTCCTGCATCAACGGTGAGCATGAACTATTTGCAGGTCACGGAAGTGTACGCACGTCAAGACCCGGGTCACCTGGTTCACTGCTGTATCTGCACAGGACAGACCATTCTCTTTCTTCTGCAAACATGCTCTGCTTGAGATGGGGAGGCATATTCGGTTCAGTCTTCAACGTCCCTTTGACGATGCCTTGAGTCCTTGCATGCGTGCCTGCTTCCAATTAGCCCTGCAATTGAATTGACCGCACGAAAAGACCTGCCTGTATAACAGTGCCTATGCGAGTTGTATTGTGCCTTCTGTATCGCATTGATCATCTCAGCCACCGCCTTAATGTCCTCATCTTCGCCCTCTGGCTTGCTTTGCACGCGGCTGTCGTCCCACCGAATGTAATCCCTGCCTTCCAGCTTACTCTGGTCTTCGGCGTGGTTCGAGATGGGCATGCCTATGCTTGGTGCTGCCATGATTGCTGACTTTCGAGTTTGAGCTGCTCCAGAGAGGCAGAGAGGGCTCCTTCGCGTGTCCTTTCACCGGGTTTTGAAGCATCTCGGACAGCGGGGAGTTCAATCAACCCGCGGAGCATGCAGAAAGTCTATGGTGTCACAGCAGCCAGTCATGGTCAATTCATTTGCAAGGAAGTGGATGAGACAGTCCCATCGTAGAAATCTAGATTCTGCACCCCGCGCGCTGAAGTTCGAGGCACGTCATGCAAATCGTAGGGATCATCAGGGATCTAAACGTATTGTTGGGGTTTACGAGGTGTTGCACCCACAGTAGCACTGAGTAGATAGGGCCGGCCTGACGGAAGCGAGATCTGCTCACATGATAGGCATTTCCATTCCAAATACTCGTAACTGGTGCAGGCCTAGATCCTTATTAGCCGACTGACACGAGTTCCTACACGATAACCGAGACCAACATTTCGGAAAGACCTGCTTGATACTGGTCCCACATCGCGGCTTCAGCTAGAATGTTGTGGACGGAATGGAAACGATTCTCTGAGCCAAAGCTGATCAATTCTTGTAGTCGCTGCCTGAGAGGTACTCCTCGTATCGGAGGTGACTTTGCATCTCAAAGTACAGAGTCTCCGGATCGCTGTTCCATTTGAAATTGTATGCCGCCTCTTCGTCGCCAATCAGCTGCTTCTGTACCCTTCCGCCGGCCACAGCAGCTTCAATGAGCAATTGTGCCTTACAACTTCTCTCCATCACCATGTATAGGAAGGCGGCTTCATCCACGGTTTGGCCGGTGGTCAGCAAGCCATGGTTCATCAGAATGCAGGCTTTGCCGGTCCCCAGGGCTTCTGCGATGTTTTCGCCCTCCTCTCCAGAAAGCGCAACACCACCATATGTCTCATATACGGAATGAGCGTTGTAAAAGTTGCAGACATCCTGGTTGAGCATTTCGAGAGGCTTCCCGAAAGCTGAGTATGCCTTGCCATACAGCGAGTGTGCGTGGCAGACGGCGTGGACATCTGGCCGACGTTTGTGTGCCGCACTGTGAATCGAGACGCCAGCGGCGTTTGCTGGGATTTCCTACAGCAGAGTCAGTGGTGACGTACCTTTTGGACAAATCTGAACTGTGTTACTGACGAGATTTCCTCCAACGACCTGGCCGGTCATGAAATTGACGCAGATCATATCGCTGGCCTTCATCATGCCATAATGCACACCCAGCGGGTTGATCCAGAGCCTGTCTTCGAACTCGGGATCTCGTACACTAATATGTCCGCTTATCCCCTCCGCATAGCCTTCACGGGCCCAGACTCTGAAGGCCCCAGCCATGTGTTCTAGCTGCCATTGGCGCTTCTCTTCGAATGTATTGAAGGTAGGGATCTTTGGGAGCGGCTTGCTGTTCGCTTGATGTGCGAGTGCCTCCAACGGCGTGAGCTCTTTCTTCTCCGAGGTTGCAGAGCCCTTGGTTGATTGAGCCGCAGCAACACTCTCTTCGTACAATGCGATCGGAGCCATCTTGAGTTGGTCTCGTTCGTGGTTCTTCAACAAGGTATGTCAAGCAGACTGCCAAGTATGGTTTTATTTGATGTTCTTTCTTTCGCTCACTGAAATACTTGGTAGTCAATGCCGAGAGGCTTGTCTCGAAGGCGGAGATGAGAGTCATGCTTTCTTGATAACATGTGAACCCTCCACCTGGTAATTGCGGACAAGAGCGCAGAGCAACGTTAGCGACAGTCAGTCCGAAAAGGAAACGCGGTCCGCTGAACCACTACACGCAAAGTCGATTGTCAGAGATTAGCAATGGAAGGTCTCATAGGCTAGGCGGCTGCTGCTGATCGCGGTCTGATACTTCCGACTACTTCTGACAGGTTGGTCGCTCATACCATCTGTTCATGTTGAACAGCGGATTTACCCAGTCAGTGGTTGTGGGAGCACTCTCACCGCGCTCGCCCTCTGAGCAGCGACCAAGAGGTTGATAATTGTAGTCATGAAAATCCCACCCTTCAGTCGCAAAAATATGCCATGTCAACCACGGAAGGACCGACTTGGAGCTGCCTGTACGTTCATAGCTTTGTCAGTCCTCAGTCGTGCCAACAGGTCCGCTCCTCACAGGCAGGAGTCGGAAGCCCCTTGACAATTTGAGTTGAGATCCAGACATAGATTGCAGCAGATCAAACTGGGAGGAGGTTTGTGGGCAAGGGCAATATGCAGGCAAGTCGTCGAAGTCGCTGTCGTCGACCATGTAGCGCTAGCACAGAAGTGGTTAGTCCCTTTTCTATTCACCGTGTCACCTTATCAATGACTCGAGAGCTGGCATTCGAGAGTAAAGGCCAACATCACAACCCCAGATACTCGTACAATCGAGGGATGGAGAAGCCGCTATGGGATGCCAAGGGTAGCGGGAGACCGATGCGCTATCCCCTACATCTGAACCATAGGCCAACTGCCTCATAAGTCATAATAATGTCGGGAAGCGATCAACATCGGCAATAGGCACTAAGGGAGGGAAATTTGAACCCGATCTGGTAAGCATTCATGTGCTGGTTTATTACGAAATATGGTGGATAGTGCCATCAGTGCCACTACAACTTCGACGCCGTGAGAGGCTCCTTATCATGGACGTAAGGGGACCTCCAGTGCGCTCGAAACCTTCTTATCGTCACTCATCTCGCTGCTTGACCTCTCCCATCATTGCCAGAGCACAGCAGATCTTTGAAGTTCACCTCTCAAGTCCTGCTTTACACCTTTTGACAATCTGATCGTTGCAATATGATGATCTCTCTGCTTGACGAAGGAATAGAGGATGTTTTCGATCCCCAGGTATGCCCAGACACCCGGGGATACGTGAGAACCCCCTTGGTGTGATGCTAACCTGCTTTGGAGATCCACCTGGCCTTCGAGCCTCCTTCGAAGAAGTTCACTTTTGAAGATCTGAGTCTGCAACCTTCAGCGACGAGCACAAAGACCGCAGCTACCTTGCCCTTTCCAATATTGTCTTCTGAAGGTGTCCGAGCTTACCGGCGCTCTTTGTTCTCTTCGAAGGTCCTCCACCATTGTGCTGGTATCCCTTTCCCTCGGACACTGACCCTTCGGAATGCCGCAGAACATTCGTCATTCATCAAAGCGCTTTGGAACCACCCGCAGACAATGCGGGTCTTGTCCGAGGCTGCTGGAGTACCACTTCGAATCGTGATGCAGACTGAGATTGGCCACACCAATATCCAGACAAGCGGCAGCACCCTTGAGGAGATGGTTTCGGAGCTGCGTGTTGAGCCGCAGACCACAAAGGTGCCTTTGACAGAGGAAGAGCGGGCTTACGATCCGCTGAAGTCGTCTTCCATCATCCCTTGGCAGTAGGTCTTCCGTCCTGATGCTGACACAGCAGAAAGTCTTACTGTGACGCATAGCTACGACTCCTATCCCTATGTATGCGTGATCATGCTGAGTGTTACGGACGGTATGCTCGGAGGAGAAACTTACATCAAGACCGGAGACGGAGTACCAATGAAGGTGAGGACCAGTGCGTTTGCCTTTGTGTCGATCACCTTTTCTCATCTGCATCGCAGGTCGAAGGACCAAGCCTTGGCTACGGCGTGATCCTGCAAGGCGGAGAAGTCGAACACCTCGCGGCTCGATGCATGGGCGTGAAGGAGCGGATCTCCACCATCACATCCTTCTGCGCAGATATCCCCGGCGCCTACGACTCGAGTCACATCACCAATGTCCGATACTACAGCGACCGACCCACCTTGTACAAGCAATGGACAGAGTTCCGGCTCGAGAAGATGAAGCGAGAAATCGATTCCCTGCTCAATGAGATCGCCGCATCACCGACTTTGTACGACGTGCGCCGCGTCCAGAGATTCGCGCAGGATCAGATCGCATACTTGAAGCGGACGTCGCACCAGCTGGTCCCGCATGAGGACATGGAGTCGGTCATTGAGAAGCTCGGCGGAGACGCCATCCGGGACGCGCGGAAGTTGTGGGCAAAAGCAGAGATGTTGGAAGACTTCGGGGAGCAAGTAGCATCCGTCACACCGAGCGATTGGATGCCGGGAAGTGAGCTGTGGATCGATCTCGTCAAGACGCAGATGGCTATCCAGGCGGGGAAGACGATCGAGTCTCAGCGCGGACGCTTCAAGTGGACGAGAGACCGGCCATTTTGCATGGGCGATGAATTGCTAAGGCAAGGCTTGCCCGAGGTCTTTTTGTCATGGCTCGATGCAACGGGTTTATTGGCTGTAGTTAAGTCGTAATGAGAACATGATCTGATCACTCTTCTAGATAGTGTGTTCAATCGATGCCAATCAGCATACCAAAAATCCTCTACGGTCTCTCAAAGTCGAGCACTCAATACTGGCTGGAAGCTTGAATGTGAAATTGAGGCAGCCAGCGCCATGGGACGAAAAGAATGATACTTCAAATGTCCCATGGAAGGACAGAATCGTCTTCAAGAGAATTGTATGTTGGTACATGCTCCGATCTATGTTTTATGCATAACCTCTCCGCCGTTTTCCTTGGTTCCTGGGACGCGGCGTAACGACCATAGGATTGATCTTGTTCTTCGGTCTTGTCTTGTAGCCGGATTTCGCCTATAAACTGTTAGAAAGGTGGCGGAGTCTACCAGGGAGAGGAGTTGACTAACCGGGATACCCCAGGGGCTCATAGGGATACGGTTACCCTTGGATTTACCTCGACCACCACCGTGAGGATGATCGGATGCGTTCATGGCCAGACCTCTCACAGTTGGCCGAATACCAAGCCAGCGGGCCCGACCAGCTTTTCCCAGTGATCTGTACTTAAAGTTGACATTGCTCGCGACGCCAATTGTAGCAACGGCTTCTTTGTCGATTAGGCGGACTTCACCACTCGAAAGCCGAACGGTAACGTAGTTTGCGGCCTTTTCGAACCTCTTCAGCTGATCGGGGGTCAACGAGGACATGTCCAGGCTACCGCTGTCGCCGATGAGTTTGATCATTTCTTTTTGTACACTGTCTTCGCCCTTGCCGATGATGATTCCATGCGTGCCAGCGCTGCGACAGATTTTTCCGATTGAATCTTTTGTTGGAGCAATGTTGAATATGGGCGTTCCGACCGGGATCATTCCAAGCTTCAAGCAATTGCCTTTCCACGCCGTCTTGGATGCAATGACACCTTGGTCCAGTGTACCACCCATCTCCTTGATCAGATCTTCTGGTAGACCACTTCGATAACTCTCCACAGTGTCACCAGGCCGCAGACCTTCGGCTGCGAGGATATAGGTCCGCTCATTTGTTTCCAGATTCCTCACCAGAGCGATATGGGCTGACCGGCCAGGATCATGCTCGATACGCTCCACGAAATGTTTTCCACCTTGTTGTCGCATAAAATCCACAGTTCGAATCCTCCTCTTGTGGCCACCGCCACGGTGTCGAACCACAACGTGACCAGTATTGTTTCGACCTCCAAGCCCGTGGCCCTTTTTGGGAGTTGTAAGCGCATACCAAGGACGACCTCTCCACAAATGATCATTCACAGGTCTGACCAAGTGACGGATACCTGGAGTTCGTGGAGTGTATCGGCGAAGTCTAACTTCCCCTTTGGCAGAACCGAGGCGGTCTTCGGGTTCAGCAAAGGGAGGGTCGGCATGAACTGTGTCTAGAATTGAGGTGCTTGGGTGGACTGGGTCGATGACTTGAGCGTAAGACCTGCGCCAGACAGGTGTCGCACTTTTGCAACTTCTACACAAGGACCGAAGTGGTATCCGTGGTTGCAGCATTTTTCCGGCTCGATATCGTCAGGCGGGGGGATAACGGAACACGGAGATCTGAGCTTATGTACTCCTCATGTCTGCAGATACAGCAGCAATCCGGTGAACAAGAACAAAGAACCCGAGTCAAGATCAGTGGCAGAGAGTGTCGTTGCTCTACCTGCGAAGCTCCAAATTTCGAGTCTATGTTCCTACATTGGAGGGAGAATTGACCAATCGGCTAAGTTGCCCATTAAGTGCCTATGCTATAGCATTCCAATTTCTGCTTCACCACCATGGCCAAAGAGAGCTGTATGCCGACAACGAGCACAAGCGTAGTGCATATGTTGGACGCCCCTTTTGGATGAACCCAGCCAATATTGCCGTCGTACGCGCTGAGTGCAAACAACATGAAATCGAAGCAGCCGTGGAACAGTATAGGCTCAAGCAGGACCTGCCACATATTCATTGGTTCGTGTTTGACATCGCGTGCCAGCACATGAAGGCCAATGAGTACCGCCGTCATAGCATGTCCCGGAATACCAAATACTGTCCGCTCCAGGACCGTCATGGTAAGTCTGATCTGACTCTCGCCGCTCTTGTATGACCCGTATGCGAAGGCAATATTTTCAACGGTCGCAAAGCCCACCGCAGCTGCAACAGGAATCGTTATATAGTCTTGCTCTGTAACGACTTTTCCATACTTGCGAGCACCCGTCAG
This sequence comes from Vermiconidia calcicola, assembly GCA_035928285.1. Lineage (NCBI taxonomy): Eukaryota > Fungi > Ascomycota > Dothideomycetes > Mycosphaerellales > Extremaceae > Vermiconidia > Vermiconidia calcicola. The sequence continues at coordinate 225,543 of JAXLQG010000006.1, forward strand.
TGCCAAGTACTTGAGACCTTCCTCGAGCAAGCCGGCCATGACGAAGCAGAAGATGAGCAGGAAGACCCAGTACTGCCATCGGCGAGACATTTCTCTTCTCGTTGCTCGGTGAGCTGCATCCTTGATCTTGTCTTCGCTCGTGGTGAATTCCTTGATGTACTTCTTCGCGTCGTTACGGAAGAGGAAGACGGCAGTCCCATACGAAAGAAGCCCTTGGAGCGCAATGTCTAGGCTCATGCCTATTGTGCCGGTAATGGCATAGGTCCAGATCATAGTGCTGGTGTCTGTTTGGTCGTAATCGCGGCTGTTTTCCCATTGCCAGAGGGAGGCTGTGGGAAAGACGAGGATGGGCAACATCGTCGCCAATGTGTAAAACGGAGTCGTGTGTCCGTCTGGTGCCATGGTGCTTCAGAGCTCTGATGCTTTCAAAATTCTGTTAATCGATCAACAAGTCTCACTACATCCAAGTGCAAGAAATTGAGAGTGATTTTCACCATGGAATCTTACATAGGTCCTCTCAGACACACAATGTGCGCATCTCCTTACCGACACGCCAGAGCTGCGATCCTTGCAAGGAGTGAAATCACTCGTGTTAAATGAGCTACTCTCCAGGAGCCATATGCCATGGTGCGCCTCATTCAGAGGACCCAGTTCCGTAGGTATTCGTATTCGTAACCGCAATCGTATCCCCACCCTGTCAGCCGCTTGTGCTTGGCAATAGCGTAGCGGGCCATCGACAGGTTATGGCCGGGTCACAGGAATTTGCCGGAACGAATTCGGATGTTATGCTGGTGAACGACTGCAGTCTGGATTTGGGCAGGAAGCTGCTCGATCCGCACAGCTAGGAGGGGTGCTAAATAAGCGGCCCAGAGTCGTTTAGGAGCATGAGTACAAGTTTGAACCAAAGCCCCACAATGGCAGGTAAAGCCAAAGACCGATGCCGAGATTTGTCGCTGCTGAGTTAGTTGTCCTTTCTCCTTTATACTGCAGTACCACGGGCGGTCTGATTCATCCATTCCTGAGCGAGCAGAATCAGGTCGTCCGTGATAGGGTCAGGCCTCGACCCATTAGCTTTTCTGCGACTCGAAATCTCATTCGCAAGAAGCCCGCCATAATCCTTGGCCCACCAGACATGGTGGCCAAGCGTTTGGATAAGGACACCCCAGTACATCAGTATCAGGAGGGCTACGTTGTCGTTTGCTTTTTATGGCTTTGATATAGTCTTCGCCAGCCATGTTCAGCCAACCCAGAACATACCCGCAATAGTCTTCATTGGCGCATCTTGCGAAACACTTTCGGAGCAAGGATATAGCGTTCTTGCAGATGCCCCAGTACGCGATTTGCTTGACTCGATGTTCATGGGGTTCACCGACGCTCGTGATGATTCTGGCTTCATTGGCTTCGGTCAATTTAGTGATGGCACTTTCCATGGCCGGATCAAGTGCCGTCAGTGGCAGTTCTTCGAAGCGTTTGAGTCTCTGTATGTACGGTGACTCTGCCAGATATTGCGCATGACCTTCAAGTACGACACCGCAACCACGTAGCAACTCGAAATGAATGAATGTGCTCGCGACCATATCGGCATCCGAAAGGAGCGATGACTCCGAGGCGTTAACCTTGATCTGCCACACATAATCATCTTTAGCAACCGGCGTGCACATGCTTCTGTAAGTCACAGTGGACCACCGATTCATCAGCTGAAGCTCAAGTAAGTGTTTGCTGTCATTGGGGAAGACTGGACATTCGTTTTGGAAGCTGGCGGCGTGATCATCTGAGCTTGTTGGCTGTGACACTCGGGCAGTACCGGTAGCGTTCTTCGCATCAGTGTAACCATCAGCAGACGATCCTTGGATGGTTGGCTCCAGGATAATCGTCGTCACAGTGGCATATTCACAAGGAGTCCCTCTGGCTTCACAAGCGCCACAAGGAGGACCCCTCTCGTCGCACCTGACATGCCTCTGTTTACACAGAAGACAACCCCTGCGCGATTTTGTGTGGGAGCGGCGCGGAGGCATCGAAGGTCATGACTTATCGGCTTCAGATGCGGCTAGTGTGACGAGCGTGAAGGCCTTCGCAGCGGCAGCACAGCGGCTTATCTGATTCCGGGTTGTAGAAGAAGCATGGTGGCATCGTTGCAAGCTGTGGCAGGTTGAAGGAAGGAGAGTTGGTGAACACAAGAAGAAGTCGGGTACGAGTACGGATACGGGCGCACTAGTTAGGCTTCACTAGGCTGGGAAAGACTTAGCCTCTGGGGCCACCAGGCGTAGTGACTGCCTAGCGAGCTAGCTCCTTAAGTCGCTAGGTAGCCTGTATCTGGTAGGTTAGGCGTGGCCCTCCATGACGCGCTCTGGTCAGTGGCATCAGTGCTAACAAACATTGTTGAATTCTTCCTCGCGTCGGCCTCGCTACCAAGCAGCTTCATTCTCTCCTTCCAGGTTGACACCTCATGCGGGAGCCGTACTGCCCGCCTAATCCCTTCGCGAGCTTGTACACGGTCCTTGTCATTTCCAGGCAGATCACCGGCCGCCTTTCGCCGGTAAGTATATATACGTGCATGTCCACTGGCAACAGTTCTTCTCAGATAAAACCGGGGGAAACATATGCTTGAAGATTGTTCCGGACTGCTTGTCTGACTTTACACGCGTTTGCTATATTCGTCTTCGTTTTCTGGTTTGCTATGCGATTCACGCCGGTCGCCATGATTCCAGCCCGTCATATGATACGGCAAGCCATCACCAGACCTATTGGCGTCGACTTGCTCAGGTCATGGATCAGTCGACACCATTCTCTCAGGACATCCACGGTACTACAGACACGGTCCATTAGCCAGCGAGACTCGAACCAACGAAAACAACAGTCTACTACAGACCAAAGCCGAACGTACCCTTCACTCAGCTTCGCGGGACTCGGCGCGTCTCGAGCTGCAAAAGTCACAGTCCTAATTGCTCTCGGAGTTGTAGGTACATTGGAGACGATCTTCTGGACCAAGGCGTTATGGCGGTATTTTTCTCCTAGTACAGATTCTTATATTAAGGATGAGGAGAAGGTCCAGGAACGAGCGGCCTAGCGTTAGGCACAAGCAGGATCTGATGCAAGCAAGCAACCTTTATGGCGATGACAAGTCTCGAATCAACTACCTTCAAGGATGGGAAACCCCCATTGGCCTCTGATTTTGGTCGACAGAGTGAAGTCGATCGTGAAAGCGAAACCGGGTCACGTGAGGCAAGAAAGCGATTCTCGGTTACTACGCCGAAACCAATTCCGAGCCTGACGCGCGCTTCAAGAACTTCGCTGATGTATATATAGTGAAGGGTATTGGCTATTGGTCTCAACTCTATAACTGAATTTGTATGTTTGATTGACACTACGGATCTCAGAATTACTTGGTACTCGTGTCGGTATGTTGGGAAGTGCGGCTTTACTCATCGTGGTAGTACTACTACTCCTTCGCATCCTTTATGCTACGGTCTTATATCCCCGATTTTTAACACCATTAAAGCACATACCAACTCCAGATGGCCATTCATTCGGCAAAGGGACTCATGCACCATCGGGTGTCACAACTCATTCGGCACGCCTTCGTCACTGGAGTACGACAGTGCCCAATAGCGGCTTGCTCCGCGTTTACCTGCGCGGATATCAGGAGCGGCTGCTAGTGACCAGCCCCAAAGCACTGAGTGAAATTTTGGTGTCCCAGGCATACAGCTTCACCAAACCTGGATCGGTTAAGAAGCGTCTTTCGTACATCACGGGCAACGGCCTGCTTGTCTCTGATGGCGAGAACCACAAGGTTCGTGACTCTCTCAGGCTCCTCTCTCGGGCAGACTAACACGAGGTTCAGGCGCAGCGCAAGAGCCTCATGCCAGCATTCTCCTACCGGCACATCAAAGACTTGTACCCGATCTTCTGGTCAAAAGCAAAGGAATTGTCAAAATGCCTCAAGGAAGAAGTGACCAGTAAGAACGCGTCCGATTCTGGCGTCATTGTGGTTCAGGATTGGGCAAGCCAAGCAACTCTTGATGTAGTCGGCCTCGGCGGGATGGATCACGATCTAAACTCCCTCAAGGATCCCACCAACTCGCTCAGCCTGTTTTACAGGCGCATGCGCCCGAAGTCGTCTCGGGTCGAAACCCTCTTCGCGCTGTCAGTTGCCATATTCTCGACGAATGCGCTGGCAATCTTATCGAAGTTGCCACTCACGCAAAGGAAGCAGGTGCAAACAGCCTCGGACCATGTACGGGACGTGTGCCGCAGGATCATCGATGACAAACGGGAAAAGATGAGTCGCAAGCCGACGACGAATGATGTCGACATAGTATCTGTTGCCTTGAGGAGCACCGCGTTCACAAATGAAAACCTGGTCGACCAGATGATGACTTTTATCGCGGCTGGGAACGGCACTACTTCTGATGCTCTTCAGTGGGCAGTGTATACACTCTGCAAGCATCAGGATATTCAGACACGGTTGCGTGAAGAAGTCCGCGCCAGACTTCCGTCCATGAGCAACACCAACACCATCCCGTCGGCCGATGACCTGGATCATCTTCCTTACCTGCACGCATTCTGCAATGAGGTGCTTCGCTGTTATCCGTCAGTGCCAAGCACAGTTCGTGAGGCCATGAGTGATACTACCGTGGCTGGATACCATATTCCGAAGGGGACTATATTTACCATCGCTCCTGCTGTTACAAACTTCGATGTCGATCTCTGGGGACCAGACGCCGCCACTTTCAACCCGGAGCGTTGGATGCAGGAAGGTTGCGCAAACACTGGAGGGGTGCGCAACCACTACGGCTTCTTGACCTTCTTACATGGTCCTCGAAGCTGCATCGGCTCAACATTTGCTAGATCGGAGCTGGCTTGTTTAGTGGCTGCCATTGTGGGAACATTTGGCTTGGAACTGGAGGAACCTGACAAAGAGGTCCAAGAAACCCAGGGCGGCATCAGCGCTGGCCCAGCGGATGGCGTCAGGGCGAGATTTACAATTATCGAGGGGTGGTAGAGCTGGCCTGCAATGGCTATCGAGCCAGGCTCCCAGGCCTGGTGAGTCTAACTGGGGACAAAACTAGCGGGTCAAGGCTCCCTATAGCTACCGTACCTTATAGTCAACTTAGGCTCATCACTAGAGGTATGCTAAGCATTCCGTGCGTGTCCGTGGCACTCCTCGGCACCGTCGTGGCCGTGCTCGTGGAGCCATGCACTTGTTGTCACGGTCCATGATCAACTCCATTCTTTCCTCCCTCCTTCCCTTCTCCGTACTGTTGGTGCTTTGCTCGCAAGCAGCACAAAATGCGAGGCAGGAAACCAAATTTCGTTGCGTGCGTTCACTGCCGCCAGCAAAAGGTCAGCATGTGTGAATTCACGTACGTTCGAGATGTCAGCTAAGCCAGAATTACTCAGCTGGCATGTGACGGGCCCAAGAAGTTTCCGGACGCCTGCACGAGGTGCATCAAAGCCCGAAAAATCTGTGCGGTCGATCCATCGTTCAAGCGCACAAGACAGAGGGAGTATGCCTCGTGCGCCTTCTTGCGACTCGGGCAAATAGCTGATCAAGAGAAGACGCCTCGCTGCAGTTGAAAAGGAGCTGCGAGAGACCCAACAGGATCTGAATGATCGTCGCCATCACGATCAAACAATCCGGAGGGTTGATGGCACCAACGGTCCGCCACAAATCAATTCAAGCATACGAGACACAATATCAGATGCGCCTTGCGCTTGCGACATGACCATATCCATTGATGATCTCGGGGCCTTTACTGGATCAATTGCAGGGGTTCAACTCCAACCACAACTCGTCAAGGAGCTCTTGAACAAGTAGGTATCCTGCTGGTCCATCGGGAAGGTGTGAGCTTCTGACTTCTAAGGTATTATGCGAGATATCATCCCTTTTGCCCTATACTGCCAGAGCCTCACAGGTTTGTACGATACTCCGAGTCGTGTCCGCTCCTTTTCTGGACGGTACAAGTCATTGCTCTGAGAGGGTGCCCCGAGTATGAAGGGCTTTACGCCAATTTTGTGAACGGAGTCCGTGCCATGTCATTCGAGACGATGCGACCGGCGAACTGGTCTCTTCAGGCCATGCAGGCATTACTGTTTCTTTGCCATTGGCCACTTCCGTATGAAAAGCATAACGATCCTTCTCTCTCCCTGATTGCAATAGCAACTCAGATGGGGTTTCGGATGGGGCTGCATCGCCCGGATCATACTTTCGAGTTTATAGTTGACTCTCAGTCCAACAGAGAGTTGGGCATCTTTCGGAGAAGGACGTGGGTGGCCTGCTTCGTGATGAACGTAGGGTATGCATGACAAGCTCTTCCTCTTCTCAGTGGCGCCTACTGATTCACTTGCAGCATAAACGGTGGCGCGGGCCTGCCACCTACAGTACAGCTGGATCATGGGCTGCTCGAGATACTAGCAACCAGACCAGACTGGCTCCCGGACTCGTTGTATCATCAGCTGACTCTCTTTCGGCAAGCTTTCAACATCTCCACGACTCTGGGAACATGCGAATCGTCCAGTACTGGCTTACTACCATCACCACGGCCGGTCATTAGCAATTTCGAACGTGAGTTACGAGCTCTTGAACATCGTTTCTCCTCTTCGTGGTCGTCGACAGAGTTTATCGTCCTGAATGCATGCCGAATGATACTGTACACTTTCGCCATCTCTTCAGAAACTCCAGAGAGTGACTCTTCCACCAACTCCATCTCGGATTGGATTGTCCAATGCTACATGGCAGCCATCAACATCATACGAATGGCTTCAGGCAGCCAGGAAGAGCTTCGTTATGCTCCAATCCGTATGCAAAAGATGGTGGTGAACGCCACATGCTTTTTTTGGCTGTTGCAAACTTCAGGTCATTGCAATCTGGTCGAGGAGAATGCGCTTTGTGATGGGATGAGTCAAGGGAGACAGATTCTGGGAAGCTTTTCGATCGACGCTTCCGGTCTCATGTCCCGCACTTGTAAGCTCATTGACCAGATGAGCAAGTCCTCGGAGGCGAAGAATCGAAGTGAAGCATTGCTGCGTATGAGATCCAGGATGGGCGCAAACCCCGCCTTGAGCGCAGTCCTCCGTGCAAGAGAGTGTAGAGTAACGGCTCGAGAGGACACTCCAGTGAAGGACGTGGATCAAGGCATCGACTTGTTAAGTGACGATGCAGTCTTTGCGGATGTCGACTGGGAACAACTTTTTATGGACCTTGCGACGTGTACCAACGAGTAGAATGCCACAACTGCGAGGAAGACTTTGCAGAGCTTTACGCGAAAAGATACCGATGGTATTTCAACTTTGGTTGCGGTGAAGTCAACCTCATGTTGGCACAACAAGTCACCCCGCCACACTGAACAAGCACTCCTCCCAGTGACTTGCAACGAATGAACAAGGTCAAGACGAAACACTTTGACATTCTCGCCGGTTCATCAGCCTGAATATCTTCCCTTCTCCGAGCCATCTACCTACCTTGTCTACCGCAACCATCTCCACCCTTTAACCAAGTCTAGTTCTCTCTCCGTCGCCTTGACGAACAGTTGATCATTCAGCCGTCCTTCACTCGCCTGCGCGGTGAGCCATAGCACAACAATGTCTTTTACAATATGGCACACAAAGGCCGACGGCACTCTGAAGCCAATCCGAATGTCCATTCTCGACGCTTTCCGTGGAGTGCCCGATCCAAAGCCAAAGAAATCAGTAGTGGTACGTTCTTGAGCGTCGACCCTCTCCATCACTTTGTCACGACCCCTGCTACAATACATCACAAGAGGCTAACAAGATTAGTGTCCATGCTGTGGGAAAGCCCATAATCCGAGACCCGATAAGAAGCACGGAAGCAAGGCCGAAGAAAGAACCGATGCTGAGAAGGCTGACGACGAGACGATCCTGCGCATGAAGGAGGAAAACCACCAAGCGCAATGGAAAGACATACTGGAACAGACCACGACATTCAAGGATCAACATCAAGTCAAGGCCCGTTACAAGGAGCTCATAGGTCACAAGCAGGACGAAGGGAAAGATGACTCGAACGATGGATCCAAGGGCAAGAAGAAGGACAAGGATGCAAAGAACAGAGAGGAAGGACTCAAGAGAGCAAAGGGTGGACAAGGACAACAATCCGAGGCAAGTGAGAAGAAGAAGGTACTTATATGAATTCATGCTGGAGGGTGTTGGCGTGACTGACTAGCCTACAGGGAAAGGGGAAGCAGGACAAGAGCGATTCCAATGTGGTGGAGGCATGGGCTGAGAGCTACGACAACAAGAAATGGCTAACCCTTGCCTCGAAGCATTACGACAAGACGGGCCAACGCATTACTCCGGAGCAGGCTCGCCAGATGGCCGAAGGGAAGTGATTCAGCTTTGTTTTGCCACGTTCAGCGAAGACCATTGGCCCTTGGGTGACGTTGGAAATAGTATGGTCTAAAGCTGTTGCACAACACAGTTGCTAAACGGCTGAACGGCATGCAGGAGCTATCAGAAACCATGTGCTCAAGATCTACGAGTACGAGCTCGCTACGAGCATCCTCCTCGTACCGACCGGGGTAAGGTATCACTGGGTATTTGCATAATGCCCAAGATTGCGGGGAACTGGAAGCACGAAAGGAAAAAGAGCAAGGCAAGGCAAAGCTTTTGATCAGCTTCCTTCCACCCACATTCTTTCAGGCTAAATTCTTGTCTCTTTTCTTCTCACAAAAAAAACTTGTTCCACCTCCGACAGCTTCCTCTTTTGTCCTTCGTTCCAATGTCGATGATGCATGCAGTCAAGCTTCTGATGGAATTCCCCAAGTCCCAAGTCTTTGCTCACGAACATTTGCCGATGCCCACGGCTTTCAGAACATGAAGTTACTCCGCATCAATTGCGGACTATCCACTTACTATCCCACAGATGACGGTGGTCTCATGTGAATCATGAAGATCTGCCAGGTGAGTCAAAACGGTGGGTCTGCAAACGCGCACAAACAGCCGTAAGTTTGGACCTTCTAGAGGGGAGAGGAACATATAAAGCTCTACAGCTCTTCAGCTCTCTTCTTTCGCGGCGAAGCGATCTTCACCTGAACTGGCTGCTTCGTGGAGCACACACACTGCCCAGCTTTTCAACCCCCGTGCCAGTGTTTCCTCAAGATGAAGAAGTCCCTTGCATCTGGTTTCGGCGCCATATATTTGGCGGCCGCGTTGTTCTCCAGCTCGAGTATCTCTTCTACCCTCCCCCGACAAAGCAAGAACAACTTGAACAGTAATAAGCCATGGTCGGTCTCGAACTTCAACTCCCTGATCGCCTTTGGGGACAGCTATACCGACGAAAGTCGCTTGGGCTGGTTCACCAGCCATAACGGCTCCGCACCGCCAGCAGGAGCCTTGCTGCCCGAAAGCTTCAGCACGGCCGGCGGAGGACGGACATGGCCCCGCTATGTTGTGCAGTACACGGGTTCGACCACCAACAACGGCCAGTGGGATCCTCAGATGACGCTGTACGACTATGCCGTCTCTGGCGCAGTGTGCTCGAACTACATCACTCCAAGGTATGTCGATGTCTTCTGTCTTCTTTGTTCTCATGTGCGGCTACTAGTACCCATTGCCCTTCCCGTCCAGCCGTTGAGCCTTCTTTAGTGAGGGTGGCCCGAATATTGAATATTGAATATTGAATTTCTCGTTTACGCACAGATGGCTCTCGTCAATCAACGCCAACTTCCCATCGGTCCTCGAGTACGAAATCTCGGCCTTTGAAGCGGACATGATATCTCAACGCGTCAACGCGACGCCCGCCGAAGCATACTTCTCCCCCAGCCTGTCCGCCTCCTCGGCCGTCTACGCCTTGTGGATCGGCACCAACGACCTCGGCGTCTGGGCGTTCCTGACCGACAGCCAGGTCCCAGGTAAAGTGCTGTCGGACTACACGGCGTGCGTGTACGACGTCTTCGACAAGCTCTACGCCTCGGGCGGGCGCATGTTCGTCCTGATGAACACGGCGCCCCTGCACCTGGCGCCGCTCTATGCCAACGACACGCTGCACGGCGTCGGCGCCAACCAGTACTGGCCGCAGAAGCCGGCGAACCACACGCAGATCGCCGAGACGATGCACGAGTACACGACGAGCGTGAACAGTGTGTTCCAGTACCAGACGCCGTTCGAAGTGCTGGTCGCGCAACGATACCCCGGCGCCCACTTTGCCATCTTCGACACGTACAGTCTCATCTCGGATGTTTATGACGATCCGACACTGTATCTCAACGGGACGGGCGTGATGGCCGGAGGCGAGAGTGTGTGGGGGTATGAGCACCATTGCAATGTCAATCAGACGGTTTGTGTGAAGCAAGAGAACGGCACGAATCCGGATGGGTTTTTGTGGTACGACGAATTGCATCCTAGGTATGTCACTTATGAGCCCGGCTGTTGTTATCCCAACGATTGCAAGGGACGGCTATCACAGGATTATTCAAAATCCCTGTCTGACTCTCGAAATGTGCTGGGCTAACGTGCGTGTCTTCACAGTGAGCAAACCGATCGTGTCATTGCCAGGAATTTCATTGACGTGTTGAACGGGACTTCCAAGTATGCGACGTATTACTAGCTTTACCAATAGTGGTCACTACCTACATTAGTGAGTGAGGTATCGTCCGAAGCGCAGTAACAGTAAAAAGCAAGATACGACGTTATGTAACCACCGAGCATGAGTAGCGACGCCTGGGAGATGGATGAAACGCTACAGGGTATTTACATTCAAAGTCTACACAATAATCACTAGTGATCGTCATACATCGTTACTCGCAAAGTCTTGAGACGTCGGAGCTGCCATTCGGCGTCGCAGGTGATCCCATCCAAGCTAGGTCCGTCCAGTCTCATTGTGCCCTACCCCCAGCACATCACTGTCGAGGTCCAGTGCTTAACAGTAGATTATTTCTTGATCCCAGGTCTTCCCCATTGACACGGCCGCAGCGTGAAAGCGCAGTCAGCGAAGTTCATGCTCGCAAGACTGTTCTGCATCTCATTTTGTCTGTACCTCGTGTCCTCTAGAAAGCCTCATCATCGAGTCTAGCATCAATACCTCCAACCCACCAGACAGCAGCATTAACGACTTGGCCAAGCACGTCCAGATCAGCCTGGTCACGAGGCGCATAGAGCAAAACTTGCGAACTCGGGGTAGGAGCCGCTAGACTTTGGCCAGACAGTCGAACGACCCAAGACGCCAGGCGAGCCGAAAGTGGATGTCTTTGGCCCCAGCCTTTTTCGATCACCATCTTGACATCGCTCGGATGAAGGGTACATTGGATAGAGCCATCGAGACCATCTGCTCTGAGGATCTCACCATAGTATCTGGTCTCGTTGAAGATGCGATGGCGAGCGTAGAGCGTGGTAGGACTGCTAGGGATAGACTCGAAGGTTGATCGGCCAAGGTATGTGGTCGAAGGATAGCGAGCAGAGACCTCTGAGATGAGTTGTCGTAGTCTGTCTGGGACTTGTTTCTCCTCAGGCGACAGATGTGTAATTTGGCGAGGATGACTGACGCCAGTAATGATAGGCCGTGGGCCTGTACGCCGTGGGAGAGTCTCAAGATATCCCCGTGAGACTATGGTGGAAGGACTGGATGGAGGTGAGAGAGGGTCTGAGACCGAGAGAGCCTTCAAAAATCGCTCATAGAGATAGCTGGAGATATCTTGAAGGGCCTTCCCCTGTTTAGTCGAGAGGAAAGGCTTAAGGTCAAGGTTGACGAATTTCAGCAAATATGTGATGATGGCGGACCCAACAAGGATGGCTGCTATGGCATATAGAAGCTCGTTTGACTGGCCAGAAGGAATTATGGAAGCCATGTTAGTCGCAAGGGTGTGATTGATGTCGTGTTGAGAATTTAGGAAACGCTGAGTGTTGAGATTCGAGCGAGGATGTGCGAACAGATTTTTCGTTCAAAGAAAACAACAGAAGGCGCGGATAACCTACGATAGATATACTCCCTTCCGTATCGGTGTTCCATTGTTCGTGTCGCCGACTGAACGGTTCTATCGAGACATCGGGACGGAGGAAGAGAGCGCAACGTACCCACTGAGTAATGGAAATCAGCCGGCACGCACGCTCGCACGCACCAACGGCAACGGTGTTCTGAGGTCGGACGTATGAAAATTCTATACTAGTGAATGAAGGTTGAGGAGATGGAATACCAAACTCAACTACCAAAAGAGGAATGAATTCCAAAACGTCAGAAAAAGGGTGAGGCGTGGTTGGCTGAAGATGCGGCAACTATCGGCCATATTCCAGAAAACAAGAAGCTCGGGACGCGTACTCCATTGCAGAAACAGAGGACGAGCCATTGCACGATGACTGAGAGGGATGGAATATGATAGGACACATTTGAAACGTACCGTAGAATGATAAGAAGGTGGTGGATGGTGTGGACGTTGTGGATGGTGTGAGGTGCACGGCGATGATGGTTCGGAGAGATTTGGAACTAAGCTTTGGGCGGACGGAGAGTCGGGAGTTATCAACCCCGATATTGCTTGGCGTCGGAAGCCACGACCGAAGACTTTGCCGCCACAGGATCTTCGCATATCGATCACAATTAGGTGACAGTAACTAACGGCGTTTCTCCCAGAGGATTCTCCTTGCCTATCCGTAACTACTGTTCCTCCATGCAGCAACTCACAGTTTTCCTTTGGCCTCGGACACTCAGCGAAATACGAATCTAGCTCCTACATCGATTGGCCCGGGTAAAAAGCAAAGAGCGCGTATCCTTACATCTGTCGTCCAGATGCATGCTCAGGTCCCCCGTTGGCATGAACAACGCGCATATGATTATATATAGTATTGAAGCGTGACACCTCCTTCCTACGCAGCATCTTGAGCCATTGCGCACTCAGTCCGTGTTTGTTGCCTTGGTGGCGACGACTAATCGCACAATGGCCGCGGAACAACCACCATGATGGCCTTCTGTTATTTCACCGCAGTCGTCCCTGCCTATCCCGCACTTTCCCAGGCACCTCATTTAGAGTCGACGTGCAGACGGCAAGGCTGCGGTGCTGACTTTTCGGTTGAATACCGAACCGTTGGAAGGATCCCTTTGCCGGGTCTCACTTATCGAGCAGCTATTTTGGGGAGACTCATCACCCTTTGCTCGAAACGCCGCTCAAATCAGTCGAGACAAATCTCAGGATGCGGATTGCTCCTGTATGAAAAGCCGGACACGTCATGCAAACGGCAGGATTGCTCGAGGATTCAACCACCAAGCTGCTATGTCAGCAAAGTTCAACTTGTCTGTTCACCACGCACACACACCACCAGAGATCTCAAAATAGTCATGCACGAACTGCATGACCCATCTTCCCCTCGTGCGAGATGCCTCGCGCAGATTGCGAGCGGAAGAGACAGAGCACGACAGGGGTATTGGTGGTAGAATTCCGTGTGCGCCATCAGGTCTCCTTTCGTCGACCACTCATGCGGAATCAAGGAAGAAAATCGATGACTTTCGACAATCATGCTAGAAAATTCGCCATAAGTGAGTTCATGGTGAGTCCGCAAGATTCAAGACGATGGTGGTTCGTGCCAAGGTGAATGAGCTCAGAAATGCTGTGCGTGACAAGTTGTCGACGCCTTATTGGTTGCCCCCCTCGCTGCATGGCATGGCGCCAAGATGGTCAATGATATACGAGTATCAACGATGTCGCGACTGATTTTCTTCGCTCTTCATTCGAAACTCGTTTTCGCAAGATTTCTTGAGTCTGTTCGGCCCGTCAGGATGCCTCTTCTTGACATCTTCCAAGCTGTACGAGACTACACTCGCGACGAACGCAATGCGCACACCGCAAATACACAGAAGATATTATGGCGGCTAGGAGACGTCCTCCTACGTACATGGGATCTCGGATTCACAGCGTTCGGCGGGCCGCCTGTTCACTTCCGCATTGTACACCAGAGGTTTGTGGAGGGTAAAAATGGAAAGACACCATGGATTGACGAACAGATTGTACATGGACCACGAAACTACGAAACGACCGAGATATACTGACTTGAGTCTTAGTATCAAGAGTTCTTCGCCATCGCTCAAGCTCTGCCAGGACCGGGAAGCACTAAGATGCTGTTCTGCATCGTTCTGATCCATGCGGGTATCATTCCTGCCATTTTCGTGTTCCTTACGTGGAGGTAAGCTTGTGAACCGAATTGATTGTTTTGGACTGGCTTGGGGTTAATCTTCCAAGGACAGCTTGCCAGGAGCGATTGGCATGTACGCGTTATCCTTGGGCGTCCAACGGATCAACGAAGTTCTGCCAGGCATAGCATACGCCTTCCTGTCTGGACTGAATGCATCGACTGTTGGTATTGTTGCTCTTGCAGCTGTGCAGGTAAGATACCACACCAGTCTCCCCAGACCGGCTTGCACTGACCCGATCAAGCTTGCCGACAAGGCCATCAAAGACAAGTTGACCCGGATCCTCGTCATTGGCGGTGCTTGTGCCGGAATGTGTTACACTGCATTGTGGTATTTCCCGGTCCTAATCATGATTGGTGGCGTTATGACTGTGGTCTGGGATATGTGGCTGCGCCAGGTGGTCGGCAAGGCTCGCGCGAAGCGGGAGCGGACGCGCAGAGAATCGTTGCACCCAGCTGGTGCGGCGGAACAGAACCCTCCCCCACAATCTGAGCCCGTCGAGTTGACCGCCCGCGATACGACTCCGAGCGGACCATCGGCCGAGACCCTGCACAGGCGACACGATGGTCAAGCCGAGCAAGGCACCACGACTGCGAAGAACACCCAAGCCGAAGAGACGAGAAGAACATCATCCACATATCCGAGCACCGTCCAGACGGATACTCAGTCGCATGCCATTCCCGTGAAGACGGGCCTCTTTATCATTGCCACATTTTTCGGTAACTTCTGCCCTACGCGTCCATCAACCCCTTTGCTTGCCGCTAACTCCAGATTTTCTAGCCTCCTTCATCGCCATACTCGTCGCTCGAAGTGTCGTTGACAACCCACCACGAGCTCTCGACCTCTTCGCGAACATGTACTTGGCTGGGACCATTATATTCGGTGGCGGGCCCGTGGTCATCCCCCTTCTGCGCGAATACGTCGTCCAGCCGGGCTGGGTGTCTCCACGAGACTTCCTCATCGGGCTCGCCATCATCCAGGCGTTTCCGGGCCCCAACTTCAATTTCGCCGTCTTTCTGGGCGCGCTTTCACTGCTCGGTACATCCCAGCCTACCATCCTCGGCGCATTCCTGGGATACATGGGTATTTTCGTACCTGGGATCACGCTCGCTGTTGGTGTGCAGAGTCTATGGCGCGTGCTGAGGACCAAGCCTTTCGTGACGAGTCTTCTGAGGGGGATCAATGCTACGGCCGTGGGTCTGGTGTTTACGGCCGTCTACCGGCTGTGGCAGATTGGGTACTTGACGCCGGAAAAGAGCGACGGGCAGAGTTTGGCGACTGAGCCTTGGTGGGTGGTGGTCACGGTGCTCACATACGCGGGGAATGCTTGGTTCAATGTCCCTGCGCCCATGGCCATTGTGCTTGGAGGTCTTCTGGGACTATGTTGGTATGGAGCGGTGGGGCATTGATTTTGTGTATAGCCTACTCGAGTGGCGCCCACCAAACACCGAGGTCCACCGTTCAGAGTAATGCCAAAGGAGAACGAACAAGAACCATCGTTGTAGCTGCTGCTGAAGCTGAAAAATCTAAAGTTGGGGTCTATGGTCTATTGAGAGGCGCGTAAACACTCGATCGACGTGCTTCTTTTCCTTTCCTTTCCTGGCCATTGTCCCTTCAGGCCAAGCTCGCGTTCATGGTCTTGCCACTCTGCCATAACAAATACAGACACGTGAAATTGCTCGCCCACCAAGCCAAGCTCCTTATGTACGAGAGCTTGGCCTTGTCGACGGTCAGATAGGCTACAGCATAGACCAGCCGGGACGCCGAATAAACCAGACACGCCTTGTTGATGGTCTCGTTGGGCACCTTGGCGACGGTCGCGAACAAGGCGCTTCCGATGAACATGGGGAAGTGCTCCATGGCATTGGCGTGGGCGGCCTCGTTGCGTTTCAAGAGGTTGAGCTGGCTGCGGGTGATCTTGCCTTCCTGGACGGCTCGTTCGCCGAAGCGCAACACGTCCTCGCGCGGGTTGACGTTGTGGTCGAGACCGTAGCTGTTCTTGAGGAAGCGGGAGGACAGAAAGACGTAGGCGAATAGGAAGTTGAAGATGGCGTGGTAGGGGGCATTGTTGGGGGGAGCAGCGGCTAGGGGGCCGTTTGATTTCAGGCCGAGCATGGTTGCCAGGGAAGTCATGGTTGGGCTTGCTGAGTTGGGATGTTGTTGTTGTGGCTTGGATAGCTGAATACTAGTAGTAAGGAGGTTGAGTGAGGTTCTTGGACAGTAGGTGAATGGCAAGGATGGGTAGGCACATTAAAAGAAGATGTGATAATTGATAAACCAGGCTCGCAGGGTACGAGGGACTAGTACCGAACACGGAGCTTCGGATACTGAGTGACGTCAAGAATATAGTTGACCAATGAGCCATCAACCATGGGCTCAGCCTTGCGGACGGCCGTCATGGTCGTACTGTAAGGCTGTGCGTTCTCCAAAGGAACCTGAGGGCGACAATTTTGGTGGCAAATGTTCAAACGCTTTAACTGGGCTGAATTTGCGAGCGAGGAAGGATGGGACGCGGAATTTGCGAGGCAAATGAACAAATATTGGTGATGCGGCTTAAAAGCGCTACAAGTACCTCAAAATCATGCATGCCTCAAGCACGCAAGGACGAACAGGAGCCCATTCAGCTTACCAAACTATGGGCCAAAGGTTTCGGCAACGGGGATACCTCCACTGCGTCTGATGCAGGCCATAGGTACTGGATACTGGGGGAAAATCTCGTAATTGTGGGCAATGATAGAGAGCCTGGTACTGGGGACTGGCCGTCTTTCTCCAGCTCAGCAACATCTCCGGCCTGGTCTCTCATTTCCGTGGTCTTGACTGCGACTTATGAAATCCAGATAACCAATTTGGGAGCAGGCTTTTCCGTTTGCTGACATTTGCCGTGTCCAGATGTCGTCCCGCTTTTGCAGTGTCCGGGTTTCGACTACTAGGGTTCTGAGGCGATGGTTCAGGCTCCGGCATCCAAGATACCATGCCTCTTCTTCGCCACCGGCGCGCAAGCACCTCGAACCGTTCAACTTGTCCTGGTGAGCTCGCGAAGTGTCTTCGAAGGACGTCGCGCGAAGTGTCTTCGAAGGACGTCGCGCGCCGTTCCCCTTGAACCCAGTGAAACGTCATAGTCCGCGCCATACTCGAGAAATGTCTCACATATAGGTGCCGCATTTTCACTCACAGTGTTGGAGGTCAGTTGGTCGATCTCGAGGGCCCAAATGCTGCGTTG
The DNA here is from genome assembly GCA_035928285.1 of Vermiconidia calcicola. Classification (NCBI taxonomy): domain Eukaryota; kingdom Fungi; phylum Ascomycota; class Dothideomycetes; order Mycosphaerellales; family Extremaceae; genus Vermiconidia; species Vermiconidia calcicola. Next base: position 242,888 of record JAXLQG010000006.1, read on the forward strand.
ACGTCGGCTTGGGTCCATAAAGCTCATCGCCTGGATGTCACGGATGTTCATAAAGCTGCCCTCGATGTCTGGCATGTCGCCAATGACTGCGTTCGGGTCTGCACCGCGCTCAAGTAGTACACGAAGCATGCGTGCGTGCATGCGTTCCGGAACCATACGTCTTTGAGTAACTCGGAAGTCGACTTCAAGGAGGACATATAACATCGCATAGGTGGCGTCGAAATCGAACAAAGACATGTCGCGAAACCGCTCATCGATGTATGAGTAAAGGCCGCGACAAAGGGCTTCTTTGACGAAGTCTCGATTCGATACCCCATTCCGGACAAGAAAGGCTCTGGTCTCGTGAACCAGCCCTACATCGTACGGTATTCCCCCCTCTTCTAGTTTCGAGGCGTTGGAGAGGAGAATCTCAACAACCGGATGACGGATGAGAAGACCTTTCGGTCTCGATCTTAGGTATCGGGCCGAAGATTCGCACAGCGCAACAGAAGGATTGTAGTCTTTCTGAACTCGGCCTTGCAACTTCGAACGTACTGACGGGCTGCGAAGATAATCGTTGACTGTACGATGAAGAAAGTCGATCCTTTCACTGCAATCCATAAACGTCCAGCTCTGAGAATCTTCCCCTACATTCATCAAATCACCGCAGTACGCCTTGAGTCGAGCGCGTAGCTTCCTAGATGAGTGAATATGAGTAGAGTCGAGCACTTGCTTCTCTTCGGGTATGACATGTGCCACGAGAACCAAGGGAAGGAGCTCATCACTCTCCATTGCTGACAGAAATATGCTAGAAGACGGTTCGTGATATCTCCTCGGAATATTATCGAGCATTCGTTCGAAATACTCCTCCAGTTCGGTCGGAAAATCGTCAACAATCTGCTCCAGGCCCTCGACGGTATCTTCGTTCGGCAGGGTTTCTTTCAAATTGCGGACGACTAGAAAAACCCAGAGGAACACTCCCTTTGCCTTCTCGACAATCTTTTGGAGAACTCTTTGATACCGATCGTCTTCGGCTTTCAGCTGCTGGAAGAGTTTATGCTTGCCAATCATCTCGTGCACGTAAAGTCGTATGTCGTCCTTAGTATGTTCATGAAGTCGGACCAACGACTTGGTATCAGAACCGAAGGCCGCTTCAAATGTATTCCAGGGACGGCTCGCTACGCAGACTTTGATATTCGGAGACGCGCTGAGGTCCTGCACAGTTTGTGCGATTTCATGTGAGAGCCCATCGTATTCATCCAAGCCGTCGATGAAAAAGCAGAATTTGGTAGAACGAGTCTTTTGGCTGCCGATGATCTTGAAGGCCGATTGGAGCTCTCCATCAGTCCATAGTTGATCGAGAATCCATTCATCCCATCGACGTCCTAGAACTTCAGGCATCATCTCCGGCATCTGGCGCAATACTTCGTACAGCAAAGCACGCAGGAGACCGCTCTGTGAACGTTCCAATTCCGCACCAGATTTCCAAAAGAAAAAGTCGGCCATGATGAGTTCACTTGCGGAGGTATTGTGAGCCCATTTTTCAAGATGGAATTTGGTCCTTGGATCCAGATAGATGAACTTCATCAAAGTTGACTTTCCTGATCCAGCATTGCCTGTGATCCAGTAGTAGCCTTGACCCTTCTCAAGCCAATCGCGGAAATGAAGGGCCTGTTTCTCATGTTTTTGATCGTAGATCCAATCGAGTGTAGTCCCATGTCTTTCAATAACACGCTCACGGCGAACCGTCATCCGGCTAAATCTCAACGCACGCAGCATGTCCCCAGCTTTGACGACTTCTTGGCCTTCCGCGTACAGCGCTACCAACTTGTCTTGCATGATTCCACTGGTCATTGGGGAAGCGGCTCTGGATTGGAGAGGCTGAAGTGCGTCGAGGAGATCATCCTTGAGATATTGAACTCGGGCCAACATTTTGTCTGACTTCAAGCCTACAAGTTCATTGCTCTCTTTCAGATTGTCGACTGATCGTTGGATGAATGATTGCCGATCATACGATGCTTTGCTGAGTAGCAAATGTAAGTCATTCTTGCACATGTTGAGTTTTTTGACGGTCTCCTCGATTTTAGGCTGCTCCCAAACGGCTTGCAACGCTTTCCATACGCTCGAGCTTCGGCTATGCGGTGTCGCAGCAAGTTTATCCAGAGCAGTTGCCAGATCTCTTGCGATCTGATTGCACGCCACAGCGGTTTTGACAATTTGGGCCTCATCTTCGTTACGAGGAATGGCGACCCGTTTCCGAAATGGTTTGGACAGCGCATCGAGTCTTTCAATCGAGGTTCGAAGGTCAGTATGGACGGCAGTGGCTCCAACAGCCGATCTGTATATCTCTACGCCTTGGCCAACTAATGTGGAGGCGAAGTCCACGAATTGAAGGATATTACCAGCGAGCCCGATGGCCGATAAAGGATCCATCTCATATTTCCAAAAATGAAGTATTGGTGGGGGTTCTGTACGGCGTAAGCTGGAACTCGAAGTTAGCTGTCGCTGCAGATGCGAAACGTCGTCGGAATTGAGGTGCCATCAGGCTGTGCTGGACAGCTGAACAGCTGAACCAAGAAGGCAACTTAGTCGTCACCTGACTGTTGGGGGCCCTTTGAACGCAGCATACTATGGTAAGTAGGTAAGCACACATGAGGTATCTAGCTCGCTAGGTAAGGCAGGCTGCACCAGGCAGGGATTGGCCATGGCTAGTGAGGCTCACTAGGCCAACGCAACCCATAGGTACAGATAGGCGCAACATCGAAGGGAAAATGGCTTCCTGCGTGTCAAATGCAAGCCGTTGCTCAACAGGGTGCAGCAGCTGATTTTGTAAAGAAAAGGCTCGTCCAGATCTCCGGATGTGACCTGGAACGTGACTTCCAAAGCTGTGGGCTTGCGAGGTGCGTCCGGAGATGCAGCCGGGTACCTGCGGTGTGAGTGGATGATGCTGGCACGGCTGGCAAGCTGGCTACTCCGTAGGTGGTTGGCAGTGGAAGAATCGCGGCATGATGGCGGTAAAATCTGACATCTGGGCATCGTCTGGCATGTCTGGCATGTCTAATCTTGGGTCGTACCAAGCGGAGCCCCAAGCTGTCAATCCGGAACCCAGCGTGCCAGGCCGGCGCAGGCCAAAATCCCGGTTATGCCCAACCCTGGTTTTGGCGCAGTTGGTGTATGACAAGCAAGCGAAGTCTCATGTAATCGGGTCCAGGAGGGAAAGACTTGGTGCAGTGGTTGTGTGAGTGGTACGAGTATCACAGCAGAGTCGGTTCTGCACTGAGCCGCACCAAGGTCTCTGGGTTCGGGGTTGACACATCGCTTCTGGCGATGATCGTACTTGTTACGAATAGTAGATGGCTGGCTGGTCGATGAATGTCTTAACGGCACCTGCTCCATGTTGATGCCTAAATTGGTTAAAGACACTTCATCAAGCCCTGAGGGTTCAGAGCTAGAAGTAGAAGGGCTACTAGGCATCACTAGTGGTTCATCTAACCATCATCAACCACTAAGCAGGGCCAAACCCCCCGGAAGGAGCTGCAACAAGGCCCATGATCCTCGACTCTTTGCCGTACGTGCCATACCAAGAAAATGCGGCGCCGGAGGAGCGTTTTCGCTGTTTTGCCGATTAATTTCACTCTCATCACCTCATTATTCATCCTCATCTTCATCTTCATCCCCTGCTGCGCCCTGCACCCTGCACCCTGTCCACTTTACCTCTCCTCCGCTCACAACATCAGCAATTCCTCTCGCTTTTGCTCGACTCGGTTATTCCACGACTCTCTCTATACTCGTACACAGTACACGTCGAGCTGCTCCAATATACGATCCATCATCTATGCTAGGGGACTGAAACTAATACACGCTCATTTTCGAGACTCAGAGCCGTTGACAAGGATCCCCTCGCCGCTCACCCGTGTTCTGACATCCGTCCACTTTCCGAAGTTGCCTGCGCGATTGAACAGCTACAGCTCGCTCTCTACTCCCAACATCATAACAGACGCTCTCTCGGACCTCGTTCCCCAGTTGTCCACCTGTAGAGTCTCTTGGAGACTACCCTCAGCCTTGTTGAATCGAGTCCGACCCTGTTCTTCCGCGTGCTGCGGCAGGCCTACACTCTGGTCCTAGACACGCGAGAAAAGAGCGACAGCAGTCATGTCGACGATAGGTATTTATTGGAAAATCCCATATCAGACGGTGACTAACGCTGTCAGATACGGCAAGTTTAAGTGCGTCGACCGACTCGGTCGTTGTCACTACTCTCACCACAACCTCGACCAGTTTAACCACTTCGCCGACCACGACAGTCGTAGTAACAGATACCTCAACCTCAACCTCGACACCTGACACAACACCCACCACTACGATTCCGACCACCACGAGCGTCTCCTCCATCTCTATTCCCCCGTCGACCACAATCATCGAAACAACACCCACCACTACTGCCTCCCCCAGCATAGTTGAGGTCACCTCCACAATAACCCAGACTCCTCCCACGACAAATAATGATACTCCCACACCTTCAGTAATCGTCGTCACCTCGACATACTCTCCAGATACGCCCACGACAGACACTGCGACTGTGAGTCAGACATCAACATCCTCCTCGTCAAGCGCCACGCCCTCAGCCTTAAGTGCCTCCGGATCAGGTTCCAGTTCGTCAAGTGGCCTCGCGTCAGGTGCCAAGATCGCCATCGCCGTCGTAATACCGATTGTAGCCATTGCTGCCGCCTTTTTGATAGGATTCTTCTTGTGGCGGAAGAGGAAGGCTCGAAAGAATGCCGAAGAACAGCGAAAGAACGAAATGGCCGAATATGGGTTCAATCCAAATAGTGACCCTACACTGGTGGCAGGCGTAGCTGCTTATACCGACAATCAGTCAGAAGCTCAAGACGATGGCAGCGGATATCGTGGATGGGGAGCGACTTCCTCGAATCGCAAGGCTTCCACGACACTGGGATCCAATGGCCGTGGGCCCAACGGTCCGGCACTTTCGGAAAGCAGCAGTCAGCCTGGAGGTTATGCCTTGAACAACTCACCCAATGGCGCTTCGGACGCTTACTCTGCAGACCCTTTGATGAACGGTCATCCAGAGGGCGGTGATGGCGTTGCAGCTCTAGCTGCTGGTGGCCTTGCCCGAAATCGCAGTGATGCTGCGGGCATTCGTCGTGGCCCGTCCAATGCCTCATCAGCCTATTCTGCGGGCCATCAGTCAGAAGAATCCTCCGACACACAGAACATGCCTGCGCCATATTACCAAGAAGAAGTTCCCTACAACATTTACAACGATGCGGCACCGAGCCATGGACCCTATGGTGATGGTTCCTACGGTGGTTCAGGAGGTCCGCCCGTAATCCGCGATGTCCAGGCTAGGCGAAACACTCGCATCGAACGAGCACCTACGTTTCCTCAGACCCAAGGGGGGATTGCCCAAAACTTTTAGCAGCAGTTGCAATCTGCCACAGGTACCAGCTTACGGCCGTCTTACTTTCGTCGCTTTGTGTCGTTGAGTCTGTGAAGGGAGTTTTCCACATTCGGTGCACGAAAAGTCTGCTAGGATATCTTTATCCTACGTGTTTGGTTATCTCCATCTATACCCCCGGAGTTTGCGCTTTTGCTCATCGGGATTTTGACGAATTTCATATCATCAGCGATTCGATTACGGCATTTGCAAGTCATTGGGAGGGAAATTTCTTGTACAGAGGTTCAGGGATCTAAGTACTGTTGCTCGAGCATTTGAGCCGATACCTAATTAGTAGCTGGATGTGCTTGTTAGAAGCTGACTAGGAATGCGGACTGGATGTGGAGGAGTACCTACGTCGAATGGTGCACATAGCCTCGTATCTATAAGAAACGATCTAAGTGAGATATTGAATACTTATACTACCCATGTATCTGTCGGGATATGCCTGACTCGTAAGGTTTCTTTAGCAGACATCACATCTGTTGGATGTTGCGCACATAACTAGAATGTAAGAACAGCCTTGCGTCATGCTTCTGGAAATATCAAAATACCAAAATCGGAATTTAAACGTGGCCCACATTCGATACGAGGTTTGACCACAACCTCCTTCGCAATACCCTTTGCCAGACGTGGGCTTTCATCTTACCACATCCTATTCCCTTACAGTCAAGTCACCCAGTGTACTTTGGCCACTCTCACTGAGTAGTGTCTGGGTTTGGGGAATACACGGTCCTCTGCCCATCAAGATATTGTCCTGGACCGCGAATTGGCGTGTCTACCCGAAGGTCCGAAATACCAATCGAAGCACTACACGTAGGTCTCGGTTGTTCTAGACGGAAGTACTCGTATTGTTCAAGGCTCAAAAACATTCACCTTACCAAAGCTTTTCGAACGAGGGCAAGATTCAAGTACAAGCACGGCAGTCTTCCTTCGACGTATCTGTATCTCAATTTTCAACCGTCGACAACAACACATCGTTTCTATTCGCCATCGCTTCGATATTCTGTCCGGACTGTACGGAGTAACAACCTTACGATTCCAAGCACACTACCACTACTGCTACCACCTCCAGCCGCCGCTTTGTCGCCACAGGCCACCCTACCCTCTAGTTGTCCCGTCCTTGGACCGTTCTCCAACCAGGTCCACAGCACAAGCCATGTCCAACTCCGATCGCCCTGGTCACCGCGGTGACGGTGGCGGTGGCGGTGGTCGAGGTAGTGGCCGCGGAGGAGGTGGTAGAGGAAATCGAAATCGACGACACGGCGGTGACTCCCAGCAGTCTCGCAGCGTGCTCGTGTCAAAAGCCCTCTCTCGCCTTCTCCGCCACGCCGCCGTGCAAGAACGCATCCCGATCGACACACACGGCTATGTGAGAATGGACCACCTCCTGGCCTGGCAGAAACTGCGCAGTATGAAGCCACCTGTCACGTTCGACGAGGTCGTCGAGGTCGTGCAGAGCAATGAGAAGAAAAGGTTCGCTTTGAGATTCGTGGGTGCCGATGCGGGTGCCGACAAAGACAATCCTACGACACCGACACCGATACCAACGCAAACCGAGTCCGAGGAAGGAGTGGATGGTCCTCATCTGTCTGCGGCGGCGGCGGAAATCGACGCAGAAGAAACGATGGCCGAATCAGAAACCCAGCGCGCCGTGTCGATATACGAATCCCACAAAGCCCAAGATACGCTCGACGAGAAGAATGTCATCAAGGACTTCTTCATCCGCGCCACACAGGGCCACAGCATGAAAGACGTCGAGGCCGAGAATCTACTGACGCCAATCACACTCGATGGCGATGACCCGGCGAGTCTACCGGACACCGTGGTCCACGGGACCTTCTACGGCGCGTGGGACGCGATTCTAACCAGTGGCGGCCTGAAGAAGATGAACAGAAACCACGTCCATTTCGCGACGGGGCCGAAACTGGAGGATGTCCTTGCACGGTTGGGCGTTGATAGAGGGCAGAAGATTGACGGAGAGGGAGACGGACGGGAACAGGATGGAGATGCAAATGGAGATGCAGATGGCCATGGACATGAAACTGGAGACAAGATGATGAAGAAAGAAGCATCCACCACTACTACTACTACCGGATTGGGCCAGGTCCTAGGTGAGAATAAAGTGATCTCAGGCATGCGCTCCGACGCCCAGATCTTGGTGTACATCGACATCCGGCGCGCTCTGGAGGAGTCTTCGGGCCAGGGCCAGATGAAATGGTGGAGGAGTGAGAATGGTGTCATCCTCACGGACGGTATCATCGCCGGGGACGGGGACAGGGACAGGGACGAAGAGGGCAGAGGCAGAGGCAGAGGCAGAGGCAGAGAAGAAGACAAGATAGTCCCGACCCGGTTCTTCGCCGCGGCCGTCGAGGTCAAAGAAGGGCTCGGACTTCTGTGGGAGCATTCGCGGGGCGTGGTGCAAGAGTTGCCTGAACGCTTGAAGGCGAGAGGCGTGCCTAGGGGGAAGGGGAGAGGTGAGCGGGGACGGGGTGGTGGTGGTGCTGGTGGTGGTGGAAGAGGGAGAGGGATAGGGAGAGGACGCGGATAACGAAACAAGATCCGTCCAAGGATCTGTGACAGCAAGTCGAAAAATTAAGCGTCGAGTCCACGGTAGAGGTGGGCAGTCGCACAGAGGCGAACTGAACCCGTTCGCATGCTAGTAGCGGGAGAGATGAAGCAGAAATGCGGGACTGTGTCAAGGAGTGAATATGCTCGGTTGGACGATATATCATCCCTGGTCCTGATGTGTCTGCTAGCTACGGCTCTATGCTATCAAGGCACCTCAAACGCATGCATGTCTCCCCTGCCTGTGGAGCGGGAGTTTGTCTGCTGGTTCCAGCACCGAACGGCCTAGCATGGAGGAAGGCCTTTTTACTTATCTAGCCCCGAAGTGACGATTCAGTAAAGAGATGCTGGGCTTGATCCGAACCATTGTCAGGCTGAATGCTTTCAAGGATACCCATAAACCATGGCCGTTACGGCGACTCTCTTGCAGTATCCGCGAATCAAGCTGTTTCTCCTTCGATCACGGCCCATCAAGGCCAGAGACATTGAATGAGAAAACCCGCAGATCCGCAGATCGACAGTCACATTGCTTGTTCCATAGCATGGGCCCAGTGGCCACAATCTTCGACACTCTGCAGGTAAGTGAATGCACTCACGTACTCGGAGCCCATAAGTATTGAACGGTCTGCTTGGAGTTCATGCGAACTCGGTGATTGTGTCGATAGCAGGGTCATGGCGCTTTTGACTATAAATTCGCCTTCGCCTCGGGAGCGCTGGCAAAGCTCCTGATAATGCATAGCTGTCTCGCGTCATGTGGTAGTCCACTAGGATGATGCGATCCGATCTCGTAGCTCTTTCCGAGCGCAGTTTGATTTCAGTCAATGCCGCCGACCCAAAGGTTAGACATCGGTAAGGTTGGTGCGCACGTTCCGTACAACCTCAGCTCGCGATGATGACGAGCCTGTCATGAGTTGATATCTCGTAGGTCAGCCCGTTTTGCCTCATGATTTTGGCGTCGGGGGAGGGCCCATATTCGTCTTCTTTGCAGGTGGTAATGAAGGCATCTTGAAACCACTTCCACTCTTGCCAGCATTGGCCTGCGTAAACGTGCCGCTGGAGAAATAACCGGCATTTTCGGCCTCCCTTTTCCTCTTGAGCTCGGCTTGCACTTTTGGATCTACCAGTTCAAGACCCTGAACAGGTGTGAACGCTATCGAACTGGCTGTGCCGGATCCCGCTCCCACTCCACTTGTCCGAAGGCCTGACGCTCGAAGTGAGGTTGACTGGCCTCCCATTCCAAACCCTCTCAGTGAAGTGTTCATGCCACTGTTCAAGGTGGTTGCGGTGCCAGAGCCACCCCATCCAGGATTCTTCTTACTGAGCTTCGCCATGGTTCGTCGATCAATTTGGGTGGCACGAATTCGTCCGTCGTTGGATTGACCAATCATACCTAATCCTACAGTATCCTCGCCCATACCGTAGCCGGCCTCTTTCTCTTCACTGCCAAAAGCCATTCTGTTTTGTTGTTTTCTCAATTCTGTCATGGCCGTGGCTTCTTTAGCTTTGCGTGCTCTCCTACCACCTCGCTTTCGGCTTGGTTTGTCGTCAGGAGCAGGCAGAGCTCGAGGCCCTCGGTTTGGAGGTGGTTCAGTCAACTTGTCCAGTCGGCGTAGACAATCGTCGCGAAGTTGTTCCCCCGTCGAACCGTCTGGTGCTTGATGCACACTGTCCACTCGAGCTGCAAGGACGAGCTTGGCAGACACAATGCGCATGGCTTGGATTTTCAGATCGTTTGGAATACTTTGGATCAGAGGTGAGTGGTATAAAAATCCTTGCTGTCGGATGCCGATGTTCGTAGCCAACCCGCTTTGTTTCTGTTTTCTGGAGCCCATGGCAGGAATGTTGCGATCTGGAACCTTTGCCAAAGCTTTGATACCCCCAGCAAAGTTCAGTAGCTGAGCAGCTGTAAGAGACCCGATAATGGCAGTCAAGTTCGGGGCAAAGATGTTCATCCTTGACTGGACGTATTCTGTAAGAACCTTCTTTGCCTTGTCCAACTCCATCACCATCTGACATGCGCGCAGGGTTGCCTCTAGCTCAGCATCGCTCAGTGGTTGACCTTTGGTTGTTGTCCCCTCCACAGTCACAACCATGAGTGTAGGCCCGTCGAGCACGGATCTGAGGGACGCTCCGACAATATTTTTCGGAGATTCTGCCAACGTCTTGATGTTTTCAAGGGGTCCATTCCTAATGATGGCGACTGTCTTCGCATAGTCCAACGGATTTTGCACCAAGGTCTCGAGTTCGGGAAAGCGGGCAGAATAATGGTCTCGGATGAATTTGTGGACGAGGATGATTTCGTTGTCGATCTGGGTAGATAGAGAATTTGACTGCGTCAAGAGATGATACTCGGGGTCGTCTTCGACCGTTCCAACCGTCGCAGTTCGTAGGTTCGGAGGCAGATTCTGGTAGTGGGAGATTTTCTAAGGTTGGGGGATAGGGTCAGGACTAGATCACACAGATGTAAATCACAGAGGAGCAAGCACTGAGGTAGGAGGACTCACATCTAGCACTGGTTGTAGAATCTTCATCAGACCTGCTACACTCCTCACATCACGCACAGCTCCCAAATGCATCTTTTCGACTTTGGCCTTGGTTTCGTCCTCATCCTCCATCATGTCTTCTCGAGCAGCGTCTTCATCTTCTTCGGCATCTTCCATTGTCTCGTCATGTCCAGCGCCGACCGGAGAGCCGGCTTCGTCGTGATCGTGGGGATGGCCATTTGTACCATTTGCATGGTCGTCATCTTGAAGTCCGCGGTCCTCATTCTCGTCGCCAGAATCTTCAAAGTCATTCAGCAGCTCATCTGCTAGGGTTGACATAATGGCTGGGAGGCCTTTGAGGCCGCAGGAAATGCTTCACACGAAGTTCAGGAATGATTGGCAACTCAATCAAAGCGAACTGGTGAAAGTCTGAAAAACATGCGGAGGGAACATGACTCGCGCGTTGGAGGCTCAAGAGGAATCCTGACTCTTGGCGGTCCGTGTTGTCTGCCGCTTCACCAACGACGCCTGTGTGCCTACACCTCCTTCACGCCTCACCGTGATACATCTAGTTCTCGTTGTATCGCCAGTCTCCTTATGCATTTGAACATCGAACTCGTTGAGTCTTACTACATATGACTTCGGAGTGCATACAAGTATAGTATAAATGATTCTAGGTACTGCTGTCCATGTTTCCCTCTACTGGGCGCTGAATGCCATCAAGCCCGATAGAGTGACTGTCATCGAACGCGCCTTGGGCTCAGGAATAGCCGCTCATGACCTCCGGAGAGACTGGCTAGTCTGTGTTATCGAGCTTCAAAAGGAGGCCGAGGTGGGAAGGACTGACGTTCAATGGTCCACGCTCTAACCGACGAAACTTGTGCATAATCGTTATTCCGGAGGCGATAACTCTGCTTCATTCATGCTGTTTGAGTACCTTGAAGCGAGATGCTGGTTCTGTTCTCGAACAACAAGCAAATCGTCAAGGCCGTGAACTTGCAAGCAGCCGTTAGTGCTATACTGACGCATACCCCGACCACCAGTTCTGGCACAGTGACAGCCATGATGGAAGTGTATACCAGAGTCCCAGCCACATAATAGATTGCCCATAATAGCTGAACAATCCACAACTCATCTTGCCCTTGGACAGCCGAGAGCAGGCTGGAAACGGGGCTGTTTTGATCTGTGAGTCTAAGATCTTGTCGAGCTTTTTGGGATACTTGAGTCGGTGTCTTGCGCAAAGCACATGGAAAGTTGACGGGAGAAGCGCGACGATGTAAAAAGTGACCACAAATAGCGGGTATGGGCACCCGAGAGCGGAACGTTTCGAGTAGATCTCCGTCAGCGCAGTGCAGGCAATGGCCACAAACATAGCCACGACGCAGAACAGTATTATGCCTCGAGGGTATTTCCGGGCCCGTTCGAAGATGAAGAAGCTCTTCCACCATGGCATGACATCGGCTTTTCGTGGCTCTCCAACATCAATCGGCTCCAATCCCAGTGCTCGCACGAAGATTTCGCGAACCACACCGAGCCTCTTCCTCAGGAAAACGATGCGACGATTTGGCCACGCAATGTCTTTCAGCGTCAGTGGGATGAGACCCATGACCAATGCCGTCACCTCGAATTGTTGTTTGCGCACTTCTTCAGCCGTCTTATACACGCAATCTGCCCATTCCCAGCATTTTTGCGGGTTGTGAGCGTAGAGCGGAAACCAGAAGTAGGGTTTGAAGGGCGAGAATTGAACTGCTTCCACTGAGAGGTTTCCAGTGGTGTTGCCTCGAACGTAGGTGTAGTTACAGGTCGATCCGTTATACTACCAGGCTACATCGCCGAAGCAATTCGCACCCTCGGGACATGAGGCTGATGTGTGAGAGATGACTCCAAGAAGGAAGAGTAAGCACCAAAAAGGGCGTCGCATCTTTGGCGTTGATGGCATCCTTTTGAGATTCAGACCTGCACTTGGAGGTGAAGGTTGGACTTTTCTGAGATCGGGAGCAGGAGGTAGAAGGATTTCCTCATAGAAAAGATCACGACTGCGAATGTCTTCTCCATCAGGCTGAGGGGGGAAAGAGAGAAAATAACACCGTACTTCCGGACTTACATAGGTAGATACCGGGGTATCGCCTCGTATGCTGTGAGAGATCTGCAGATTGCGAGAGGTCATGCGAGCACGCTGTTTGGCGGAGATCCGCCATGAAACGTCCCATTGCTGTGTGTGCATCCTACTCTCCTGCAGCCACATTGGGGGCTATCACAGCCACTACCAATCATTGCCTGGCCATCTAGCTGCATGTCTCGAGCCCGGTACTGTCGTTGAGGCAGCCATGACACCTGACTCCCATGAGGCTGTGGAAGGCGAAGACTCTCAGCCTTACCGCGAATTCGTCGGTGGTTGCTTGGAAAAGGGAGGGTAGAAGCGTAGAGTACAATCTCAGCCGAGCAGCCTCGTTATGAAGTCTTGACGTGGGGAAAGAAATCCGTAGCTTGGCGCTCAAGCACTGGAATGGTGAACAATGGTTTGCTGAACTTCCCGGCGAGTTTTAAATCCACCCGCTCCCTCTTCCCATCTTCCTCTCACCCTTCGACTTACGCTCTGCCTCATCCGCGCCGCGGCGGTTTAATGACGAGTACGAGTGAGTAGCGCAGAAACTTGGAGGGCAGGGCTCCATCGGCATGGCTTCTGAGGCTCAGATGAAGAGGGATCCCCCAAGCCCCATCACGCAGTAAGCAGTTCGGCATCGATTGTACTAATCTCCTCATTCTTCCATCCAGCAGACGTCCTCCCTGAAACCGAATAATGTTCTGAAACTCGTAGTGCCACACACAGCATCGTCCCCTACCTAATTCTCTGGTAACCGTTGTGGTCTAAGTGGGCACAGACCATACTCGACCGAAGTGTCGAAGTGGAATACCAATAATACAATCCAGTCTTTAACGCTATGGTCAACTACAGCCAATATTGGACAACCATCTGCTTGCAGAATGGAACTATCGAGTCTAACGCCTCTGGGTCTTTTAGAAATTCCTGCATATACTGTGCGTTACTGTCGCTGAACCTTCAAAGTCCTCAACATATTCAAGATGCATGGGTTTCGGCACGCTCTTGCTCTATTCATCGCTTTGGCTGAAGGCACATTCATTGTCCCTCCACCAACTGGTCCGCATGGTGTCTCTCTTATCGACCTTGAACTTGTCGACACCGGTCGGCAAGATCCATACACAAACGCATCACAGCGAACAATACCAATATCTATCATCAGTCCCGCCGGTCCTGCATCGCAATGTGTCAATATCACTCAACCGTACATGGTAGACAGCGTCGCTAGCTTCCTTGAGCAATCCATTACAGGTCCCGACAGTTTGAATGCTTCTTTCACTCTAAACCATACTTTTACGGAAACCAATCTATCATTGTGTAAGCCGAACGCTGCACCGAACCATTATCCATTGATCTTGTTCTCGGCTGGTCTTGGTTTCCCACGACAATTCTACCACATCATATGCTCCAATATAGCTTCGTGGGGCTACAGCGTGGTCACTGTGGAAACACCGGGACAATCAGGAATGGTCGTCTACGCCGATGGCACGGTTCAATATGCCGATGCGATCTTCGCTGGCGCAGAGGATCCCACAGACCAACAACTACAGGCAGCCAGTATTGTCCGTGAGACGGATCTCACCTTTGCGCTGAACTCCCTGTCTTCTCCATCCTTTGCAAAAGCGCATCCCAAACTCCACCTCAACACCTCTCGAACCGCTTTGTTCGGGCATTCATTCGGTGGTTCAGCGACAATCTTCGAGCTCATGAACCACACTCGCTTCTACGGCGGAGCGAACCTGGACGGGGCGTATTTCGGACAGCCTCTGACCGACTACGAATCGAAGAAACCCTTTCTTCAGTTTGCCAGCTCTGGGCATAATCAGAGCAGTATTCCTTCATGGGCAACGGTCTGGCAGCACTTTCAAGGATGGAAACTGCAGCTCCAGCTCGAGAATAGCGGTCATTGGGATTTCACTGATATGGCGTACTTGTTCGAGACCTATGGTGTTGACAACATTCCGGGCGCTGAACAGGAGGTGGCGATTGTGTTGGGCACGATCGAGGGTCACAAAGCGCTCAAGAGTGTTGTAGGTGCTATGTTGTCATTCTTCAACTTCTTGTTTTTCAATGGCAGCGAGGCGGATACGCCGTCTGTAGCGCAGGAAGTGGCTCGGTTCGCAGACATCCTTATTGTTAACGGAACAGGCGTGTAGGTTCAACAAGGACGACGAGCTTAGGTAGACAGAAGCCCGTCAGTCGCAATGGCATTGAGTTAGTACACAGTAGCCATCTAAATTTGTCCCGACTGCAGTCTACTTATCTAATCGAGGGGAGCCGTAGGTAAGCAAGGGCGGTGATGGCGGCAAAGGCGGCATCACCCTGTTACTCGATCGGGGGTGACCCGCCCGTATGTACTAGTTAAACCAAAACGTGACCAAAACTTTGCACAATTCTCCGCAGTCAGGCTGCGAAAGAAAGTCCAGCACAAAATCCATCACAGTATCACGTCTTCGACCAACACCTTCGCCCGTTCAAGGGGAGTGTGCGGCTGCTTTTCTAATTGCTACAATACTCTGTATCCTCATATCTGAATCGTCACCAGATTTTCCACCGTCGTAAGCCGCCTTGAGCGACTGCGGCCACCTCATCGCAAAGATGGAATCCTCAAGAGGCCCTCCAAGGGTCAAGAACAAGGCAGCCGCGCCTATACAGATCTCAGCCGAACAACTGCTCCGTGAAGCTGTCGACCGGCAGGAACCTGGACTCCAAGCGCCTACGCAGAGGTTCGCCGATCTCGAAGAGCTCCATGAATTTCAAGGTCGCAAACGCAAGGAATTTGAGGACTATGTGCGCCGCAATCGAATTAATATGAACAATTGGATGCGATATGCACAATGGGAACTTGAGCAGAAGGAATTCCGACGGGCGAGGTCAATCTTCGAGCGAGCGTTGGACGTGGACAGCACCAGCGTTCAATTATGGATTCGATACATCGAGGCTGAAATGAAGACGAGGAACATCAACCATGCTCGGAATCTATTGGACAGGGCCGTCACCATTCTCCCTAGAATCGATAAGTTGTGGTACAAATATGTCTATATGGAAGAGACGCTGGGTAATGTGCCTGGCACAAGACAAGTCTTCGAGCGATGGATGAGCTGGGAGCCAGATGAGACGGCTTGGCTGTCATACATTAAGTTGGAGAAGAGATATGGCGAATATGATCGGGCCCGGGCGATCTTCGAACGATTTACTGTCGTTCATCCCGAGCCGCGGAATTGGATCAGATGGGCCAAATTCGAGGAGGAGAATGGCACGAGCCAGCTGGTGCGTGATGTCTTTGGTGTCGCTATCGAAACATTGGGCGATGACTTCATGGACGAGAAGCTCTTCATCGCGTATGCACGATATGAGGCGAAGCTGAAAGAGTATGAGAGAGCCCGGGCAATTTACAAGTACGCTTTGGACAGATTACCACGCTCGCAGTCGGTGGCGCTCCACAAAGCCTACACACAATTCGAAAAGCAATTTGGCAATCGTGAAGGGGTCGAAGATGTGATTCTAGCAAAGCGACGAGTACAATACGAGGAGCAGCTGAAGACTAGTCCGCGGAATTACGATGTGTGGTTCGATCTTGCAAGGCTAGAAGAAGCCGGAGGCGACGTTGATCGTATCCGGGATGTCTACGAAAGAGCAATTGCCCAAGTGCCTCCGTCTCAGGAGAAACGGCACTGGAGAAGATATATCTATCTGTGGATCTTTTATGCTCTGTGGGAGGAAATGACCAACAAAGACGTGGACCGAGCAAGACAAGTCTACCAGGAGTGCTTGAAGCTAATCCCGCACAAGAAATGGACGTTTGCCAAGATCTGGCTGCTGAAGGCACAATTTGAGATCCGGCAGATGCAACTGCAGGCAGCGAGAAAGACTCTTGGACAAGCCATCGGCATATGCCCAAAGGACAAGCTGTTCCGAGGATATATTGAGCTCGAGAAGCAGCTCTTCGAATTTCTCCGATGCCGAACACTGTTTGAGAAACAGATTGAGTGGAATCCGTCCAATGGACAATCGTGGATTCAATTCGCCGAGCTTGAACGCGGGCTTGACGACTTGGAGCGAGCGAGAGCAATCTATGAGCTGGCGATCGAACAACCTACTCTCGACATGCCGGAGCTGGTCTGGAAGTCGTACATCGACTTTGAGGAATATGAAGAGGAATATGATCGTGCTCGGGCATTATACGAACGACTCCTGCGCAAGACAGATCATGTCAAGGTTTGGATCAACTATGCAAGATTTGAAATCAATGTGCCGGACGCAGAGGAGGCCGAGGTTGAAGGTGAACAAGCGACCGTCAGTGAAGAGGCTAAAGCACGAGCTCGGAAAATCTTTGAGCGAGCTCATGACCTTTTCAAGTCCAAGGAGATGAAGGAGGAACGAGTGGATTTGTTGAATGCATGGAGATCCTTCGAGCAGACTCACGGATCACCTGAAGACATTGAGAAGATCGAAAAGCAAATGCCACGGAAGGTCAAGAAGAGGAGAAGGATTGAGGAGGATCGGTTTGAGGAATACGTTGACTATGTCTTCCCAGCTGACGACGAAAGTGCAGCCAAGATGTCGAAACTGTTGCAGATGGCGCATCAATGGAAAGCGAAACAGCAGACCAACGGATCAGCAGAATAGTTACAATGATCCGAATGATCAACGATGGACTATTTGCCATTCTACAAGCTACCCAGTACGAGTTTCCTCTTCCTCCACGTGGTGTCTCGATAAGTATACTATGTAAGTCGGCATTGTAGCAGCCCTAATGACATTCTCCATCTCCCAAAATTTTCTTCATCATCGGATTCTTCCAAGGTCCAAAGGTAGACGCATGTTTTCCAACAGACTGACAACAGACATTTGCGGCTGAGCTCGCGCATTCGGTTCCCATGACCTACCCTGCCCGTATACAAGTCATCGAGTGCGTCCGTGTCACTCCTCAGTACCTATGATTGCGATACTGTATCGATATGACCAGCGGTTCGTCAGTGCAAAGCAGCTGTACTGTACTATGTAGGTACGTAGTATTCCTGCCATGTCGTCGCACCTCGATCATGCCACACCACCATGGCTAGGCTTTCCGGTAGTACCCCATGGTTTGGCAACAACGCAACGAGAGTAGGAAACGGGCATAGCCTACCCTGAAGTGCCTGAACGTTGCTTGCTTAACTGACTAAGCTCCATCTCCCCGAAAATCACCCTGTATAATGTAAGCATGCAAAGACCGAAGAAGGATCCCTACCTTTTTCCCATTCTGGGTTGGGGGGGTCAGCCGCATTTCACGCATTGTACTTAACGGATTTCCCAGTCTCTCGCGAAGCCCCGATCCCTGCATATATGCACATATGGTACGAGATTTCGAAAGAGATTCTTTA
Organism: Vermiconidia calcicola; assembly: GCA_035928285.1. Taxonomy (NCBI): domain Eukaryota; kingdom Fungi; phylum Ascomycota; class Dothideomycetes; order Mycosphaerellales; family Extremaceae; genus Vermiconidia; species Vermiconidia calcicola. The sequence goes on from JAXLQG010000006.1 coordinate 260,843, forward strand.
GTCAGCGCCAGCTGCGGGCTTGCAAGTCTGCCAGTTGGGTGGAGTGATCTGTTATGGAAGTGCCTCTTACCCAATAAACATTGCTGACATGTTTCGACCTTGGTCCATATTCCTGTACCCTTCTCGCCTTCTAGATACCATTGGCAATTTGTGGCAGACCATCGTACTCGGGACTTATCGCCTCTCGTTCGGTGATTTTTCGTTTCTGGCGCTCCGCTCGCGACTCGTGCTCGGAGATCCTTCGTCCTCAAGACACGTCCCTTTTTGAGAAAGAGGTAATACCCAATTGAAAGAAAGAATCGGACTGGATCCTGGGATTGACGTTGCGCCCAGCAATGTAACGTAAAGGAAACACATTGATGTGTATGAATCAACTCATCAATTGTTGGACCTCTTTCGAAGAAACGAGGCCAGCGGGAACTGAAGCCATGAAGATCTTGGACCACCTATGGATCAAGCGAGCATTCTGGAGATGTGCCACGGGCTGCTTCACTCAATTCACGGTATTTCCCTGGACGTTTAAGACTTTCGAATATGTTTCTAGCGTCCCTAAACCCTGGACTGATCACCGCATGATCTTCCATTTCATGCGGACTCAGTCAGTGGCACACTCCCCTGGGGTATCGATCAGGTACAGTACTCGAGTAACAGACCATCCGCTCCCACTCAATCAGTGGTGAAACGTCGATCAAGCCCGGTTGAACAACAGCCGGCGTCGGGAGATGGCAGGCACATCACCGCCAACCAGGGTCAAGCGCCGAGCGCACCTTAGACATCCGACGAGCTAGCCATGCGTGATGCGCAAGTGTGAAGACGTCTTCGAGGGATTGAAGCAGATGCTGTCCATACGGGATGAAGAAAACAGCTAAGCTAGCGCGTTCCCCACGTATGCAGCACGAGTCTTAGTGCACATACCGACGTGACTGAGAACGGCGTAGCGACAAAGCAGGCAAAAGCTTGAAACTTCGACAAAACTCGGACATGCTCGTGAAGGTGTACCAAGCAAGACCTTGTACTCGAGCCTTTTCTGGAGTAGTGTCGGTGGAATATGCAAGCGGGTGGAGTACGCCATCCTAGCGGAGGGTTAAAGATATATGCTTGCTGAACGTAAGCACCCACGACATCCTTCTCCCAACCACAGCCAAAGAATAGGAAGCGCCGGGACAGACTTCGACACCGGTCGATTGAATTGTAGCGCCTTGTCCGAGTTCTCGTGAAATTGCAAATGACCATCCAAGCAACTCCGTTACGCTGCGGTCAGGATCGTATCCTCCACTGCGGCATGCCACCACCACAGCACTCAGTGCTAGGCCGGGTGAAATAATGAGCAACGGGTGGTGAATCAGCACTCTGTCCGTCGATGTGTTGTTCTGTCACCCAATCACTCCATTGTTTCTGTTGTCCCCAGGAAGGCCGAGCGAGCCGGGAATCGATACTCTGCCTTGGATCCCCGGCCAGCATATATCACCACCTGCATTGTATACGACGATTGCAGACTAGCGCAACCATAGCTGCCGGCTTTGCGTCCTTGGTGGTAGACCGGCTGCAGACCCTGCGTTGGCTGGTGCTTACAGTACTCTCCTGCCGGAAGGAAATACAAGGGATTGGTCCTCTTGCTCCTTTTCCCATGTGGACACATGGGAATAGGAAGTTGCCAAGCTTTGGACAGGCCGTTTCAGGCCGCCGGTTGTGTAGCAGGCGATACGCTGAGCCCATGAAAGGAGTGCAGACTGTTGGACCTTTCCAAAGCCCCCGGATCCCCTTTCGCCAGATCAGTCTAGTCCGGGACATAATGCCGGACTTGAGCGACCTCGATCGCCAGTGGTTGGCATAGACACAGATTGTCGACATGATTGCCAATCGCTGGAGCCATCGGTCGGTGGTGTGTTTTATCAATTTCAATGTATAATCGATGTGACAATGTTAGCTTAGAGATCGACCTCTACAACGAAGTAGTTGTCAAAGAGCCTCAGAGGCTGATAGCTTCCATTTTTGGCGTGAGCCACAATGAGACGATAGGGAACTCCAACGCCATCATACAGACGAGATTACGTCTGTCGCAACGTGTATATCAAATCGCTGCCCGCAAAGAAGTCTCTCCGACTCCGCCATCGCCGCCGGCCTTGCGCTATGCAAAAGAACACAATCGGTGGCAACCTGAGCGCCCCGCATGCAGGCAGAAAGTTCATGATCCTCTTCTCGAGGGCACGGCATGAGATGGTCGAGGGGTTGTCATAGGGCTCAGGGCCTCCGTGCTGAAGAAGGGTACCAGGTCGAACTCCTGAGGTGAATGACAAAGAGAGCCACAAAGAGTTGGTATATCAACCTGAAGGTTGGAAATCTCGCCGTTGAGTTGTTCGATCTGTGCTTTGAGACGGGTGATTTCCTCCGTTTGCTGAGAGTAAGAGCGCGACAGGTTCTGGTGCTTTTGTTGCCATTGGGCAATTTGCTCCTCGAGCTCCTTTTGATGGCGTTCTTTGCGCTCCCGGTAAGCACGCTGGGAAGATCTGTTCTGCTCTCGCCTTCTCTGCGAATTGTCAGTTGCTAGTTCATACGGCGTTGCAAGACGAGTGTATGACTCACCTCTAGCTTGGCGGGAATTGAGCTCCTCACTTGTGCAAGGACATTGGTAGCAGATGACACGCGGCGTTCAGGCGTTGACCGGAAGGAAGTGTCCGAACCCGATGCGGACATGCTGTCGTAAGAAGTTTCGAGGTGTGCATAAAAGTCTGCTGCTCGTTGTAAAAGCTGTAGTCGGTTGTAAGCACGACGAGCTACTAGAAGGCGGTTGTGTAGCAAGCTTACATCATTGTAGTGGTTGACCACGACTTTTGGTGACTGCATGCTGCTGAAGTCCCATTGAAAGGCAGGGTCGACAGGTGAGAAGGCTCCAGTTGGCTGGACCCAGCCGTTGATAGAGAAGTCGGTCATGATGCAATGTGTAGTGACAATGTTGGTCTTTTTGGTAGAAGCTATTGTGCTTCTATGGATGCGGGTCTCTGTTGTTTACAACTTGAAGCATGAAGTGGCTGTGGAAGGGTCTTGGGTCGGGAGAGAGGTGGCTCTCTTATAACAACAAGCGAGCACGACGCTGGCATGAGTGGAGAGTTGAGAATAGTCTGCTTGGTCTCTGGCCAAAAGAAATGGTGCGAATAGGAGCCACTGATTCGAAAAATGCAACAAATCCGAGATGGTGTTCCTGTGTACACAGGCTTCAAATGAACCTGGCGGACGATTTACCACGATTGGAACCATACCGGAAGCAGAAGGCGCACTAGAGATGCACGAGCTGCGGTCGGCACACAAAACCCCCTGCTAGTTAGTGTCCTTGCTCACTGTGCAGGTTGGGCCCGTTTGCACATCAACGTCTAATTGTACCAGTAGTCAGCCAGGCCTGGATGCCTTCATGCGTCCTGCTCCTTACTCACCGTCCGCACCTTTCCTAAAGAAGCACAAAGTGGCTGAAGCCTACTGCAGGGAGAAAGGTAGACAATCCACGTGCATTTTGCATAGTATCGGCTCTTGATTTCTCGTCACGTCCTGTAACTGATGGATCTGGACACGAACGGTGTAACCTTCAACCACCATGTTGAAGATGACCACTGCTGCGCGGGATTGGCATTGAGTCTGAGGAACAGGCCTCGCCGCTCATGGATTTATCAACATTGGCGGCGGGAGCCCGGATTCGCAATCGTTGAGCCGAGCGTCACGAGCCAGGAGTACGTGTCGTCAGCAAATGTACACGATGGTTACAAGATTGCACAGCTCAGCATATCCACGGCTGGAAGGTAACGTTTAGCAAAGATACATCGCCATGTAACGTGTCGTCGTCGTACTGATGGTTCTTTCCTCAAAACTTGCATGTACATGTACGCGGCAGGCCGGAACAACTTCGCCATAACTCAGAGTATTGTAGACTTGGGTCTGCTTCGAGTCGGCGCCTATGCTGGTGGGACACTCCGCTTCAAGCGACCGAACAACCGGATAATTGATATGAAGGTGTCGCAATCGAGCCGCATATCTCGCTTCGTTGATTTCCCCCCTCGCAAGATCTAGTCGAACTCAGCGACCTGTGCCCCTGCTTCAAACCTCAAATGCGGTAAAAGGTCTTATCAAAAGCCCTTCGATTGCCACGTGGTCTTCCGGAGAGGGTGAAGAATAGGCAAAAGCACAGGAAGGTCACACCACGCTGTCGGCGAGTCGTTCGAGCCATGCATGGAGGACTCGAAAGATCGATCCAGCATATGTATAGCAATGTTTCAAAGCATCAGTTGCTAGGAGCGTCGAGAAAGCGAGTCTTCCAGGTTTTTTTGGCTGACTTATCTGCCCTCGCTGCCAAGGCCTGCTGACAGATCGGGCTTTCTACAGGCAGGTTTGCCGATTGGTGCACTGTCCCTGACATGGGGCTGGACATCTTTCAAGGCGCAGGCTTCCACTGCCTGCTACTAATCGTGGCAGAAACTTCTTGAACCTGAGAATACCATGTCTTACGAGCCTCTTAAAAGCATTGCATCCATCTCTAGAGCCTACTAAGACAACTTGTGAGATGGACACATGATGACGCATAGAACCCGAGAGGATGGATGGCAGAATACCCATGAGTGGTCCAATCGTTCCGCACCTGCAGCTGCCAGCTCCCTCGCAACCACAAGCGAAACCAGAGTCACCGCAGTCTTCCGGATCTCAAGAGAATCAACCCAGATTTCTCACACAGTGAATGCATGACTGTTTTGTTGCTTAGATTGCTGTTCCCCAGCCTTCTGTTCTAAGAGAAAGGTTCTTTCGACTTCGTTGCTGATCTCATTTCCTCGCGTCTGAGAAATTCGGTGGCAGGAGGAGGTTGGTAAACACCGAACCCGCCCGACGCAAAAAGCCATCACCTCACTGCCCAACATCCAATTCCATTCTCATCCGTTCTCTGTTCTTCCTCTGTACCATCCTGTCGGTCGTTACTATCCAGATTCCAAAGTTCTTTTCGAAAAGTATCCAGTTGTGGTGGTGGAGTGCATTGCCCGCAGTGATCCGAGCGACTCGATCTTTTAAACACAAGACAAGCTCCAATGCAAAGATAACGCACGGACGGGTTGTTGCACTGACTGTTTCCTGAACCCTACGCTGCCCGAAGATGCGGCTCAACGACACACCCTCTCCTCTAAGCGCTCTCGTCGGTGGTCTCCTCCTCACTCGGACCGTCGCCGCTTCCTTCATTCCCGATCTCCTGCGAAGCTTCGAAGACCTCCAAGATGTTCGCAAGCGATGCTCGAATCCTTGCGGCTACTACGGTCAATTGTGTTGCGCATCCGACGAGGTCTGCTACACGGATGCAAACGACCAAGCTCAGTGCGGCGCAGGCGGAGCGACCACAACCGCTGCAGCAGGAGCATGGCAATACTACACCACCACCTACGTGCAGACAGACTTGAAGACGGTGACCCAAACATACAGCTCATATATTCCGCAGTCCACCAAAAGCTGCTCATATTCACTGGGAGAGACTCCTTGCGGGGATGTGTGTTGTTTGTCCGGCCAGTACTGCCAGTCTTCCGGGTCCTGTGTCGCAGTAGGCGGCGGTAGTTCTGGGTACTATAGCAGTCTGTACACGGTCACCACAGTTGTCACCAACACCGCCAGTGTGCCACTTCGGCCCACGAGCAATACTCTCGTGACAGTCACTGGAACTGCCACGACCACTCAGCCATTCCTCACACCAGTGGGTACTGGTGGAAGCATCATCTACGGCCAGGCAACAAGCTCTGGAGGCGGATTGAGCGGCGGAGCCATCGCTGGGATTGTCATTGGTGTCATCGTTGGTATCATCATTCTGCTGCTCATTTGCGCATGTTGGTGCGCCAAAGGCTTGATCGATGGTCTGCTCGGCATCTTCGGTCTCGGCCCCCGACGAAGACGAACCACGGAAGAAGTGTATGTCGAGAGGCACTCACACCGGTCAGATGGAAATCGACGAACTGGAAGGACATGGTTTGGTCAAAGACCTGCAAGGACCGAAGTCGTGGATGAGAAGAGAAGGAGCGGCATCGGTACAACCGGCTGGGTCTTTGCAGGCCTAGGCACGCTCGCACTCTGGCTCGGCCTGAAGAGACGGAACCGCAGAGACAACAAGAGCGACGTAAGCTACGACAGCGCTTACTACACTGACTATATGTCTTCGAGTGAGTAACTCCAAACCCTCGAGCAACCGATCCACATGCTGACATTTTCGCAGGCGCAGAAAGCTCCTCAGATGGACGAACACGGCGGACTGGTAGATCTGTGTCTCGCTCCAGGTCCAGGCGGTGACGTTGAAGCGATGCTGTTGCATTTTCTGATCACATTAGCGAGCATGCATTTCAGGGACTGGGTCATTCGTTGAAGATTGAACATATTTGCGAGAGGACACTCCTCGAGCCATTGATGTGTATAGGAGCATGGGGCCGTGGTGAAGAGCTGCTCATATGTGAGTAGGAAACGAATCTGGTTGGATCACCAATTCTTGGATGTACAGTCAAGGGGAAAATGAAGATACCTACCTAGGGTAACTACAGATTCTTCATTTGCTTTGAAGAATCGGCGGATGGACGTGCACAGACGCATTGATGCTCGGGTGGCCAGGCTGATCAATAGGGCTTGCGAGCTGATAATAATCAACTGGTGGTTCATCACCCTTCAAATTACTCCGTACACTTCGTTTTCTTCACTTCACGAATCTCTCACTCAATCATCACACAATCCAATAGGGCTTACTCCGTACCTGCAGCGCCTATTGACGTCTTCCCTCACCTCACCTTTGGTCATCTCTTAGATTCATTGCAGCCTATTATAGGCGGCAACTCAGGCTCACTAGGCCTACACAGTACAGTACCAGAGCCGCCCTTCACCGCCAAGTCGGCAGATCCACCGTTTTCTTCATTTCAATCGCAGGGGGCCGTTTCTTTGCTCTTCTCCCCGCTTCACACCTCCTCATATTATCGAGTCTCAACTTGCGCACCCTCGATCTCAACTCATTTCACCTCACTTCACTGGCGTCGTTGCCGCTGGATCGTCCCTTCACAGATACTCGCCTTCTGCAGACCGTCTCCTTCTCCTCTTACTCCCTCGACTCGACGATGACCGTTACCTGACAACAACCGACCGACGGACAGATCTACAGCCACGATGATTCAGACACAGCATCTTTACTCGCATCAGCAGCAGTACAGCCAGCATGAGCAATCTCCATGGCAGCATGGCGGTCCGCAACAAGGCATGAGTCATGGCTCCCAGCAAGCTCAAGCCCAGGCGGCTGCAGCTGCTGCGGCCGCTGCTCAACAGCAACATTACTCTCGCATCGCCATGAACCAGAACCAGAACTCGTCTCATGCTCAAGCCAGCAACCGACAGACCTCGGGCGACAACGCACAGAACTCCATGGGTACTTCACTCATACATGAACGAGGTTCGCCTGGCCATGATGATGAAAATCGCAAAGTCTTACAATGGATTTCAGAGTTGATGGATCCGCTCCGACGAGAAGGTGCTCTGATGGAACTCAGCAAGAAGAGAGAACAGGTTCCAGAGCTTGCTTTGGTTCTCTGGCACAGCTTTGGCGTCATGACCAGTTTGCTTCAGGAAATCATATCAGTCTATCCTCTCCTGAACCCAAGCCAGCTCACTGCTGCAGCCAGCAATCGTGTCTGTAACGCCTTGGCCTTGCTGCAGTGTGTTGCCAGTCACAACGAGACTCGAGGTCTATTCTTGAATGGTAAGCTTCTGTCGGTTTGCAGCTAAGATCGGTACTAAGAAGATCGGCAGCACATATTCCGCTTTTCCTCTATCCTTTTCTGAATACCACTTCGAAGTCGAGACCGTTCGAATATCTCAGACTCACTTCCTTGGGCGTCATCGGTGCTCTGGTCAAAAACGAACCATCCGCCAGCGTCTCCATCAATCCCAACGGAACCCCAGGAAATACCAACAACTCTTCTCCAACCATCACGTTTCTCTTGACCACTGAGATTATCCCGCTATGCCTTCGAATCATGGAAACTGGCAGCGAACTTTCAAAGACGGTTGCAATCTTCATTGTCCAAAAGATCCTGCTGGACGACACTGGTCTTGGATACATCTGTGCCACCTATGAGAGATTCTATGCTGTCGGTACTGTTCTGAGCAACATGGTGATTGGCCTGGTCGAGACACAAACAGTACGTCTCTTAAAGCATGTTGTTAGGTGCTTCCTTCGGTAAGTTGATGGTCTCGCCCAAGACACGATTGATGGCTGACACGCAATCTAGCTTGAGTGACAACAATCGAGCTCGTCAAGCGTTGCGACAATGTCTTCCGGAACCACTGCGCGACGCCACGTTTTCCAATGTGCTTCGGGATGATGCTGCCACCAAGCGCTGTCTGGCTCAGCTTCTAATCAATCTCAGCGACACAGTCAGCGATACCCAGAACGACCAATTCGAGTAAAGGCCCGAGTCGTGCTTGACTGGGCTCAAATTGATCTGCTTTGCGAAGATACGACATGATACCCTTCAAGACAGTGACGAATCTTTTTGTTTTCAGCATTGCGAGCGGCGATTAACGACACAGAGGGCATAACATGAATTCAGGAAATTGGAGTACTTGCAGGTTTTCCTTCTCTTCGCAACGTGGGCTGCTACCTCGAATCAGCATAGAGATCAGATACCCGTGGGGATGGCTTCGCTAGTCGAAGTTACAACCTCCTCACATCATTTCCTTATGGTCACCCAACCACCATTGAGCGGAGAAGAGACTTGCTCATCAGAAAAATGTAACAAGAGGCATGCTTGGGCTTAGCAACTGAATTGGTTGGGAGTTGAGAGAAAAAAGTTCTTTATTGGGGTGTTGTTTTCTGCTTTGGTGATTGCCATTTTTTCTAATGTTTGGAGGCAAACAAATTTTACGAGATTGTGATTCTCTAGCCTAGTCCTACCAGGCTGGGACGAGGCTGATCGTTTTTGGATGTCGCATGTCGCGATGACACGGGGCACCACAATGGATCGCGCAGTCATACCAAAGGAACCTTACAATCCTCGCGCGTTCAGGACGAAGAATCACATTGGTCGAGGATTCACCACCCTCGAGGGTACACAATGAGGCCCCCATTTGCGATCAAGAGAACTTACGACTTCGGGGCTGTCTAGCTCACTAGTGACGACACTGGCTTCACAGAACGAGGCCATCGACGGCAAGATGGTGATGGTGGACGCTAGTCGTTGTTATTCCTTTGGGCCTTTTCAAGCTATTGACTGTTTTTGCGACAGTGTATCATGTACTACTTCCTAACACGAAGAATTTGTCCTTTTCTTCACATCTTGCACAAACACAATTGAGAAACATAGCATATTCATTCACTTGGAAGAATCCGAGTCAAGTTGAAACTTGTTCATATGCAACTCCATCAGTGCCGTCGTATCATTGTAGATTAGCGACATACACGATATACACGACATGCCACGAGGTGTTCACGAGGCTATACGGCGATCAACTGTTCATGTTTATGCCGCAAATCCCATCCAACAACTGCCGTAGAGCTCTGACATCGACGTTGACATCATGATCCGAGATTTCTTCTGAGCGACTCTTTCTACTTCCTTTCTACCCTCGTACTTCCTCCCTCGTACTCACAGAACCAATAATCAACCATCCTCACGAGCGGTCTGTTCCCCACCAACTGTACGAACAGGACATAATGCAGAGCTGACTTGGTTATCTCCGTCTACACTCCACCAGATCTCCACATATCAAACTTGCAGGTGGTGAAGAGGAGTGGGAATAGCACATCTAGCCTCGCCATCACTCGGGAAGCCCAGACTCAGCATCAAACTCTACGGTGATCTCATTTCTCGAAGACACCCGACACACATCCTCGCCTTCACCACCTCAACTCAAGCAAATCGAAGTAGAAGCCACCTGCAAAAATGCCATCGCAACCAACACTTGTCTCCAAGCCAGTCGGCCCCATTGGCTACGGCTTGATGGGCCTGACCTGGCGGCCGAACCCCCAGCCGGCCGAGGAGAGCTACGAAGCCATGTCCACCGCGCTGTCCCTTGGTGCGAACTTCTGGAACGGCGGCGAACTCTACGGTCCTCCGGATCGCCACTCATGCCATATACTTAAGGAATACTTCACTCGATACCCGGACCACGCGGACAAAGTCGTGCTCAGTATCAAAGGAGGGTGCAAACCCGGAAGTCTCGAGCCCGACGGGTCACGCGCGAACGTCCGTCGTAGCGTGGAAGACTGCCTGAAGATCCTCGATGGGACGAAGAAGATCGACATCTTCCAGTGCGCGCGCGTTGATCCAAACACCCCCATCGAAGACACCATCAAAGCCCTTGCCGAGCTCGTCAATGAAGGCAAAATAGGCGGCATCGGCTTGTCGGAGGTCAAAGCCAGCACGATCGAGAGGGCCCATGCAGTTCACCCGATTGCCGCGGTGGAAGTGGAAGTCAGTCTGTTCGGCGCCCTGGACATCCTGAAGAACGGCGTGGCAAAAACGTGCGCGAAATTGGGCATCCCGATCGTCGCGTACAGTCCGCTTGGACGCGGGGCGTTGGCCGGCGAGGGAGTGCGCAGGAACGCGGATATACCTGAGGGTGATTTCCGCAAGCATCTGCCCAAGTTCCAGGACGACGTGCTCGAACAGAACAATCGGTTGGTGGATGAGGTGGGCAAGTTGGCGGAGCGCAAAGGGGTGACGAAGCCGCAAATTGCGATTGCGTGGGTTAGGCAGTTGACTGGACGTACGATCGAGATGGATGGGGACAAAGTCACGTTGGGCACGTTTATACCGATCCCCGGCGCCACCAAGGTCGAGAGGATCAAGGAGAACTCGAAACTCGTGGAGCTGACGGATGAGGAGTTGGACGAGATTGCGGGCGTGTTCGAGAGTAATCCTGTCAAGGGGGATAGGTATCCCAAGTATGCGATGCATTTGGTGGAGGGTTAACGAAATGCATGGATGGAAAATATGAGACGCGAAATCGAAGATATCGACAGTGTCAGGAGGGAGGGACTTTGATCAAGTCGTGCAAGCTTTCAGAGAAACACCATGTAGGCTCTTTCATGGACAGGAGGTGTAGCAATGAGAAACAAATGACCACCTCGCGAGAAGATGCATTTGCAGTGGTAATCTCAACATAGCACCTCCAGGCCCATCCCAATATCACCAGAGCCAACGCCAGCAGACACGAGTCCCGACGATTACCCTTCGCCCAGGGCCATAGCGCACGGGAAAGAGTCGAAGGTCATGACCTCCAGACGAAACAACACGCAGTGTGTTGGAGGGAGTCGTTACCTTAGTCAGGGTGGTACTCCGTATACTCGATTCGGTTCGGCCAAGTCACGTCGTAGTGATAAACGATTTGACTCTAGACGAAGTATGCCAGGTGGATTGTCGACCTACCTTGTCAACATTGTCGTCGACACCACAAGCATCTAAGGCCGAAAAAGGGTTGAAGCCTGTCTTCAGAGCGTCTCTGTGGCGTCCGGACTTCTGATTCCCCATACTCGCTAGTCGCTAAGCTCGCCATTGTAAGTGACTGTGAATGATCCCGCAAGAACTTCGGTCAAAGATGAGAGTGTGGTGCACCATAGAACTTCGGAAGCACAAGTCAGTGATGATACGGAAGACTCTGTCGACGAGCCCCCCAGGCCAACACCAACTGGGCAGATGAAGTAAATCTACCAACCTAGGTAACTAACTTCATCGTCCTTCAAGGCTGATCTTCGGCTTCCCTTGATCCTGCGACATGCCACTAACATCTAACATTGAGACCAACAAACGTCCGAGGAACTTCCCACTGCTGGTCTGATTATTCGTGTCTTGTCCCGAGGAAGAACGAGCGAATCAAACACCTCGACTCCGGCTCTCGTCGACATGATTAAGCGAAGTTGGATCTTTACCAAGAACCCATCCCTTGCTGTGAACCTGGCAGCTCGTGAAAGAACCCGCCTTCTGTGCATAAGCTCGTTCTTCTGGAACATCCGGCCAGACTGACCCCCGGATTCAACGAGGGCTAGTTCATGGCCCCAAAGCACGGCCTGACTCGGTCTGGAGAATATTACGGAGTAGCTCAAAATCAAGTGCCAGTCTCCAGATGAATTCACCCTCCTTCTTCGGCTCCTCGTCGGGTGGCTTGTCCTTCGATGCGCCTTAAGCTGCAGTCAGGAGATCCATTCCATTCAGTATACACTACCCAGCCTACAAGACTCAATACGAGCTAGGGAACAAGTATGGAGGAGTCCAAGGTCCGCGTGCCCTCCGCCTGGGGCGTACTATTCAACGTGCAACAACTATTAAAGAGACCGTCGTCCTCTTCGATCCATCTATCGGGACTTCCATCTTCAACCTTCTCAACCTTCAAGGAAAGGTAAGTCGATACAAGAAATAGTACCGCCAGGATGTCGATGCACGAAAAGGTTTCTGCTGATCATCATAACCTTGAGCAAGTCAATACGATTGACAAACACAAAGATGTAAGTCAAATGCCCATACACCAACACTATGCATCCCCACTCGCACTTTCAAAGGGTCCCCAGAGGTCATCGACACTGACTTTTGTTTTGCGCAGGTCGTCGAGGTCAAACAAGTCGGCGGCAGCGAAGCCTACAACGAGGCTCTCATCCAAGAGCCCGTTTCCTGGAACCATCCTCGCACATTGCTCTTGTTCCTCATCCTTCTGCCTGGCTTCTTCTGCCAGACCATGAACGGGTACGACACCATGCTGTTCGGCGGTCTCCTCAACAACAAGGAATACTTCCTCAAGCACTTCAACGGCGAGAACAAAGGCATCTGGGCCGGCCTCATCACCTCCATGTACCAGATCGGCGGAGTCTGCGCCTTGCCCTTCGTCGGACCTTGCATCGACCAATGGGGCCGTCGTCCTGGCATGTTCATCGGCAGCTTCCTGATCGTCATCGGCACCATCGTCCAAGGCCTCACGTCGGCCAATGCTTCCGAGGGCCAAATGATGGGCGGCCGATTCGTGCTTGGTTTCGGCGTCTCCATTGCCGCGGCCGCCGGTCCCATCTGGGTCGTCGAGACGGCTCATCCCAAATACCGCTCCGTCATGACGGGATTGTGCAACACCACCTGGCTCGCCGGGTCCATCTTGTCATCCGGCATCACGCGTGGTGGCTTGGACATCAAGAGCAACACTTCGTGGTTGCTCCCTGTGTGGTTCCAGATGTTCTTCCCCGTCTTGATCTGTCTGTTCGCCTTTTGGATCCCCGAAAGCCCGAGATGGCTGTATACGCGCGGGAAGCGCGAGGCTGCAGTCAATACCCTGACCAAGTGGCATGGCCAGGGAAACAGGGAGTCGCAATGGGTCAAGCTCCAGCTTGCCGAGTATGAAGAGTACTTGGAGATGGATGGTTCTGTAAGTGACCCGTGACTCCGCTTAGCAGTGTCATGTTTTCCAGGGGCTTGAGAAAACAGGCGAGGCTAATCTTTGTTGCCGGCGTATAGGACAAGCGCTTCTGGGACTACCGTGCGCTGTTCAACAAGCGATCGAGCCTCATCCGTGTGTCTGTGGCGTGCTGGTTCTCGGCCTTCTCACAATGTAAGGATCTTCGTCGACTTTCTTCCTCTGTCTCCCTCTCTCCTTCTCTCTGTGGGTTCAACCGGAGCTAACATCTTCTTCTTCTTCCCCTTAGGGTGTGGAAACGGTGTCTTGTCCTATGTATGTATTCTCGCCCTCCTCCTCCTCCCTGAGAAACTGCAGTGACCGTGCAAAGCACGTGTCCTTGTCCTCTCAGTTTTTCTCCCTTTCTTCCTTACCAGGTAGTACAAGCTACAGGAGTTCCCTAACTAAAAACGCTCTTGTCAGTTCATGTCTGCCGTCCTCGACACCGCGGGCGTCAACGGGTCCATCGGCAAGGCCAACGTCCAGCTCGGGTACAGCGTCGAACAATTCATCTTCGCCGTGATCGGGGCGCATTTCGTCGAGAAGATCGGCCGCCGCAGGATGATGCTGGCCGGCTTCTTCGGCGTCTCGGTCGTGTGGGTCTGCATGACCGCCTCGGCCGGCACGCTCGCGCAGTCTCTCGCGTCCGGCAGCGTCGACGACAGCGACGCCGTCTTCACCAACGAGAACGCCGGCAATGCCGTGCTGGCTTTCATCTTCATCTTCGGCGCCGTGTACTCGTTCAACATCACGCCCTTGCAGGCCCTCTACCCGGTCGAATGTATCTCGTTCGAGATCCGCGCCAAGGGCATGGCCTTCCAATCCTTCTTCGTCAACGCCGCCGGTCTGCTCAACCAGTTCGCCTGGCCCATTGCCATCAAGCAGATCCAGTGGAAGACGTACATCATCTTCGTCGCCTGGACTTTCATCCAAGGTGTCCTGGCGTACTTTTTCTTCCCGGAGACCAGGAAGAGGACTGTAAGTTACCTCCCTTTTCTCTTTTCCCTTTTGCCCCAGGTATCTCGGCTCTTCCTCTCCTTCTCGCCCACACAAGGGCCTCAACTGAAGGATTCATCATGCCCACAAATAAGACGGTCGCGAGCATGCCTACCTAGGTACTTCGTACGAACGTTGGGGCTGACGCATACACAACAAACAATTATAGCTCGAGGAACTCGACAAGATCTTCGAGGCCAAGAACCCTGTCAAATACTCCGTTCAACAGCATACCCTCGCGATCACCGAGGACAAGACTGTCGTGGCTATTGACAAGGACAAGGGTCAAGTCTAATTAAACTCGGCGCTCACTATCATAAAAACCTCACGATCAGTACCTTATGTACCGGCGTATCTGTGTCTGAAAGAGTCTACACAAACATCAGTCCGACTCGGTCGTAAGGGGGTCAAGGTACTGGGCTGGGTGCTGGGAAGGATGAAAGAAGTGCACTCATTTATTCAACAGTTTGGACACACAAGGCAGTCTTTTGCATTGCAATGCATTAAACTAGATAAGGTAGCTATCTGCTCATCCTTGCAAATATTCCTTTCTCTTCGCAGCAGAGACCTCGTTTTCCCGGTCCATTAGAAAACTCCAAGCTGTGAATCGTGCTTGTTTCTTTGATTCGAAACCCGTTCTCCAAGACAGAAAG
This sequence comes from Vermiconidia calcicola, assembly GCA_035928285.1. Taxonomy (NCBI): domain Eukaryota; kingdom Fungi; phylum Ascomycota; class Dothideomycetes; order Mycosphaerellales; family Extremaceae; genus Vermiconidia; species Vermiconidia calcicola. The sequence goes on from JAXLQG010000006.1 coordinate 275,905, forward strand.
AGAATTGCAATCGATACAGATCACAGAAGTACATTAGAACCATGAAACTCGCGGGTATCTTTGCTTGTGACAGAATGATGGGATGGGACCATCTTCCTCCTGCGATTCCTCCCGCAGATTGATGTCTCGCAATCATCAGGTCTGTCTTGTTCGAGAAACCACCAAAAGAGAGTCATTTTCATTCAAGACATAAACATCCGATTTTTGCAAAATCCGTAGAAACGCCAGCGCTGTTTATAAAGTATTAAAGCAATTAGCCTCCAAAATAGTCGTCATCAGCTTTCGTTAGAAGGAGAATTGAGGTCGATTATGGTGGTATTACAGGCCTTATGATTGTGGGTAGTAAGGGTCAAAGGCCTCTGCGGCCTGCGCGAGAGTATCCAGGTCTGAAAATCCTCGGATCAGCATCGGTGGCATCAAAATCTGACCACCAAGACCATTCTCGGCGGACTTGTGCATCATGGACTGTTGTAGCATCGGACCACAGTTGAGTAGGGTATCATCGCCCAGAGCAGGATAGAGAGAATTTGGAGACACGCCTTCTGGAATGGTTTGTATAGGCATGAGCATTTGAGGAGGCTCCGGATAATAGGCCGACTCGTCGGTAAGCATGACTGGGGTCTCGACAGCTGTAGGTGCAAGAGAGGTGACCTCGGAAAGAGGAGAATGGATTAGGCTTGATCGACGACTGGAGTCGTGCGTCTTGACGGGCTTGGCCTTCTGTGCGTCTTTGGTGATGGCAGCCTTGCTTCGACGTGCAGAATCGTCACTGTTGCTACCGGACTGAGAGCCCTTGTGTGTGCGTTCATGCTGCTTCATGTTGTCCTTGCGGGTAAAGGCTTTGTTGCAGACGGGGCAATGGACCCCCTTCTCGCCAGTGTGCTTCTTTCCATGACGCGCAGCATGGCCCGAGGTGGTGAATGTAGCCTGACAATTATGTGACTGCGAGTAAGGACAGGGGTATTTGTTCTTCTTCGTAGGAGGGGCTGCGCTCGTGGTTGGTGAGGTCGTAGCCTGATTCGAGGGCGCAGGTGCGGACGTGGGTGGTGTGGGTAGCGTGACTGGAGAAGGAACAGCCAGAGGCTGCAGGCTAGGATGGATGGACGTAGGGATGATGGGATATTGAGCAAGGGTGAGTGACGGCATAACGTTCGCCTTGCCAGGCTGATAAGGATCAGTCATGTTTGGAGCGATCATCAGTTGTTGTTCCATAAATGGAGTGATGGTGGATGGAGAAGGTAGGTAGCCCGTCAGGTCTTGGCGCAGGAGCGGATCATATGGTAGCACAGTATTGTCGACATAGCTGTATGCCGGCGTGATGGGTGATGGCGAAGAGTCCATGCTCGAGCTGGACTCGGAAGAGGATTGTCGCAGAAGAGGAGGCGTGGACGCGGTAGAGGAGAAGGATGAGGCACGGGTGTAGCCGGCCTGGCGAGGGAGGTGAGGCCTCTCGACCCTCTGTCGCAGGGATATCGAGGGTGAGGCCTTCACAGAGGCAGGAGAAGATGGTTGCTGGTGACGGATAACAAACGAAGGACAGTCGTTGTCGTTCAAGATCGAGAAGATACGTGGTCCTCGTTGTTGCGTCTGCACATCCATTGTTTGGCGCAACTCTCACTCGCCCAACGGACTGGCCGCTGGTCCCAAAATGAAAGATTGGATACGACTGCACACAGGGTTAGGACAAGCTCTCTACTAGAGTGGTTGGCATGATACATACGCCTGATAGAGGGCTCGTGGACTGATCAGAAGGTCGAGGTTCACAAGTACTGTGGATGGCCTTGCAGAATGGTGAGTAAGATGATGGAGTCTTTTCTCTCTTGCGACCGAAGAGGACAGCACAGATGCTTGCGGAAGAGATATTCAGGGTCGAAGCCTATATGGGTACCGGTATCGTCGCTGTGTTGTTCGAGTATACAGTGTATAGCTGAGCGCGAGCGAGTGGACGAGTAGTGACAAGTGATCAGCAGTACCGAGGGATGTATCGAATGAGTATATGGGGATTTGTGCCCGGCAAGATAGCCAGGCCCTTGAAAACACAGGGTCTCTTTGGTAGAGAAGCTCAATGTATACAGACACTGGTGGTGAGAGGAGGAGAAAAAGAAGGGTCTATGAGAAAGGGCCGGGAGAGATGAGAAAAGTGATGTTTGAATCGATGGGCTTGAGTGGAGGTGGATCGAAGATCGAGGATGGAAATGTTCAGAATGGCATTGACGGGACCCGGCGACCCAGCGCGTGTGCAGACCAGGGCTCAAGCTTGAAAAGATGGAAAGATGCACGTTGGAACGGTTTCGACGATGGAGAAGCTCCACACGCGGTAAGGGAATAATCAATGAACGTCTCGTGGGAAAACGCGGCTTGCAGTCAGCGGCGGTCAAGCTAGACAGTTCTTGAGAGAATCCTAAGCAGCTGAATGGTGGACAGCTAACAAGAAAAGGGTTTGGGCCTGTCAATGGCAGATTACCAAGACACGCAACATCGCCGATTCGAAGCCACAGGGACCATCATGCGCTGCGCTGCGAGGCGAGGGAGGGGCTTGAACAGGCTTGTCGAGATGTTTTGCAGCCACAGGTACGAGGTACACAGTACTTCCATCACCGGTAGACCCTGCCGGAAATGTAGATTGTGGTACGTATAGATAGCCCTATTCTGGACATGCCAGCAGCAGTGACGTAGGGCTGTACTGCGACCAGAACCTCGAGTCTCCAAGACACAAGGTGACCTGAGTATCGCAGTCATCCAGCTGGAAGGCCGTCCACAGCCGATGGACAATGGCACTGTGCCGCTCATACTCGTACACAGTAGAGAGAATCAAACAAGAATAATAATGATCAAGGCCCGAGATCTGCAGCAGCAAAACTTGGTATGGAGGCCCATCAAAGCCATCATCGGCGCAAGGCGTTGCTGGCATCTGCTATGGTATAGAGGGCGGGATCGACCGATACACGAAAAAATCACGATCCAGAAATGCTAGAAGGGTGCTTGGGCCCTGCAGAAGCCTGAGAAGGGGTGACCCTCTTCTAGCGCTAGATCATGCGTTGGTCTAACGGCAGGGGTGCGCAGGGAGTTACTCGTAAGTAAGAGTACTTTATTCCTCGCCCAAAAGACGATTGTTATACTGTTGTCATTGATAAGGGCACCCGTTGATCTGGTCTATATTACTACTAGTACACATTACTTGCTAGAAAACCCTTGAGAAACCCAGCTGGAAGGAACAAAGGGCACCAAGTAAATCCCCGGCTCCCTTCTCCGATCTTTTTGGGTGCCCCGCTCAGTCGCATTCGACAAGAAGCCTCCAACGTCACAGAGCCCATGACATCAGAGCATAAGAAGGTTTGAGGAGAAAGAACGATCCAGGCCAATTCTCGATCCCCGCTGAATATCGATTTCCCAGACACGGCCCGTGGAGTTTGCCTACCGTACGGATACCTTAGTTAGTATTAATTCTTCATTAGCGGAGTACGGAATACTATTGAACGTTTTCCTTGATGCGGCCCCTGGACATCACCTGATATGTACGGCGCATTATTCTACCCGATTGGTGCAGGTACTGAAGAGTCTCACTTCGCACGTGGCTTTGTCAAGAAACCGAAAAGGGACTGGATAGAAGATGGCACCGATGTACCACAGTACACAGTAAAGAAGATAATAATGCTTGTACCTCGTACGAGTACTGTGTACTCGGATGAAGCGAGCTTCATGTCTGGTGTCTTCCACGACCATCCTGTGACAGCTGGCCTGGGCTTCAACCATACCACTGGATATGTCCATATCGCCTGGTCTAGAGCAAGCACATACCACTTGATCGCGACTTTCTCTTTCTCCTTTCTCGTATCCAGAATATGCTGGTAGAGATGATTATTGACAACCTACCTGTCGCGGTAATGGTAGACTAAGAATGCTCAAGCTTAGCCCGTTAGCCAAGTGCCCGTTGAAGAGACGTTCTCCTAACCTTTCCCACGTGTGTTGGTGGAAGATCCGAGCGACAAGCAGGGTCTTGTATACCTGCATCAGCCCGGGAAGCTGGATTATTCTTCCGTCCGGCACTTGCTTGACGTGCGTGTTAATCTGATGCAGGGTTGAGATTTGACAGCCCACCAGCCGAATGACTAAGACCCTGTCCCGTGTGTCAATCCCAAAGATTAATACGAGTATTATTGCCCTGCGTGCCTGCGCGCCCTGCCAAGCAGAGGTCCCTGAAGATGTCTCTGTCGTGGCACTGAGGTCAGAGAGGCACAGAGTACAAGAAGTTAGGCTGCGCGAACTCAGGAACATCTGTACTTCCTCTTTACCACATTACTATAGTACACCAAATGCCTTAGCAAGGCGGACCGGTCAATGAGCCCTCCCATGCCAACAATTTGATTGGCATTACCTGGTACAAATGCTGCGTCCTACCAGTCAGCTGGTCTCGTCCGTCTCGTCCTCTGACGTGGCAGTGAACAAGCGGTAAGGAAGAAGTTCTTCCAGCCCATTGGTTTTTGCACAACATAGCCTCGATAGCCCACACATTCGCCCTCTCGCCCTCTCTATCTGCGCCAAATTCACTGCCCACCACCTACCCACCACCAGCCACCGCCGCTCTCTTGAAAGTCCTGCTCTTCTCTTCTGGCGGCGGCTTGTCAATACCTGACCACCCACAATTTCTCGTGATAACTGAGTATCAGTGGCCCATTGCATTGCCCTTCTACGAGCCTCATCCTTGCCAATTGGGCGTCGTTGCTGCCTGGAGACTTTGGTTTCATTGCAAAAAGCCCGAACGCTTACGTAGCCGCCGACTGGAAACCGCCTGGGTTGCCTTCTTTTTACGCCCCAGTCACCTCATCCCTCACCACACCGGTCTCCATCACCAGTTTTACCAGCCACCTACACCCAAATCTCACCTCTTTTCATCCATCTGCGCCCACTCTCCACGCCTTGCAACGTTGCCAAGCTGCCTAGGAATCATCGCCTACTCACTACTCCGTACCACCCTCATTAAAAGTCCTCTTCGCAACTCGAATCTTGATCGTCTTCCCGACAATTCTTTTCATCTCGAACCCCGAATTGATCTGACCGCGATTTAAGAATCGCTACGACCCGACCCTTTGCCGTGGTTCCGGTTCTCCGCTGGGCCACAAACACCTCATCATTTGGCTTGATTTTATCCTCGTAAACCCCGCAATCGACACAGACCATGTCTTACTACGGCGGCGACGATAGACCTCGACGAGCAAAGAGCACACGAGAGCGATCACGAAGAGATGACTATGACGGTGGCACCGTCTATGACGAGAACGTCCGAGATACACGCATAGTCAGAAGACGGGATGACAGCGTCTCATCCGTTGAGGAAGTCAACAGAGACTTTGAACCAGGCGGCGGCTATTACCGCGAGACAACCGTGCGCAAGAGCGGCCATCGTCCGGTTCGTACAAAATCAGACGATGACCGTTGGTTCGATGATCGCTATGATGATTCCACCCTTGTTTCTCGAAGACGGCGCGACGATGACTATACCGTTGCCGCTGGTCGCAGTCGCAAAGATCGAGACTATGACAAGAGACGTGAGTGCAGTTTCCCTCACTTCGATATCCCTGTGCTAATTTGTTCAATGCAGGTCGCTCCAGACGCCGTGACGATTCATATGACTCCTCTTCGCGCAGCCGCACACCGCCAAAGAAAGAGCGCAGAAAATCAACAACCGAAGAGGTGCTAGGCGCCCTAGGTCTCGGTGGTCTCGCGGGACAAGTCCTGGGAAAGAACCGAGATCGATCGCGGTCTAGCGAGCGCAGTCGTCATCGAAGTCGAAGCAGGGCTGGCGGTCGTCGTCATTCATCGTCCGACACATCAAGACGTCGAAGCAAGAGCCGCGGCAAGCTCAGAAATGAACAAGTCTCCCAAGCTATCAAAGCAGCCGTTCTGGCTGGTGCTGGTGAAGCCTTCCGCTCTCGCAAAGAACCAGGTAGCTGGGGTGGCGACAAAGGCAAACGAATCTTGACTGCCGCTCTCGCTGCCGGAGGCGTTGATGGCTTGATCTCAAACAAGAACGACCCCAACCACCACAACAAGCGTGACATTGTGGGTTCGGCACTTGCCGGTTTGGCCACCAACCGAATCGTCAACGGTCCTCGCTCCAAATCCCGCGGTGGAGGCGGTAGCTCCGACCGTCGCGGTCGAAGTGAGTCTCGCGGAGGCATTGCTGACCTCGCTGCCGGCGGTGTTGTTGCGGCTACTGCAAAGAAAGTCTATGATTCGATGAGATCTCGCTCCCGCGGTCGGGCTCGCTCTCGAAGCTCTTCGTACGACAGCCGCTACGATAGCCCTCCACGTCAAAAGAGAAGTCGTAGCGTCTCTCGCGTTGCCGCCAAAGGCCTTGCAGCCCTAGGCTTGAAGGACACCGCCGACAAAGTCGATCCTGACCGTCGCGCTTCTTCTCGGCATTATGACGACTACTATGATGATGGACGATCGAGTCGCAATGGAGGATATTATAATGATTCCAGAGATGTAGGTACCACTCACTCCCAAACAGGTCATCCAAATGGCGGTCCACGTTCCATGAGTCTGCCGAGAGGGCATCCTCCTGGTTATGAGCTGGATTACGGACCGCGTCATACTGGTGACCCAGACACAGACTCCGATTCTGACCTCGGCTCCAGTTCAGACGATGAAAAACAGATGAAGAAGGGCAAAAAAAAGATGCTTCTCACGGGAGGTCTTGCTACCGTGGCAACCATCCATGCAGCCCACAACGTCTATCAGAGCATGGAAAAGAGAGACGCGCGACGAAAAGCCTTACATGAGGGTGACATCAGTAAACAAGAAGCAAAACAAGAGAAAAACAAGGCGAGATTACAAGATGTCGCTAGTATCGGCATTGCTGCCTTGGGTCTCAAAGGGGCTTACAGTGAATGGAGGGAGATGAAGGAAACCAATGAAGAAAGGAAGGAGCAGGCGGAGAAAATCGAACGACACAAGCAGAAACGAGAGGCCCGAAGACGAAAGATGAGCATGCTAGCATCCAACGACTACGCTAACAGCAATTTCACCGGCAGTATGCCCAACCTTGCCGCTTACGGTCAAGATGCCTATCATCCCAATGGCGCTCCTCCCTTCGCTTCCGCATCGGACGTCCACTATACCGACGACAATCCCTATGGAGCCATGTCCCAGACAGCAGCTCACTATGCTCCCGCTCCTCCACCTCCACAACCCACTGGTTACCCTCTTCCGCCGATTGGGACGAACTATCCAACCCGTTGAAGACACGCTGGAATGAGCAGCTGCTTTGGCGCCAACGACATTTTAACTGCGCACGAATATTATATCACGAACGACTTTCAAGACCTTGCATATGAGCATTCCATTGGAGAATGTGGCGTTTTTTCCTTCAAGCCAAGCAATTGGCCACGATGTTATGATGACAGCCAATGATTGTGTGATGCATTGGGCTGAAACAAGACACGGATTGGGCTGAAATAAGACATGAAATGAGAATGGAATGATTAATGAGAATGAAGATCCTGCTTTCATCTTTGCTTCTCGTAGCTAGTGGAAATTCGCGTTGTGGCTCTTGGTTTTGCGCGTGTTGTTCTTGATATTCTATGTCCAAGGCCTTTCGCGCCCTTTGGCATTTGCCAGCGTCTCTGTTCCAGCTCAGATTGGGTCTTGTATTGAGGATCTGCCACACATAACAGCCATCCCTTCTTCGACCTGTCGACGTTGCTGGAATGATCGGCCCACCTGGAGCGGATTGGCCCTTGTCAGGACCGCGCATGCAACATCTGGGTCTATCGCCTATCAAGTCAGGCAGTGGATTAGTCATGTAATCCATACTCGGATTCGCGCGCAAGAAAGGGGGGGAATGATGCAGGAGAACATGAGAAACGTGAGCGTACCATGATCCACGGTCCGGTCTGTACCCGTACCCTGAGACGGGATATTGCTGGTCTCTGTACCGATTACTCGGCCCAGCGCTGTAGCTGGGGCTCGAGGAGAAGAACGTACGTCGAGGACGGTCGTATAGCCCTCCAGCTCCACCTCCACCGCCGCTGCGGGTGTACGATGGTCCAGAACCACTACCAAGACCAAAACCGGTGTCGAAAGCATCACGCCGAGGACGGAAACCATTGGTGTCGGGCCGGTCATAGTACGTGGATGGGCGAGGACCGCCAGCGCGGGATGATGGGCCTTCCCACGGGTCGTCGTCGACATAAACTCTTCGCCGAGGAGGGCTTGTGGCTCCGGCTCCGGCTCCAGCTCGTCTTGCTGGTGGTGGAGAGTTAGAAGGGCCCCGGGCGCCGCTCATGAAGAACATCGGATCGTCGTGCGGGCGGGTGACGTAGACCCGTCGTGGCTCGCGACGCAATGGATCTCCCCATGGAGATGTTGTTCGTCGGATGGGGCTGGGACGACGCTGCTCGCGGATCGGGGAAAGGCCGCGCGTGGTATATGTATAGCCGCCCGGCGTGGTGCGGGTCGTGCGAGGTGGGCTGCGAGGCACGGGGTATTCCTGGTATGCTGGTGGTGGAGAGGGCGCCGGAGGAGGGATGCCGTGAGAGCCTGAACGGCGGCGACGGTGGGAGGACCGGCCACGACGGTGTTGGTGGTTGTCGGAGGAGACGAACTCGGAATATCCGCGGGATGGTGTGTTGCCCATTGTGGTATCGAGGAAGTGGTGCTTGCGACGAGGGCGATGTGGATGTGGTATGCAGGGTTGATGATGATGACGAGGACGAGGATGAGGATGAGATTTGGGATCCATGATGGATGCAGAAGATCGAAAACGAACGTCTTGTGTGATATGGTGAGTGACTTCGCTTTGCGGTGACTGGCTCCCATGTCAATGCTTATTATTGTTGGTGATGGGAGTGAGCAGATGCCCAATGCTGGTGATGGGAGACAATCTGTTATGGCAGAACGTGAATACATGGAGGTGACGGCAAAGCAACTGCTCGCGTGGATGGAAGTGCTTCATACAAGGGCCGTGCCTCAGTGATTCTGGAGGGCTCAGTTGTAACCCGAATGTAGTGTATAGCCAATAGGGCGACATTTCGAGACGTATCTTCACCAGTAGTCGCCACATGCACGCAAGCAAAGCCGGCAGCGTGACGACCAAAGCTCTGTTTGAGCGAGGAGCGCTGAGCAAGACTGGCTCTCAACAGCAATCGCCGGCGAGTCGCTCTCAGAAGACTTGGAGGCTCAGGTATGCCTTGCCTTCGATAGTCTCGGTCCTTCGAAGAACAACGATGCGAGACTCATCTGATCAGCTCCTGGACTGACCTTGCGACTTGCACGAAGTCCGAATCGGAGAGCCTTTCTGGAACCAGTCCCACGGCCCTAGCAGTAATGCGGACCTCAGCTCAAATCGTGGGGGTATGGGCGTCAGATTCATGTGTCCAGGCCAAAAGCAAACAGCGGAGAAAGGCAGGTTTATTGTTTTCAGATAGCTGGAGTCCCTGACCGGGAGACAACGAAGCATGACAACCAACATGAAGGAAGTCTGTGTCCTTTTAGATCGAGCATGAAAAAAAGCCATTCCTTTCCGTCCTGGAAACGCGTCGCCAGCAAGGCGCCGCTCGTTTACTCAAACGGCATCCGACAGCTTCAATCTCGTTCGCAAGGCGCTGTTTGTGGAACGTCTTCGAACAAGGGGTCAATGACTTGGGGAATGGTGGGTATTGGGGGACATACTCGTGGAGCAAAGATGTTGGATCGAGGATAGAATTGAACTCGGCTGGAAAATATCTCAACCCTGGCCGGCCTTCGGAACATACAGCTGAAAATTCTGGACAATGCCAGACAAAGCTCGTCTCTTGAATCCCGATTGCCCCAGACTTACCTGTTGGTTTAGGACGTCACACCATCAGCCGCAATGGTTGTACAGAGCTCGCCGGACAGAGAAACCCACGATCTGCCCAAACGCTGCTTGTTGGAAGCGCTCTGATAAGGGTCGACTGCAACGCCAGGACAAACTGAACCCGGTACCATGTGGAGGAAATAAGGAAAACAACATTACCAAGTATACTACGGATAGAACTTCCAGCATTTGCTGCCATCCAAAGGGTTGGGTTAGAATGACAACCAACTCCATCAGACAGTCCTTCAAGCGCCGGGAAGCCATCCAGCAGCCTCTATGGAAAATGGCTTGAGGCAACATGCCTTCCTGCCAGTGACATGGTATCCATACTGAAGACATCCCAGAACTTGACTATTTCTCAAAGTGTTGCTTTGCGAGTCTGCTCGGCCTCACTTTGTTGACGACGGCGCGTCCTGTGATCTAATGAGGTTTAGGCAGTTGGTCTCGCCGTCTTAACACTGGGATCAATTTGGGTTTAGCGTCTGGTTCACCGCCTGGATATCGCGCCTGCAGATCCTTGGCGTTTTCAGTTTGTTGATTGACCTTCGAGCACCAAATCTCTCCCTGCCTGGCCATCCTCAACGACGACCATCTCTCACCACTTCCACTTCCACTTCCTCATCAGCTTCGTCCCTTCGTGAAGCTCATCTTTGTTGTCAACTTGACACCCTCTTGACCTATTCTTGTCCATTCCGCAACCGTCAACATGCGTGAAATCGTGAGTCTCAAAACTGCGCTACGCGTTCTTTGCCTGTTTACCCCTTTGACCTCGCCCTGCTTTGACCCCACCATGCATCTGTGCCTTGAAGAATCATCAACTGACAAGACCTTCATCGATACAGGTTCACTTGCAAACCGGCCAATGTGTATGTATCCTCATCCTTCTTGTTCTGACATTTGCTAATAATTCTCAGGGCAACCAAATTGGTGCTGCCTTTTGGTGCGTAGTCCTGCGACGCGACGAAGTCATTCCCATCTAACTCGATCGCAGGCAACAGATCTCCGGAGAACATGGCCTTGATGGTTCGGGAGTGTGCGTACATCTGAAGAATGAAGTTGGGCATATGATTGACAAATATCAGCTACAATGGCACATCCGACCTTCAGCTCGAACGTATGAACGTCTACTTTAACGAGGTATTTACCCAACCAAGAGCTCATGAAACTATAACATACTAATTGCCCTCAGGCTTCCGGAAACAAATATGTCCCACGTGCCGTCCTTGTCGATCTCGAACCCGGTACCATGGATGCGGTTCGAGCTGGGCCTTTTGGTGCACTCTTCCGTCCCGACAACTTCGTCTTCGGCCAGAGCGGTGCTGGTAAGATATACCACCAGATAAATTCAGGAGCTGGAGTTAACACTTTGGTGTAGGCAACAACTGGGCCAAGGGTCATTACACTGAGGGTGCTGAGCTTGTTGACCAAGTTCTCGATGTTGTTCGACGTGAAGCCGAGGGCTGCGACTGCCTGCAGGGTTTCCAGATCACCCACTCCCTCGGTGGTGGTACTGGTGCGGGTATGGGTACCTTGTTGATCTCCAAGATCAGAGAGGAGTTCCCAGACCGAATGATGGCTACATTCTCCGTCGTGCCATCTCCCAAGGTCTCGGACACCGTCGTTGAACCATACAATGCTACCCTCTCAGTCCACCAATTGGTTGAGAACTCTGACGAGACCTTCTGCATTGACAACGAGGTACGTCCAAATACGATGCATTCGCTGTTATCAGTCAGCTAATACTCTTAGGCTCTCTACGACATCTGCATGCGAACTCTCAAACTCTCCAACCCCTCATACGGCGACCTGAACCACCTCGTCTCCGCCGTCATGTCTGGTGTCACTACTTGCTTGCGATTCCCTGGTCAACTCAACTCTGACCTTCGAAAACTCGCCGTAAACATGGTTCCCTTCCCGCGTCTCCATTTCTTCATGGTCGGCTTCGCACCTCTGACCAGCCGCGGTGCATACTCTTTCCGCGCCGTCAGTGTGCCGGAACTCACTCAGCAGATGTTCGACCCTAAGAACATGATGGCTGCTTCCGACTTCAGAAACGGCCGCTACCTGACATGCTCTGCTATTTTCCGTGGTAAGGTCAGCATGAAGGAAGTCGAGGACCAGATGCGCAATGTTCAGAACAAGAACAACAGCTACTTCGTCGAGTGGATTCCCAACAATGTCCAGACTGCTCTCTGCTCAATTCCTCCACGCGGTCTTAAGATGTCGGCTACTTTCGTCGGCAACTCTACCTCTATTCAAGAGCTCTTCAAGCGTGTTGGTGACCAATTCAGCGCCATGTTCCGACGAAAGGCTTTCTTGCATTGGTACACGGGTGAAGGTATGGACGAGATGGAATTCACCGAGGCCGAGTCCAACATGAACGATCTTGTCTCTGAATATCAACAATACCAGGATGCCAGCATCTCAGAGGGCGAGGAAGAGTACGGTGAGGAGGAAGCTCCTTTGGAAGAGGAAGTGTAAATGAATCAGATTGATTCCAAGGAAATCCTCCGTGGAGATGAGACTGGTTCGTGGTATGTGCTCCTGGGATGGACCACTATTGGTTTTGTTTAGCCACAGCATCCTCTTCCTTACTTCTCCAAAGCGAAGTACAGCACAGCGGGAGTTGAAAGACGAGGACTATGACCAGGAATGATGTTAGTGTCAAGCAGGCATGGCGCAATTCTCAACTGCTTTAGTCTTGAGCGTCAGATTTTAATCGAATGAAAGAACAATGTCACATTGTCAGTAAATATCTTCCCATCAAATATGCAACGTGATGCATTCTCTCAAGCTCCAAGAGAGCCTTTCGTAAACTCGAAGAACTTGGGCTGACTACCTGGTATCTTGTGACCCGGCCTTCCTTTTGACTTGTAGGGGCCGATATAAGTTGCGTGTTGATCGATATAAATTATTCTAGAAAACAATACGTCACCGCCGTAGCAGCACAACACCGACACCGGTCGGGTTCGAAAGCAACTTGATTCTTTGAGGTCTTGCACATTTTGCTTGAAAGCTACAAGTTAGATCGACTCTTCTTTGCAAAAAAAGCTTGCGCTTCCGAGATTGCACTTCAGGACTCCACGTTCATTATGGTCAGTTAGAAAATTCATGCCTTCCATTTTACCAGCAGTGGAGGCTAACAAGGTACACAGGGAAAACTGGAGGATGATCTGAAGCACGATCCTCCATGCCATCCTCGAGCAGTAAGCAGACCTCACCCGGGAGATCTTTAAGGATACTAACCTTCGACTCGTCAGTGCGCCATTCAAGGTGAGCATCCAGTCAAGCCGATATCATATGGCGGTAGATAACTGGGTGCTACAGACTGTTTGCAAAAGAACAACTACAAGGAGGAGCGGTGCCAGTCTGCAGTCGATGCACTATATGAATGCTGCAATGCCTTCTACAAGGAAAAGGGAGATGATGCCAGTACGGTTTCCTGCCCGAAACCCAAGTTGCTAAGGTTGAAGCTGGAGCAGCGCGGACAAAAGCAATAACGAGGAGCATGCTGGCGACTGCGGCACCATCATGGCAATCCTCCTACTCTTGACAACGAACATGTACATAGTCCATTGAATCCGAGCGCGAAAAGATGTAGCATATCGATTTTTTCTACCTGAGCCATCGTCCCTTCAAAATGAGGTCTGGTCAGCTGAACAGCGAATGCAGAAACTATGCTCTTAGGCAATCGTGAGCACGCAAGAGACCCTTATAGGATCTGAACAACCATTGATAAAGAAAAGGCCTGTTCCGAGACTCTAATGACTACCTGTATGACATTGAGGAAAGAAAAAGAAAAGGAAGAAGAACCGATCGGTGAAGTTTTCTAAGTAGGCTCAAGAATTTACACACGTCACGTGATGGACTCCAGTTCACCACTGCGCGTCGCGTAGAGAAAGTTAGAAGGAAGCCGTAATACTCGACAACATACTCGAGCAATCCCGGACCAGGAACTCCTTTGTCTTAGCAGGATCGTTGCCTGCCCCGAACTTGACCATGGCACCCATCACTCGGTCTTCAGTGCATGGAAGATCAACCGACGTAAGTGCTCCCTCACCCAACTCCCCAATTTCAATACGTTGACATCAATGGAGTTCGGCCCCAGGCAACTGGATTCACCGCCGCCGAGTGATCACGATGATGAGGAAATGGCAGATGAGTACGATGATGAGGAAGGTATGCTTGCCCTACAGATTCCTACTTTTGGAAAACCACCACGCTTGCCAACCCTGGCGAACTGCAAAATGCTGATCGGTACTACAGGCGCCCGATCGCCCTACCAGTCTTCCGCGCAAGACATGCTACGACCTCTGCAAGATACGGCCGATCGCGTGAGCAAACAAGCGGAAGAGTTCGCAAAAGCACTTGACAAATTTGTCGTCAATCGAGAACCAACGGATCAGTCTCTATGGGAGGACGCCCTGTTACTGCTAGAGCGGTTCAGCAAGATTGCCCACAACCGAAGACAAAAGACGGCTGCCGACGACTCGGAGGCACAGGTCCAGAAAATACAACTCGAGAACGACCTTTGGGTTCTAGTCCGGAACCTGCTGGCCTGCAGCTCCCCCGAAACTGTCAACAATGCGCAAATCGCCCAAGATTCACGACTAGGTGGGCTCCACCGATATTCGAGCAATGCCGAACTGTGGTCGGCGTTTCTTGACTCCGACGCTGTTGCTCAAGAGTACGAATGCATTTTAAGTTGGCTACAAGAAAGAGCTGCGGCAACATCTGAACCTATCGAAGACCTGTTGCGCGACTTGAACGAGAAGTCTGAACGAGGCGACGGTGTATGGAGCGCTGGTCCGATATACACCCAAACCGCCATCAAGCAACAAAAGCGAACCAGAGTATGGTCAAAGCCGCTCGAGCCTTCGAATCCCGGTTTGAACCGTACCCACGTTCGCAACTCCGACAACAAACCACTCGTGACGCAGCTGGACCCTGATTCCAGAACTCGAGAATCCGCAGTCCTTCAAGAGCAGGATGAGTACCATGAGGAGGCTGCGTGGCAGACTTGTTGGGAGATGTTGCGTCGCGGTCAGACTGCGGCAGACATTCAGTCGTGGTGGGCAGAGCGGAAAGAAGTTTGGCGGTATGAAGTCCTTCGAGGCTGCGGAGCAAATCCAACTGAGATGGCCGATTCGCCCTGGTTGCGCATACTGAACCTCGCAACCAATCCGGAGTGGTTGGCACGCTGTAAGGCTCTTGCTCACAATCCAGCCATAGTAGACCGCTACCAAAAGGCTGTTTACGGTATTCTCTGTGGGGACAATGCCGCGGCTAAATCAGCAGGCAAGACTATTGATGATCATCTGTTCGCGCTTTTCAACGCTCTCTTGATGGACCGATATTTACACTACATTCAAGTCTACCGGGACAAGCTGAGCGAAGCAGGCGCCATCACATACCCACCTCAGCCGCCGTCGACAGAGCAGATCCGACACTATACAACCAAGGTTCACTCTAACCCGGCGATGAAAAGCCAGACTCATCTAGCGCACAAGCTGTTCGAGCTGACTGTGGTTTCCAAAGACTACGAGGCATTCTTCGTGAACATGGGCCAAGCTGCTGCCCATGTGGCACACACCACCGGCCAAGGGGATGATCTCATTGAGAGTAATAAGGTTCACGGCAATGAGATCTCGCAAGTCAATGCACAGGACCAAGACGCCGTTCGAATGGCCGTCCATCTTCAGCTGATCCTACGCGCTCTGGGTTTCCTGGACTCGGCCTATGCACAACACGAGTACGAAATGGAGAACAACATTGCGAGCTACATCGGCTTTCTAAAAAGTATTGGAAGATACCAGCTTATACCTACCTACGCAGCAAAATTGTCGGCGACTCGAGCACAGCATGTTTTGGGCACTATTTTAATCAATGTCACGAATTCAAGAGAACGCGATACGATGGTCAGACTGATGAAGCACGAGCAGCTCAATGTTGCCGATGTCATCTACGGCATTTTCTCTCTGGCCAATTATGCCGATCTCCAAAAGCTTGAGAAGATGACTCAGTGCAGCCCGCCTACAATGACAGTACCAGGTGGAGCAGCCAAGTTTGCAGTTCTCAGAGTACGATCTTCATTGATGACGGGCAACGTCACCGACGCAGATGAGAGAGCCCTCAGAAGCGTCGAATGGTTCCGCTATATTGATGCCGAAAACTGGGGCAGTGCTGCTTGGGCTTTCGGCTCATTGTACAAGATCTTCCTCGCGGACGGCAACTTTGTTGCACTACGCCAATTGATTGACCGCGTTAGTCTGTCTGAAATTTCGCTTGCAGCTGTTGGGATGAACCTCAACTTTGCCGATGGAGAGCCGCCTGCGCAGAATGACGAGACAGACGACGAGGATATGGATGAAGATCGAGTTAACCCAATTAGCCCCAGCCGGAAGAGGAGAGACCCGATTGCTGAACACCCCTTGACGAGACGTGGTAACGACCGCGAGACACTAGCTTTCAAGGCTCTTATCTGGAGGCAGCTGGAGCAGCTGACCATGGCCATTGATGCTTTGGATATGTTCCAAGAGACTGCTGACAATCTCGAGGCGTAAGTGCTCCCCACAGTGGCATCAAATATGCTAATACTGATCAGGAATCGTAACAATCCGTCGCTTTTGAGGACGTACAAGCGCGACCTGAAAAAGGCACTTGACGACGTACGCTCCACCATTGTACCTCTGCTTGACAACGACTTTCTCTGCCAACCCCAAGACGAGCAGGAAGGTGTGCAGTTGACTGCTATTCGCAACCATTACATCCCTGAATGTATCCTCGCATACAACAGTGCTTTGTGGTTTGCAGGACATTTTGTATCACGGGCCTGGTTGGTTGAGTGCATGGAACTCGCACAGAGAGTGGCCGAAACCCCTATGTTGACGAATGCCTTTGTCGAAGGTGGAAGGATGAAGGAACTGGTGAGAGCTTTCGCTGTGGATAGTGAGGCATTGTTGCAAGCGACTGAGCAGAGTGGACCGAAGGCCAAGAAGATGAAGACCGACAAAGGGAACGGTGATATTTGGAAAGTCGGTTGGAAGGAGCAAGATGAGATCGATCTCGAGGCAATGGATTGAGCGAGAGCCTGGACGAGTACCTACTGAATGTATTCGCCAGGTGGTGCCGACACAGTCGCACGACGCCATCATGATAGTGCACACTCTTGGATCTGGCGCTCCTGAAGGTAAGCTAGATCCAAGACTGCATGTCTCTTCGTAGAAGCAAATCAGAAGACATCGCTACGCTTCACGGGCGTATGCTACGCGTGATACTCGTATGTTGTCCGGCACAAGGCGTAGTCGTTCTGGTTGAAGACTTCGATACGTACGAGGAGATGTCGTCGGCATGATCTACTCGACGTGGTAATGTCGAGCGAGGTCCGCCTGGCAGAGGCAAGGCGCAGCTGACATAACGTTCGAGTCAAATGCAGGGCGGAGTCCACAGGTGTACGGAGTAACGTGGTTAGTAAGCCATACATCCGGGGATTCCTACGTACCTAATGATTATTCCGCCTTCAGATTGACATTTCCCATTTTTATGGAGTTCGTGATGTTCGTGATGTAATCGTGGCAATGTGTATTATGTATATATAATGCTTTCGAAGAATTAAGCATGGTTCACGTTTGCGTCGTAGACTTCAACGGCCGAAGAACTATTTATTGGCAACGAGATTCCTCTGTCTGGTGATTGATTACCTACATTACGAAGGACTTTTTGTTTTACTAGTCAAAAGTACTGTGTGCCTAGGTATTCGAGTCGTCTCCACACGGCACAACAGAGCACAGCCTCGTGGTTAGCATACGCAACGCAATAACTACCTAGTACCTCGAAGAAGCAGAAGGGAGTACTGCTACGCCAGACAACGACAATGACAACGACCGATACAACCAAGCTGTACGGCCTAACAGCCGTGCAGGCCGACCAATCGAAACAGAAACCCGCCACGAGCACGCCGGGACCGCTGGATATCTCGGCGCTCCAAGTACCACAGACAGCACTGGCAACGCGCGTCGCCGCGTACGCGGAATCGAAGCTCGACGCAGACACGTACCGGCACAGTCTGCGCGTGTACAGTTATGGCTGTGCCATTGCGAGACAGTGTTTTCCGGAGTTCGAGCTCGCGCAAGGCTCGAAGCTCGAGGAGACTTGGTTTCTTACGGCGATGTTGCATGATATTGGGACCAGCCCGGAGTTTCTGACGGCGACGAGGTTGAGTTTCGAATTTTGGGGCGGGTATCATGCGTTGAAGATCTTGCAAGATGGGAGCGTGACGGGGTCGGGGTCAGATGGGATTGGCGAAGATCGGAGTGAGGGTGAAGGTGAAGGTGTGGCGCCACGGGAACAGGCCGAGAGTGTGGCGGAAGCGATCATCAGACATCAGGATCTTCAGGACAAGGGCAGTATTACCTTGATCACGAGGCTGATTCATCTGGGTACATTGTTGGACAATGTTGGTGCTGGGGCGGAGTTGGTGAATAGGCAGACGATTGAGAATGTGGTGCGTGAGTATCCGCGACCAGGGTGGAGTTCGTGTTTCAAGTCCACGGTGGAGCGGGAGAAGAGTGTCAAGCCGTATGCTATGGTTAGTAGGATTGAAGGCTTCGAAGAGATGATTGAAAAGAATGGGCAGAAGGGCGGCGTCATGGGGGGTTTCGATTGATGGAAGTTGTGACTGTACTCACACGGAATGATGCTGATAGAGAGCTTCAGAGCAGCATTTCGGCGTCCTCAGCTTCCGCTGTCTCGCCGCCATCTGGATGTCAGACAAGTCAGAAGCTGCCCAACATAGTGAGACTATTATATCCTAAGAAAAAGCCAATTGCGGTAGTTTGTTTTGGCTGTTAAGCACTGGCCATGAAAACGGTTCTTACCCGGTGGCCGCTTCACTTTGACAACGTCAATCACTGGATCTGTCCTGCCGCTGACATTTTTCTCCCAGCATCAAGGTGTTGACATGTCGACTACCGTAGCTCTTAAAAGGCTTGGGATGCCGGAGGTATTTCCAGGCCCAGAAGAATGAGCTCACGATCCACAAATTGGCTTGGTATTGATAAACAGCCAAGGCTGTCGCTCGTTCAAATGGTCCTCTTTGGCAAAGCTTGGGTGATTTGTTTGTTGGCAATCAGCCCAAGGAAGTCCGAACACAAGCATAAACCAAGAAATACTTCAGGTAGACCTCGGCGCATTCTACTATCTTTCAGCATAGGTTGTTCGAGTGATTCCATAAGCTACATCCAACATGCAAGGTTGAAGACTGATCAATATTCGAAATAAAGAGGCCAGGTAGTGGCGAGTCGGATCTGACCAAGATTAGGTGATTTCATCCTCACCGGGCGCAGCATGGCTGTCTTGGTCTTGGGAGGTGTTTTATGAATACACAATTCGATCCCCGAAAGCACTAAGGAGTATGGTACAGTAGACGAGGTCTCTTCGGACAGGGAAGGCTGCCTGACGTGCGGAAGCTAGCATCGTGGGAGCGTGGCAGTGCAAACGCCCTGACCACCTGCGATTGGATGAGAGAGTAACTTCTTGCAGTGAGCGGCATGCAAACGAGAAGCGGGGCGATGAATGAGGGCTTTTCTGTTCTGTATCTTGTCAGACTGGTAGCAGCTGATCTACACAGCAAAGGCTTTCGTTGATAGTTTCGTGGGAAGGAATTCTTGGGTTGACGATGCAGGAGGACGTCTCTTAAGTGAAAATCAACAATGTGATGGAGATCGAACTTTGGAATCTCCGATGCCACTCAAACGGGCTAGACCCAGAGAGGCTTGGCAGCGAGTACGGAGTGGAATGGACCGGACCAAGGAGAACCAAGAGAACCAAGGCTGCCTAAGCTTTCATTGGCCCGCGGGAGTCGTTAGGACCAAGGGCATCCCATGCGAGTCGCTTGCTCGCTCTCCATCTCCTTTGGGCCAGGATTTGAACGCCAGCGCAGGCAAAGTCACTTCTCCTGCTCTTTCAATGTAGCAGTCTTCCCTTTAGCAGAATGGCCTGAAGTGTGCCTTGAATACACTTGTCACCGACTAGTTCTTTCCTTCTCAACGACTCCGTTGTCACTTTTCCCCTTCCAATTGTCGGGCTGGCAGTTTGGCACCGCTACTGTATTGTATTATTGTTGATCATCGCCCCATGTATGGCATTCGTGCAGTATTTACACCTCACCACGAGCATCATCCTCTTTCGCCACGGACTCAGCCACCTTCTCACCTGATTCGCAACGAGACACGGAATCGAACGGTTCGCAATACCGGCTGCCGCGGTGTTCTGCTTCGCACACCCTGATCTCCTTGTACGCTCCTACAGCCCAGTTTCCTCGTTGTGCAGAGACACATTCTGACAGGTTCATTCTACCAGCCTTTTGACGGCGAACCTCCACGAACCTAGACATCTACCCTTGGTCCGACGTTGGGCAAATGTAACATATCTTGTCTCTCCTTCGACGTCTCAGACGACTTTCTCTCCCTCACCTAATTATTTGGCTTAAGAGAACTGTAAGAGATAGGACAGTCTGCTTGCGGTATATTCACCACTGGGCGCTTCTGTTGAAGGCCTGAAATGCCTCTTCCACCGGATGGGCAAGACCCAGTACCGATCACACCAAAGCCACCACACCAACGGCAGCGGGCTCCGACGATAAGTATCGACGACTCCGCCGTATATCAACCTCCCGAAGAGCCTCCCAGCGCTTCCTCCGATAAACCTGGTCCTTTACCTCGGATACAGACCAAGAACCTTGACACTGGACCTGTCCTAGCATCGCCCCTATCGGGGTCCCCAACCGATGTCCGGGCATCGACAGACACACGCGAGTCTCGACCTACGTCTCCTCACAATGTCTCTTCTCCAAGGTACCTGGATGGAGCGTCCACCCAAAACTTCCTCTCGGTACCAGGCTTCAGGCCGAGAGCGGCATCAATAGAGTCCGACGTTTCACCTACATCAGAGTTTGGTGGAGAGACGCAGATAGAATCATCCACGTCGGGCACGTATGACGAGAGAAAGAACTCTTTCAGCAATAATGACGAGATCATCAACGATCAGGACGCTCTCAAACCGGACCCTGGCAAAGAGGAAGACTTCAAAGTGGAAGACAATAGGTTTGCATTCAGTCCCGGCCAACTGAACAAGATGATCAACCCAAAGAGTCTGGCAGCTTTCCATGCGTTGGGCGGTCTTGCAGGTTTGGAGAAGGGACTGCGAACAAATCGAAACAGTGGGCTTAGCGTGGACGAGCTTGGCCTGGACGGTACGGTCGATTTTGAAGAAGCTGTGAAAGCAGGAGCTGAAGAGGAAGAGCATTTTGGGACCGTAAAGAGAACCACGACCAGCCATTCGCTGGGCGCTGCCGCGAACACGTCTGAGAATTCCTTCGCCGACCGTAGGCGCATTTTCAAGGACAACCGGCTACCGGAGAAGAAGGCGAAGACCTTCTGGCAACTTGCGTGGATAGCATATAACGACAAGGTGTTGATTCTGCTTTCAGTCGCTGCTGTGATCTCACTAGCTCTCGGCATCTATCAAACCGTCCGACCGGCGCCGTCCGAGGAACACGAGGCTCGAGTTGAATGGGTCGAAGGTGTGGCCATCATGGTCGCAATCTTCGTTGTCACGTTTGTCGGTGCATTGAACGATTACCAAAAAGAACGTCAATTCATCAAATTGAACAAGAAGAAGGAAGAAAGATTTGTCAAAGTCATTCGCTCCGGGAAGTCTCGGGAAATTTCGGTCTATGATGTTTTGGTCGGAGATGTCATGCATCTGGAGCCAGGCGATTTGATACCGGTGGATGGCGTTTTCATCGAGGGCCATAACGTCCGATGCGACGAATCTTCTGCCACGGGCGAGTCTGACATAATTCGAAAAACGCCAGCCGAAGAGGTGTATCACGCTATCGAAAACCACCAAAACCTGAAGAAAATGGATCCTTTCATTCTCTCGGGAGGCAAAGTCTCTGAGGGTGTTGGCACGTTCCTCGTCACTTCTGTTGGGGTCAACTCGAGCTACGGTAAAACATTGATGTCTCTGCAAGATGAGACCCAATCTACGCCTTTGCAGTCAAAACTGAATGTTCTGGCTGAGTACATTGCAAAGCTTGGTTTGGCCGCGGGCTTGTTGCTCTTTGTCGTGCTCTTCATCAAATTCCTAGTCGAGCTAAAGAACATCGACGGCGGGGCCCAAGCAAAGGGTCAGCGCTTCCTCCAGATCTTCATTGTGGCAGTCACCATCGTTGTGGTCGCTGTACCAGAAGGTTTACCCTTGGCTGTCACTCTGGCGCTTGCCTTCGCAACGACTCGAATGCTCAAAGACAATAACTTGGTACGACTTCTACGTGCCTGTGAAACCATGGGCAATGCAACCACTGTTTGTTCGGACAAGACTGGAACATTGACGCAGAACAAAATGAGTGTTGTGGCCGGCACACTTTCCACAGCTTCAAGATTCGGCGACAAGCCACCACCAGCCAATGTGAAGGCGACAGGTGAAGGCAAACTGCCATCTCCCGAAATCAGCTCAGGCGACGTTTCTTCCGATGAATTCATTGCCACTCTCTCCGGAGAGACCAAGTCCTTGCTCAGAGACTCGGTCATTCTCAATTCCACAGCATTCGAGGGCGAAGAGGGGGGCACAAGAACGTTCATTGGTTCAAAAACCGAGACCGCCTTGCTTTCTTTTGTTACGGATCATCTTGCAATCGAATCTATTAGTGAAGAAAGGTCGAACGCAGACGTTGTTCAAATGGTACCCTTCGACTCGGGCCGCAAATGCATGGCTGTTGTCATCAAGCTCGCCGATGGCAAATACCGCATGCTGGTAAAAGGCGCGTCGGAAATTTTGATCGGCAAGTGTTCGAGACTGCTCAGCGACCCTACCACAGGGATTGCCGATGCTCCTATAACTGCTGAACAAATCGAGACTTTGAACGGTATCGTAAGTAATTATGCTAATCGATCACTTCGGACGATTGCACTCTTGTTTCGCGACTTCTCCGAATGGCCCCCACGTGGTGCTCTATCACCAGACGACAAGAAGCAAGCAGATTTTGATAAGATTTTCAAAGATATGACTTTCTTCGGTGTGGTTGGTATTCAAGATCCGCTGCGACCCGGCGTCGAGAAAGCTGTTCACGACTGTCAAGTTGCTGGCGTCTTTGTCCGTATGGTTACTGGCGACAATATTATGACCGCCAAGGCCATAGCTACCGAATGTGGCATCTTTACACCTGGTGGTATCGCCATGGAGGGCCCGGTCTTCAGAAAATTGAGCTCTAAACAACTGACTCAGGTCATTCCTCGTCTACAAGTACTTGCCAGATCAAGCCCGGAAGACAAAAAGCTTCTTGTGGGCCATTTGAAGAAGCTTGGAGAGACTGTAGCAGTTACTGGTGACGGTACCAATGATGCACCTGCACTTAAGACTGCAGATGTAGGTTTCTCCATGGGTATTGCCGGTACGGAGGTTGCGAAAGAGGCATCTGCCATTATTCTGATGGACGACAATTTTGCGTCGATTGTGAAAGCCATCTCTTGGGGCAGAACTGTCAATGACGCCGTCAAGAAGTTCTTGCAGGTATGATCTTTTGTTTGATCTTCGACGCTTCATTAGCTAACGAGCCCACAGTTTCAAGTCACGGTCAACATCACAGCTGTTATCCTTACGTTCATCTCTGCTGTTGCCAATGACGACGAAACATCCGTCTTGACAGCCGTGCAACTACTCTGGGTCAACTTGATTATGGACACGTTTGCCGCACTCGCTTTGGCCACCGATCCCCCTACAAAGTCGATCCTGAAACGACGACCTGAACCTAAGTCGGCACCATTGATCACCATTACAATGTGGAAGATGATTATTGGGCAGTCAATCTACCAACTTGTGGTCACACTCGTCTTGTACTTTGCAGGAGCCAGCATACTTTCTTACCAGACCCAACATGAGAAGGATGCACTTCAAAGTACGATCTTCAACACGTTTGTGTGGATGCAAATATTCAATCAGTACAACTCACGACGACTGGACAACAATTTCAATATTTTCGAAGGAGTCTTCAAGAACTACTGGTTTCTGGGCATCCAGCTCATTATTATTGGCGGCCAATGCCTCATTATGTTCGTTGGAGGAGCAGCATTTTCCATCCACCGGATCAACGGCGCGCAATGGGGATACTCGATAGTGCTCGGAGCACTCTCTATGCCTATCGCGGTGGTCATTAGGTTACTGCCGGACGAGATTTTCGCTAAGATGATCCCCAGTATTCGCCTACGGAAGAAACGCACACCTGAGTTTACCTTTGAAGATGATGATCAACTCCGGCAGTGGAACCCGGCTCTGGAGGAAATCCGAGAGGAGCTTACATTTCTCAAGAAGATTCGAGGCGGACGGATGTCCGAGTTGGCGTATAAATTGCAACATCCTCGAGATGCCTTCATGCCACGATCACGCAGTCCATCTCGATCTCGATCCAATAGTGACCTACCCCAGACCCCAGACGTTGATGGATCTTCGCCAGAGATGGCTCCGGCTTCTCCTTCGACTCCAGAAAAGGTCAAGAAAAGAGCAAGGTCAACATCGAATTCCGTCTTCGGGCCTGCTGCAGCAATGGCCGGAATTATTGCCGGCAGTGTGGCCGGCGGGTGGTCTCCGGTCGAGAGGCGTAGTGAAGAACCAGAGACTATTCGATTTCAACGAGCTCGGTCTCACTCAGGAGTGGAAGGGACTTCCGGGATGGAAATTCATCCAGCTACTTCAATGGACGATCCAGTCTTTGCAGAGAACATTCCGCAGAACGGTATACCGCCAAGCCAAATGCCAAATCTGGCACCTCATTTCGACCACGCGCCGCCGCATAGCTCACCAGGCCGAACGAAGAGCTCACACTCGCGATCAACATCGTCGATCACGCACGGGTGAAGAGAAGCACACGAGGAAAACACTTGTGAATTTTGAAACCCTCTGCACTCGGCCAGGCCAAGGCCACCTGCATGCAGCAACACTGCGGACGCCAGAGCATCCCACGGACACACAGTTATTAAGCTGAGTAGTTGCCAAATCATGTGTTAAACTTCGTATCCAAGATCACCGAGGTCGAGGATCAGCATGCGCCACGTAATCGTGGCAACAGGAAAAGAGAAAGGAAATGCCATGGCTGAGCAGAATAGGTGGGTTGAGGCCAAGGCTGAATCAAAAAAGGGAGTCCATATTTTTCGCAGACTTTCAGAAATCGGCCGTAAGAAAGGGTGGAACGGATACGAGGTACGGCAGCCTCGTCGAAGTGGACAGTCGGTAATGGTCGGGATATGCAATACAGTGTACAGACTGGGAGAAGCACTTCTCACCGTAGCAATTAGTTCAGACATGCTGAATATCAACATGGCAGAACAGGCACCAGGCAGATGTTCTAAGTAAAGACTACCGGGCTTCCGGGGCTCACCAAAGCTGGGAGGCTGGCTACCAGGCTCGTGTCTAGGTACCGATGTTTTGCCCCCTTAATAATGCACCCATCATCCCCCGAAAGCACCCCGTAAGGCTTGTGAGGCTGAGCCGAGGCACAAATTCTGTCGCTGCGAGAACCAGAGTCCTTGAATCCGCA
Organism: Vermiconidia calcicola; assembly: GCA_035928285.1. Classification (NCBI taxonomy): domain Eukaryota; kingdom Fungi; phylum Ascomycota; class Dothideomycetes; order Mycosphaerellales; family Extremaceae; genus Vermiconidia; species Vermiconidia calcicola. The sequence continues at coordinate 301,338 of JAXLQG010000006.1, forward strand.
TCACCAATCGTTGCTATTCTCACTCTGCCTATCTCTCGGGTCTCTCGCCAAAGGCCCAATTTTTCTGTCCTTTCCGATAGTCGGTGCATCATACCTCAACAGTTACGCTCACCTCCTGTTCTTCGAACCGGCGCGCCCGTGGGCCGCTTGGTTTTTTATCTTTGACCATGGCTCCTGGGCGTTCAATAAATATCTTTCTATCCTCCTCTCGATCCTTTCAGAGCCCGACTATACTGACACCACCCTCACTCAGTCCTCTCCGCCACTCGCTCCTTCCTCAGTCCCCTTGTCGTTCCATATCTGGGTTTTCCCTTCCGGCGCCACAATCATCTACTTTGCGAAGGGCATTTCAGCGTTCGAAGAACATACCACCTGCTCTTAAGAGGTCGCAGTCTACAGGTGAGCAGGACGGGATACTGTATGCTGGCAGAAGGGGACTCACAATTGGGTAGTTGTCGTCCACAACAAAGGGCAAGCCCGCGTTCGGCGCACTATCAGTTTCTTGACCATCAGCACCATCTCCCTTATAGTTGGCGGCTACCTCGCCCTCAGCTACGCTCCGCCGATCCTCGTCCCGCTCATCATGGGGTCCATGCCTTCTGACGTCGAGACCCTCTCCATCTACGAGCCGCCCGATGACTTCTCGCGCGAGGTTGACGAACATATCAAGAATTGCGCCTTGGCTGTCGAGCTACGCGCGCACCCCGACTTTAGGGAGTCGCGGCCACATTTGAAAATCCCCCCGGAGGTGCGGCAGCACAATTTGACTGCAGGCACGTTGGCAGGACCGGGCATGATTGTGGTGCCGCCGTATTATTTTAATGAGAAGGACGGGAAGAGTATGGTCCAGATATTCTACGTCGGACCTGATTGTTCAGGACACCCCGGCATCGTGCACGGCGGGTTTCTAGCGACAATGTTGGACGAGGGGTTGGCGCGGTGCGCCTTTCCTGCGATGCCGAACAAGGTTGGCGTTACCGCGAACTTACAGATAAGCTACCTCAAGCCGACGATGGCCGGGCAGTTCTTGGTTCTGAAGGCGAAGACTACCAAAGTCGAAGGACGAAAAGCTTGGGCGGAAGGATGGATCGAGAGTCTCGAGGTCCCGGAGGGAGAGGAGCCGGTCAAGCTGGTTGAGGCGAGTGCGTTGTTTGTCGAGCCTAAGCATGCGAATGTAAGTCACCACATAGGCGAGCTGCGTGTGATCGATAATGATGCCAGATGCTGACGTTGGTGATACAGATTTTGAAGTCGCTATACCGAGTTGCTGAGTGAGAGACCTTGTAAGGTTGGCCGGGCTTGTGTCCCTGTGGACCGAGTTTGTTGTTTTGAGCTCTTTGCTTTGAGAAAGACTTGCATTGCGGAGTATGCGGGACAAGATAGACCTCTACATATCGCTGGAGTGTTCGGAAACCTCCTTTTTGACTATGGGATGGCGAATTAGTATAGCTATAATGGCCGAGGGTATGTTAGGATAGGACATTCTGACTCGAGGCTGGAGCATTGGTATATCAATGAATACACTGGACAGAGTCAGGCCGAGAGTATTTGTTCATTCGGATATGTGGCATTGCTCTTGGCTATCATGGATGGCGAGGCCTTATAAAACAGTCCACAGCGCATTAAGGTTGCATGTTGAGTCTGTCGAATACTAGTAGTTTGATCCTTGCGCAATGGGTCATATCCGCAATTACTCAAATCAGCAAGCAGGCTGTTGGGTTATGAGGTCTGAAGGTTTGAAGAAGTTTCCTGACTGTCCTCGCTGTCTAGTCACAAGATTCGACCCCTTATAGACAGGAGTTGGCGTATCTCCTCGTTCAAAAGTGGCTTGCCATACCAAAAGTGAATCGCAGCACCACTAGCCCCGACTGTCAATGTCTCGCTCCAGTGAGAAGATGCAGGAAGAAAGCAGCAAAAACGTTTGACGAGGGCTGTGATTTGAACCAAGGAGCTCGAACAGCAAAAAGCTAAACACCACCCAGCCCACTCTGGACTCGAACCCATTGCCTTCTCTACAAAATGGCAAAAACTCTTTCCACCAGGGTCGCCGTAGAGCCGATGCCCTAGACCGTGGTTGGGTGAGCCAAAACTCGCTGTTGAGATAGCTGGTTTATTTCGATATCGGATTGGTGTTGGTTGTTGAGTTGATTCGGCCGACCTAGAGACGTGCTCCGATGGTTAGTGCTACGATACGACTCGCGCCCCCTGGTATCATGACCCCTCGGAGCAACAGGGTTCAACAAACACAGGGACACGAGAAGGTTTTGAGCATTAGTTTAACGACGTTACGGTCGGGAAGCCGAAGCCTAAACACTTGCACCATAGAAGCCCCGTGAAGGGCTGCTGATTTAGTATCAAAATCGCGGAATTCACTTATAAACATACCTTTTTCACGGGGAGCAGTTAATGATGCCAAGCATCTTCCATCGTGGTCGTCTTCGATCCCATCTTGTCACCAGCTTGGCTCCTTCACCTTCGTGCGGACCAACCGTACAGCTCATCTTCTCATCAGCATGGCTTCTTCACCTTCGTGCAAACCAACCGACAGCACGGCTGCAGGGGGAGAACTAGGCCAGTCGTCGACAACTACTATGACCACCTTAAGTCTGACTTCACTCCGTTGCCGCATCAAGGCTGACAACGATCATGCAGAACTCTGTAGAAGACCCAACATTGAGGATAAGGCTGGTATTCTTCACTTGCGCAGCAAGCCAAGCCTTCCTCATCTCATCAGCTCGATGTCGCAAGATTAGTGGACTGATTGAGCTCATCTACCAGACTGTGCCTGGTGTTGCCGTGCCGCATTCCGTCAAGAGAAACCGAAATTGAATTGGCGAATCCTTCTGCAAGAGACTGGGGTCATGGGGAATGCGAAGCGATGGACAGTGGTTGCCCGGGGTGATGGATCAGAATATGGAACTTGGTATGCCCTGCAATGTCCCGGATGGCACAGCAAAGACTGTTAAGATCGAGGTACACGTACCCGCTGGAGAGGCCGAGGAGGGTGCGGCCGCTAAGGGACAAGGGAATTTCTTGGAGGAATTGCAGGAGATGAGCAATGGCAAGACGAGGCATGCAGTCGTCTTACCTCTCCTTATCGACAACTCAAAGTGGAGGTCCAAGGCCAGACGACAATGCGTGGGGTGCCAACGTCGGGGTCTCCCCGCGTCGAGGATGCCCATCTTGATGAGATAAGGGAGGCCATTACCGACAAGTGCTTCAATGCCAAATACTATGAGGAGGCTCCAAGTACTCATAGCTGGCTGCCACCACGCATTGAGCGGGGCAGGAGACGAGGATACAAGCATCGCCCCAACAAGTATAAGAAGATGCGAGGTCGCTGTATTAAGCGAGCTTGTACAGACGACGGTCCTCAGGATACCTTGGCCGTTGATGAAGAAAATGGTCGTCGATGAAGTGTACTGGAGGTGCAAAAATGAGTAGTGTCGACGTTGGAACAAGCGTGTACGGGACGAGAAAGGCTGCCATGAAAAAGGAGACAGTGGACGATAGGGCGGCAACGAGGATGTCAAAAATAGGGATAAAAGAATAGCCGCTTTTATAATCTTGGCCTACGCAGCTGCAGTGAGGGTGTCAGGTCGGATAGCTCTCTCTATCATAGTTGAATTGGAGACAACCTGCGAGTGTTGAGGCTTTATATGCATTCTACCTGCTTGCCGTCACGAACAGCGCTGAACCGCGCTCCCAGCACCTTCTCCTGTCTCTCGTGAAGTCGCCATGTCCGCTAAATACCTTGCCGTGTCCGTACCCTCCTCCATAACACCCTCCGGCCATAAAGACGATGCGATCAGCGCCTTACAGAAGGCCGTGAGCTCGAGTTATGGCGAAGTATCGAACTTCAACATCCCAGAATTCAAGATTGGCACCCTGGACGGTTTACTACAACAATCGGACGAATTGGGCAAGCTAGAAGGCCTATGCAATTCCGTGGTAGCCAAGGTTGGAGATACACTCAAGAATGTCCTGGACGGAGACGAAGAGAAGATTTCCATGCACAAGAATGTCAATGACAGTATGTATGCGCGGGCGAATGCTGAAGCAAGAGACGGACTGGCCGACTAACTACCCCAAACAGAGCCTCTCGAACAATACCTACGGAGCTTCTCGTGGAACAAGGTCAAATATCGAGCAGATAGACCACTGTCAGAACTGATTGACCTACTGCAAAAGGTGCGCATTTTCTGCGGCGAGATGTGAGTGAGTGAGTCTGATGCCCTTGAATAGGAAGCCAATTCCATCGACAACGACGTCCGGTCAAAATATAACCAGTACAACTCCGTACGGACGAACCTCCAGACCCTCCAACGCAAACAGACCGGAAATCTCTCAACGAAATCGCTAGTCAGCGTTGTCAATCCCGATGTCCTCATCAACGACTCCGAACACCTTGAAACCCACCTGATCGCAATTCCGAACTCAAATGTAAAGGAATTCATGCGATGCTACGAAACCCTCTCACCTATGGTCGTCCCTCGATCAGCCTACTTTGTTGCCTCGGATGACGAATTCACCCTATATGCGGTGACGATGTTCAGGAAACACAGCCCCGACTTTCTACATAAAGTCCGAGAGCGGAAATGGGTGCCTCGAGACTACAAGTTCAAAGAGGGCGGCAAAGAGGAGGAGCAGAAGGAAGTTAGGCGCGTTGAGGCCGAGGAGAAGAGAGTATGGGGCGAGGCACTACGGCTAGGCCGGACAGGCTGGAGTGAAGGTGTCATGTGTCTTGTGCATGTGGTCGTTTTGAGGGTGTTCGTCGAGACGGTACTGAGATACGGACTGCCGTTGGATTATGTGGCTGTCCTGATAAAGGTATGCTATGCTTACTTCCAGACATCCAATCTGACAGGGGGTTACTAACTTGGGGGGCGTTTAGACCGACTCGAAGCGAGAAAAGAAAGCTCGACAAGGCCTCGACTCTGAATACTCGTACTTGGCGGGCAATGCGTTCGGCAGAGACAGCAAAGGTCGGCTGAAGAAGGACGAAGGCATGTCAGGAACTGACCTGGTGACTGGTGGTGACCAGAACGATTATTCGGCTTACGTTTGTTATGTTATTGACGTCGATTGAGCGGGCTGTTTTTGTAGCATGAAATAAAGACCTTGAGCAAGACTACAGGCGGATGCATTGCATGATTAATCCGGTTAAGGAGAAGGTCGATCTGCGGCTTCGTCGCCTTGAGAGTGTGGACTGCTTGTCTCAATATCACAGGATGTGCCACAGGGTTTGGTCCCCAGAATATTGTCGGCCTGGGAATCTCGCACTGCCTGACCGGGAAATCTCTAGAAGGTCCAGTGAGACGATGGTCATGATTCGATTCGGCTTGAGCAAACGGGCTGGCGTCGGCTCTCTGGTAGAAAGAGTTTTGAGTGATCAACGAGTCGTCTACTGCTTCAAACGCACGACTAACTTCGCTCCCATTGTGTGCAAGCTCTCTGATCTTTCTCTGTCCTCTATTCTACTCTTTCCAATCCGCGCGCTGTCTTCCAATTGATTGTGCTCAACCTGACATGCGCTATTGGCCCTATCTGTCTGGTACTGCCAGTCGACGACAAATGAACATGGTAATTATTGGCGTGCTGTTGGATAATATCACAGTAGGCTCGTGTCCTTGCAGGCCCGTCGTCTCTAGTGCTGCCGTGGCCGGCTTCATCGAACCTAAAGAGGACCCCGTAGCCGGCGAAAAGTGATACGTTTGCAAATGGTCTCACGAGTGGCGGCGCTAGGCGGTGGACCGGGAGTGATATGCAGATCAGTACGAGTACCAGATCTGGGCCGCTGACGTTGGGCGGCGCTCTCTGTTCTCTGTCAAGGTTGTGGCAGATAAAGCCGTATTGTCTTCCATTCGATGATGGTCGCACTCGACGTCAAGATGAAAAGGCTCGAAAAAAAGCCGGGGTCCAGTCCAGAAAAGAGGAACGACAACGCACGTTTCCAGGCGGACCTTTTTCGGCTCGGTGCTGCATTGCATTGGCTCCTTTGTCGAGCAGCGGTCTCGTAGCATGTTTGGGTGGATGAATCGTGGGCTTAAGACACCTCGTAGGAGTAATTAGTTGAGCCATGCAGCCCAGATATGAGCCTCAAGCAAGGGCGAGTCGTGTCAGCCGAGCGGGCTGGGGTGTTTCTGTTGAACAGTTCGTTGGAGTCTCGGTAACTTATTGAACTGGCCGGGCCGGAAGGGGGTTGTCGTGTTTGTATGAGGATTTGCCCCGGCAAATAAGGTACTTCATCCTCCCATTCAGATCGTGGAGTTTGACCTAACCGCCACTCGGGGTCTCATCTCTCAGCTGGTCTTTGAGGTTTGAGTCTGTTCCGGACCGTGAGCGGGTGCTGCCGTTTGGCTTTGGCCGTGTCCTGCTGCGGCTGCTTGTTGCTGCGCTTGATGTTGGCCGTCATAGAGGCCGGAGTAGTAGCCTGCCCAGTAGTATGCCATTTTGATGTTCTCGAGGGTTTGGGCATGGTCTGAAGACGGGCCTGGATTGGATGGCATCGGATTAGTACATATCCGTTTGGAGTGAAAATTTTTGAGCGCGTTCGTGAAGGACGGGGAGGGATGAAGGCGAGCGATGTGGAGAACGGGGAGCAGATGAAAGCAAAAGATACAGCACAAACACAGCTGGTGGTGGTTGTGGATACTGGAAGATGCGTACCTTGATCGCTGTTCGCCGGCAATACCGGCCCAATGGTGGGCAATGGTGTCTGGGAAGAAATGGGAGGTTGCTGAGAACTAGCCTGAGTGTTGGCTTCGACTGCTGCGGTTGTTGGTTTGGCACGGCGTTCAGTTTGGTCTGGAGTATTTCTCTGGGCTAAAAGTCACGTACTGCTGTCAATATCTTGTATCTTCACGGGCAGACGGGGCGGGTGCGAGGCTTGCCTTGCTGACTCAACGCGGCCTTGGCTGCGGTGAGTGCTTCATCGACTTCGCCGTCGTCGTCTTCGATCTCACCGTCCTCGACGTCTTCGGCACCGACGCCGGCACCGGCACCGGCCGCTGCTGGGAGCTCGGGAGCCTCGTTGGCATTTACATCGTGCCAGTCGCCGGAAAGTCCAGCGGTCGTTGCAGTTGCATCGGCGATTTCACCCATCTCCGCCCGGCGCAGAACCTCTTCAACGTCTTCGCCTCGGGCGTGGATGCTGTGATAGTACTGTTTGAAGTATCGGTCAGTGAAAAAAAGTCTCGGAGCGCGTAGACACAACGCGACGAAAAGGACATGGATTTCAAATGGCTCGAGAAGGTGGATGGAGGTCAATAGGCAGGCCGTGACTTTGCCGTCACTATTTTCTCACAGAAATTCGACATACCTCATATTCCGCGACAGCATCGTTCCATGACCTGATCAGTGCCGAGTCGTCCCAGATTTCGGCCTGGCTGGAATCGCCATTCGCTTTGGAGCTATTGTGCTTCGTCTTTGCCTTCTTGCTTTTCGGCATCGTGGGAAGTTCCTAATCAAGAGAAGTCCAAGAGACAGGAACCTTTGCACATGATCCTAAGGTGCGTTGCATGTTGTTGGAATTGCCGTTGAAAATCAAACCTCATCCACCCGCGAGGGCTGCGTTCGCCATGGTGCCGCTACTCCGCGGTAGCCTACTATTCCGGCGAAGCGCTTGAACTGGAAACATCCACGAGCATCCAAACCACGACTGCGGTCTTTCCATTCATCATTTCCCCCAAACCACCTACGTTGAACAACCCGGTCCCAACGATTTCACCCGGCAAGAATAGGGAGGGGATATCAAATCTCTCAAGATGGGAAACGTCGAGCACGAGACCCATGCCCGTTGAGATAGACAGACTATGGTCGTCTTGGCTGTGGGAGCCATCATCTATTTATTACCTGGGCGAGGTCGAAAATTCATCTCTGCAACTACATTAACGTAGGTGGCCGCTCCTCTGTTCTCTGTGCACAGGTGTTAGGCAGGACATTCAAAATTATCAGTTGACATGCTTGGGATCGTATATCAATCATTTCCTTTCCACCTGTTTCCCCGGTGCCGTTGACGACCATCACTTCTCCAATCCACCACCAACGCCTGAAATCTTCAAGGTACTCTTCCAAAAGGTCATCAGACATTCAACACCAGCTGAAAAATAGCACAAACTGCCCTACAACCGCAACGCCATCATGTAGTCTTTTAACGATTACTGCGAGAATCAGGCTTTCAACCTCCTCTCCTCACACCGCCCACAAACCGCCTTCTCTTCGACTTTGCGTGTGATGCCTTTCCTCCTTTCCTTGTCGGTCGGCTCGACATCGACGTCACGCACGAAAAAGCGTCCCTCGTCGCCAAAACCGCCTCCACACTCAAAGCAGACGAAACATTTCTCGTGATACTTACCACCGAGAGCTTCGACTGTCAACTCGTCCAAGATCTGCAGCTTACACGCTCGACACCGTGCGGATGTTCGTTTTGTATGACACGAGACACAGTATGCGTAGTTGTCGCGCTCCACGAAAGGGGTACTGCTGTCGAAAGGGTCACCACACTCGGCGCAGAAGAAGTGGCCGACATGCCATTCCGCTCCAGCTGCAACAATGACCTCACCCTCGATAGGTGTTTTGCAGGAACGGCAGCGGGGCGAAAAGAACTCGTGGAAGTCAAGGTGGCAGTAGAAGCGGAGCGGATCATTGGATGCTTCGGGAGATGCGAGTTCGAAGCCCATGCTCTCCAGGCGTGTGAGGCGTTTCTCGTCGGGTTCAGGGTAGAAAGAGATGCATTCGAGTGGCGTGGCGCAGTGGTAACATGTAAAGCATTCCGGGTGGAAGCGGGCTTTGAGGCTAGTCTTGCTGGAACCGGAAGCGGTGACGATTCGACCCGATATGGGGAGCGCACAGCTTGAACAGGACACTGTGGGCACGGACTGGCGGTGAAGCCATGGTATCCGAGACGATGGGCCTTTGTTGATGGGGGACGTGGAGGCAACAGGTGTTGTAGCTGCATGTCGTGGTAAAGGACGAGCCTGCTGTCTCGCTTCAGCAGGTAAGTTGATGGCAGGGACTGAAATGTCGCTCTCCCCCATGACGTTCATCTTCGGTGGGTGCGAATCTTCTTCTGGGAGATTGATGGTCGGTATGGCGGGGCTCGACGCGGAGGACGGCTCCTCGTCTGGGAAACTTATGGTAGGGACCACTGGAGCAGATACAGTGACCTCTGGCATTGTCTGTGCTGATCTCGGTAAAGGTCTCTCGCTGAATCTCTCTACTGTTGGAGACTCTGTAAGCTTGATGACCGGCCTGTCGATGTCTCGACTAGTCCTTGGAGAATCACAGGGAGGCTTCCATGATGGATCGAAGCTGACGATAGGCCGGCCAGATTGATCACTCACGGCAGTCGGCGTGGGGAGGTTTGGACTTCGATCTTTTCTCTTCATGCTCGTGGCTGCACGGATGTCCTCGCTTCTGATTTCCAACGTGCTATTTGATGACTTGGGAGTCTCGATCTCCTCGATGGTCTCAATTGTCGTTGGCCGTGGAGGTGTGTTGGCCGTGTACTCTGCATTTCTTGACCGAGTGGGAGGGTTCCTGTGGATCTCAACCCGGTTGAGTGTTTTATTGTCTGCCATTGGCAGTGGATCTGGCTTGTCGACGGCTTTTTTCCTTAGCCATGGAAGGGTGTTGGTAGACTTGACCCTCAGAGGTAATCCAACGCTTGGTGCCTTGATAGATCTCTCGGGCAAGTCTTCCTTTTGTCCTGGCTCTTCGTAGATTTGCGACTCTGGGGTGGGAAATGAAACCTTGCGTGTACCACTAGCTTTGCGTTGACCGCTAGTTCGTCTCTTATCGTTCAATCTCAGGTCTGGATTTCGATAAGCCGCCGTTTGCTCCTCTTCTGCAGCTTTAGGATGTTGATGCTTCCAGACCAAATCGGCGGCTTCATCTTGTGCTGCCGAGTAGACTTTTGTCTCCTCGTCCTTGTGGTCAATGTATTCCAAAGCCTCTCGCAGCGTTTGAGCTTCTTCTTTTTCCATTCTTCTGCTGACTGACTCAACATAGATTCCATCTTCTGCTGGGTGCGAAATTTGAACTGTAGCAGTAGGCGATACCTTTCTTCCTCGCAAGGTTGGCGGTCCGCTTCCAGGCGGCTGTGCTAGGGGGCGACCTTTGACAGGGGGAGCCGCAGAGGAGAATGAGCTTGATTTCTGTATAGTTTGAGGCTGCACATCTTCGGGATCATGCTTAGGAAGGCCGACGGTAGGTGCAGAATCGGAGCGTGTCAGGGAAATCTCAGAGGTGATGGTTTGAGTTCTAGGACTGAATGGAGGAGGACGTGAACCGCTAGGTCTCGCAGGACGGTAGCTCCGCAGACTTTCGAGATAGGATGCTGAGAAGGCATGTGAGTATTTTGAGCTGAAAGGAGGGTCTCGTGGAGGCATTGCTGGGGAGAGTTTCTTTAAGGTATGAAGGAAACACGACTTACATTTTTGTTCGGCAGTCATACATGTTGGTTGAGGCGGTGACACTTTTCTGCCACCCAAACTATTTCTTTTGTGAAACATGCTGGATCGCTGAGTTTTGAACGCGGGTCAGGTTCTTTGACTGCATATGCAAGATGATGTCGTGCGACGTGACAGGGTGACGCGGAGAGCCTTTCAATGTGGAAGAACGCACGGTGTCAGGAAGCAGATGGGTTTGTAGAGCAATGAAATACACGAGACAGGAGGAACCGATGAATGATATTGGAGGAACACGACGGGAGGTGAGAAAGCGTTAGCGGTAGTGATTGTGTAAGACACCAGAATCATCGTGGCCTCACCTCATTAGCAGCGAGCGACCAGCAACCAGCAGCCAGCACCAGCAGCCAGCAGCGTGGCGCGCAACTGGAACTTTTTGTTTGGCTGCAGCCGGTTGCGAGGGCAACCCGCGGAAACTTACCCCAGTTAGGTATATTGGCAGGAAAGGGGGAGCCAGGCACCAAGCACCCTCGCTGCCTCGCCCTCTTCATCTTCACCTCACCGTCATCACCATCATACTGCAAGCCTGCGCTGATGTATACTATAAACAGGTATTTATACCGATACACTTTTGGCCCATGATGTCGATAGTGTATTAATCATCGATTCAAAAGCATCTTTGTCATGGCAGTACTTGCCTCGGTATTCATCCAGAGGAAATGCAGGTTTCTTCCCCAGACCATGACCACCAGTGACACCTCTTAGGGCCTTCTCGGCAAGGCGCTTTTGATCGCGTTTGATCGCTCCTGTCGCCCCTGGGGCGCTGTTAGCGGTGTTGTACTCGGCATCAAACGCGCTGTTAAGACAGTGGAGATAGGTGGAGACAATAGATCCCTATTTAATAGTTTTATATCCCTGTCGACGCCTCTACTATAGTATTATAGCGTAAACGCGCGTAGAGACGACGATTTATCGTCTCTACACGCGTCTAGAAAATCGTTAAGTTTTTTATAATATTAGTTATATCTCTATATGAAATTCATTATTTTTATAGTTTTTAAGCGTAAAATAGCTCTTCGTACCTCGTTAGTACCTCGTCGATATACTAGAAGATTAATAGTCACTAAAGAAGGAGATATTATACCTCTCTCTTATAAAAGAAGGTCGTTACTAAGGTCGTTATAGCGAGCGCTTTAAGGCTAAGTTCTAGAAAGAGTATCTTAAGAGAATAAAGCTATTCTTTTTATATATCTCTATTAAATAACTTAATTCTAAAAGAGCTAAATAAAAGAAGCTCTAGTCTATATTTCTTAAACTATACTATAAGAGTGGCTTTACTTACGATAAAGAAATAAGCTAGTTTAATACGGAGAAAAATATATAGAAGATAATAAAGAAGGGACCTTTAACTAAATATTATTACTTTAAAAGCTATTCTATATTATATAAGAAGAAACTTAAGAAGATATTTAGTAAATTAATAGCTACTAAAGTATTTACTTATAGTCGTTATTAGCTCGTTATTAACTTCGATAGTTAAATTATTAACTTAGAGATAATAAAGAACTTATAGTTATTATTCTCTTTTATAAATAACTTATTAGTAAATAAGTTTAATATAGAGAATAATAATTTCTTTTAACTTTCTAAATACTTATACGCTAGTCTCTTAAAGTAGTAAGCTATTTATAAAATATAGTAAGAAGATAAATAGTGCAAGTATTTAAGAGTTAATTAATCTTGTTAAGTAGATCCTTAAGAAAGAGAAGTCTTAAATATAAATATAAGAGAAGAACGATATAATAGCTCGATAACGAGCTATTTAGTATCTCTTAACTAATATAGTACTTAAGGAGAATTAAATAGTAGTCGCTATTAATATTATTAACGCTTACTTTAAGCTATTTATAGAGTTAAGTAAATAGCTAAATTTATAGTTATAGTAGTTAAAAAAAGAGATTAAGAAGGAGGAGATATAAGAGAAGAGGTAAAAGTAATATTATTATACTAAATTAATTACTATTCTATAAAAATACTTAGTAGTTATTTTATATCTCTTTTAATTTTATCTTAAATTAAATCTATCTCTTTATACTTTTTATAGCTTACCTAAATTAATTGTTATAGTATCTTAGGTACTTTAGTATTAGCGGCATTAACTAGATCTTTCTTATTAATATTAAAGTCCTTATTAATATCTTTATCTTAGATAGAGATAAAGTTAAAGATAGTAGTAAAGATAAGGACGAGATTAATTTATACTTTAATAAAGTATTTATTTCTATTTACTATAATATTAAATTTTCTCTTAAAAATACTAAATAACCTTTGAAATATAATTCTTTATTAATATATATCGTAAATTAAATAACTTCTTCGTATTTTATAGCTTCTTTAAGCCCTCTCTTATTTATTTCTTTAGGTAATAGCGAACACCGTTATAAAGATAAATTATAAAAGAGGTATTATAATATTTAGTATTAACAAGGAAGTATCTATCTTTTAGCGACTAAAAGATATCTCTTTTAAGCGTAGCCTTTAAAATAGTGGAATTATATATTAATTCTTTATATTTAGTATAAACTAATTAAAATATTAAGTTAAAAGAGGTAACATTAAGAATATTCTAAAATAGCTAACTCTTTTAATTACGCTAGGGACTAATACTCTCTTCCTCGAGTTAAGTATATAATGAAAAAGTAAAAATATAAGTTCTATTAAGCGCGTTAATATAGTCCTTAAAATATAGATACTACTTAGAATTATATTTAATAGCGGTAGGTACTAGCGAGTTTATTTAAGGCTATTAGACTATATTATTATATAAAGGTAGAAAAGCCTTAAGAATAGATCTAAAGACTAAGCTAATAGTTAATGAGAACCTTAAGAAGACTATTTATATAATAATATACATTATATTAAAGCGATAGATAAATAGAAAGATAGCGAGTTTCTTCTCTAACTTTATATATTTTAAGTTCTTTAGGTCGGAATATTGACGAAGCTACTTCACTAAGTCGTCGAATATCTCTACTAAGTAACTAAGGCTTTTATATATTAATTTAGACTATCTACGCTAGTTTATAAGGTTGTCTATATTACGACGAGAGTTAGAGAACTATAGCTCTCGATTATAGTGAGGGGTAATCTTCGCGAGAATAAGGATAAGTAAGAGGGCGACGAGATGGTCTATAGCTGCCGTAATAGGAATGGCGAGTAACAATAGGAATAGCACAATAGGAATGGCGAGGTAAATACTAAAACACTAAGTTATTCTATCTTAGAGAGCGACGATAATGTCGACAATGCCTTATGGCTTCCACAGCCAAATGTGTCCATGTCGATAGATTTGCTCCAAAAAGAGCTTACGTCAGTTGCTAACTTGCCACCAAATTACTATTGGATAAAAGGCATCCCTGTCAGAAAAGCTCGAGCCACCACACCCCTGTTGAATCAACAGCGCTGTTGCGGCAACAGCGCTTTTGCTGCCGAGAAGGCCCTTACACCTCTTCCCCGCATCTCAACTTTTTCACAGCCGAAGCACTGACACACTGACACACTGACACACTAAAGACCGGCTGGGCTTCTTCTGCGCCCTTATATGTACACGCTCTGACAAGAGTCGAATTACCTAACAGCTACCACCATGCCAATCGGACTCTGCCCAGGCTTCTCTACGGGGCCGGGGCCGGGGCCGCTTCTACCTCAATTTTGCTGATTTTTTCTCCCAGATCTACAATATGGTGGCAGGAAGCATCACCGACTTGTCCGACTTGGCTCTTCACATACGTTCTTTTTCCTTTTTGGCCTCTTGTTTGTCCCAGGTCTTCCATTGATCATGTATAGGATAACGAGACCATTACACAATGGCCGACGATATCCCCATCGACATTATACGTTCGAGGGGGCATGCCCAGAATTCCGTCAGACGTGACTCTGAATCCGAGAGGACGATCCACGTCGAAAATACGCCTCTTGCCCTACCCAAACCAGATGATCCATGTCCAGACGGCGGCTACGGATGGGTTTGTGTCGGCTGCAATGCCTTTATAAATGGTATGTATTCAAAAGAACCGACTGTGCGTGCCCAATGGCATTGATGGCATGGTACATCGAATCCGGGGTACATATCCAGCCGCTCGCGGCCATCTCTTAGCATCATCACGCAATCGCCCCAGCCATCACATCATCAAGAACGAAGAGGCTAATCACCAATGACAGGGCATACTTGGGGCATCAATTCTTCTTACGGCGTGTTCCTTGCATATTATCTCAACAACAACTATTTCCCGAACACCTCGCCGCTTGCTTATAGCTTTATTGGCGGCCTGTCTATATCCCAAGCCATGCTTATCGCACCCCTAGCTACCCACATTATCCACCTATACGGCACCAAAGTTTGCTTGCATCTTGGTGTCTTCTTCGAGACCGTTTCTCTCATTGGCGCCAGCTTCGCCCATCAAAAATACCAGATCATCTTGGCCCAGGGTGTCTGCTTCGGCTGGGGTATGGGCTTCCTCTTTGTCGGCTCAGTTGGCATCATTCCTCAATGGTTCGACAAGAAACGCAGCCTTGCCAATTCTATCGCTGCCGCTGGCTCTGGTGCTGGTGGACTGATCTACAGCTTGGTCACTCAAGCACTGATTGACAACTTGGGTCTAGGCTGGACATTTCGAATCCTCGGATTCATCACGTTTGCAGTCAACTTGACAGCAGTGAATCTCCTTCGCGATCGGAACAAAGAGACTGGCTCCCGTCACAGGGCAATCGACACTGAGCTCCTTCGTCGACCAGAGTTCCTCTTCATCCAGGCCTGGTCATGGTTCTCGATGATAGGCTACACCATTCTGATTTTTTCTCTTCCTGCGTATGCCCGCTCCATAGGGCTTACCGCCAACCAAGGGTCGGTCCTCAGTGCTGTGTTCAATGTTGGACAAATGCTAGGTCGTCCTCTGATAGGCCTAAGCTCTGACCATTGGGGTCGCTTGAACCTCGCTACCTCACTATCCTTCCTCTGTGGCATTGTCTGCTTCGCGTTCTGGATTCCTGCTGAAGTGGCGTCGGCACCAATGGCCTTACTGTGCGTGTTTGCAGTGGTTGGCGGTGGTCTAGCCGGTGTCTTCTGGACCACAATTGCCCCAGTTGCCGCTGAAATACTCGGTCTGCAGGACCTACCGGCCGGTCTTAGTCTGACGTGGGTGTTGATGGCGCCACCGACAACATGCGCTGAAGCAATAGCCTTGGAGTTGCGGCGCCAGAACACTGACAGCTGGATCTATCTCCCGCCCCAGATATTCACTGCCTGCATGTACATTGGAGGTGGCTTGTGTATCTGGGTGGCTAGGGGTTGGAAAGTGGGCGAGCTGGAATGGCAAGCCGCCCGAAGGAGACAGGTTGAAAGGCATTCAAGGCGGCAGAGGCTCCTCGCTGAGGGGAAAAGCACAACCGGGCTGCCTGACGCAAGAACAGAACGGCAGGGCACGAATGGCGTTGTCGGAAATGAGCTTGAGGCGGGAGACATCACGAAACCGGAGGTATGGCGGTTGAGCAATCTCTCGAAGAATATGGTCGCCTGGACAGTTGTGTAGCGACAGTGTCAGATTTATTCGCGTATCAGCGTCCCAACAGGCCATCAGGCGCAGCATGCGGGATAAATGATGGCACGAGATACGTGCCTTGCCTCCCGAATCCAGTTATTTCGAAGATACCGAGACGAGGATGCAAGCTTTCGCAAGAGGTTTCCCTCACTAACTTAGTATGCATACGCATCTGTACCGCATCCTTAATTGGAAGGCAGTAGTCGAATGGAATCCTACGAACACCAGAGGGCGCTGCTGTCATATCTTGGGGTTTTCATGGAGCATGGCTGCTACTTCTGGCTTCGTGCATTTCCGGACGAATGGATGATATGCGTCATTTGGGAAGTGCTGCGTGGACTTTGGCCGTTTCAATAGTGGGAATGTGGCAGCTTCAGGACACGTCAAGGACGTCTACACCATATCTCTTGGCCCCCACGCCTCTGACCTTCGAGCCGGCTATCTGCCATCGACGTTTCACCAAGACTTTTTCAGCTCTGTTCGGGCTGCTGATCAAGTCGACTGTCGAAGGAGGGCGTGATGTTAGGGTTGTCTCATACTGTAGATGTCAGTATGGGACAGACTCTCTTTTACTTGTACTGTGTACTGTGTACGAGTAGAATCAACGTGTTCATGGCTGAATACTCACCCGGATCGCGATACAGCTCGATGGGTGGCACGGACTCACTACCGTTAGCCACCAGGCTGGCCCGCTGGGGAGGCGGCTCGGCCCAGCCTGGTGAGCCGAACCTTCAATGTGCCATGGGGGCTAGCTATCGTCGACATCATCTGTTTGTACACAGTGCTCGGCCATGATGAGGCTATCCCGTCTAGGTACTTTTTACACCGTACGGAGTACCTTTGCTGGATTGTCTCGAAAATGTGCGCAAGTCCGACTCGGTTGTTGATACTAAAGCCAACCATCCGGCTGAAGTGGCCTAGAAACTGCCAATGGGTGATAAGGCCCCCCATGGGGCTGCAGCATCAGCGGCTGGTGGTGACGGCGAATTTGCGGCTAGTGAGGCTCAATTCCGGATGCGCCAGTCTGTTTCACTCTTGCTTTCCTCTTTTCTCTCCGTACCACCTGCCGTCCAGGCCGTCGCGGTAGCCGGAGAATGACTGTCTTGCTGAGTCTATACACCTGCTTGCCAGTTGTGAGGTTAGCCAGGCTGATAAGAAGAAGGCGCAGAATTGCCCATCCTTTCGAGCCGGTGATCAAGTGGCGTCTTTTTAGAGCTCAAATACCTGCATCAGGCGGTATTTCAGCGTTCACTGGTGAAGCACCTTCCCAGTTGCAGGCAGACAGCATCTCGGCACATCATCAATCACGGCACTTCTAAACATATATTGATCAGCCTCAAGACAACCTTGCACCATCCAAGTGCCTCGCAACATGCCACTGTCATGGACCGTATTCTGCGCTTTCCTGCTTCTCTCATCAAGCCACGCCGAAGACAACAATAACCGTACTCAAGGTTTCGTCTCCTGGCAGGAGTCCCCCAATGAAAGGGGGACGATGGATATAGTCTGGTCGTGCCTGGTAAGTCGTCCCTTTCCACCGAGTGCTGGCACTCTTCAATGCTGGATATTTTGGCCAGGCCACATAAATGACACGGTTCTGACAGTTTACAGTTCACCGTCTTCATCTGTGTGTGGACTGCGGTGCACCTTAACGTACCTGCACCACCCGGAACTGATAGCACTATCGACTTGTGGCTGAGAAGGATCAAATGGGGTAGGATCCCTTCAGACGCTGCAACGTGTTGCTTGATACTGATTTCCTTCCAGTTGGTAATTGCTGCATGGTGCCGGAAATTGTGATGCTGTTGGCTGCCGGTCAATGGTCATTTGCTCGTGTTTGTTGGCGCGAAACGAGAGACATTCTCGCCGAACAGGACGAGCAACTCATGATGGAGACGGGAGACATTCACCTTGCGCAGTCGTCCACCGCACCCATGGTCAGCATCAGTGGCGATGCGGCCCCATCTGCAGGAACTGAGGCCGAAGAGATACAAATGATTGAGATGAGTCGACCAAAGATGCAACGCTCCGAGACCTTTGAGCAACGGCAACAGAGAACAGATGATGAGCGTTGGACACTGCGTCATGGTAAAGACTCCCTTTAAAGAACCAGTAACATTTGCTGAAGAAGCGCAGCCTTTTTTGCGAACATGGGCGGCTTCCGTCTCAAGGAACAAGGTAACCCGAAACCCTATATCGTCAACGCGAAACACATCAATCACCTCGTCCGCAAAGGATACATAGATTTGCCGACCATAACGACCCTCGAAATTAACGATCGGTCCAAATCTGACAGCCTGGCCAAATTCCTTGCGATTATGCAATGTGGTTGGCTTGCAGTGCAGGTTGTCGCCAGAGCCATACAAAAGCTGGAGACGACTTCGCTTGAAATTACAACGCTATCGTTCGTTCTCTGCACAATGGGTAGCTTCATCGCATGGTATCGAAAGCCATACGATGTGCAGACGTTCACATTGCTAGAGATGAAAAATCACTACTCAGTCAGTGATATCGATTTGACGTTCCTGGACA
Organism: Vermiconidia calcicola; assembly: GCA_035928285.1. Classification (NCBI taxonomy): domain Eukaryota; kingdom Fungi; phylum Ascomycota; class Dothideomycetes; order Mycosphaerellales; family Extremaceae; genus Vermiconidia; species Vermiconidia calcicola. Next base: position 319,876 of record JAXLQG010000006.1, read on the forward strand.
AGGGGCGAAACCGAGATCTTCTGGAGGAGTACCAGGCAACCCATCCGAATGCTCATGTTGTCGACGCTTCGGGGCAACTCCTTCCGCCCTACACCAAGCTTGATATCATTGACGATGGTGAACCTACCTTCACTACGAACTTCACGGATCGATATCGCCATCTTTGGGGCAGCAAGCCGCGGGACCCGAACAGAATCCGGAACGATCGCCTACCAATGCTGGAGGTTCGAATCACTTTGGTGGCCGGTCTCGTGACTTTCGGCTACGCAGGACTCCATGCAGCGGCCTGGAACATACCCCTTGCCACGCACATCGAACAATTGTTGTGGCGGGTTTCGTCCGTTGTCATGTTGGGTTGTTGCGTTGCCTGGTTTGGCATGGACCATATTCAAGGATACAAGATCCGCAGGAGGCAGCGACGGGAAGGGATAGACGATTATGACGCGCTGATTCCTTGGTGGAGGGTGCCGGCATCCATTGCAGTTGCCATTGCGTATGGCCTATGTCGGGTGTATGTGCTCATAGAGTCATTTCTGGCTCTGCGGTGGATGCCCATATCAACCTACCAGCAGGTGGACTGGGGAAAATGGGTTCCTCACATATAATGAGACTTTATGACTTGACGAGATGATGTTATAGTTGATTTACAGCGACAGGTCTACTCGTCCCAGGGCAAGGAGTTGGGCGTTCCGGTATTGGTTGGCATATAGGCATGGAGAGAATCTCAGGATGATTTTATGAGAGCAGGCCTGCCATGTAAATATCGTTGGACGTCGAACAGGAACTCGGGTCGATATGTTGAAGTAACAGACATGCTTGATGCCATGTTTCTTGTTTCTTGTTGCATGTGGCTGTGTCAAGCATGGGGAGCCCCAAAGCGGGACCTCGGTCTACAAGTACTACTTAGTAGGAGCGCAGTGGAAGCAGCTACAAGGTTGTTGGCCAGTTGGCTACTTTCCGGGGGTCAAAAACGAGTCCGTCGACCGCTATTCAACGTCTTCCAATCACTTATCTCACAAGCTTCAAGGACTTTGCCCCATTAATCACACGACGCCGCCTTTGATGCTACACTTCCAGTCTAAGCCTCTCTCCTTAGTCGATTTAGTTGCGTTGAGGCAGGCATGAAGGAAAAGTCAAGTTGCTCCTCCTTTTCCACACAGAGATGTTGCTACGTGAAGCTTGTGGCATCAAATTGTACAGCCAGTGGTCGAAGAGCACCCAAGCCGTGGAATGCCCTTGAAGGATATTGTAGTCAAACTCATATCTGCCGATGATGAACGTCTCTTACGCGCTCCTCCTGTGCTTGGCCGTCCTAGGCGCCACATATTGGACACGGCGCGGGAAAAGAGCAAAGGTAAAAAGTCCACAATGAAGCACCTCATTCGAGATCGCTTGGGAATTCCAGGGACTCCCCTATCGAGGGTGACTGCGGCCAGTTGCTGATACTATGTCTACAGGAGCTTGCCGCCTTTGCTGCCGCCAATGGCTGCGAACCGTCTCAGAAACACCTACACAACCCATGGTGGCCTCCGTTAGGACTCGACAAGTAGGCATGACCCATCCCAGGTGACGACATATCATTGATTGGAATAGAATGTTTCCAACTCTGAAGGCTGAAAGAGCGGGCCGGCTACCTCCTTTCATGCTGCAAGAATATGAGAAACATGGACACACTTACACTCAGAAAGTGAACGGACAACTTGTTGTCCTAACGAGGTCCCCAGCCAATGTTCATACCATCTGCAAGCAACGCTTCAAAGGTGAGCATTCTGAAAGCTGCGTATCCGAGTGAGAATGAGCTGATCCGAGTGCCAGATTATGACGCTGGAGCTGATCGTGCAGGCAACTTTAGGCCCTTGCTCGGGCATGGCATACTCGCCTTGGATGGACGGGAATGGACAAGATCTCGAGCAATGCTCAGGTGTGGACGCTTTCTCCCAGGGCCGTTTGTGTGCTTGCCTCTGCCGAGCTAATTGAGCATGCTGCAGACCCCATTTCAATCGGAATCTTGATCAGGACTTCCTTCAACTTGAGGTGCATGTTCAGCATTTGCTCGGCAGACTAAAGCTGTCCGACGGTAGTGATACTGCGATACTAGTAGACATTGCTGATTTGTTCCTCAAGCTGAGCACCGATTTTGCTACCCAGACGGTCTTCGGCCATTCTACCGATTCTCTGCTGCGCGATATGAGACACTGGTCGGGAGAACAAGACAAAGGAAGTGCTGGAGAATTCTCTACGGCACTCGCTCATGCACTCTACATGTTGGGCCAAAGAGGGCAGCTACTCAACTTCTACTGGCTTCGCGACTCATTACAATTTCGAAGATCGTGTCGGCGGTGTCGGGCTTTCGTCAACAAATATCTGGCCGAGTCGCTATCACAAGAATCCGAAGTGTCGAAAGAATCAGGCACAACTGCAACTTCGTTCATGCATTCTCTTGTTGCAAAGGAAAATGTTCCGACCAGTGTGATCGGAGACCAGCTTCTGTCATTGCTCTTTGCGAGTCGAGATACGACCGCCTCGTTTGCAAGTTGGGTGATTTACACCCTACTCAAGCATCCTCGGGTGATGGGCAAGCTTCGTGGCGTAATCGAGACTCATCTACCACATGGTGAACTACCCACTATGGCTGATATATCAGCCTTGGTGTACCTGCGCCACGTCCTGAATGAGACGATGAGGATTTTCCCGGTGGTCCCCATGAACGGCAGAACCGCGAGAGTTGACACCGTTCTGCCCGAGGGAGGTGGTCGCAGCGGAGAGAGACCGTTATTGGTACCCAAGGGCACCATAGTAGGCTTCAACACTTACGCCTTACAGCATCGACGGGACATTTTTGGTGAAGATGCAGACGAATTCCGACCAGAACGCTGGGAAGGAGATGCCACGGGTGATTTTGAGGGGGCATTTGTGCCTTTTATTCTCGGGCCACGAGTCTGTCTAGGCAGTAAGTACCTTACAAAGTGTCAGTGCGCGGGCGTGCGTGGACGCGGACAAGGCTAACAAAAGTCCTCCCACTCAGAAAACATGGCCATGATGACAGTGTCATATCTGACCATCCGACTATTGCAAAGCCTCGATCATCTGGAGCTGACTGATGCACCTGGAGAAACAATGGTGCGTCGGAAAGAGCGAGCGTCTCCGTACTGGCCCAGCGAAGAGACCAGATACGATATGGCGGATGGGACGACAACATTCGGGATCGGAATCACCATGGCACCCCGTGATGGCGTTTGGGTGAAAAGCCATCGATCCACAAGTTGAGCCTGACCGCTCGTGCCGCTCCTAGTTTGAGTGACCGCCTTCAGAGTCAAAACATGATCACCAACTGTCCGTAGTACGGCGTCGTGGGCGTGTACGATGTACGGCGTCCCGAATCGAAAGCTTGCGAAGCGGAAGGGCCAGACCAAGCCTAGCTGGCGAGACCCTAAACCTCGATCTGGAATGGATTGATCGATTTTGATTTTCAAAGGATTGGACTTTGTAAGAGTCCAGGCCCTAGCCCCAGGGATGCCTGAACTGTCACAGGGACCACGGGGCAGCTTCTGGCGCTTGGAGCCCCGAAAACTCCCAAAAGAGGTGCTTGCCTGAGGTAAACGTCAGTGCCTACATCATGATCGGGGCTCAGACGGGCTTGTACTTGTACTCGTAGGCCCTCGACCACCGCCTGATCTTCATCAGCGTCCGATCAGTTCGAAAATCCAATAACGTTGATCGGATGTCTCAAAGGGTTCTGGCACTCTCATCTTTACAGTACCACATTTGTCCTGGGTCCGGCTTTGGACGTGGTGGGCTGAGGCATCACCTAGACTCTCAGCCTGAATTGGTGGCTGCGATCGAGACCTTGTTTGCTTGCTTGTTTTCTTTTTGCGAGAACAATAGCTCCGTACTCCGTAGCGAGGGTGGAAATGGAGACAAGGACAAGAATGGCGAGCTTTGAGACAAGAATGATGTGATTGATGTTAGTCCGTAGTCGTCGGGATCTCCATCCTGCTGCATGGGTGGTGGCTGATGGTGGCATCGTGGTGTTTCCATAAGTGGTTTCCCCCTCCAGGATGGTGCCTCGTACTGTAGTCTGTTACGGCATCTCAAGCATATTCCTGCGTCAAGCCTTCAAGCCTCCAGGATTCCGACATGAGCACAAGCCTCTGAGGCGGCACTTCGCACCCTTGGTTGCCCGCACAGCATACTCCGTCACTCCGCACAAGAGTACATATATACAGACAGCTTGGACGTTCGTTGACATTTCCCTTGACCGACATGGCCAACCTGAACCAGCCACTTCGATTTCCAACTCCAAGGCCGCGTAACACTCAAACAAGGGAAGCCTATCAGACCGCGCACATTTGACTTAACCGAGCTGTCGACCTTGATCTCCATCATTCACCATACACCTAAGGCTGGTGAGGCCTGGTGTCAAGGAGTCGGGGCCTAGACTTGTGACCAAGCTTCTCGAACATCCCCCCCCAGTGCCCCCCCCCCCCCCCCCCATTATCCACCGTCAGGCGACATCGACGTCAACCTTTCAACCCTCAACCCTCGACCCGCAAGCCCAAGCCGAAGGCGCTATAACTATGGCCGCGTACCTTCTCGGCTTCGTCTTGTAAGTTCTTCTTTTGTTTCTCCCCTCCTTCATACGAGTCACTGCTATTCCCACTTGAGCTGCCAACATGATCAAACAACTAATGCACCTGCTCTTCAGCACGGGCCTTTCGTCCGACCAAGTTTCCGACGACGGGTTTTTCAACGAACCCTCGACCATGCGGCCGCAATTGACGGCTGCTGCCGCCAAGGACAATTATTCAGCGACCGACGACGATCTTCCGTCATCGTCACCGTCACCGTCACCGTCACTCCCAAGTTCAACAGCCTCGACATATCAAGTCATTGCCAGAGGCCTTCCTGGTGCCAGAATCCATTATGCAGCTCCCAGTGCATGAAACACACTGTCGATGAATCCTACCTAAACCCGAACAAACGTCTTTCTATCTGCATCAAGCGGCAAAGCATGACCCGGCAACTCATTGTGCTGGGGGTTCTCACGATTGATTATCCTTCCCAAAAGTTATGAAGAATGAACGAACTACAAAAGACTATTCTACGGATACTATCTTATTCACGAAGACATGACGCTGCATAGCGCTTTTGCTTTTGCTTTTGCTTTTGCGGAGACGACGAGCCCCGGGCACCGGCTCGGTTGGGCGTGGCGTGGCTATGCTGAAGCATCGGCCATTTTGCAATTCCAAAACGCCGATGAAAGCATTTGACAATCACCGACTCATGCTGCAGGATTCCTGCGAGTCTGCGACCACCCGCCGAACTCGCTTATCATTCTTGTCCCAACGGCCTCAATTCTGCAGCTTCCAGCCCCCCCTCGACCACCGTCTGCCACATGCACAGGCCTTTCTACGAGAATGTCCCGGATGAATTTTACTGGATCCTGGGACCTTCGACCACAAAAATGATGGAGATGTCCTGCAGCAGCGTCGAATAACAGGATGCTGGGGATGGTGGGATGTTATGTACTTACGACAGATATGACATGACATGACAATATGAATCGCTTCCAGTTTGCCTGATTGGTGGCAGGCACACGGTTACGCGAATGGAGGAGTTATTGATTTACGACACGGCTGCGTTACTGTAAATGCAGCGGATGATATCTTGACTCGGCCTTCCCCTTAGCGACATGCGGAATGAGGTTCAATGAAGAGAGAGAGAGGATATTTGAATGTCAGAGTGGAGAGGTGTTTCGTTTCAAATCGGAAACAGGACATCTCACAGGACTTGTCACAAGTCTGAACAGCAAATGGTCCAAGGTACTCCGTATTTTCCAGGAGAGGTGGTCATTAGTCAGACGATGAATATGCCATACATACCTTACATCCCTTAGGTATGTATATTCTTCCCCTGGAATAGGGTACAAGGTACAACTGCTCTTCCTCTTCACTCATCGTATGGGTGCCGCGCCCCCAAGAACATGTGGCGGCTGCATACTCCTTGTACTAAGAAGTAGCCACGAATTCAATAGGCTTCACATGAATATCATGCATACCTTAGTCATCCAAGCCTTACCTGTCTATCCCTTCGTAGCTCGGTGCCATGGCGATTTTGCAGCAGCAGCAGCAGAAGGTTGTGATTAAAGTTCTTGTTCATTAACTAATTCATTCTTTACTGTTTACATACCGCGCAATATGTCTCTGGTGTCATCAATTCCGACTCTGTTCCTTCTCTTTTCAACTCCGTCTTCAGCCAGCTAGAAACGATATTCCTGATCATGCCCATAAATCAACAGAGTAGCACGGTGCAGAGGGCCAATAACATATGTTGTAATGTAAACCAACCTTACGACTTGCCCCTTCCGGGCCTGTTCAAGAAGCGACCAATACAACACTGGTGGGCTTGCACAATTCCATGGGGAAGTAGCAGAACGGTCCAACCGGGCCGGTCTCTTCATGATCGCACTGCGACCAGAGACCGAAAATGCCGCCGGACCTAATACCGCCGGGTTGGATGCCTTCCAATTGCCACTGGTCTTGGCCGCTGTAGGTGATGATGAATCGCCATCTGACTTCCCGATTTCCTGGAACGAGGCTGACGGACCCGCGCACGCCGATGGCTGGCCTGTGAAGACCGACATGAGCACGGGAGAGCCCCTGGAAATACAGCGGAGGTAGATCCTTCGAGATTGGCAGTGCAGTGTGTAATCTCGGGTCGTCGGCGAGGGTCTCGTCGAGTTGGAGGTCCAACTTCATCAGATCGCCGCAAGCTTCGGGTTCGTCGTCCAGGGTCGGTCGTGCGCCGCCGCTCTGGCCGTCCCAGGTGTTGTATGCGAAGAAGTCGGCGTAGTCCATGAAGGCGTAAGTGCCCAGCCACGGGCCGGTGACCCTCGCCCAGTCATTCGGCACGGTGGGATCGTTCAACGTGCGGCAAGGAATGGAATAGCAGAATCCCTGGGGGATTGAGATCTGACCCTCGACGCACATGGCGAAGTTGCGTGCTATGACGCTGTGTATGCCCTCGAGGAAACTCCAGTCGACTTGCCCACTGCCGTCGCGCTTGAACGGGCCGTAATCGTTGTCCGGCCCGCTGAGACTCCAGTCATAGACTTTTCGTCTCGCGGCGCCCCGGGCCATGTTTTCGATGCGGTCGCGGACCGTCAGGCCGAACATGACATGCAATCGGGAGGCGGATTCGGGTCGGTTCTTCTCGTTCTCGCTCCAGGTCATGGACCGCGTGACGGGTCGTCTCGGCGAGTTCCAGGGATTGCCATCGGAGCCGGCGTAGCGCATATACCTCACCGTGCCGGAGTCGTGGATCAAATTCTCGAGGCCAGCGCGGTACTTGTCGACGTCGGCGAGGATCAGCATGTTGAGGGATATGTATCTGTCGTCTACGATAGGGATCAGGCCGTTGAGGATATCACGTTTAGTGGGACGGGGTTTGGCGGTGTCTAGAATACTCAGCAGAGTGTCGAGGTACTCTTGGGCGCGTGGTGCTTCGACGTCGGCGCACCATTTCGAGCGAATTGCTCGGAGGGTGAAGAGTCTGCGGACGAGTTCGCGATGCCAATCCCAGGTTTTGGTGTAAACGCGGAGTGACTCCGCCTGGTGAGCCCAAGACTCGGGCATCATGGACCAAGCGTCTTTTGGGTCATCGAATACGTGCAAGAAGGCGGAGCGCCAGAGCAGCTGATTTTGAGGATTGACGAATGCATGGGCTTGTTTGCAGGTTCGACCGAAGCGGATGATGTCTTCAGGATGGAGGAATGATAGAGTGTGGTCCAGGAGTTCCTGGGGAAGTTGGAGGATCTGCATGGCTGGCAGGCGAAGAGAAGACGCCCTCAAGGCGTGTTGTGTAGCCCAGTGAACGAGTAGGGTGCGAATGTAGTCGACACAGACCGCGGTTTGATGTTCGATGTTTGATGGATTAAAAACCGAAGTTGATGGTTGTGCGGAAGATGTTGAAGGTTTGCTCGTAGGCAACCATGGAATGGATGAGTGGATGAGTGGATGAGATATACGGAGTATGGATGATGGGCATATGGGGGAACTTACTTCTCTCGCCAGAACTAGGTACCACCCACGGAGATAAGCAGCTGCAGCTGCAGTGACCGCCATCATGAAACCCCTTCAGGCACGGCATCATAACTGGATTGCTGCTTGGTGCTTGGTGTTCTGTAATGCGCAACAGCTCTACAAAGCTACAACGAGAGGAACACCCTCCTTTGAGGCGCAGTAAAGTCGAGCAGAAGCCAAAGCTGGCCCCCACGTCGATACCCAGCAGCCAAGGGATCCCTTTTGAGCCTTTCTCAATTCCACCAAGTCGACAGCCATTCATCGCAGTCATCCAATCTCACCCAATAACCGCCGGCACAGCCGCAACGCAACGCAACGCATTCCAAGGCTCTTTCAGGCTTGACATGTCTCGCTCCTGCCTCGAGATCAAGAGATATAGCCAGTATCGAAGCATTTCCTGACCTTCCTCTGTCGCACCCTCCAGCACACCCACCAATTCCCATCGAAACCCCTTCAAAAAGCCACTCAAGCGCCGTGCAATAAGGATCGAAACGATGCCCCTGAAGGATTTGCTCAAGAAAAAGGACAAAATTGAAGATGGCAGGCCAATGCCGCCTTCCCTACCGCAGGCCAACGAGTTCACATTCATGCGTACCGACACACACACGGAAGAATACATCAGCCCTCCTGCTTTTGACGACGAGCGAATTGTGCCCGAACCAAGGACTCCTTCTGCTACGAGAAGATCATTCAGCCGCTTTCGAAAGAGCGTGAGCCCCAGCGCATCGGATACCTCGTCCCCAGAAAAGGAAAAGAAAGAACGCACAAGAAGACTCTCTGAGCGCCTCCACCTCAATCGAGACCGTTCAGCTAGTGCCGGCTCGGTCAATCTGCCCTCAGACCTTCCCGATATTCAAGACGCATACAATGAATCCACCGATCGTCAAGACAGAGAAGCGAGATGGGAAGAACGTGCCACCATGTTAGCAAGTAAAAGCCCGATCATTGCGCCCCGACCTCCAACTGCAGAAATGGAAAACCTCGACCTGGAAACTGGTGGACAGTCACCCGGTCGCCCACGGAGCATTAATGACCCTGAGAGCGATATCGACATACAAAAAGCAATCCAGCTGCACGAGTCGGGTGATTTGTCAGATGCCACAGAAATGCTCAGGAAACTGGCCGAGTCCGGCAATGTTTTATCCCAGGTCCTATATGGACTTTCTCTTCGGCATGGCTGGGGTTGTCAACCTGATCCTGCACGGGCGGTTACCTATCTGTCAGCTGCCGCAACAAACTCGGCCACCATCGAATCAGACGCTTTGAAAGCAGGCATGAAGAAAGGGGGTGCAGCTAAAGGAGAACTGGTGCTTGCCATCTTCGAATTGGCCAACTGCTTCAGACATGGATGGGGCATTCCGGTCGACAAAGTTGCAGCAAGGCAATACTATGAAACGGCAGCAAATCTTGGAGACACCGATGCAATGAATGAAGCAGCTTGGTGCTACCTGGAAGGATTTGGGGGCAAAAAGGACAAGGTGAGTCTGCCTCGTATTGCTTCGACCTCTCGAGACTTTGCTTGTGTACTCTTTTGCCGGAATGCCTCCCACTTTTCACGTGATGGCCGACGGCAGCAAGCCAGTTGAGCCTCATCAGCCCATGCGACCGTGAACGACCTCAGCTGTTGCACGGTACAATTCCTGTGTCCCCGGTCCGGACAAACACTAGCAAAGCCACCATCCCGACGCTGACACCAGTTGACCAAACATGGACCCCAAATACACAAAACGTCCAAATACAGCAACCTCTCTATCGCTGCATCACTTTGGGCAGCAATGCAGAAGTCATCCTTCCACTCAACGGCCTCCCTACTGGTTTCTTGTCGTCGTACCTTGCATTAGCCCCGAGCCATACCCTTGCCACGAATCACAATGCACATTATTTCGGAGAAATACAGTTGGTACTGACCCATGGATCTTGCGATCTTAGTTTAAAGCGGCACAGCTTCTCAGATTGGCGGAGAACAATGGCGCAAAGACACTGGGGAATTCCTGGTAAGTCTGTCCCCATCTGACTATCCCTTGTCATGCTTTCCTTCCCGTGTCTTTCATTGTCCCAGACCTGCATCATCACCTGCCCCCGGTCCAACATTTGTCACTCCCTGTTTTTCGTCTCAATCAGGTCGAAAAGATGGCGGTGTCAGGAATGTACATGCCAAGATCGGCCTGATTCGTCGATAAACTTGGAGACCGACTTATGCGGCCTCTTGTGCGACCAGGTCCGCATCCACCGCCCGCACCTGACTTTTGGGTCGCAGGCCATCTGACCCAATTGCCCTAAATCGAGGGGGTTGGCCTAGCGGGACCCAGGAAGTATGAGCAACAGTGTCATGGCCGGCCCGCCGGTCTGCTTGTTTCATCGATTTAATAGACTATGAGGTTGATGCGTGATCGTGTGCTGACATCTCTGTTGTGTTCATCAGGATTTGGAAAGAGAAGTACGATCCGCCGAAATGAGGTCTGTCCTCGTCAAAGCAGTGAGCAGTTCGTCGCCGGATGTCTTTCCAAGCGAGGCAACCCGGGAAACGGCCGCAAGCCCGAAGCGTCCAACTGACTCGATCCATGTTGATGCCCGCTTCTCTCATGCAGCGTTTCCAGGTCGGGCCTTCTGCCTGGGCAACAAAGTTTGGGCTTCAAACGAGGCGGAGGCGGTGACGGTGACTGTTGCTGCCAGCCTTGATTTGGGCTTTGGTTTTTTGGCTCGTGAGATCGAAGGGTCTTGGATGTCAAATGATGGTGACGCTCAATCCTTGAGCCAACAAGCGAATGGGCCTCTTCATCCGTCGGTCTTATGATGGCCACAGTCGCATTTCTGGTTGGGGCATTCATGCATTTTGTCTGCATGGCGCAGGGGTCAATGGCTCCTTATCCCATGATGGCTATTGCTTGCTCTCCTTAGAGTTGAAGTTAGCGATGGCCTTGATGGAGCCCCTTCACTTTTCCGACGTCGTTGTGGTTGCGGTTTCTGCTTGGACTTGGTCATGGTCTGGCTGGGATTGTGGCCATCACGCAAGATAGGATAACCTTCTACCTGGATATTGGTCACGCTGCTGGTCGATGCTCCTGATGATCGCTGATGCCCACTATGTAGTACTTGCTCCGTACATGCTGGCTATCATCAAGACCGACCATCCGTGCCCTGTAATGCTCATGCTCATCTTTTGTCTCTCCACTCTTCCCAGCCCGGAGGACGTCCCGTACCGACTGGCCCTCCCGTCCTCATCCAATATCCACATCGACAGACGGACCGTGCACGCCTGGGTAGTAGGTAGGTAGGTACGAGTAGTACCTAGGTATGTAGCGGATCTCATCGAGCTGGCTCCCGGACGCCTGTGACGAACCGGGGGCTCTTCGCCTTGGTATCACAGTGAAGAGCAGCAGCGACAGAGAGGTTTTTACGGCAGATCCTCATCACAATCCACAGATTGCAGTACGAGTACTCCGTACTTACTCTCATTGATCATCAGAGCCAGAGCCAGAGTCAGAGCCAGAGTTCATAGATCGTGGGTTTCATTGGTCTCGTCATGATCCTAACATGGTACGGATACTCGTAGGTCTAAGTATTTCCCATAAATAGCAAGAGAACTCGACAGCAGTAGTGCAGTACCTAGCCATGGCTGCCTATGGCCATTCCCTCGCTGTTTCATCCATTCATCCATTCATCCATTCATATCGTTCGAAGAGGAAAACTTGGACCAGTGACCCCCGCCCGGTCTCTGGCTCGCTCCCGTTTTGTTCTGTTCCCGCCCCTTTTCTTTCCCATGCTATTCATCATCATCATTATCATCATCATCATCATCGGCCGTGGTCAAATTTCTGTATCTGGTACTTCATATCTGCCAAATTGAAAAAGAAAAAAAGGGAAAAGATCTGTACTGTGGTGGGGGCTGGGGGGATCATCAACATCCTGAAGTTTTCTGTGCATCTTATCCAATCCAATGCATGTTTTCCCTTAGCTTAGCTGTGCTCTCATCTGTGATCATCGCGCGCCACTGTTTCTGCGACATACGACATAGACGTTGGACTGCTCTCCATGTCGATTCGTGCCCCGTAGAACCACATGCAAGCCAGCCCGCATCCCATCAACCAAACCCCCCCTTGAGCTCCGAGAGGAGAGGACAAAAACAATTCATAACAGGTCGTAAGATATCCATTTCATATAGTCATAGTCATTCAACCATAAAGGTAACCGAACTGGGAAAACATAAAAGGAAAATAATGAAATCGTGCCCTGAAGCTGCTGATCTTGTAGTTTGCGTATGTTTCGTTAGAGGAAAAATAATTCAATCATCCTTTTCAAATGATGCCCCGAAAACCGAGGAACTTATACCAGGAGATATTGCAGTCTCTGCATTGTAATCCGAAGAGGATAATAACGTTGTTGAGAAAAGCCGGTACAGGCGATATTCGTTGGGGAGGAGTATTCAGTCGATCCTCAGGTAGTGTTCTATTCAACCCGAGCGATCATCTCCCTGAAATCACGAAGTACCTTTTCTGGCACCCGGTCAAGCAGGACGCTCCTCTCGCGGGCTTTACTGCTCATGCCAGTCATCTTGTCGATGCCGTCTTTTTCAGCTTGCATGTCGGCAAACAATTGCTGTAGCCGAGTGGGTTTCACTTCGACGATGTCGTCATCGTCGTCGTCGTCGAAGAGACCATCGGCATTGGCGATATGGTTGTAGGAAGCTGCAGAGAGAGAAAACGCCGCGCTAGCCTGCTGATGGCGCGATGGGGTTGTGAGTGTTGAGTGCAAAGCGTCCAGAGAGGTCCCGCTGGCCTGTTGCGTAGATCGCATCATTTCGGACGGTGGAAGTGTGTTTGGTTGCAAGTTGCCGTGGTCCAACGCTGGCGCGGGACGCGATGGAAGCACGTCGTGCGATGCTCCCGGACCCGAAGCAAGCACTGCGTCGAGCACATTGCCAGCCTCGGCACGATAATCCTCAGCAAGAGCTGGCATGGTGGATGTGATGACAGCGGCGGATGTTGCCACGTTGCCCGAGTGCGAGCCGGTTTGGGACACGATGAAGGCTCCAGCTAGCAAGCACATGTAGAAGGTATTCCAACTAAAGCCAGCATCAACCTTGACATCGAGCAAGTTGTTCGGTGCCGTTTGTTCCGTGGAAGAAGTAGCTGGTCGTGGGGTGGCTTGCCGTTGAGGTGATTCTGGTTCCTCCATCTTCAAATCATCATCGTCGATCAGATTGAACTCATCCTCCCAGTTGTCTTCCAGGTCAAGTGCTCTGAAGGTGGTGAAGTCGCTCGAGAACGCATCTGAGGCATTTGACGAGAACGTCGGAGCATGCTGTTGCCTCTCCAAGTCCCTGACGGTGTCCTTCAACATGTTGTTCATACGTCGAAGTTCAGCGGTGTCGAGAGTCTTGGTTCGTATGGCTTCGTCTCGATCGTATCGCAGCTGCTCGACAAAATGTTCATATTGGTGACGTTGACGCAGCCATTGCTCCCTTTCGCTGTGGAGGGTGGCCTCAAGCTGAGCAATGGTGGTCTCCATATCACTCTTCTGATCCTGGAAGGATTTCTTTTCTGCCTCCAACCTTTCAGTGTGGGTCTTCTTGCGCTGACGGGAATCGAGTCTGTGCAGGTGTCAGTTAGGATCCGATCAATGATAAAGAGGGTGAAAGGCACTTACGCTGCTTGGCGATTGCGGAGAAGGCGCTTCTGTTGTTTGAGTTCCCTCTTCTCTTCGTCATTTGCGCAAGAAGCGATAAGATTATCGATATTCTGCAAGTTTCTCTCCTTGGGAATCTCAAACTTGGCGTTCTTCTTCCTGACACCATCTGTTCGCACCACTAGCCCCGGTGACGGCTTCCGATATCTGGAATGCCTTAGCGCACGGCCAATCTCTATAGCATCAGAGGAGGTGGTCGAAGCCCATCCGCCTTGACTTGACTGTGGCGACATCGATATCGCCGACACAGGGTCTTGCTCCGTGAACCCAGAGAAGGTGACAGGTCCGCCATTATGTTGGAGCTGTTGGCTGAAAGGCTCTTGTACTGCAGCAAAGAATGGTGTAGGAGTACTGACCCCCGAGCGTGCGGCGAGAGGCCAAGATGGTGTCTGTATAAATCCGGAGCCGTAATGCGCAGGAGTAGGTTGACCGAAGTTAAAGCCGTTGACACCGGATAAGGGAAGTGATGTCTGTGAGAAATGGCGGGTAGGCACGAAACCCTGGGGCCGCTCGTGCCAAACGTGCGTAGAGGCAGCGAAGTCGTCCTCGAATTTGGCCATGGAAGTACGTCGACTGTGAGTGGGATCGGCCGCTGTCATGTCGGCGGGGGTGGAGGACTCAAGGACGCTGTCGTCAAGGACTGAGGAATCGTCTTCGGTGAGGGCAGGCTTCACATCTTCAGGCCACTGTGGTTGTCCAAAGACAAAAAAGCCTTGGTGTGAATATTGCATGGCCATGGGATGAAAAGAATTGTCGGAAAAGGTAATTGGTTTGTGTTGTGCGTCGGAAATCTGGACAAGTAGCGGTGAGGAAAGGTGGGGAAGACAGTGGTGGTCGAGGGACGGACCCTTTCCGAAAAACGTTGGGCCCTTTAAGCAAAGGGGAAAGGATGAGAAGAAAGATTGAGCATCACAATGTAAAGGTATAACAAGAGACAGTCTGAATGATGGAAGTAGATGATATGGGTTGATAGAACAAGAGGAGGAAGGAGATGGAGCCGGCTTTAGTACTGGGTAAGGTATGGAGAGGAGGCGAGCACCTCAGGTGGTCATGATACAATACCGTACCGACCGAGTCGTGCCCGTACGGGAGGATCAAGATCCAGAAAGAAGGAGTCTCAAGAGGAGAGAACCCAAGGCCAAGGCCCGTTTCCCGGTCGGCGGACGGGTCTGGAGGATGATGGCGAAGAGGAGCAGGAGGAGGAGAGGAGGAGGAGGAGTGGGAAGACGTTTGACCGAGGGGCAGCTTCCTGGTCGTGTGGATGTGGAGAGACGCGAGAAGAGAGAAGAGCCTGATTTGACTGACTGGAAGCCCAAAAGTCAGGACTTGTGGTAAGTGGTAGGCATCCAGGAGCAAAAGCAGCAGGTGGCCGATAGAGAAACAAGAAGCCTGTGAAGCCTGTAAGCATGGTGGTTGGCGGGTGGGATCAAGTCAGGGTGGGATTGGACGCTCTATTGTTCAGAGACTGATGATTGATTCCTGCTTCAGTGAGTCCCTAAGGTTAGAGACAATTGGAAGAGCTTTGCTCCTTGGGCAGGTCTGCAGCAGTGGATTCATCCTGGGCAATGACACTGGCTGTCATTGACTCCTCCAGCTCCTCCCAGCGGTCACTCGTTATGCGACCTGCTCCTTAGCGGCCTGCAACCTGAGCTCCTCCTCGTCCACTCAAGCCGACGCTGCTCATCGGACTCGAATCACGCAAACCATACGAGATACTTGCCGTCGCCCTGTGTTCAGCTTCCTCCACAGCCAAGGTGAAATCGTGTGTGGCTGCTGCGATGGTCGGGTAGTCTCATGTGGTCAGGCACAAGAACAAGGCCAAGGTCAGAGGACTTGGGCCACAAGGTCCAGTGACCGTAAGAAGAAGCCAGTGTCTGGATGGCAGATGAGAAGCAAAGAGAGAGCGATCAAGGCAACATCAAACGAGGAAGGGAGAGAGGAGAACCACGGGAGACATGCTCATCGAGTTGTTCCTCTAGGTAGGTACTCCCTGTTTACGCCATCAGCTTAGGCTGGTGCAGGCTGGCTCGCTGGATTCTACGGCCCGGGCCTCGACTCCGTCCCTAAGACTCTGTTTCTTTGCACATCGCCTTCTGAAAATAGTTAAACACCTTCGCCTATCAAACTCGGATGCTTCGAACAAAGGACTCACATGGCTTATCATGGCTCTATTCTGCGACCATCATGTCCCATGTGGTCGTTCTATGCAGGTTGTTTACGCTGATCGTCTCCCGCAACATGCTCATCAAGGGTCAGCCTAGTCACTACATTATGCATCCCATCGGGTGATACGATCGTCTGATCTCCACCGATCTCGTTGAATGGTACCTCATAGACTTTCCCTGTTATTGTGTTCTGCCCGACTTACTGATGATGCCCTTTGATATGTTGCATGCTGCCTGTTCAATTGATTCCATGCAGGGACTCCTTGATCACAAGAGATGCAAAATGACCAACTAAAACGTGCTTCGAGCCGAGGATGACCCCGGTCATACATGTGGCTTTTTGGTGGCTGGTTTCGGGGTGGGCTACGGTGTATCCAGAGTATCCCTTACGTCGGCCTCGATCGCACAGTTCGTATGCCTTCAGCCACCTGAAACTTAGCCGGCCCCTCGCTGCCCAAAAGGTGAGGCTGTCTCGCTCAGTTGACCTCAAGGCCGTTGGAAACAATTCGTCAAGGCATACGCCCTAAGTGATTCATGATACAAGCCATTGAGGCATGGGAGCTCTTCCTAAGCAAAGTGAAGAGGCTCATACACTATCAACTCCGGTAATCAAGATTCCCACACCCTCGCCCCTGCTCCCCAATGCTTCCCACCTTTTCTCAGGCGCCTTGAACTTCTTCACCAATCCAGCCACTTCCACAACCCAAACTGCCTCAGCCGTAGAGGAAGGGGCCAAAGAGATTTCATCACAGTGGCCCGTCGCCAGGACAAATGTCATCGCAGTCTTACCGCGCCGCCCCCTTTGGGCCACTGTTAGAGATGGTGTCTGCTTGAGAGACGCGAAGCAAACTTAGCAAATCATATCAACAGCCGCCTGGCTTCATAACTTGTACCACTCAAAGGAACTTTGGAAAGGTACTGTTGATGTGGGCATTTCACCTTGGTCAACCCGTGGTTTCCGTCCACAGGCATGACAGCGGCGGAACCGTGAATGACCTAGAAGGGAATGTAGTCATGCTGTTGATCGAACACTTCTTGACCACTCACAGCGGCGGTCGCGGCAGTCGCACTGTACGAATCAGGAATCGAGGCTTGCCTTCTCTGCTGGCTCGCTCCATCGACATGTGGTAGAAAGCATCGTGCTCTTGGGCAATCACCTGAATTGGAGTAGTCCGGGCACTGTCGAAGGTGCCGGAATTGACATGACGCACCATTGTCACAATAACCAGCATGAGCAAAGTCACTGCAGACAAGTGCATATGGATCAACGGGATCGTGACTGTACAAACACTCCTGGCGAGCACATCTCCCGCTGAGGTGGAAAATACATGTTGGCACTCTTTCCGGCGAAGCAACATGACTCAGGCCGCATTGTTTGCCTGCAATACAAGGGATCTGGTGCAGAACTGAAGGGCACAGTGCAGTTTTGTTAGCGTCGTGAGTGCCATAATAACACTTGGAACCATAGGGGCATGAACCTAAGCAGTGCACGGTTAGTATGATGAATATCGATGACCGTATCGCTAGTCCGAGAGGTGATTCCAGTACCAGTTGAGCTGTATCGCTGACACAAGGTCTTCTTGGCCTGCGCCTGAGAGTAATTGAGAGACGCTGGCTTGTGCCCCGTATTTCGGCCTTTGGATGGAGATTGTGGTGGCGACAGCTGATCTGCGACGACTTGAGAGTGCTCCGTCAACATAGGTATCTCAACTTACCACTGGTGATGCTACGCTCCAAGGTGTCGAGGACAGGATTGCAGCTGGAGTGATCCAGGGATGAAATAACTGCTTTGCCCGGTTGCAATGACGCTGGTACCTGCGGCAGTATCGGTTCCTGATAGTTGTGGTCGGACAGGTTGAGATGATTCTCTGCTGCAGTGGCTGCTTTGACGACATCGTTCCGGACCCATTTGAGAAACCGCTTCCGAGGCCAGGAAAGAGATTTCACAACTGCGTTTGACGCTCTAGTGAACATTGGGTAGGGGGCGACGCTTTGCGCATAGCGAGTTCGCTGATGTCGTTGGACCAGGGTAGGCCTAGGCGTCGCTTTCCTATGGGCATTAGTTCCGGGAAGACTCATCTGGGATTGACTGTCGGGGTGAATGTTGCGATTTCAATCTACAATTCACACGTGTTAGATGATCGCCAGGAAACCTCTAGGACAAAGGGTAAACAGACTCTAGAGTGGGTATGCAGCATCCGTCCGCGCCGAGTCTGTCGTGGTAGGTTGATGATGATTGTGGCTAAGTTGATACGAGTTGACGATGAAGCCATATCAGACGGATGTGATGTGATGTGAAAGTGAAAGAAGAAGTTACGCGTCGTAAACACGCGAGGCTCAATTCACAGTGGCAACACAAGGCTGTGGTTTCCCTGTCGGGATATTGTCAAGTCGACTCATCCCATATATTTTGGTTCTTGCCGCTTTTATTCCTCCTTCAGGCACGTGAGCCGTATTAGAGCGGCATAGAACACTTCGTCGTCATTCTGAACATTCGAGGATGTCCTCCAGAACGCATGATTGCTTTTAGTAAATGTATTGAAACAATGCTGCCACATTCGTGCTTACAAAAGAATGATCAACAAAAAGCAGCGCATATCACCCGTTATCAATAACCTGACTGCGTCCACAAGACATGCTGTGAGAGGCTCAAAACTCTTGTTCGTCGCCATCCGGTATCAAAGCCTCGATTGCTCTCACCTCTAGGACGCGAAAGCCACAAAATGTCCGCTCATGATCATGATCACGGCAGCCACGATCACAGCCATGATCATAGCCACGGTGATGGTCACGACCATTCTCACGACTTAGAACCAGCTCTTCAATCGAACCTCTACAAGCAAATCAACTTTGAAGGCATAATCACATTGAACGAGGCTGAACCTCGCTCTGGTGTGGCAATCGTCCAGAAGACATGGGATGAACGTCTCAATGAACAGCCCACCCTCAAGAGCGACGCAGACGAACAACTCCTCATGCATATCCCTTTCGCCGGCTCCTGCAAGCTATACTCAATCCTCATCCGCACCTCCGACACCGACTCAGCGCCCTTGACCCTGAAACTCTTCCGCAACCGCGACGACATGGACTTCAGCACGGCCACGGACTTGAAACCGACTCAAGTTCTATCCCTCCCCAAGAGCAACGATGTCGCCGAGATCCCCTTGAACCGCGCTCTCTGGAACGGCACGACGTCCATCAATCTCTTCTTCGAGGACAACCACTCCGGCGGCGACGAGGACGTCACTCAAATCGCCTACCTAGGCTTCAAGGGCGACTTCATGGCTCTCAACCGCGAGCCGGTCAGTGTTCTGTATGAGGCTGCCGCAAATCCTCAAGACCACAAATTGATCCAAGGATTGACCAATGTCAACAAATCAACGCCAGGGCAGTAAATAGCATCGCTCGCTATTATGCGAATATGTACCACCACCAAATGTATACCAATACCATACCATCACACTCAGGTCAAGCCCTACGCTTCCAACGCAACTCTTCTCTGCCGGGCCCGTTCTTTCTGTTTCTGTATCTTGTCCAGCTCCGTCTGCGGTGCATCGGGCAACGTGCCCTCCCCCACAACCGTCCTGTTCGGCGCATCAGGTAGCGCGCTCACACCTGAGACTTCCCGTTCCATAGCTTCAAGTTCATCCTCGACCTCGTCTTCATCCTCGTTGGACATCTGCCCGGCCAATGCCTCGCTGATCTCTTCCTGGTACCGTCTCGCCTCTTCCGTGTCGGCCATCATCTTCTCGACACCTTCCAGACCGCCCATCTCCTTGTGTATCATGTTGAGCACCTGCGTGCCTTGTTGTAGACCGAAGAGCACATCTTTCTGCACGAGCGCGAACTCGACGCTGCTCGTCAGTTTCTCGAGTTGTTCGAGCTGCGCGTCCGTCTTGGACAGGAGCGATTCTTGGTATTTCTTGCGTCGTAGCGCGAGCAGGGCCTTGGCTTTGTCGCCTTTTGCGAGACATTCGCGTGCGATTTCGGTTTCGCGAGTCGTTATCACCGTGATTTTCTTCTGGTATTGGCGGAGTTTGTCGCGTTGGTTCTTCATGTCCAGGATCGCCCTGTTGCGGTGTCACGGTGTTAGTAACGGCAAAGAGGCAGGCATGAAAAACAGAACAAGGGCAGATGGAGGGTATTACCTGTCATGCGCAGAGATCTTGTGCGCACTCTGAGAGTTGCCCATCTTTGCTGCATGGCTGGCCTGGTGAGGAATTGGTTGTGTAGGTAGGCAAAGAAACAGCAATGAAGCTGTTATCAAATCATCAAACGTCGCGGGTGAGGTTCGCGGGTCATGCGAGTGCCTATCGGCAATACGTAATGCATCGACTTGATGCCTATCGCGGATTAGCTCCCGGCATCTCCAGGCTTGCCACCTGCCTGTGGCTTGAGCTACAATATTCCCACACTCACACCTAAGGTTAGGTAGGTACTAATTCAGACGGAGTTGCTCATCGAAAGATCAATCCTAGCAAGCAGAAGGCCTTCCTAGAGAGCTCCACGCGCTGCAAAGAACTGCTATCCAGCTTGTAGCCTCTCTATAACTCTACAGCGTTCACTGGACCTTTCTACAAGCCGGGCGAACCAGAGGCTCTCCCATACTGGTCAGAACATGCCCCTTTTGCTGAATGGCGAACACTTGGTAAGTAAACCCGGCTCAAGAAGCAAAACCGTCAATATGTGCAGCCTTGTACAGCCTTGGGCATCGTCGAAATTAGCTTCAGGCCTCTCGAGCCATGAAATGACAGGCAGCTCGGGTCTGCATCGAAATCCGAAGACTTCACCAGTTCGAGTCTCACATTACATCCAAAGTGATGAAGACAATGCTTATTGAAGATTTCAATATTTCGGAGTCTCGCAATCAATCCATTCGACTGAGACAGACAAAGCACCTTGAAGGCTTCACCGTTTCCAGTCTCACATTACATCCATCCTTGTGAGACAGACAATGCTCCTTGAAGATTGCACCGCTGGCGCCAAGGCTAGAAGCAGGCATAAATAGGAGGCAATTCTCTGTCTTTATCAGCGGCCACACCACTCCCTCAACGTTATCTACCTCTTCATTCCTTTCTACAACTCCTCTTTGTGCTCTTGCAGTCAAAGGTGGTACGGACAACCGCTGACTTTCCCAGAGCCTATTCGGCATTGCTCCTCTCCATATATATAGATACCTTGACCGGCTTCTCATCCTCAAATTTGAGGCAAAGTCCCCCATGGCGATGCCAGAATGCATTCCGTCACCGGCGCCTACCGGATATCATCACCAGGCTTTCGCCTCGTGAGCTCTCAGCACACTCATGAATGTGCATCCTTTACTGAGATCCGTTGCCAGTATGGCGTCGCTCCATCTCGGACCACAACAGGGAAAGGGTAAACAGCCATCACAGAAGCAGATCAAGAATGCTGCTTTGCAAAAGTCAGCTACACGAGAATACTGTCTTCATCTGCTCGCCCAAGAGAAGAGAAGAGCCTAAAGAAAGCTGGCGAGAGATAGAGATCGCTGCCGATCTCTGTTTCACTTCATATGCCAAATTCCATAAATGGCTGGACAGTTCCTTCTTCAACCCATACTGGGATGACTTGCAGCAATGGAAAGTAGTTCATGAGAACGCAAAAATTGACAAAGCCCGACCAAGATACCACTTCCGGCTTTTGGATGACCTAATGGCGAAGCCAGCATCGTAAGTCCAGACTCCAGAATGCATCCTGGCAAAGGAGGGTCTAAAAGTTTCCAGGAAGCGCAGTACCAAAGACTCGGCTTATTTCACCGGAGATCCTACCGAGGATTGGAAGGGACATGACTTCTGCCTCTCCACCCTGCTTCGCATATTCGTGGTGAACAAGGGTGTTCGTGATTACGACTACAACATTGGACCATTCCCCAATGATCTACCACAGGAGCGGTGGCACAAACTGTGGAATCCCATCCAGTGGGGCAGAACCAAAGATTTTCCTCTCCGACAATGGCCGCGACACTGCTGTACAGCCCAGCCACTCCAACGAAGCCTTACAGCGACCACGGTACATGCAGGCCAAGCCTAGTGTGAAAATGGAGGGGCCAGGAGAGACTGACTGGCCAGCTTCTGGCGTGAAGCATGATGCACTATATATATCATATTTGGCTGGATATGCCAGGTTTCGAGGAAAAGACTGGGTTGATGGTAGAAAGCAACGTGAACCTGCCTGCCTTCTGCGAGTTCTCCTCCTATGAGAATTTCAAGCAGCACGTCGCCATGAAGTCCCAACTATAAGAGCGAAACCTGAAGGTTGGGGGTCTGTTCTTTATCATTGAAGATGGCCCACAGGCAAGCTTGACTCGGATGAAGGAGCAACTATCTTCTACATTCGGACGTATGCGTTCACACTGAACGAATGGCTTGATATCATTCAGGCCATGTTCGACGAGGGGCTCGAGGCACAAGATACCCCATACATTCTCTGGGAATTGGTCCGCGACTTGGATCCCGATGACACGAATGACAGTGAGCAAGTGATCTTCATTCGGTGCTGTTGCTGTTCGTAAATCTTGGCCTCAACACCATCAACCTTTGGCCGGAGACCAACCCTCTGGACCGAGCCAAGTCAATGCGAGACTTCAATGACCCAGATCATCCCAGTCAGGTCATGATTTGTAACATCCGCGCCAATGCCTTTGGCGTAAATCTACAGATTATTGGCAGAGTTCACCGCGTCAGGTATAAACACGCCTAGAAGATTTAGTTGTTAACGAACCTAGTGTCATACGATAACTAGCTCTAGGTCGGTGCGGCAGCCAAATTTACCGCTCAAATGGCCGGCGAAGCCAATATTGTCAGCTATAAATTATCTCAACAGGAGATCCAGGACGTTTTGGCGGATCATAACATCGATGAGACCGACGTCGATGCCATCGAGGCCTTGATAAATGACCACAAGAACGACGACATCATCAAACAGGCTGATAAATACACGCAAGAAGTCGCCGAGCAGCGAAGCTCCCGTCTGAAATGGCGAACTGTCGACCTCACGGAGCCCCATCGCCACGTACCTTCAACTCCGGCCACACTTCGGACCACTCGTCGACGCGACGTTTTCGTCGAAAAAGAAACTGAAACCCGTGAGCCAATCAAGCAAATACCCCGTTGCCGCCCCTGCTCCACTGCTAACCTTTCCTAGATTCAGACTCTCCCGTTACCACACCCACTCGACGGCGAGCGCCTGCGCCCAAGTCCAAGTCAACAGCTGCGCCCAAGTCCAAGGCAGAGTCCTCGAGCGAGTCTAGTAGTTTAGAAGAATCTGAGGTAGAAGGCACAACCAGCTTCTACTCTGCATGGGATAGACACATCAATGCTCTCAGATTGAAGTATGCCACATTCATATCAACATTTCTTACGATATGTGAACGCTTGCATCCACATGTGATAGCGGCTGCAGAAATCGATGAACTACCCGATGCTACAACAGCATGTCGTGGACCTGCGCGAACAGGCACTGATTGCGCCCATTGGTCCATCTACGTTGCTGAACACTGCGAAAGGGGGTTCCGTACCAAATTTGTCGTGCAAGAAGTTGAGACCACAGGCACTTCCAGACTCGACACAAAATTACAGCAACAACTCCAATGGTACACCAATGGCTCTCACAGTGCGACAGCCATCCACGCCTATGCAACAACCGTCCAGAAATACGCGAACTCAAACTCAGGAACTGTCGATGAAGCTCAATATCAAGTCCAAGGTGGTCTTCCTGCATCGCCATAACAGATCAAGACGGGCAAGAGCCTTCCAGATTTTCTTTTTCAGAGGACGTCAATTACCCGTCGACACCACAAATACGTCTGTATCCAAAGCAAAACGTCTCAAGCAGCTACAAGAAGAGATGCCATTCCAAGTTGAATACCGGCACCGGGACCAGCACGTTGACGCGGACCAGCACGCTCACTCGGTCCCGGAGGCTACCTCGAAACCTTCCAAGCACTCTTGCTCTGAGTGCCAGGCCACTATCATACCTTACACTAAAAGAGGTATCTTCAACCACCGTCTTTCTGCGGGCCACAAGACAGTCATTGACCTGGACCCAACCGCAGATCTTGGCGGATAAGCGACGCATTGCTGGGTCACGCATTGGGCGTCAATGTCTCGGCGGTGGGGCTGTCAATTTGGCAACTCCCAAAACCCTCCCTAACGTGCCGTCGGTCTATTATATATATAAAGTGTGAGGAGAAAAATGCTCACTATGGGAGCCACATGCCCACAGAATGCTGTGGTCGATTTCGAGGAGCCTGAAGATCGCAACTTGGAGGATACTGGTCGAGAACAGATCTTTGGTGACCATGGGAAGTTCGTGGAGGATGAGGTTGGTGATCAAGATAAATTGCCATCCTTGAGGCAGATTGAAATGCAATCTGAGATGACCTACATCCCTTCCTTCCTCGAAGACAAGTATCGACATGGCTCTGACGGCTTTGTGGAAGCAAGAAATGAAGGCTTCTACCAGGTTGAAAGTGTTCCGGCCAGGAGGAAGCCAGCACCCCATCAAGAAGATGTGGCGCTGCAATCTCATAAATGCTCGAGAGCCGCGGATGACAGTCCAGCACATTCCGAGAACGAGTCGTTCGCCCCCAGAATCTGTGCAAGACTATCTTTGCTATGACATTCTGAAAGAAGCAGAACGCCACTTGGACGGTTCAGATGCAGACTTGGAGTCTGTTTCGACAGAGAAGAGTCAGATCTTGACGATGATTCTCTTGTCGGAGACGATGACGATGATATGAATATCGAAGACAGTGACGATGCTGGGAGCGAAAACGGGACCACGAGTCACAAGATGATGGTGTAGATCGCCTACTGATGGCCTTCAAGTCGAAGGTTCTGAGCCCGAGAGCAAGTATAGCATCGAGGGCGATGAAGACTATGTCGACGACGGAGAATCACTGTCCGATGGTGAGGTGGAATCTCAGAAGTTCAAGAAGCAAGGATCTGCTACCCTGCATAAGTCCTCTCAGGCGGGTCTGAGAAAAGTCGAGAAGGGAAGGACCAGAATGCATCCTGTCAAGGACAGTCTCGCGCGCCTTTGGATTATCGTGGTATCGATCGCCCGCGGTTGAGAAGACCTGTCTTAGCAATCACCACCCCACAACCCACCAGTACCTCCGAAGAACCAGAATCTGAGGTCGATGAAGCTGACGAGGAGAACACCAGAGAAACAGGGCCGAGTACGGAAGATGTGAAGACAATCGAGTTGGATATCGAGAAACACCAGTGTCTACATGCTAACGATGAGTCGACAACCGCTCCCAAGGTCGCCAAAGTTTCAGAGAAGGTCAAAGTCGCTCCGGGAAAGCTGGGCCAGCTTCTCGACAAGTACTGCCATCCCAAAGAACCGACGACCGACGTATTGAAAACTATACAAGGAAGGCGGGGCGTGCAGAAGCATTGGACGGATTCTGTCCAGCTAAGAGTTGGTTGCCCTTGTGAGCCGCTTCGCGCTAAGCCCACGCAGGAGACATTGTAATGCCAGTGCTGCTATCGCCAACATGCGTTTCACCGGCAAATACTTCGAGGATGAAGACGACGTGAATGAGTTCTGGGCGCGATACTGGAGCCTTTTGCGAGCCGCTTCAGGAGTTGATCAGGATGATGTTGGGCCCAATCTGACGTGTCGGCGGAGATTCTCCAGCTCAACCAAGACAAATATATCCCGGGTATGGCTGGGTTGATACCCCGTCCGGCTCAGCTGTCGGGAGCAGCATGGCTCTTCGCTAAAGGAGCAAGAATCAGGCGTCATCCGGTCCGCAGATGGGAAGCACCAATACCAGACAATGCCAACTTTGGGAGGGATAGTGTGCGATATTCCTGGTGGAGGCAAGACTTTGATGAGCATCATGCATCACCAGAACATCATCAACAGAATGCCACTCGCGGGCGGTGTCTACATGCCGAGCATGTACATCGTGCCTAAGAGCGCAATTGGCCAGTGGTACGACTGTTCCAGAAACAATGCCCCTGACATCACGGTTTTTGTCATCTGGGGCAAGTCAAACTTCAGGAAACCTGGATTGGATGGCGGCGAATGTCTCAACGAAAGACCTCGAGAAAGGTCCCGAAAATGTCCCTGAACGCTTGAAATTCGCTTTTGACACTACAGATCGCAGAGCGGCGTCGGTTGCCTTCCTCGTAACCACCCAGACTTGCGAGAGTCGATTCAAAGACCCATCTCCATGGGTAGGACGCTTTGCGAGATGTTTCATTGACGAGGCACACGGTATCAAGGATCCTGATACAAGCATCTCGAAGGTGGTTCGCGGCTTCCGATTCAGATATCGCCATCTTATTACTGCCACGACCATGATCGATGATAAAAGTGACATCATGGGCCTTGCGGACTTGCTCGTCTTCTTCATCAGAGGAAAGAGGCTAAGTCGTTATCAAATGCTGCTGGGAACATCACTTTGGTTTGACGAAGGGACAAGCGATTTTGAGATTGGTGGCGGCGTGCAGGAAGGGCAGGGAAATAGCAGCAATTCGCTTTTGTATCGAATAGACGACGTACGCCCTATGCCTAAGAAAACCTCTTCTTCTCCTACACCGTTTCTGACCGGGGAGTCCCCCTTTTTCATTAGTAGCGCGACCTTGATATTCCTTGCGTACATTTAATCTTTAAAGTGTCTGATCTCGTTTCTTTGACCATGAAGGGTGTAGGCTACAAAGACCGGTACGATTCGTATATTGGCCTTAGAGACAGTCGGCGCAAAATCTAGCGAAAAATCGTAAACATTTATACTTTCCTTAGGTCTAACGGAGTGCCGTGTCCAAGACTTTCTTAATTGTCAATAGGCGTGTAAGGGTTACGGAACGGCTGAAGAAGCTGGGGCATCATGCTTCGAGAAGCTGCAATTGACGAACTTGCCACAGGGTGAAGTGGGATTTGCACTCTCCCTGGTCTGATTAGAAGCATCGGATCAAGCGTGGAATATATTCTGCGCACGGCAACCTGTTGAGAAACTAAGGTAGCATTGTACGGCAAGAACTTCTGTTCTCGATTCGTTCTACCCAGAATGCATTCTGCGGACGGCAACCCGTTGAGAAAGTATTTTGTGAAATAAGGTGTCCAGTATTGAAAATCGGTAGCTTATCCAAATATCTCAAAGTATCTACCTGGTAGGAAACGAGAAGCTTCCCTAAAAAGCCAAAGATCTGGAGTTATAGGTAGGTTATTACCCGTCGTTTAGCGAGGTGCACGCGAGGGAATGGCTGACTAGGCTGGTTCACTAGGCTAACACAGGCCCCACTCGATAAATAACTAAGGCCAATTTTAAATTAGCTACATGTTTTAAACCCGTCAAAATCTTCTCCAACAATAGCTGTTCACAGCTAGCTGTTTCTCGACACTATGGCCGAGTGGTTAAGGGTACGATATACCTCGTCTATAGCAGCTTCAATTACTGATTTGGTATAGCGTGTGACTAGAATATCTCTCATTTTCTGAGAAGATTCCTCGATATCACATGGTAAGTTTCATACGGTTTATCTACTAAATATGGCGCTAACCCGATTAGGGTTCGCCCGCACAGGTTCAAGTCCTGTTGGTGTCGTTATCTTTTTTGTTTTTTATTCTTTGGAGTTGTTATTGTGTCGCGATCGAGCAAAGGAGTGTGGTTGCGCGGGAAATTGGCGGGAAAAGCTAAATCAGCTATGTGCTCGTACACCTAGCACGTGCGGCTAAATATCGGCGGCCAACGAACGGTGTCCGGCACGTGCCGGCACTCAGTGCTATGATCTCTTGGCACCCCCCTCGCGATGCACGAACAACAGCAAGGGCCACCAATATCTTCGAGAGGAAGCACAAGCAGACCCTCTAAGAAGCACGAGTCTTTTTTTTTGGTTAATGCCTCGAAGGCGCCTGTATGCGTCCGACAATATTGCTCGTACTGACTATGCCCTGGGCTGAACTGGCATCAATGACCATCCAGCTTTCCCACGACCTGCCATCGTTGACCGGTGGACAATGTGTCGCGTACGACATACAGAGGTAGGTCAGCCACGTGTCCAGTTTACTGTTTCCTGCATCGATCTCTGTCCTCTCGAATCACGAATATCAATACACTGGGTGGTTCTTCGGGATGGGACAAGAATGAAAAATCGACCCGCAATGCAAACCCGAGAGCTATTGGTGCAATCGGGGGCAAGCAAACAATTTTCCCAGCTGTTTGTCCTGCGTTGTTACATCATCCTTGATCTTTGTTCATTCGCGAGGCTTCTATGGCCGAACCTGGTTTGTCGCAGGCTTTTCTGAGAAGAGGCTGTTTGCCATTAAAACGGTGCTTGATCGCTGCAAACGCATCAGCATTAGATTCGCCGGTACCCAATTGCCAGGCATTGATAGGGAAAGAAGGTATCTTATAAGTACCTGCCCTCCACGGGGCTTGTGCAGTCTACATCCAGGTACACTACACTTGGGCGACTGCACAATCAACAGAACCGTCATTTAAGCAGGGGAGAGAGACATCGTCAATGGATTTCTTCGGAGGACATCGCGTCGTGCTTGAGCGAAGAGGAGGACGGCATGACCCTGCGATGATGTTTTATGGCCCACGAGTACGCCTTGCAGCGCTTGCGATCCCAGAGCGGCGCCGACGTCGACGGCCACCACGCATCATCTACGACGACTATGATTCTGATTCCGAGTAAGTCTACTAGGCCAGCACTGCAGTTGATACTGTCCACACGCGGGGGCTGACATCTGCTTCTCAGCGACTCGGATTATGATTATGATTATCGGCATGTACCTCGACGACGACACTGTTGCCGACCCCGGGTTACGTTGAACAACTACTTCTACCGATGAGGACGTCGGTCAGTGAGAGTCAAGGTGGAAGAGGTAAGGATTGAAGGTGGAGCATTTGTTCGCACCCTGTACCTGTACCGTGGTTGATGCTGATGGTATGATTCCAACAGACCCTTCGGTATCCGACGCAACAAACAGACAAGGTCTCAATGCGGCGCCCTGTGTGGCTTCTGCAGGTGCCACGGCTTCTGGAGGAAAGCGTTGAACCTTAGCTTACAGAACCATTGATACAATGCCATCTTCTCCACACGCTTTCTCACGCTCCTCGTGTCTCCCCAGAAAGTACCACCTTATTGTCAGCAGGCACACCTTCCTCGTCACCTTTAACAGTCCTCTTGCGACCTATCATCCATCGGTATACCTGCGGATTGTTGTACGCCGCCGTCCAGCTGTCGTGCATTAGATCTGGATATCTGGTGAATTCGACCTCTTTCGCATTGGCTTTCTCAAGTGCTTCGACCACTCGTAACGAAGCTTGCACCGGGATGATATCGTCCTGGTCGCCGTGGTGAACCCTATTTTGCAATCATAAGTCTCAATCACCTTGTTCTGCATGCCTGTGAGGACGGAGCTTACCAGTGAGGTATATGCTTGATATGACCGGCTCGTAGATGATCGCCTCCACCACAAATCGGCATGACAGTGGCAAACCGGTTAGGCGTGTGCAAGGCGAGTTCCCAAGTGCCATATCCGCCCATGCTGAAGCCAGTGACATGAATTCGATCGACATCGACGCGGTATCGGTCCACGATCTCATCCAACAGGGCTGACAAGATGGATGCATTCCAGCCGTACCCCCAGTCCATGTTGAGCGACGGTGTGACGGTGATGAAATTCTCGGCTAACAACGTGCACACCTCTGCCGGGACAGGCTCGACAGACTTATCGCCGTGCTTCGTCTGCTTGCTCTTCCTCAGCCTCGGAGCTAGCGGGATATCAATGGCAGGCTCTTCGTTTGATTTCAGCTTGTCGTAGCACAGGATGACCTTGGGAATCCCGTGTCTGACCGATACAAACGACTCGTTCCGTTCGCGTTGAGACTCGCCCGCGCCGTGCAAGAACAGCACCAGCGGCCAACTTGCTTCTGGATCTTCATCGTACTTTGGCGGTAGAGACACGAAATGCTCGTATCCAAAGGGCGCGTTGGAGACCTTTTGGTCGAAGAAGTCGAATTGGATATTCTTGGTCTGGGTGTAAGGGTGGCCTGGGTTCTTAGGCACGCTTTCTTGGTGTTGTTGTTGTTGTTGACCGGTAGACGCCATTACAATCTCGGGGACGTTCTTGGGTCCCCGTTTGGCCTTGTGGAAGTCATGCAGAGTGTTCGGGTTCAGCTGGGGATCATCACGACTGATGCTCTGTGGCTGCGTCATATTGACGTCCCTATGCTTTCCAGGCGAGGCACCTATGTCACTTCGCGCACAGTACTCGACCTTGATCTCAAGAATTATTCATTCCGCCCCTTTTCCCAAGAGGATATATGCACCGAGACAGTCCCAATTAGTACTCTCACATGGGTAGTTTGTTTATGCCATAGAAGTACCGAGAACCGAACGTTGTCCTCTCGGTCCACGGAGGAAATAAATTTAGTATCTAACTTAGTCTGGGTCAATTCTCCCGGCCTGGGTGCGGCCTTCAAGTCGCTCGAGCCATCAACTTATATCCAACTATCTCTCAGGCCATCGAATCTAGTCTATTTTTTTCCGTGAATCGAAATCCTATGGTCAGCATAATTCTAAGATCCAGCACACTTTACATTCGACCACCTCACCGCGCCTTTCCTCTCGGGCCATCGAATATTGTCCATTTTCTTCACCGAATCGAGATATCAACATCCAGTCCGCAACATACCTCTCCTCCCTCTCTCCAGCCATCCAATTATATCCATTTTCTCTGCTGAATGGAAATACTGATATTCAACCCATTCTGACTAACCTTCCACTCCCCTAGCCCCTCACCACCTTCCTGATTACTTCTCACGAACCTTGATGTTTCATATCCTGGGTGTAGCAAGCACCAGCACGGTGGTGTGGTCCCCTAATGATCGTCAGCCACCAAACCAGGCCACTGCTTTCACCCTCCACTCACAATGATTGCGGTTTTGCACCTCGGCTTGGAGCATTGACGAGATCTCCAACAACTCCGCATGTATCGCCAACGACTCCAGGTAGATTGTACAGGCTGTAACCGTCAAAAGCGCTGAACATGCTTCACTCTAAGGCAGACTCGCATCCAAACCCCTTCTGAAAACGCGACTATTTCCCTGATCAAATTGACAACATGGCCAGCGAGGATACACTACGATACCCACCGTCAAACTCGACGGTAAGAGTGCGAATGATCGACACCACCGCGGTGATGGTCGTCAACGCCAAAATGTTCGTGGAACCAGTCCAGAAAGGACACGAATGGATCAATATAAACGTAGCAGCATTCCTCATAGAACATCCCGCCTCCGGCAAAAAGGCCATGTTCGATCTCGGCGTTCGCAAGGATTACTGGAACCTGCCGGCCTCGATGCAGAAGCGTCTGGGGTTTGTCGTTCCGGCACTTCGCGTAGACAAAGATGTGACCGAAATTCTGCAGGGAAAGGGTGTCGAGCTGGACCAAATATGTGGGTTTGAGACTTCTATTGTGCTGCTGGTTGGGCATCTGTTGTTGCGTGTCTTAAGTCTGCATTCTGCTGACGATGGTCTCTCCATCAGCCAGCGTGATATGGTCGCACTATCACTGGGACCATACAGGCAGCACAGAGCTCTTCCCCAAGACGACCGAGCTTGTTGTCGGACCCGGCTTCAAGGCTAAGATGCTGCCCGGCTATCCTCACAATGTCGATTCGCCCGTGGATTCTGCCGCCTTCGAAGGCCGGACACTTACAGAAATCGATTTCAGCACCACTAACCTTGAGATTGGGGGATTTCGAGCTTATGACTTCTTCGGAGACGAATCCTTCTATCTACTAGGTTTGTGTCTTGTATTGGAGGCTGTGGGGAAATTGACAGTGCTGACATGAAGGCAAACAGATACTCCTGGTCATTGTCTCGGCCATGTCTGTGGACTGGCACGCACGACTCCTGACCCGGAGAGCACTTTCATCCTCCTTGGTGGCGACATCTGTCACTTTTCTGGAGACTTCAGACCCAGCGCGAAGAAGCCACTTCCTGACCCGATTCCTGCGGAAACCCTTGACGAGGACAGCTACTTTCCTACGCCTTGTCCTTGTTCATTTTTCGCCGACCACCATCCGATGAAGGTCTCGGAGCACTCCAGCGTTGATGGCAGAGCGACGCCGTTTTATCGCATCTCTACGGATCCTTCTGCCGCTTATGTTGATCCAAAGACATCTCAGATCTCGGTCCGGAAGCTGGCCAACTTCGACTCGGATCCCTCGGTCTTGGTCTGCCTGGCTCATGATACGGCCATGATGCACGGTCTGCCAACCCTCAATGAAAACCCAGAAGATGATTTAAATGCCTGGAGGGGGCGCGGCCTGAAGGAGAAGATCCATTGGGGCTGGCTGAATGAATTGCCGAGGGATGGTAAGCCGGGAAGGAAGGCGGTTGTCGAGGGTTTCTGGCGGGATATGAAACCCTGGCCGGAAGCAAGGGATGTAATGCGCAAGAATGGAGAGAAAGCTTCCAAGGTTGGTTTGCATTAAACCATGGTTGCTAGCACCATCTTGAGTACAGCTGTACGAGGGTTGAATAGATTTATGGGGAGCACATCTATCCTATAGCCGCGCTCTGTCTTGTCTATTGGCGCCATTCGATACGCTGCGAGCTGCAGCTGTGCCTGCCCTCCTGCCAAAGACAGCCCCTGATGTCAGGCCACTGCCACCAGGATAATTCTCGTAGAACAGGCCACCCATCATCTCTCCGACACAGTAAAGACCTGGGATCTCCTGACCGGACTCCGACACCACCTGCGCCGTCTCTGGTACTGTGGACAATCCTCCAAAAGTAAATGTGATTCCGCAAGTCACTTCGACAGCCATGAAAGGACCCTTGTCGAGGGGGAGTGCCCAATTAGTCTTGCCTAGAGGCAGTTTCATGGTCGAAGATTGCGTCGAGCATCCGTCTCGAACTGCAGGATCCCACTTCTTGCCTGGGTTCTCTTTCTGGAACGCGTAGACAGCCTTGTTGTAGGCCTCCATGTTCTCAATGAATGCCTCGCGGTCCGTGAGTCCGCACTCTGCGAGTCGGTCGGCCATTTCAGGGATCGTGTCCGCCATGATGCGCCGCACCCGTTCCTCGCGGTACTCTTCGGCGCGCAGCCAGGAGATTGTCCGCTGGTCCCAAAGCTGGAATGCCTTCTGACCAGGCTGGTTCAGGATGGCACGCCCGAACTTGGCGTAGGTGTAATTTCGGAGATCGACACCCTCGTCAACAAATCGTTCTCCGTTGATGTTGAACATTAAACCCAGTGGGTACCCGGATTTTGTAAATTCGTTGGAAGCCTCACGATCTCCAGCATGCGCAGGAGCATTTGCGTCCCAGCAGGTCGAATGGCAGCCGGACCAGTTGCCGGCTTGTCTTGCTCGCACCTCTCGCATCGCCATCTCAAGACAGTCTCCTGTGTTGAAGGGCGTCCCACGTACTTTTGCAAGATCCCAGCTCGGACCCAGCGATTGAGAGCGCATTCTCGGGTTGGCTTCGAACCCTCCAGCTGCCAATACCACGGCACCAGCTTTGATCTCAATGGTCTTGCCGTTCTGTAGCACGGACGCTCCAGTTATCGCCCCCGTGTCCGGATCAGTGATAAGGTGCTGAAGCGCCGTCGAGTAAAACACGGACACGCCGTGCTTTCGGGCCGCAGCCTGGTGATCTTCGATCAGGCCTTTGCCACCATCCTCAGTCTTCAGAGCGAGGCCTCCCCAAAATTTCAATCTGCCATCAATCTCATACGCTTGCCGATTGAACGAGAGTTGGAACCGGATGCCATTCTTCTTTAGCCATTTGACCGTCGCGTTGGAGTCCTCGATCAGGATCTTGCTCAGTGCCGGATCGGATCGCCCTGCACATATCCTTTTCATGTCGTTCGCAAAATCTTGCTCGGTATATGGTTCCATATCGATCCTGGCAGCGGTAGCCTCGTCGACATTGTTGACCAGTGGGAGAAGGTCGTCTTTGCCATGGTGGACCGTCCGATATGCTCCTGCGGTGAAGTAGGAATTACCACCGGCCCAGTCTTCAGGGCACTTGTCAATGAGAACTACCTCTTTTGCGCCGGCTTGTTTGGCGGCGAGCGCGGCGGAGAAACCAGCGTTCCCACTGCCGGCTACCAAAACCTGGCAAGAACGTGGCAAAGCCATAGTCAGACTCAATCCGGCGAGTTTAGAGATGCCAGCTGTGCAAGGGCGTGGAAGTTGATGAATGGCTCGCTAATGGGTTATGCTTTCGAAGATATTTGACCTCAACGTTCTTGGTGACAACGTTGACTCCCCTTCCTCGCGAACAAACAACTCATGGAGGAAAGAAGACCGCCGTCCCTGGTTTATTTAAATGTAGTCATAGCCACGGCATAGACGGAGTTTGTCCGCCTCGGTTAACCATCGAATGCGGAGAGTCAACCTCCGCAAACGGCACCTGTCACCGGAACCGGGCCAGTTGCAGCCTCGACAGCAGGCCTTCAGCTAAATTTAAGTGGCCCTACGGGATTTGACACTCCGCCGGGGGGGCCATCAAGGGTTGGCGAGGCTTTTCATATTTACTTCAACTTTTCCCAGGGGCTGGTGGTAGAGTATTCCGTAGCTGCACTTATCTTTTGTCTCTCCCATAGGCGTCAATTCTAGCCAGCCTTCTGTAACATCCTCCAGCGCCTCGAAGACAGACCTAGGCGCGCCAGAAAGGGATGGCTGCATGGCCTTTCCCAAGCTTGGGGCCAATTCCAGCCCCTGGGTTTCGGGAATGTATTTTGCTACTTCCGACAGCGAGGATGGCTACCCCGGACTCGACTGTTCGCTGGTCCCGCCCAGCTCCTGTCCTCATTCAAGGTCCTTTGAGAACTCTTGTCTCTATGCTGCATGCCTTTTGGTCCGAATAGTCTCTGCAGAATACCCAGACCAGCACTCAAGCCCAGGTATGTTCCTAACGTCAAGCCTCATGACCTTCTTGAAGCATGAATACTACTAGTATCTCTCCCCTGCATTAGTCACCGCACCCAAGACTCAAGATTGGGCGTACCTCACTGAACAGGGGGACAAACCTGGTCCTTTTGTCGCCGTTATCAGTGTCAGGCAAGGCTAAGCAAGCCACAACGTCGAGGGTAGGTTGCATCGTCGAGGAAAGGCTCTCGTTCTACTATGGTAATAACACAATCGATCATGTGCACGGGGCTGTGCGACAGCCGCGCTTGCGGAAGCGCTCGCGGAAGACCTTGCAGCTTTGCGCTTCACACTTCTCCTGCTGATATACGAAGTAAGGACGATTGGACTGAGCTAGCGACAGCATAGCCAACCTCGCCCACCTGAATCGCTAGACTACATCCTGGTCCAGACCAGACTGCAACAGCATATATACCACTGCCTACCCGCCTGCAGGTGTCTTTGTCTCGAACACAAACGTCTCGAGGACTAGGAACACCATGGACTTCTCGGATTCAGAGGATGGCTTTGGGTCTCCTAAGATGCCTACCACTCCCCGTCCGGTCAGTCGATTGACATCCCTGAATAATTATTCTCCATTCTCGACCCCGAAGACACCAGAGCTGAGCTTCGTGGAGACACCACCCGCCGTTGAAGACCCCCCAACCCCAGGAGACGACGACTATGACTCGGACGGAGGCGCTTACCTGCTCGGATCTCCGTTGGCTGCCCGTGATCGAAAGCCTCATGTGCTGAAGATAGCTGGATATGAGCCTCGCCTACCTGACC
Organism: Vermiconidia calcicola; assembly: GCA_035928285.1. NCBI lineage: Eukaryota > Fungi > Ascomycota > Dothideomycetes > Mycosphaerellales > Extremaceae > Vermiconidia > Vermiconidia calcicola. Next base: position 355,506 of record JAXLQG010000006.1, read on the forward strand.
AAAACGGTTGCATAGAAGATGGAGAAGATATGGAAGCCACATATCCGAAAAGTGCTTGTGCTCCCATTTCCCAATGGAGGATCGATCCCCACGATGGCAATCAGCAGACGTCGAAAAGTCTAAGCAAAGGGGTCGAGGATGCAAGCTCATCCACACAGAAGAAGTCCGAATCCGATGTGCCTGTCGCGTCTCCTGCGCTCTTGCCCGTGGGGAAGCTCGCCGACTCCTGCTGTCACCGTAAGACTACTGCGGACGTTGCCCACCAGGTTGCACTAGAAGGCACAGTATTCAAGAACGGTTCCATCAAGACTACAGATGAGCTCAGTGCTACTACCGCAACCAAGGAGGAACCGGACCATGGTACCGAGGTGCTGAATCGGATCCCAGACCACGTCGCAGACACGTCGGGAGCTGAAGCCGTCATTGAGAAGCAGGAGAGCATCGCAACCTCATTGGTGGCTGCCCTTTCTTCGAACTCAGTCCAGCCACGACCGCTGTCCTTGGGGGTAGTATGGCAGTTAAGCACGACCCTTTCGAATTTTCTTGCCCCTTGACACCATGGACAGCTTACAGACTAAGCCTGGAGATTGCGTTGCTACGACTGAAAAGGGTCAAAGATGCAGAGTGTCGAATGGGAAACTGAAAGAGGGTGTACCTCAACTGACCAAAGCGGATGTCGACTCCTTGTTGAACAAGGTTGTTCGAGGCGGCGAAGCACCGCAACCAACTGTCGTTGCTGCCCACATACGGGAGTTGGTGAGCCGGGCGACTTGTTCCCGCTGGCACCAGGGAAAGGCGCAAGACCGAATAGAGGAGCTATGCTCATACACTTGGAAGGTCGATGCCATTCCTCGTGCGTCCAGAGCCATCGATACCATGGTAGACTGCGTGTTCGAAGTCTGGATCGAATCTCTGAAGAAACACCAACCAAAGCCCAAGAACGCCGTTGTGCTTGACAGTGGTCCTACGGATTCTTGGGATGTGAACTTTACTGCGGCCATTGATCCGCTCGCAACGATATCGTTCGGGAAGTCAGAAGTCTCACTCGAAGTCAAGGAAGCGGCGATAGCTTCCTCACCTGCAACCGATGGTTGCGTTGTGCAATTGGTAAAGCAAGACGTGGTTGTTGTTGAGACGAATACCAGAGTCTCAACAAGAGGCTTTAGCACTCACCTGAACCACAAGTTCGAGAAATTCGTCTGGTCCAGGAAGAAGATGGCACTCTCGACGCAGGAATTACTTCGTGAGACCATCTACAGACCCCTGAGTGACGCTGACATGCACCGTACTGGGTCCATATATGTCTTCTGGCATACAGGGGGCTTCGGATACGTCAAGATCGGCTACAGCAAAGATGTGGCCGAGCGACTCAAGGCCTGGAAGCGGCAATGCGGATTCAGTCTGCAGCAGCACAATCTCGGGGAGAGCGTGGCGGTCGCAAGAGTTAAGCACCTCCATCGAGTCGAAGCTCTTATCCATGCAGAGCTTAGGGACTACCGATTGATGGAACCCCCACTGCGCTGGCTGTGGGAGAAAACATGTCGAATGGTTCGAAGTATCGGAAACGCAAGCAAGGAGAGTCGTCGCAAAGTGGACACAGCTGTCTTTGTATTCTGGTGGCCATTTGAGACAGGACATCACAGAGAAAGACATTGATGAGATGTGCAAATTGCTTGACTTCCACGAAACCAAGCTTACTGGACGTCAAGGCCAGCCCCGCCCAGAGCTGGATCAAGGGCAAGTATAAGGGGCGAAGATATACGAAAGGCCGAAGGAGTAGCGGTCAACGAAAGTGACAATGTCAGGGTGACACAAGATATGCGCCGAGGTGTACGGAGTACGGAGTAAAGAGATATAATGTCGAGGTACGCTGGGCTGTAGCTGTAGTTAGTAGTCCGCAGGGTCCTAAACTCGGTAGGAGCCAACGAAATTCAGCTCATATCTTCCTTATCATCTGCCAAGGTATCTCATTCGCTGCCAACATAGTCCTAAAGCCACCAGGCCGTGCCAGAAGTCTTGCTTGCTTGCTTGGGATAGATAAAGAATGCACGAGGGCCGACGTCGGTGGCATCACCGCCTTTACCCGAGGTCAGTCGGAGAAAGGCGCTCGAATATGCAGAACCAAGAACTAAGTCGTAGACGGCGGCATGCTCTGACAAGGATGGGGGGGAATCGATCCTCCAAGCAACTTGACCTTGGCGAGAGCTATTGTGGCGCACGCCTGTAGACTCTCAGTCAAGCGGCTGTCGACGTACAGCTCTGGTAGCTACTTTGCGCGCATCTTGCATCGAACCCAAGAACTTGCAAGAAATCAATCCCTGATACTAGTATCCAATCCCCGCAAAACAACACTGCACGTAGGATTGTCAGGACAAGTCACCCCTACAGCACAGTACAGTTCAGACATCTCACACACACGAAAATGGCGCCAACCAAACATAAAGCCATGATCAACGTCGATATGGGTGAGGCCTACGGAAACTACGTATGTGGTCCGGACAAAGAGCTCCTCCCCATGATCGACCATGCGAATGTGGCCTGTGGCTTCCAGTAAGTACTAGTACCTAAGGTCGAGCAATACTCTTGCACGCCCCTTCATTGGAGAGGGTTGTGTCCATGCTGATTCGGAGGCCACAGTGCAGGTGATCCTCTGGTGATGGCCGAGACGGTCGCATTGTGCAAGGCGCACAATGTCAAGATCGGTGCCCATCCAGGTCTTCCCGACGTCCAAGGTTTCGGACGTCGAGAAATGACGCTCTCGCCCGAGGAGCACACGGCCAATATCGTGTACCAGGTCGGTGCTCTCCAGGGCTTTCTTGCGCGAGAAGGTGTGGAACTGCACCACGTCAAGCCCCACGGCAAACTTTATGGCATGATGTTAAGCAACATCGATGTCGCGCGGGCGGTATGGGCCGGTGTACCGAAGGGTATTAAGGTGTTCGGCTTGGCTGGCACCCCCATGGAGACCGCAGCGAAAGAGGCCGGCTTGGAATTTGTGGCCGAGTACTACGGCGACGTCAAGTATTCGGCGGACGGGAAACTGATCGTCGACCGGAAGAAGCAGCCCTGGCTGACGGAGGATGTCAAGAAGCATGTTCGCCAGCAGTTGGAGGATAGCACTGTCACTGCTGTCACTGGCGAGGTGGTCGAACTACCAGTCAAGGACTATCAGATCAGCATCTGCTGCCATTCGGATTCTCCGGGTTGCGTAGAGATTGTCAAGGCAACCAAAGAGATTGTAGACGAATTCAACCAAAAAAGGGGATTGTAGATATTAGGAGGCGAATTGAGCCATGAGACCAAGCATGATATAAAATGCTGACTAGGCTACTAAGCCTTGCCTGATATTCTGGCAATGGCAACTGCTTGACCACTCTCCACCGTGTCGCCGGGCTTGATTAGTATGCGCTCGAGGGTGGCCCCAATGAGTCGGTCTGGAACAGCCACATCGATCTCCATCTTCATCGCCTCAAGGATTGTGATCTTCTGATTTTCCTGGAGCAACTGGCCTTCTTCCGCAATCACCTTCCACACGTTCGCTTGCATAGGAGACTCGATTGCTACCACGTTCGGATCTGCAGGGCATGTCATTAGAATATGACGAGGGGATGGGGATGGGCGGCTGCCGCGAACGACTTGACTTACCTTCGAGCAGAGACTTGACGGAATCAAGCGACACAGCGCCAGCTTGCCTCTCCTGGTCCCATTGAGCAAGGAGTTCCTTTTCCAATAACAACATACGGCTCTGAGCATCAGCTCTCTTCGCATTCAAGAGTTCGACTTCCTCCTTGGTGTCAGCCAGAAGCTTGTTGTGAGCACCCACGTCGAAGAAGCTTTCGGTATACTCAAACTGGTATGTACCTGCTTTGAATTGTAGCATTTTAGCATCATAATCTTCCGTCGTGACCTCATAAAATGTGATCACATCCATATCCTCAAACAACCATGGCCGGTCCGGGGTGAAGCCTGCTTTGTGGCCAAAGATGTCGACTCCAGGAATCGTCATACCAGTCGGCATATAGCCGCCAGGCGAGTCGGTGGCATAGATCGCAATCGCGGTACCACCCCATGAGAATGTGCCTTCCGGAGTAAACGTGCGACTCGGATTCATCTTTGGGCAGCTAATCCGATGTCGTGGATCAGCAGGCAGAGTCTGCGGAAGAGCTAGAAAGAAGCCAACCCCGATCACGACAGTCTCGACCGTCAAGAACAGCTGTTTCAATTGATCGGTTGTCATGCCATTGTTCTCGGCCACGAACTTGAATGGGTCTGGCAAGTAACTGGCAGAGGGTCGCTGATTCACCATGTACCTCTCGATAGCATCCTCGAGCTTTTTATGCTTGAAGACGGCAGGGAGTCTGAATGTCCTGTTGGGTAATTTGGCTTCGGACATGGAGCCTAAAGCATCTTCGATTTCCAGCAGTCCTGCCATGAGATCCTCTCTCGACAGCTTCAGGCTCTCGTAGTAGATGCATAACGAATTGCCGCAGCCAACGGTGTTTAAGATGGCGCCCCCCTTCGTCTTTGTGGAGCACAAGCCGCTTCGTGCCTCAAGAGCTCGCTTTAGCGCAGTTGCACGACACTTCATGTTGAGGTCAGCCTTTCCAAAGCCGTAGTCGACGAGCAGAAAACTGTCACCGCCGGCCCGGTAAGTCACCTTCGGCCGCGTTGCTGTTTCTTCCAAGACGTTGACCACGTCTGCTCCTTCCACGTACGGCTCAGGCAGAGGGTCGCTGTTGTCGAACCCGGGTGTATCGCCCCAGGAACCTGACTTGGCGTACTGGATCATGTTCTGTAAGAATGCAGCGTTCATTCTTGAGCAGCTCAGCGTGCGTCCCAAGCTAGAGCGGCAGAATCTGATCTCGTCTCCCATTCGGAGCTGACCGACTTTCCACCAGTCACTGGTGACCACCGTCAAGCTGCAGATAAACCCTCCAAAATCAGGACAATCGACAGGAAAGATGACCGGTTCATCACCAGTCCAATTGAGGCCGCCAATAGGATAGCCATATTCTATCACATTGCTTGGATGAGCTCCACCGTCTCCGCCATCGCTTCGAGCATATTCGGGCCTTGGCCCAATAAGTCTGATACCTCCTCGGGCAGCATTGTGGCTGATTTTCCACGGATGAGAGTATAGCATGTCGATATCCTTCTTCGAAATGTAGCCTGTCTCGTAAGGCCCAGGCATGGCTTGGATTATCCATTGGTGAGAATACCGAGGTCTGGCCTGTTCCGGAACGGGCTGGGCAGCTTTGGTCGGCTGTTTGGGTAGTTCAGACTCATTGACAATGTGTAGAAGGTCTCCAGGCCGAAGGGCACGGCCTTGATAGCCACCAACTTGCACCATGGGACAGGTTGCTTTGCTACCGCACCAGATGGAAACGTTAGGGAAGCCACCAAATACTGCCAAATAGGTACGGCAACCGGTTTCGATGGCACCGATCGCTAGTTTTTGACCGGCGGAAATTTCGACCCTCTGCCATAGAGGAATTTCTCTCCCGTCCAGAGTCGCAGAGACTCGAGGACCACACAGAGCCACCACGGCTCCTGATAGGAAAAGAAGCTCTGGGCCACGAAGAGTTATCTCTAATCCTTCCGTGCCCACCGCATTCCCCACAAGAATGTTCGCGGACTGGAAAGCAATAGGATCCATGGGTCCGCAGTGTCCAAATCCACGGCCAACCGTTGGCCGTCCTGGAAAGTCTTGGATAAGAGTATACGAGCCGCCTGAGATGACATCAATTGCTGCTGGTGCATACACATGGGTAGCCAGAAATTTAGTTGACGTGAAACCTGATCGGAACTCAGGGCTGCGGATAATACTGAGTAGAAAGTCAAGGTTGACAGGAGGACCGCAAATACTGCTGTTGGATAGAATTGTGTCCATCCCGGCAATTGCTTCTTCGCGAGTCCCGGCATGCTGCATCACCTTCGCAAGCAACGGATCGTACTCAGGGGTTATAGATTGTCCAGCTCTGATCCAAGTGTCGATCCGGGTTCCTGGTAGCTCGTGCCATTTGACTTCTTGCAGGAGTCCAGGGCTAGGAGCATAGTTCCGCACCGGGTTCTCAGCGTAGACTCTGACCTCAATTGCATGACCCTTTGGCTGTAGCAAACGCGACTGTAATGATTCCAGCTCCGAACTCAGAAGACCGCCCTGCCCTCTGAGCTGCGCATCAGCCTGCCGCAACATCAGCTCCACAAGGTCAATATCATAGCACAATTCTGTAATGCCATGCTCAACTTGGAGACGGGTGTTCATCTCCAAGAAGAAGAATTCGCCCGTCTCATGGTCGACAAGATATTCTATCGTCCCTGCTGATGCGTAGTTGATGCTCTCAGCAAGTCTGACAGCGCATTCCGTGAGTGTCTTTCTCAAACCTGGGTACATCTGGGTCACAAATGGACTTGGACATTCCTCGACCACTTTTTGATGTCGTCTTTGAATTGAGCATTCCCTTTCGCCCACGCTGACGGCCTTTCCGAGTCCATTGCCGAAGACTTGGACTTCGATGTGGTGACTGACGGCGTAATAGCGTTCGAGAAAGACACCTGAGTTTTTGAACAAGGCGCCGCCTCTGGACTTCACAGTCTGGAAGTTCTTTCGTAAGTCTTCCTCCGTGTTGCAAACCATGAGACCCATGCCGCCTCCACCGGCGGTGGCTTTGAGCATGACAGGATACCCTACGTTCTCCGCCTGCTCAATTGCAGCATCCTCAGTCTCCAGGAGCCCTTTCGAGCCGGGCACAACAGGCACTCCAGCTTTCACTGCTAGGTCACGAGCCGTGTGCTTCAGACCGAAAGCCTCGATAGCTTCTGGCGAAGGGCCCACAAACACGATTCCAGCAGCACTGGCACTGCGACAGAAGTCGGCGTTCTCTGAGAGAAATCCATACCCTGGAATGATACCTTGAGCTCCATTTTCGAGGGCAAGCTTGATGATCTGGTCCCTAATTGGAAATTGTCAGTCTAGGCCTCAACTCGAGGCAATGTTGCTAGGCTAGGGGTGATTGAATAGTCTGCTGAGGGCGTGACTCGGCGGAAGAAGAAGACCACTCACCCATCGATATATGCTGAGCGTGCTTCGCCTGCAAGCAGACAGGCCTTGTCTGCTAGCAAGACATGCTGAGAAGCACCATCAGACTCGGAATAAATTGCGATGGTCTTGACACCCAGTTTCCTAACCACAGTTAGTCACCTGACAACCCCGGAGTGAATGTTGCAATACTGCTTACTGCGCGGATTTGATGAGCCGGCAGGCGATTTCTCCCCGATTGGCAACCAGCAGTACCTTGAGCGACTCCATGGCGAATCATTCAACCTATATCGTCAGTCCAACAAAGGCATGCCAGAACAAAGCACGCCAGGCAGATGAAGTTGCGACACACCGATTGTAGCTTCTCCGAGGGCCCCGAACTCCGCGCTCCCTGCCATCCACATGGCTGCAAGCCTGCCCACTTCTTTGGAGGCACAAGCCTAATGTTGGTACCTGCTCATCTCTGGACTGCTGGTAGCCTCAGTTGTACGAGTAGGAGGTGCTGGGTCGCCGGCGTCCACCTCCCCACCTTGGGGAGTGAGCGGCTTCCCCACTGACAACCTTGGTTCGGTCTACAAGCCGTCTCGCCGTCAATGCATATCAGCGCGGCAAAGCCTTCGCTCGATAGTAATGCAGGTCACGCCTCAACGTTCGAAACCACGCCAAAGAAATTTGGATACAGGAACGCTCGAGGGCGAGCCAATTAAGAAGCCCTTTCGACCGGTTATCAACACGGAGAAGGTCGTTCAGGATGATACGGACTTGAAAACCTATCGCAGATCAGCGTCTGTGGATATCTTGATCCGTCCGTCTCCTTCCCGACATGGTTTGGCTGCAGTTAGCTAATTCTGACCTTGTGGGAACGTTTATCCTTAGCATCTCATTGACCATTATCAATGAAGTGACGCGTCGCGGCTTAGAGACATCTTGACGCCGTCTATGAAGGAGCCTATGCCGCTGCATGCATCTTCCGGCTATGCAAGCGGGAAGCCTTGAGGCCGACTCCTTGCAAGGACGCCAGGGATGATAAGCACACACACAGTGGTGATCCGCGATTGCTGTGCGTCAGTGGTCTCCTGGAATATGACCGGGTGAAGACATCCCTGATAAGATGCCTATCAGTGGCAAGACAAGATGAATGGCTCCTATGGGTGTAGCCTCTTCTGCTGATAGCACTAAGGATACAAAAACCTGACGACCGCTTTGTTATGGCGTAAGTCTCTCGACCCCGGACATCGTGAACACACTTGACGGTGCCTTCTCTGCGGCGACAGATCCTCTCGCTCATCAGTCACAATGGCCGACACCACCGGCTTTCAGATCGAGGCCCCTCTGTCGTCAGGGCTTGGGTATGGCCTTCTCGTCGGAATCGGCGCAGCCTTCGCCATTGGCATGTCGTCAATTTCGTGGTTTATGAGTCGCTACTTCAACGAGATCCAGGACTCGGAAATGTTCATGACAGCAAAACACTCCGTACAGACTGGTCTTATCGCTTCGGCAGTAGTGTCCTCCTGGACTATCGCCACTACACTTCTCGGGAGTACAACTTACGGCTACGACTATGGGATTTCAGGGCCATACTGGTATGCTGCTGGTGCCTCGGTACAGATCCTGCTGTTTTCCGTTGCCGCCATTGAATTAAAGAGGAGGGCACCAAATGCTCAAACGTTCTTGCAAGTTGTCAAGGTGCGGTATGGAACAGCTGCACATATTGTGTTCTGCACCTACTCCCAAGTCTATCAGCTTATAACAACGGTGAATCTCTTGGTTGGTGGCTCGGCGGCTTATTCTGCGATGACGGGTGTCAATCGCGATGCTTCTTGCTTCCTGTTTCCAATAGGTGTCGGTGAGTTTCTCCTGCAATCTGCACCAGAGTTGTGCCTTTCTTGACGTTTATTATTCTAACCTCGGGCAGTGATCTATACGTTGGCAGGTGGAATCAAAGCCACATTCATTACAGACTGGGTACGTATCTTCCCTCCAGCACTTGGATTGAGGGCAGACTATGGTGAAGCCATGGCCAAACATTGGCTCGGAGTCGCAAGTGATGGCGCAGATGTTCTGCGACGAACACTGTGACGTCCTTCAAGTCGGACCTGCCACTATTCTACCGAACTTGACCTCGCCAAACAATGCTAACCAAACGCTTACAGGTTCATACGGTCATTATTTACCTCATCATGCTCTACTCGTTATTCCGAGTCTACGTCACCTCCGAGGTCGTGGGATCACCCGATAGAATGTGGGAGCTTCTCAAAGAGGCAGCGCGTCTGCATCCCATTGAAGGCAACGCAAATGGAGAGTACTTGACAATGCGCTCCGAGGGTGGAGGATATATTGGGCTCGTCTTTATTGGCGCTGGCTTTGCTGCCGCAGTCGACAGTCAATTGTTTCAAAAGGCTATTGCTGCGGACCCGCGCAGTACGTCTAAGGGTTACATTATCGGCGGCTTGTCATGGTTTACCATCCCATTTGTGCTGGCTAGCACCTATGGGCTGACCGCCGCTGCGACGGAACACCTTCCCAGCTTCCCGATTTACCCCAACCGCATGAACACATACGAGATCTCTTCGGGAATGGCAATGCCGTACGCTGCACTGGCTGTCAACGGCAAAGGCGGCGTCATTGCTATCCTACTCATGGTCTTTATGGCCGTGACCAGCGCTATGTCCTCTGAGACGGTGGCAACGACAGCTTTACTGACGTACAACGTCTATCAGGCTTACATCAACCCCAAGGCCACTGGAAAACAGCTCCTGTTCTTCTCTCATTGCGTCACCATCGGTTTTGCTATCGTGTCCGCAGCGGTTGCTATCGCCTTCAACCACGGTGGATTCAGCGTCAGCTTCCTAATTACTGCCATTGGAATTTTCGTCGACAGCGCGATCGTGCCCATGGCATGCACCATCATGTGGAAGAAACAGTCGAAACTTGCCGTGATCGTCTCGCCGGTGGCCAGCTCGGTGGCCGCAATCCTGGCCTGGTTCTTGACGGCATATACTCATTTCGGTGATATCTCAATTGCTTCTCTCAGCCAGAACCTACCCCTCGTTGCCGGCAACATCATGGCGATTACTGGACCTTTCGTCCTTACACCATTGCTCACCTATATCAACCCAGACGACTTTGACTGGCAGGTGTTCAAGGATCAGATCAAGCGTGGTGATGACGAACATGTGACGGTTGACGGACATGTCGTGACGACTCACGATGCCGAGGCCCAAGCAGTCCTGGATGAACGAAAGAGGCACGAAGACGAGAACGAACGGGTATTGCTGGGAGCTCGAAATCGGTCCATTATCGTTAGCATTGTCCTCACTCTGGCTCTGACTCTCCTCTGGCCAATTCCGATGTATGGCACGAACTATATCTTCAGCAAGGTGTTCTTCCGCGCGTGGGTGGCGGTTCTTTTCATCGTTGCCTTCATGGCGGCTGGGGCTATCACGTTGCTTCCGATCTGGGACGCACGGCACGTTATGGTGGTCATTTTCCGACGCTGGTTCAAGAAGGATAAATCGTACGCCGCTGAAGTTGTTAGTGATGTTGTGACTGACAGGGATGGGAAGGTCTTGTCGGAAAACACCACGCCATTGAAGAATAGCTCGGAGAAGCTCGCTGGGTAGGGAGCAAGAGGGGCATTCATGCTCACCAGGAACTGAAGACGAGGCTGCATTTGTTGGAGGTTGTAGAATTGCTGAATATGGCGCCGATCAGAACGATGAGCTGATGGATAACAAGGCCCGATTGCTTGTCCTCGAACCAATTATGCACAGGAAGAATGCCTCCAGGAATGAAGAAGGGTGGAAATCTTTCTGCACGCTGAACGGCAAATCAGTGTGATCGGCGCTCATGGTCAGAATGCATTCCTCTGGTAGTCCTTGTAGCTATCGCTCTTAGCGCTCCCCTGCCATTGAGCCTAGCAAGGCTACTACCATTGTGAGGCACAAAATGGCAGAATTCTAGGATATCGATGCAGACCGGAGTTGCCAATTGATTTCATGGCTCAAAAGGCCTGAACGCTTAACCCCCGTTTGAATGATACGCAAGGCTGCACGAGGCTGTAAGGGGCTACACGGTACTACACGGGATATCACAAGGCTATGAATTTCGGTTTCCTTGCTGTTCTTTGTTCCAGGCACGAAGATTTTGTTATTTAGAGATGGTCTGTATGATAGGATTTATCTTGACTGGTCATGTAGCTGTTTCACGAGTTACATTTTATGTCTTACCTCCACGTCGAACACGATTTTTGTGGGACGGAGTATACGGTCAAGGACTAGAAGATCTGGGAACACATGTTCATTACTATCGGGTACGAGTATAAAAAGCCTTCGCCCAGTCTGATCGACCGATTGGCTGTTGCTAATCATTATATACCAGTATCTACACGCCGCTATACTCGATCTCGCTGTGCCTGCCCACCATCGTCAAGACACTCGGGTACACGAACGAGAAGGCAAAACTCATGACCGTGCCGTCCTACATCGCCGCTCGCTTCCGCTGTATCAGTCTCCACCCTTGCGCATCACGTCTCTCGCTCCCGGCCAGGCTTTTGTATCTCGCCAAAATCCCTCCACAACCGCCTTCCTTCCCGGCTTACCATCCCTGGCCAATTCAACGCCCAGCCCTGGCCTGGTTTGGTGGCGGACTATCATCAGGGGACCATACCACCGTGCTGGTGTCTCAGGAATCCTTACACAAAAGGGAGGTGGATGAATCCTTGTGATGCCCCGTGTCGCCAGGCTGCGATGTCTGGACGCACTGGGCGCCCATACTAGGCACTCGAATACGTTCCGTTGCGGACATGGATCTAGTCGAGATAAATGACATTCTCGACTTATGGCCTAGCAGCACATGAAATTTGAACTGAAGAAAAGAAAGAACAGTCGAGGTTGATGGTGGAAGTGGAACGTTCAAGATAAGATAAGATCATATATGCATACAAGGTGTCAGTCAGGGATAAACTGCGGAGTTGGAATTGAATTGACAGAGGCAGAGAGGACACTTTTTGATCGCGTGAATTGTTCTCGATCCAACACAACATCAACTGCACCTCCTCTCCTTGACGACACACTCTCTCGAGCCTATTACCCTCCCATCCTCCCACCCTCTACGTTCACACCAGATACACGACATAATGCGGTTAGGCACGCTCGCAGCCCTCGCCGGCGTAATAGGGGCCTCGGTTGCACACAACATCCAGTTAAGAGCACACACAAGAGAATGTTTCCACGAGGAATTACACAAAGATGACAAGATGACGGTGACGTTCCAAGTTGGCGACCGCGAGTTTGGAGGATCAGGAAACCTGGATATCGACTTCTACGTGAGTAGTGGTCCTTCAACCTATGTCCATCTAGCTCTCTGCCCGCGTCGCCTTTCCACTGACATTCCATGGCTACCTATAGATCACCGACCCAGTCGGCAACTACGAAACACAAATGAACACCGTCTCGTCGGGTGACTACTCGTTCGAAGCCCGCATGGACGGCCAATACATCTACTGCTTCAGCAACGAGCACTGGTCAGCAAACAGCAAGGAAGTTTCATTCAACGTCCACGGCATCGTCTACGTTCCGGAATCAGAGGCTCCCCAAGATCCCTTGGAAGGAGAAGGTAAGATTTCATTTTCTTCCTGCCGATCGGAAGCCTCGCAAGCCGGCTGGATGCTAATCAGAACCCGATCCCACAGTCCGCCAGCTCTCCGAACTCCTCGACCAAGTCAAAGACGAACAAGCCTACATCGTCGTCCGAGAACGCACGCACAGAAACACTGCAGAAAGCACAAACGCGCGGGTCAAGTGGTGGTCGATATTCCAGTTGGGTGTGTTGATAGGAGAGGGAGTCTTTCAAGTTTGGTGGTTGAAGCGTTTCTTCGAGGTGAACAGTCGTCCTCTTCCATAATTTCTTTATTGCACTCTGCCCCAAAAAGAAGGCCATCCGAGAGGGCTTTTGCCGGAACTGGTTCGACTCCTTTTGGCTGACCATTTTGTCTGCGAAAGGTCAAGCGAGTTGTATAATAGCTACGAGTACACGATGCTCTCTCATGGGGACTCCCAAAACAAAAGTCGTTGTACACGAAATATGACATTATCAAGCCCTGAGCGTTTTGCTAAGCCCATGCGACGAACAAAATTCCCGCGACGTCCTCATTCCTCGGGAATGAGACCTTTGACCTACCAAGAGCACTGCCTCTGTTGAGCTACACATTCCCTCTTGCGGAGAGCTGCCTGCATGAGAGAGATGGCGGTTGAGGGAAATCAGACACACAATCGATACGCTGACCACCATGTATGCTGGACACGAGACAACGGGCATACCAAAGCAGTACAAGTTGTTGGTGTTGGTCGGAGTCACACGAAACAGCGCAGGTCAGGCAGACGCAGACATGAACAAAAAGAACATTCCTCCATGTGCGGATTTCTGGCAAATTCTATACCCTATTGACAGACCTCGCGTCTTGGGACTCGAATCCTTCGCCCCGACCGAGCAAGAACACCAACCGTATTCCAAAAGCCGAGAGGGACATCATGTTGCAACATTCATCGTGAAACAGTATGCGTAATCGTAGCTTCGGAGATCTTCCTGTAAGCATTTCAATCAGACTTGACCGTCTGCCGAACCAGCACGCCCCTCAACGTGCCCATCAACCGCTCACTCATCCCGCCGAGCGTGCCTCTCACCAAGCCCATGATGCCTGAAAATATTACATACGGCACACTGACATACGGGTCAGCCGCCAGCCCGCTCCCCATCCGACGCATGTTGTAGTAGAACACCTGACCCGCCATACTCGCGCCGACAATCTTGACAGGCGCCATGTTCGCCAACCACATGCCGCGGACTTCATGCGGCATGGCGAGGGCCTCGTCATCTGGAATCGCAGTGTTGAGCAGTATATCCTTGGGCAGCGTGGGCTGCAATACGGCCGTGCGTCCCAGTCCGATGAGCTGGCACGCACCACTGTTGATGGCATCGGCCATACCATTACGCGAGCGGAACCCACCACTCAACTGTATGGGCACTTTGCTCTGCAAGCGCTGCACCTTCTCGGCGAACTCGGTGAAAAAGGCCTCGCGGATGCGCGTGCTTTCGCGCTTCGGCGCTTTCTCCAGAGTGTACTCGCCAAACGAGTTCTGCAGCTCGCATTTCGTACTTTCCGCATTGCCGCCGCTGAGCTCAACAAAGTCGACCATTCCACATTCCACCAGCCACCGCACCTGTTCGAGTGCTTCTTCTTGACTCAGCCCTCCTTCGTCCATATAGTCTGCCGAATTGAGCTTGACGCCGACGCAGAACGGCGGCGGGCATACCGCGCGAATCTCTCGGAGCAGACGCTGTACGAACCGCAAGCGTTTCTCGGGACTACCGCCGTACTCGTCGGTGCGGCGGTTCGTGTGAGGTGATAAGAACTGCGAAATGAGAAAGCCATGTGCGCCGTGGAGTTGGACCCCTGCGAAGCCGGCTTCGTGGGCCACGCGCGCGGCCTGGACAAAGTTGGCGACCGCCTCGTCGATCTCAGCATGGTTCATTGCCTTTGGGGTGCCTAGCAGCTTGTCCAGCATCCATTTGTCAAGCCAGGTATCGCCCATCTTGACTGGCACGGCCGACGGGCAAAGAGGTCGCAGGTCTGCAGGCCTGACGCCTCCACCGGTAGGGCTCATCCGACCGGGATGTGAGATCTGGACCAGGCAAAGTGTTCCGCCTTGTTGAGCTATCCTGGCCCATTCTTTCCATTTCGACAGCACGGGATCGGAGACGGAACCGGCATGACAACAAACGTCACCGGGGATCGAGAAGAAGCGCAGGTCCACCTGGACTTGACCCGTCAAGAGCATGCCATAGCGGCCGGTAGCCCATGTCTTGTAGAGCGCGCGGAATTTCTCGACCGGTGGATCGAAATGAGGTGGCTCTGCGCAGGTTTCCTGCATAGGACATTTCACCAAACGGTTGGGGAGGGTGAGACCGCAAGGTAGGGTAATGGGGTCGTTGAGGATATCGATGGAGGGTGTTTTGGAGGTCATTGTCGTACAGAGTTTGACAGACGACGCGGAGCAGGATACATTGGGTAGGTGGTTGTGTTTTGCGACACGAGAGTGACAGCAGTCTGAACACGAACGACAGCGTAGACGACGAGAGTCAAAATGTTGAACCTACCTAAGGTACCTAGGTATGCACCTAGGGTTCAGTTTGTACAGCTGGTGACCCCGGATTTTCACAGAGCTGCGCGAGCCCAGACCCTCGGAGAGTCACTGATAAGTAGTCAAGCCGGCGGCCGCCTTGTAGCTATCTTGGTGCAGTCGGGTAGAAACATCGGTCGATCTGATCAGCGTGGCCATCAAGATTTCCAACGCCCAGGTCCAAGGTTCCCAACCGACACCGAAGCAGATCGATAACGGTACAGGATTGGATCGTCCTGAAGAAAGTGGGAGTGGTGATGGTGGGGATCTTCAGGCGCACCAGGCTCGGGATCGGGTCGCGGCTTGCGGCAGTCCACGGCCATCACGGCAGTTCGGGGGCGCCATGCTCGCTGGCGTTGAGGCGTTCTAGCCGCAGCCCGAGTCGCAAGGGTTAACCACCTTGTGCTGGAAGAGAACTTGTCCATCATACCTACCTAGGTAGGTAACCTTCAAAGCTTTACCATGCTCTCGGCGAGCTGATGTTGGGCCAAGCAGGAGGTTTCCATGAGGATTCTCCTCTGTCATCTGGCGCTCCATGTCAGCAATCACCTCACCATTCTTCGTCTTTCGTTAGTAGTATGACTGCAACCTTTCGCGTTCGACAATCAGCAAGGACACCAGCGCGGTCTAGTTCAGCAATTGCCACGGGCTGGTATGCCATGGCACGTGGCGACTTCTCTACCACTGGAAGTGCTTCGAGGACAATAAACAATGATCACTGAAGAATCCGAAGAGCCATTATTGACACGGATTCTTGCATGATGCCGCCCTGCCCACAGTGCTGGTCACGTGGCACCCACGTGGTACGTCTTGGCGATGGGTACTGTAGATATGGCACTCCGGCCATTTCATCTTACTCCATCATACATACATCTTCCACAGTCTTGCCTTTGGTCCTTCCGCACCAGCCATTCTCGCCTACATCTAGATTGGCGTTACAGGCGCGAGTCTTCAACGAGTCCATGTCTTCTGAGAGGGTAGATTGTACAGCCAGAATTCACATTCGGCTCCAAAAGAAAGTCATGCACATACTCCGTAAAGTGGGAGCTTTTCACAAGCACGACCTCAAGTTGTAGAGTTCCAAAACAAGAAGCCCGATACTTCGCTTACGACAACCTCGGATAAAGCGGCATGCAAGGTTCATCGGGTATCCGAAGTCTACAATGATCCAGGCTCGACTGAAGGACAGGCTGCTCATCATGAGGGCGTCGTTCAATACTCCAAACGATGAGCCCCGACCCCCCAGGTTCTCTAGGCGAATGGAGGCCGATGCTCTACTCTCGTGCCGTTCTCGCCTCGGTTGCTGCACCACAGAGGGTTCCTATGTACCGAGACTTGTGCATGTGTTGACATACTGCGTCAACTTGGGAAGGATCTCTCAAAGTCTACATTATATTCGCTTACTGCAAGGCTCTTGGATATGCAAGGTCGAGGCTTCAACCTCGGCAATGCTCCAGTAAGAACAAGTTCGCACCTGCTGGGGAGCTGGTACTCGATAACAAGTATGCTACTACCCCAAAAATGGAGATACCCCCAGTGCCCCCCAGCATTCGGATCGTGCACCAGAACCACAACCTGGAGCAAACACAACTTTGTGGGGAAATACTCTGTCTTTCTGCTAGCGTGGGAACGGCAGTTGCTTTCCTGAACCTCTTGTCCTATGCTACTACTAACTTGAAGTCCCATTGTTTGGAAGCTTAGACAGACCCAAGCGTTGTGGCGCGCAAAAGTCCTCGTCTATCTCCAACTCCAGAAGCGAGCTATGGAGAAGTGCATCCACTGTCGGCCCGCGTGGAAACTGAGAACGTGGAGTATATGAGCAGCTTCGACCCGGGCACATTGACGTTGGTAGGGACAGCTCTATCAGTCTTCGCTGTTTAGTATTGCGAATAACTGGGTCCACAGGTTGGCCTACCATACCTCACTCACCTCGTTCCTCACAAGCAAGTGCAGCACTGCACCATGGACATTCAAAACGCCAAGGACCATGCTGGCACAGTCCATCTGCACCATGTACCTCTACCGGGAGAGACTACCGATGAGAAAGAGATTCAAGTTGTGATGCATGACGAACAACTCCCGTCTAACGAGGTCATCCATAAAACGAAGAGCGGAGCAGTATACAAAACCAGAAATGGATTGGAGCTGATTCCTACACCATCTAACGACCCCAATGATCCCTTGAACTGGCCGTTCATGTGGAAGATGTCCGTCTTGATCTGCGTCTGTCTCTCGTCGCTTATGGTTGCCTTTTCTGCCGCTGGTATCATTCCTGGCTTCACGGAAATTGTGAGGATCACGCCTGCTCGTGCTGGAGATCAATACTTACTGGCGTTGTGTAGGCGGAAGCCTATCATACCAGCATCAACCGTGTTGCATATCTGGTCTCTGTCCACGTGCTGTGGCTCGCTCTCGGTCCCATCATATGGAGTGCGCTATGCGACACATACGGGCGCCGTCCTGTGTACCTAGCGAGCATGCTGATCCAGACTGTCGCCTCGATAGGATGTGCCAAAGCTCCCAGTTATGGAGTCCAAATCTTCACCAGAGTACGTCACCCTCGGCTGTATACAATCAGGCAAGCACGACTGACTAGGCTTTTCAGATGTTGCAAGGCTTTGGTGCCTCAGGTTCCATCGCGGTGGGCGCTGGCAGTATCGCTGATATCTTCTTCCTGCATGAGCGTGGACTGTACAATGGCATCTGGATTTGGATTGCCCAGTCGGGACCATTCGTGGCTCCCATGGTTACCGGCATCCTCATACAAGAGACCAACTGGCGCTGGTCTTTGTGGTTGATGGCCATCCTCTGTGGTGCCATCCTTGTCGTGATGTTCTTCTTCTTACCAGAAACACTGTAAGTTGCCTTTGCTTCATAATCGTCTTAGCTGACCGGGGCTACATTTGTAGATATATTCGCAACCTCGAAGATGTTGATCACATCCCTACTGGTGAGGAGGTTAAGCATCGCAAGAGATTGTTCGCACAGACAAGCTTTGGACGCATTTCTCCCCGTCCACTTGACTTTATAGAGTTCTTCCGTCCACTCTACATGCTCAGATATCCTTCAGTTGGCCTGATGGCCCTAGCTTGGATGGCTGGCGTCGCAATGCCAGACATCGGCATCTCCAATATCATTCCTCTGGCATATGGGGGAGTATATGGCTGGGGTCCTGCTGGTCAAGGCTACGCAAATGCTGGCTTTCTTGTTGGTTCGTTCCTGGGTGAGGTCACGGCTGGGAATGTGTCCGACTTTGTACGCTGCTCCGAATCTTATCTTGTCCTGTGCTGATACTGTCACAGTATATCCGATGGCGCGTGAAGAAGAATGGCGGCGTCTTTGTACCAGAAATGCGACTACACTGCATGATTCCAGGCCTTATCATCATGCCTTTCGCTCTGGCTGGGTTTGGAGCGACTATTCAGCATAAGACACATTGGATGGGTCCAAGTAAGTGATTGACATGGCTCATAACTCGGCAGTAGTCTAACATAGAATCACAGCCGCCATGATGGCGTTGACAATCTTCGGTTACCAACAACTAGTGTCTCTCGGCATGGCTTACGGGATCGATTGCTACAAACCTCAAGCACCGTACGTGGCTGCCGCCATGGTATTCTGTCGACAGCTCTTTGGCTTTACTGTCAACTATTGGCTTCTTCCATGGGTGGAAAACTCGGGTTTCCAGAACTCTTACATCGCGCAGGGTGCCGTGCTGGCTGTCTTTGGTTGTGGGCCCGTTGTGTTGTTGATGATATGGGGGCAGAAATGGAGAGAGAGAGCACCTGTGCCTCACGGGTTTGGTACAAGCCAGTAATGTCGTTGGACGGTGTGGGTGTAGTGCGTGGTGCGTAAGAGTTGACGAGGTACACGCGAGGTGTAAGAGAGATGTACCGTCGTAGGAGTAACAAATAGGTGTCCATAGGCAGCAAGAGCCAACACCGGTCAAGCAACTGCCTACGACAGGACCACCACCGCTTAAATGTGCTTCACGGTCTTCCGATAGTGTTGATCTGAGAAGAAGCATTGCTCAAGCACGTGACGCCGTTCAAGGCCTAGCAAACCCAAAAAAAACTCTTCATCGGCAGGCAATCACATCCATCGCCAAACAAGCCTGTTATCATCTCTGAAGGTGAACATCATATGCTGGATGTCGACCAAGATCGCCCAGTTCTGCCAGTTCTGCAACATCGAACCGAGGTCTCACAGCAAGCGAATGACACCTCACTGTAGCCTTTTCAGGCATAGAATACGACACCCACGACACCCACGACACCGCAACGGTTTCCCATCCAATTAACTAACTAGTATTCCGTATGGCAGATCCCTCCTGCTCTCGAAGCTCGCTACGACTACAGCGACCGCTCGCACTCTAACGGTAGTCCATCTCCAATGCTAATGCCACCATTTCAGCGTCGGATAGATGAATATCCGGGGGCCTAAAGGTAAGGGGAAGGTTTGGCAGTGATCCTGTACGGAGACATGTTACTTTGGCTTGTTCTTCTGATTCTTCAATCGATTTCGTGTCGGTACGTTGTTGAATTCAATACTAACTACTCTCCGAATATCGTCCCCATCGAAAAACGACCCGGTCCGCCATATTCCCCGTGTCTGGGTGAATTTCCATTGTACTTAGCCAGTATCAGCAACCAAGATGAGACTTCCCTGGTCCAAGACGAAGGAGGCAGAGAGATCGGTCACGTCATCTGACTCAAATACTCAAGAAGTGAGTACGCCGGCTCAGACGACTGGTCCAGCATCAAT
The DNA here is from genome assembly GCA_035928285.1 of Vermiconidia calcicola. Classification (NCBI taxonomy): domain Eukaryota; kingdom Fungi; phylum Ascomycota; class Dothideomycetes; order Mycosphaerellales; family Extremaceae; genus Vermiconidia; species Vermiconidia calcicola. The sequence goes on from JAXLQG010000006.1 coordinate 375,489, forward strand.
GGAGGTGATCAGTCATGAGAAGGGGTCGTCAAACTCGGACACCATCACAGCGAATCCAGCAATACAATCAGAACCAGCAGCGGCCGCCGACCCGGAAAACGCCGTTCAATCGGAAAGGCACGAAGAACTAAACCGCAATGTCACAGCGGCCACGACCTCGTCCGACCAAGCTGGTGAGCCAGGCGAAGACGATGAATCGAAATACGCTACCGGCCTCCCGCTCCATCTCTTGACACTCGGCCTGGTCCTCTCTACATTCGTCGTTGCGCTCGACAACACCATCATCGCCACAGCCATTCCGAAGATCACGACCGTCTTCAACTCGCTGGACGATGTCGGTTGGTACGGCTCGTCATACCTGCTGACGACCACATCCCTTCAACCATCCTTTGGCAAGGTGTACACCTACTTCAACGTGAAATGGACGTACATGCTGGCACTGGCCATTTTCGAGCTCGGCTCCGTGCTCTGCGGTGCCGCTGTCAACTCGACCATGCTGATCGTCGGCCGGGCTGTCGCAGGATGTGGTGCAGCAGCCTTGTTCTCGGGCGGAATGACTATCATAGGCTACTCGGTGCCTCTACGCAAACGGCCTATCTATATCGGCTTGCTGAGCTCGTTGTTTGGTGTTGCTTCTGTCGTAGGGCCCCTTTTAGGAGGTGCATTTACCGACCGTACGTTCGACCTTTCCCGGGACTTACAAGCGCGGTGTTGCGGCTGACATTATCTTTATAGGTGTATCCTGGCGCTGGTGCTTTTATATCAACCTCCCCATCGGCGCCGTCGCCATTGCCGCCGTCTTCTGCTTCTTCAAGAACCCCGAACGCAAACACAGCAGTCTGACGCTGAGGGAGAAGATTGCGCAAATCGACCTCCTTGGAGCTTTCTTCTTGATCTGCGCCATCGTCTGTCTTCTCCTAGCTCTTCAGTGGGGCGGCACGACGTACCCCTGGTCGAATCCCAAAGTATGGGGCTGCCTTCTCGGCTTCGGCCTCCTGATCGTCGTCTTCACCAGCATTCAACTCTGGAAAGGCGACCGCGCAACATTACCTCCACGAGTCATGCTCAAACAGCGCACAGTCTTCGTCTGTGCCTTCTTCAGCGCTTTCCTCGCCATGGGCTTGTACACCCACATTTACTACCTCCCTTTCTACTTCCAGGCTGTCAAAGGCACCTCAGCAGAAGGATCTGGCATCCGCACAATCCCTTATCTAGTCAGCCTCACCATCTCATCGGTTGTAGTCGGCGGCAGCGTCACGGCCCTCGGACCATACGTGCCGTTCACCTGGTTTGGCTCCGCCGTGTTCGCCGTCGGATCCGGTCTGCTTCATACTCTAAAGGTCCACTCATCCACCAGGACTTGGATTGGTTATCAAATCGTGGCCGGGGCAGGAGCCGGTGCATGTGTTCAAATTCCCTTCATTGCTGTTCAGGTCGTCCTGACAAAAAACGATATGCCTCTAGGTAACGCGGTAGCCATATTCTTCAACTCCCTCGGCGGTGCGATTTCCATTTCGATTGCACAGAACATCTTCTCCAACGGTCTGGTCAAGGAAATCCCAAAATATACAAAGGGTGTTGACCCTTACGCCATCATTGCAGCCGGTGCCACTCATATCCGTGAAGTCACGCCTCCGTCACAGCTCGCTGGGGTGCTCCATGCATACAATATCGCCGTCACCAATTCATATATCCTCGCCATAGCATGCGCCTGCATTGCCTTCCTATTCTCGTTCGGCTTCGAGTGGAAGAGTGTGAAGGGGAAGAAACTGGAGATTGGTGGGGCGGCATAGTGATCTTTGTCGAGATGTCAAGGACACGAATCATATTCGTCTCGTGCAGGTTCCGAGGCTGATGGTGAGGTGTTCTCAGCTTTTTTAATGCATCGACATCTCAAAAGTCCAGAAAGATATTCCCAGGCAGACCGAATGCGGGACTTTCCTGGTTCCAGAACGACAAGAAGTCGAAATCAAGGACGGCCTTCGAAAGAGAAGCCTGTTTGCACCCTGTTAGTTGATGCGCAGGTGGAGATCGACAAGATATTGCCATACCGCATGCGACGAATTGATCTTCCCGCTCTTCCACGAGACGCCTTGGGTTGGCACCGTGGCAAAATCAAGAGGTGCCGGCTCACGGTATGGAAAGCGTCGGAACCTCAGGATGTAGAATTCTCCCGGGGCATCGATATCCAAGTCAACCAAGCGAATACGATTCGGTTCCGGAATATCGCTGGATGTGATTGGGTCGTGGACTTTCTTTTCTTCGATCTTGACAACCTTAAATGCAACCTTTGCCAGGATCCGACCGTCTACGCCGCACATACGGAGAAGCTCTATCGCTCTTCTGCGACAACTAGCACTCCGATACCTTATCGCGATGAAGAACAAAATTGGGATCAATCTGGTTGTCGTATAAGAGATCATATGACTGCAACCGATCATGAGTTGCTCGATGTTGCTCAAGTACGCGTCGAAAGCGGTCTCTTGGTCGAATGGAGCACACCGGGATAGTATAGCTAAACACCCATGATACAGGCGGAGCAACTGCTGTTTTGTGCGTGTCGCAGACCACTGCGGCAGATTTATTGGTTCGAAGCTGTGAACCGGTTCAGCCAGTCGTTGAGTCTGGTAGTGAGAGCAGGAACCACGTGGAACCGCGTTTGAGGAGCTAGGCCATCCAGTCGGAGAGACGCACAGTCCTTTGCGATCAGACTCAAGGACTCCGCAGCGGCGTCAAGGTCTCCGAAACGTACGGTAGTGAGATCATACATGGCCTGCCGCGAAGATGCCAGGTCAGTTGAGCAGTTCCTCGGACTTGCAGAGCTGGGTGGTCGTGTCATGGTGTGACGATGAATTTCGCCAGTATGCAACTCCAGTTGAGAGAAGATGGGAGCAATCTCGTTGATGAGTTCGTTGCCATGGCCATGACCGTGCTGGGTTCCGGTCGAGCAGGAAGACAGGATCTTTCTTCCCGCTAGCATATGCTGCAGAGCGGCAAAGGAGTTCTGCTGGAGCTCGTCGCAGAGGATCAGCAGTAAACAAGCCATGAGCACTAGTCCAGGGTCCGGACTGTTGGCATGGCTCAACAACTTCAATGCTCGCCCATAATGAAATAGGTAGACGTGGGAGCCGTCGTTGGGCGCAGTGGACACCCTACGTGGCAAGTCATTCTCGTTCCGAGCACCGGCGCAGGATGCAGCGATGATGAGATGCTTGATGCTTTCATCATGGTGGCATGCCTGCAGCACGAGCTGGTTCCAGAAAAATTGACTACCGTAATTCATCAACGCGGGAGCGCAAACTTGGTGGAAATATTGAAAAGCCCTTCGAGACACGGAGTGGCATTCTGGAGGATTCGACGTCGGCACAAGCATCACAAAGGCAATGGGAACAGGTTCCTTTGGTGCAGGATACCCATCGCAGTGTCGACCAGTCTTCAAGCACCGGTCGCACGACGGTCTGCCTTCATCGCACTTAACTCGTCTAATCCTGGGAATTTGTCAGTCTTGGTTGAGCGAGGAGCAAGAGAGTGTGACTCTCACGCACCTGCAAGTAATGCAACCTCTGTTGCTACGTTGGCGGACCTTTTTGGCGACTTCATGCGGCTTCTCGGCCTCCGTCATGTTTGATCATCTCACCATGCGTCAATCGCAGACATGAGAGAGCGGTTTTAATGTGAGTCCGAGTCATGCATCATAGACAAGACTTCGTAATTTACCGCGATAGCGATCAGGGTAGCTGGGACACCGTGAATATGTTGATCCGAGCACCGATTTATCAGCAAGCTAACCAGACGGTGGAGACTTGAAGTTGCATACCGATTTCTAAGACCCATCATGGATCCAAGTCTGTTCACTGCTGATGGAAAAGATCTTAACGCCGAAGTCACCCAGAAGTGTTCCAATTGGCTTGCTCGCCAACTAACGATTAGCTGCATATTGTGGCACCAGCCTCGAGGCCGTCTATATCACGACAATCATTCTCATGATGTCCTGCCGTGCATCATCAATCTTTCCTTCTCAGTGCGTTGCAGAAATTGGCTCACTTCGGCAATGGAAGTCATCAGCAGATGCGCTGGTAAACCCACCCATTGTGGCCAAGCTGAAGGTAAGTCCGACAAGTTGCTCCTGCAAAGAAATATAAATACCACAACCTTCCTCCCCGAGGACTGCTTCATTGCCAACACATTGTCCCCTTACTTCAAGGCATCGTTCCACGGAGATTGAAAAGAACGTTGTTTTCTCCTCAGTCCAAGCAAGCAACATTTCAAAATGTCTTCAACCATCGTTCTCATCACCGGAGCCAATCAAGGCTTGGGCTTTGAATGTGTCAAGAAATTGGCCGCTGAACAACCCGACTACCACATCCTCCTGTGCTCCAGGAACGCCGATAGAGGCAGACAGGCCGCCGAGAGAGTCGTTAATCTCGCCCGTGGTACAACAGTCGAACCACTTGAACTTGACGTCACCAACGACGAGTCAATCGCCAAAGCCGCCGAATATGTCAAGGGCAAGTTCGGCCGTCTCGATGTCCTTTTCAACAACGCCGGCATCAGTGACTACCCAGGTGTCGGTTTCCGCGAAGCCATGAACAAGGTCATTGAGACCAACGCAGTCAGTGCTGCCTGTGTCACGGAAGCTTTCCTCCCGCTTCTCAAAAAGGCAACAAACACTCCGAGACTTCTCTTCATGTCTTCCGGCCTTGGCTCCATTGACATGACATTGGACCCCAAGAGTCCTTTCTATGGCTACATTGTGAAGCCTTACAACACTTCGAAAGCCGCCATGAACATGCTCGGCGCTATGTATGCTGTTGAGCTTGGCAAGGATGGCATCAGAGTCAATATGATAGACCCGGGCTTTAGAGCAACCAACTTGAATGGCTACCACGAAGCCGGGGGCAAGCCTGAAGATGGAGCACTCCAAGCTTGTCGGATGATTGTCAACACTGATAAGGATGGTCCTCATGGTACTTTCTCGTCGAACGAAGGCACGGTGCCGTGGTGATGCTTAGGATTAGGAGACTTGAAGTGTCAGTCGCTGCATGCCGAGCTTTGGACCCTGAATCTCGGCGTTCAGCCTAATCCCCATCTTATTTCTTTCAACGACGTCCCTCCATCTTTCTTTCTTTCTTTCTTACCTTGTATCTTCTTTGGTATCTGTTCGGGTTGTGCCGCACACCTATACCATGATATGTCGACGAAGATGAGTGCAGCGAGGAACAGAACAACATGAGCATTGTTTTTGCGGGATAAAGAAGGTAGGTTCATGACAACCCATCCCAGGTAAGAGCCGTCATGGGAGGGAGGATCGACTACACACAACACCGCACTCAGTCAACGATGCAAACTACATGACTGTGTGCTACAGTTACAGAGCCTTGTCTATTGTCGCCATGATGCACGCCGGGTCTTATAAAGACGATATCACGAAGCCGCCGAACCCCTGCATCGGTGAGCCTTACCACTGTTGGGACATGGCGAGGCCGTCATCAACATATGTCTCCATGGCACAACTTTCAACCAGGCGTTCGCCCAAACTTCACCGTCTATACCACCGCCGCTTAACCTACCCTCCTGAATATTGAGATGTCCTTTCGCCAAGTGTGTGCACCTTCGCACCGGCTATATCAATGTCGCCTTCACGCCTCCGACACTTTCACACTCTTTCATATCACTCGCTCATCAAACCCTCATCACAACATTCGTTTGAAACCGTCAAATCCACCATTTCAAGCTTCTTCTTCGTCTTCACGCATCAATCAAGATGTGTAACCCCTTCTTCTTCGTGTTGATGTGGTTTGTGGTAGCTCTCCAGGCTACCAACATCACCGTCGCGTCGATCTCTTGCAACGTGAGCAGCATGGTGACCGAAACGGTCTTTACCACTCTTCACGTCACTTCCATCGTCCCCATCACCATCACTATGTCTCCAGTCCCTGCCTCCTCGCTTGTCGCTCCGTTCCAGAACACCACGACTTGCACCAAAGGTGAAAACAAGACTGTGACAGGTATGTTGACGATCATCCTCACCTTCAAAATCCCATCAAACTAACTCTGGCGCAGTTGCCAACCCATCCATTGTCTCCTCCACCCTGACCAGTCTTCGCACTGCGTTCACTACAGGTACATCCCCAATGCGCGAGACGCGACAACCACCAGAAAGAGAACGCTGACAATCAAACAGTCACGTTTGATAATCAGACCACTGAACATGCCTCTGCCACTGAAGTTGGCCCTACCTCGACTGGATCGGTTGACAACACCATGTGGACTACAACCACTGTGTTCACTACAGGTACGTCCATAAAACAACAACACCACAACATCCAGAAACAAAGTGACGCTGACAATCAAACAGTCACCAGCGACAATGAGATCACTGAACATGGCGCTGCTACTGAAGTTCTTCCTACCTTGACTGGATCGCTTGACAACAACATGACGACCACAACTACTCTGTTCACCACAGAACAAACCACGTCTACTCTAGGTAAGTCTTTTGCTCCCACAATCTCCCAACTTCGCAAAGCAATCCAAACTCACATCCCTCGCAGTCTTGACCAACCTTACCAGCACTGAAACCGAATCCCAAATTTCGGAAAGTACTTCCGTTGAATTCACCACTCTGGGTACGTCATCCGCTTCCTACGCGTGAATGTGAACGTGAACGCGTGGCGACGCGTCAAAACGTTTTTGTATCCAATTTGGGAAAATCATATCACACGCGAGTACTGACAATATCATTTGCGCAGCCTCGATCCCAAACAACCTCAACCTCAGTCTCGCCTTCACCCCCTTGCCTACGGTCACTGCGCTCTTGCCCATCCCAACACCCGAGGGACCCTTCTCAGTCCCAAGCTCCCTGTCGCCTCCTCACCTTACTCCGCTCGGCACCGACAACTTCAATTTCAGTTCCACATCCATCCAAGCCAGCACCGCGACAGACCTTGTACCTTTGACTACTGGTAGCACCACCATCACCACGACCGTCACTGTCGCCAACACAGCCATTACTGGCGCCAGCACTGCGACAGACCTCGTTCCATTGAACACTGGTAGCACCACCACCACGACTGTCACCGTCGTCGACTCATCAGCCATCACTGGCACCAGCATTGCTATCGCCATAGGCACAGGCACAGTCACAGGTACAGGCACAGGCTTGACCAACGAGACCTCCATCCTCAACAGCACCTTCACCTTCGCTGCAAGCACTCTGACACCGACGATCCCATCCTTCACGACCTCGAACTCGAACTCGACAAGCGTCCTTGCAACCCAATCACTCAATGCCGCAGGCTCAGTCCGCGCACCAGGCTCCTTCAAATATGCAGTCCACCTGCTCACTCTGCTCCGTGGTGTTGCCGCGCATGCCCGGATCGCCGAAGGTCCTGTGTTGTCGTCATCATCATCAACCTCATCAACCTCATCCTGCAGTTCCGGCAAGCCATCATCATCATCCGACACAACCACCACCCTCGTCAACACCACGACAAGCAGCACAACCACCGTCACTGCCACCTTAACCGCTCTGACCACCCTGCCCGTGATAATCAACACCACAGTCCCATCTGCATCTGCATCTGTCTCCTCAGCCAATGCAACCATCACTGTCCCATTCAACTTCAACACCATGGCCCCTCCGATGGTCACTGTCACTGGCACAGGCAACCAACATATCCCCGACTCCGACAAGACCCAGGAACTCACCGGTGGGTTTACCGCTCTGTGGCCTAACACTTCAGCCCCAACCCGAACCCCGAGTCTGACTTCAACCTCGACCGTCGTGGTCGACACCGACTCCAACTCCTCACTCGGATGTGAGCATGGTCATCGACACCACCACCCAGCACATCTCCACCACCACCGTCACCGGTGGCATTCCGTCACGTGCTGGTGTTGCTAAGATCACACCTCCAAAGGGTCTGATCTATGCCACAGCTTCGTGCCTCTTTATGCTGGCCGTTGGTGCCTGGATCGTTTTGTGATCCGGCTCTACTGTGGACTGTTGACACTTGAAGGTCCGATTCATGACTCAAGTCTCATCCATTCGGTTCACAAAATTCACTTCAACCTCAAAGAGTGTTGAATTCGTGTTTCAACGGTGTGCAAAATCATCAGGATATGATGAATTCAGGAAAAGACTCTTCATGAGAACGAATTCCTCGAGCTGACTTGGCTTAAGTTATGAGATGGATCCTGACGCCATAGATGCGTTCAGGCAAGAAACTGAAAACTGAAAACTGAAAATCCAATACTTTTATCGGACACTCATACATGTTCTAATCCCCTGTTGTTCTTTATCCCAATGCTTCCAATGTGAGTGATTACCATACAGCTTCTGCTCACAGCCTGCGACCTGTGTCAGTGTATTCATTCAATCCAGTTTGAGATGTGGTTGTGGCACATCCAATCTATCCGCCAACGAAGTACTCTCAATCTTTTTGATCAGCCCCCCTTTCGCGGCTTCTAGCTCTTTGCAAAGCTCGACCGCAAAGTCTGCGGTACTGCTTCTTAACTCTGTACTCTTCATTTTGCTGATATGGTCACCTCCTTCAAAGAGGTGGTCAGTCCATTCGCTCATACTTCGTATGTCGGCATCGCTTCTGAGTGCTGACATACTGCCAACGCAGTCCCGATATATTTGCGTCCAAGGTCCTTCGTTCATAGGTGGCAGCTCAACTTTCTCGGACAACGCGGATGCTTCGCGTTGATGCCTCCCATGTGAAGGTGCCGTACCATCCAGCTCGGCACGGCCATCGTAATGAGTTTCAAATCCTGGAATGACTTCGAGTTCCGGGTGTGCCACGCTCGCACCGAGGCTAATGCTGGTTCGGTGACCATACGTGTGGATGTATGCCTTGAGATCAGAACTGCTGCTCCTGTAGAGTTTCTTCCATCGCCCCACTAGGCCTTTCCGACTCTTCTTTGCACGAAGTGCCAGAGACTGCTCGTGGCTACGCGGAAGAGGCATGCTTTTGGTCCTGTTCTTGTCGATTCGCTCTTTTCGTCCGAATGACAGCATCCTCAGTGAGCCTGGAGTACGGGAGTCCTCAGCCATTGACGACCCTGTCCACGGAGTCATGTATGCGGAATCGGCAGGAGCATTCTCGTCTTGACCTTCTTGTGCAAAGTCTCTGGCCACCACCCCATCTCTCGTGCCAGCGGCGCCACATCTTTCATTCCTGGTGTGGCTTGGAAATCGACCCCATATACCCAACAACTCCTTCAGTGGTGTACTCGTCCCCGAGCCATGCTCCTCTTCATCGGCACGATGGGACATAGTAGAACGCCAGCCAAAATCGAGCAAACTCTTCTTCCGTTTCCGTTCTCCAATAGTCATCAATTGATCTGGCATCGTTTCCATGATGGCAATACTTCGCTTAGGAACAATTGTCGTCAACTTTTCCTGTTTGTCTCCGCATGGTATGCCTTCTGACGCAGGAGATGGCTGTTTCTGATGCACGGCCGGACCTTGTGGTGGATGGCCCTCGTGTGACTCAACCGTGCTGAAACTTGATCTTGTGCTTCGTCTTCTTCCATCACGATCAAATTTTGGAGCTGTGAGAAACCCACCCAGAGAATCTTCGTTAGGCTCATCCATAGCTCTTTTGATGGTCCTCCGCCATAGATCAGTGGTTGACTCGTGTAGCTCAGGTCTCCCGTCTGCTGATTTGGGGCGCCGCTCGTCAGGGGCTATCTGAGAAGCTGTTGACAATTGTCGCTGCCTCGGTAAGAACGATGAATGGTCGCGTGCGGTATACTGCTCCGTCTTTATCAGCAGGCCCGCGCGCTGCGGATCAATCTCACTCATCCTCTCGTTGAATGTGTCACGCACTGCTTGAGCACTGATCTCCGTCAATTGTTCCCTCCTGGCGTCCTTCAGCTTCTCCACATCAGTTTCGCTCAAAGGGGCGTTGGCTTTGGTTGACTTTTGTGGTCGCTTACCAAATCCAATCGCGGCATTGGGCCTTCTTACTTCAGTCTTATCTGGCATGCTGACGCTTCGATTTCGGTTGATAGCAGGACTGAGGTGGCCTTTCACTTCCGAGTCTCGTTGCTGTTGGGATGACTTCCTGCTGAACCAGGCGCTTTCTTCTGCCACGGAAAGTTGACTTATACTGCCACTCGAAGATCCCAAAGGCAAGCTGATTGACCCTGACCTGCCTCCGATTGCAATACTGTTTGGGTTCCTCTTAGAGCTGTGCCGTCGGACCTCTTCATGATCACCTACTCCTGCGTCACTCTCGTAGAAAGAGGAAGCATCACCTTGACTCAGAGGAGATCTTGGCACTCCGGACTGCGACACATAGGAGCCCGAAGTCACAGGTCTCCATCGTTGCCGTGACCCATCGGCAGTGCTCTCATCCTCGAAAAGTCGTCTTGTATGAGGATCCGAAGGGCGTCTGTTGTGTTCGGCTGCTATTGTGCCAGGGGGACGTCCAGCCAGGCAGGCTTGGCTAGTAGTAGGCCAGGCGTCCGTAGAATTCTTACTGGACTGATTGGCAGTGGTGTGGCCAGTGTTTGGGCGTGAGGTAGCGGCAGCCAAGTGAGGGCTTGCCAATCTCTGTGATATCCGCATATTGTAGAGATGGATAGAGTTGCCCTCGGATTCGGTCAGTGATCTCATGTCTTTATCAGAAGCATCGTCCTTGTCAGGAACCGAATTCTTGCGAGAGCTGGGACCGTCGACGGCTATGGGACTGGAAGAGATCGGGTTGCCCGCGAGCTTCGCGGGAGATGAGATGTCATCTGCATCCATAGGGCTTCGTTCACCATACCTGGAGATCAAGCCAATCAAGGCCGGGTCGAGGTTGGAGACCAGGCTGGTTCGAGGATTTTCTGCATTGGAGAGAAGACTGTCTCTCTTGGCAACGACAATGGTGTCGCTCGGTCTTTTCAACGTCTCCCCAATGACCGAGCTTTCGTGATGGGTTCGAGCACTTGCTCTCGAGGGTGACCCTCCATTGACGTGCTGTGTAATAGCATCACCCCACGCCAGAGAGGTGGCAGCAGGGAGGTCCGATCTCCCAGGCAGGATGCGAGTTCCTCCAGTGACGGTATCATCGAGTCTCTTGAGACTGAGTGAGGGTGACTCGTCTTTCTTGGTCAGGAGGACGTTCGACATTGGTGTCGAAGGCGCGGCTTGATCGGCAGACAGGGATACACTGAGTTTCGTGGGCGAGGTTTGAGCACGTTCATGCTTAACAGAAGAACGTCCTGTAGGCGATCGAAGCAATGCCCTCGCCGCTTGGGGGCTGAGTTTGAGTGTCCCATCGCTAGCTTTGAGCATTGCCGTTTGAATACTTTTTGCGTCACTGTCATATCCACCTTCACTACCCGATCTCGACATGAGAAGCTCCAGAAGACCAGTAGACCGTTGACTTAAAGCGACTTCCGGGTGTGCAACACTCAACGGTGCACGCTCTGGAATGGCTAGATCCTGGGGAGCATCTTCAGATCCCATGTGAGCCTTAGAGCTGCTCTTGCTTAGTCGTGACTCTGATAGCTTCTGCTTGATATGGCTGCCCAACTGTCCGATTCGTCCTGGCTGTTTGCGTTCTGACGAAGCCTTATGTCCGAATCCGAAATCGTTATCGAAGGAGGATTGTCGTTGGTGTGCCATATCATGTGGTCGAGAAGCAGTCTGGTAGCCTCGCACTGAAGAGGATGATCTGAATATCTGCCGCAAAGCATCTGCATCTGCAGCGTGGGAGCCGCAATGGCCTTGCGAATGTGGTACTGTATGTGCAGGCAAGGAGACCGAGAGGGCCGAAGCAGGATTTGGAAGGGACTTGAGGTCGGCCGCTGGATGGTCTTCATCGTGAGAGTGGAAGCCGAAGCAGCAGAGGAATGGTGAGAACAGATGCTTTGGAGTACGCATTTTGAATGACTTGTAAAAGGTAGGATCGGGATGCAATGAGGTAGGAAGAGATGTTGACGAGTAAGTTTTTGGGACCGCCAACCAGGAGCTTAGCCCGTAAGGGTGAAAACACAGAAGACGATGCAGAGTCTTTCTGCTGCTGGGCCATGGTGGAAGAAGGTGAAGCAGAGACTGCAAGGGAAGGACACATGAAGAAAGCAGAGTTGGAAGGTGCAAGCACTTGAAGGCAAGAGCGAGGGCAGGGACACTGTGCCTTCCCGATTTGAATTACTCAACCACTCACATATCGACGTCTTAGATCTCTTCCTCTCCAGTAGAACTGTCCAGCACATGGGATCAAGCGTCGCTGTTGGCCACAGCTGAATCGTGAATGAAAACTGAGCAGATTCACAGCAGGCTGTTCAGGCATTATTTGTACGCCTCGATGTAGCAAATGTTTGGGAGAGGGGATATAGTTTCCTGACCGCAGCCTCAACCCTTATAATGGGTGCCATTTTCATGGTATTGAAGACATGGTAGATGATGGTATCAATAATCTGAAGACATGGTAGATGATAGTAGCAATTTTGATATCACCATCACGCTCACACAAACTTTCGTGCTATGGCGGATCAGTAAGGCACGTTTCATCATCTACGGACAATCAAAAATCTCTTAGCGCATTATCATAACCTCATCTCACAACAGGTTTAAGATCTGACCGAGTAAAGTATGCAATCATAAGTGGACGCAATCTGCACCGAACACAATTGACATAGTACTGGGATGGGCTTTTGGCTAATCCTATCACTCGGGTTAAATTATCCTCCAATTCCAGTTCACGCAAGTAATTGGCAAAGGACAGATCCAAAGGCATGCTAGCAACGAAACACCTTCACACGGTCGTCGTCGTCGGCTGTACATGAGATTCGACTCTACCAACAGGATGGCTACTCAACCATCGCAGGAGCTCATTGTCACAGAGCTTGATGCAGACAGTTTACCTGATACCATCTATAAAATCAACCTTACTACAGGTGGCCTTGAAAAGCACACTCCGCGAGTTTCAACTCCGATCACAGCATCTCTTTCTCTGCTTCAGAGATGCGTGTCCCCCTTTCTACCAGCCGGCTATCCCTCGACAGTAACTGCCGACTACACTCCCTACCAGATCTATGACTCTCTACAAGCATTTGCCTCGACCATTGCTGGCCTTCTGGCATCTCGGGCCGTCTTCGTGGGTATGGGTGTCGGGTCTGAAGACGCATCCCTTGTAACGACGATGCTGCTATACATCGCCCAGGAGACTATCGGCCGAGTGGCTACCATCCTCTTCGCGCACCGATTTTCCCAACGTATCGAAGCGGAAGTCAAATTCTACCGTTTTTTCGCAGACATTGTCAATGACATTGCGTTTGTGCTCGACTGTATGAGCCCGGGTATGCCCATCTTAGGCCGAGTCCTCACTCTGTGCGTCAGCAACGCTTGCCGAGCGGTGTGTGGAGTCGCCGGCGGGAGCAGCAAAGCGATTCTGAGCTCTCACTTCGCTCAGGCGGGAAACATAGGAGAACTTAACGCCAAAGATGGCAGCCAAGAGACTGTGGTCAGTCTGGTGGGAATGTGGGCAGGAGGTCTGGTCGTCAGTAAAGTGCAAGGGACAGTGGCCACGTGGTGTTGGTTACTACCCTTGCTGACGCTTCATCTGTGGGCCAATTGGAAAGCGGTTAAGAGCGTGCGGCTGCACTCCCTGAATGCTGAACGAGCGTCCATACTGTTCAAAAGCATGCTCCGCAGTGGGCAGGTCCAGGGTCCGGATGATGTTGGCAGGCAAGAGTCGGTACTTTTTTCTGGCGACAACCGGATTGGGGTCCAGGTCGGCGTCGGTCTGAAAGATTTCCTGCTTTTCATGCAAGCCGCCCTGGGCAACAAAAGAAAAGCGCTTGAGGACTTCCAGTACATTATCGAAGCATTCACGCAGCAGGAGTACTTGCTGTGGGTTGACGTGCGGAACAGCAAAGGGATGATATTGCTAAAAGAATCAGCTTCCGCCGAGACGCAAATCAAAAGCTTTTGTCAAGCCGTTCGATGCTTGCATCGTGATTTCTCTTTGGCGGAGTCAACGGCAGATGTCGTGATTCAAGGAGGCGATACACGGAGACCGATATCGCCCAGCAAACGTGAGCAACCTGACGTCCTCGCGTTAGTGGTTGCCACCCTGCAGGAAAACCAGGATCAATGGCAGAAAGTCCGAGATAAAGCTCAAAAAGCTGGCTGGGACCTTGCTCTCACCAACTTAGTCGAAAGACAGGGACATCGAATTCGAATGGAGGGCGCATCTAAGGACAAGAAAGAGAAATGAGTGGTGCCCTAAGTCTTTGCCTTTTTGCTGTGGAATCATGGTCTCGGCTGAAATCCCTGTCGACATGAAGCTCTATTGGAGCCTTGTGGAGATGTCGCTTGATCAACTGCAACCTAGCACGGAGAGGTCGACAGCAAATGAAACTGGCACGGGACGTGCCTTGTTCGGCGAGAGCTTGTTAACAAAGGAACATCGATATATGACACCTTGAAGTAACTGATATGGAAAAGAGTTTTTCCCTCGCTGGCTGAAGCCAGTGGCTACATGGCCAAAGCTGAAACAAAGCGGGATTGCCTGATCAGTGAGTCCACACGCGTTGAATTTTAGCCGGGCGGACGGACGCAGGGCGGCAGAGAAGCAGATTGCCAATCTAGGCAAGATTCTAGAATGCTTCTAGATTGAGCTGAAATCATCTGTGCGCGACGGGAACTCGCGGGAAATCGTCAGGCTTAGCTATAGCAAATATTAAGAGAAAACAAAGTTCAATTCGTGGCGCATATGCGAAGTACCTTCATCTCGACGGTGCCGACGTCGTTGTCAATAATACGGGTGGAAAGAAACAAGCAGACAAAAGAGGGAGGGATCGGAGTATCAAACGCAAGACCCAGTCAGAGGCCTTGAAGTACTACGGTTGCGAGGTCCAGTTCTCTTGGTCCTCAGTACGCGTGGGTAGCGTAGCACAGCCGTACCGGAAACCTCCACTTATGTAGTGCTCACGAGGGCTCCAAAAGGATTGAATGAGGTGAGCAGTCAGGCAAGCAAGGCGAGAGAACTGAGGACATGTCCGATGAGAAAATTGTTTTGTTTCGGATAATTATAATATTTTCAAGGATGCGTGATGGAATGTGCGGGGCGGTAAAAATCCTGCGATGATGTGGTAATAATAATACCTTTCAAGATGTACTTCCGAGGTGCTAGGGTATGTGGGTGTTAGGACAGCCACGACAGCCGACGATGGCAAAAAGCTGATGTGTGCCAGAAGAACAAGATCGAGATAGGCAAGCCGGGGGACTGGGGGCAGGCCTTCTGGAAGACGCGTAGAAGGCCGATAAGACAGACAGGCATCATCAGCTAACAGATTGGAGCGAGTGACACAAGTCGCCTAGAAGAAGCGTAGAAAGGGTAGAAAGGGCGTGGAAGGGCGTTTGGAAGGCGCCTAGAAAAGGATCATCAGAGATCATCCACTCGGATGACGAATGGCTGGGGGGGGCAAAAGAGAGGGTGCCTCGGTGCTGATGGTGCCTGAATTGTCAATAAACATCCTCCCAACCCACCTGCACTTCTCAGTACTAGTAGCTTGTGTCAATAAATGCGTCGTCTCTCTGGGGGCTATGGCATTTCGTATTCGACGGTGATCCTTGCAATTCCAACGTCCCTCGTATGTTCATCACTGGCAGGCAAAGGATACAAGTCATGTCAGCCAGCCTTATACTCATCACTTGTTGCTGATGGGGATGATGTAGCAACGGGCGCTCCTCGCTTATCCTCCCTCGTCGGTGCCCCCTCTTTTGTGGCATCATGTAGCCTCGTATCTGCTCATCATCTGCCTGGGCTGTAGCCAATAAGACGCCCACACCGAGGGTTTTACAGCTCTAGGCTCCCCCAAAGTGCCCAGTAGGCTCCCTGGGCTATGAGGCTAGTGGCCAGCGTTGCAGCCCAGCAGCCCGTGCGAGCCTCCAAAGCGCGCCAAAGCCCGTGCCTGCGCCCTGCTCCCTCTCGTCTCTTTCCCTCTTTCCATGGTGACCGCACACAGACACACTTGGGCCAAAGGGAATGCCGCCAGAAATGAAGATCCACCACTTGCAACACACATCCATCTCACGAATCCAAACTGTGACCGATCCAGGACGAACCCAAACCCTCTTTCCTCTTGTAACTCTTCTCTACCCTCGTTAGAACCCACCGACTGTACGGCTACTACTGCTGCAGAACTCCACCATCCACTACCGCTGCCACCTGTCTAGCTGTCTGCGCGACTCAATTGAGGGAATTCTTCCTCTGCAGTATGAGTCTTACCTAACCCTGCTCCAAGAAGGCTTTGCTCCCGCTACATTTTGAGGACACCGTCCAACTCTCCACCAGCTGCAACGTCCTCGGAGTTTCTTCAGCACTCTCAGGGTTTCAAGCACCCTACAACACTATTCATCCGCCATGACTGTGCTCGGGCCACGATCTCACTAAGCCCAAGGAGCAATAATCATCGTCAGGCTGTGGGATTCTTCCTCCGAACTTCTCGTCCTTACTTCGGATGCTCGTGCTCAGTCTTAGACTGCGCCAACCGCTTTTCATTCTATAGTCGCTCTTTCAAGCACAACCGATCGACGAAGCGACGACATCAGGGACCAATAACGGCCCTCGCAGTTTATCATATGTCGACTGCCTCTTTACATCCTGACCGTTTCGAAAACAGACCGTCATCGCTTCAACCACGTCCCTGACAGGCTTCTAGAGCAAGAATCGAACCAACACACGACCGACTCCATTGCCGTACCTCAATCCGCTTTCTTCCATACGCACATCGGCCTCCAGACAATTTCGAGATCTGCATTGCGTGGTGTTGCACGACGTCCTTCTGTGACACAAGAAGAAGCTTGCTATCGGGAAGAGTCTCGGATACATACGCCGGCGAAATATCTCAGTCTTGCAAACATCGAAACATATCGTCAACTGTACGTGTGAGAACACACCAGGTCACCAATACCACTGCTTTGGCGTCGTTGGGCCTCCAGACACTCAACACCAGACAGAAAGGTGTATTCTTGAGCCTGAGACCCAGAGGCTCCTACCTCAGATCCTCATTTTGATCACCTTCCACAGAGGCCAATATCGGTCAACGTTCAGCGCAATGATTAGGAAGAAACCGTTAACCATCAAAGCCTGGCCATTCACACCTGAACCTTCACCTCGACTTGAGCCTGCAATCTATTATTTGGACGACATCTCAGAAGAACTCGACATGTCGGGGGACGAATTACCACGGGCTCGGCCCATCAGTATGGTGTCTCGGAGGGAAGGCATCATGTCACCCGGAAGACCTACGTTAGAGGACGTCTTGAACAACAGAGCGCCATCTCCTTACACCCTGGCCGCATACACGGCGTTTCTCTCGCAGCAACACTGTTTAGAAACACTCGAGTTTACCACCGAAGCCAAGCGATACGCCGACAAGTATGATGAGGCTTGCGCAAATTTGGCCGGCATGCCAATGACGGTCGACACAGCTGAAGGATGGGAGCTGATACAGGATTGGACGAGGATCCTCGATATCTATGTCAAGCCAGGCGCCCCGCGAGAAATCAATCTATCAGCCGAAGAACGCGACGGCATAGTCGAAGTCCCATACGAACTGAAACCCCCTCAGCCGGAGACGCTCGATCCAGCGGTGAAACGAATGTACGACTTGATGTCGGAATCTATTTTCATTCCCTTTTGCAACAGCCTCAAACAAACGCCATACGCGCAGACCTACAATGCCATGTCCGAATATGCCGATTACGGAGAGTTCGAACCATCACGGTTGACATTCGACGAACGCACCATGCATCATCAGACATCACGTCGCCGACGGTCACCACCCAACACCTCGGACGCATCATTCCAGCCATCCCGCTCACCCCCTCAGCAACACAACCGATCCTCGACGCTGTCGTCTGCACTAGGCCGCCAGAGCGGAAACAGATTGTCCACCCACATTTCACACTCGTCTGTTCTCTCGGAAAGTGCATTGACGGATAGCAGTACGGGACCTGACAGTCCTTCTGCCGGCGAACATGATTCTTCCGTCACTCCCCCGACCACCCCTCCCACGAGTGACTTTGGGCTGGCAGGCACGAGTCACGGTAGTAGCGCAATGTCCTTTCACGCACCCAAGACACAGCGGAGTGAAAGTGGGTCAGGATGGAAAAAGGCGATGAAAATGTTCAGTGGAGGGAAACGGAAAAATGGCAGTGTTCATGAGACTGACTGAGCACGGCATATTGTTTGTTTGCACTACTATGAAGCGCATTCATTATTGGGCATTGCATTGAGGGTTTCGAGGTTGCTGCGAAATGTGTATGCGATCACGAACGACAAACACGGCGTCAATCGGCTACAAAACGGGGGTTTACCATTCATGGATACGGGACCATTTGCAAGTGCATTTGAGATTCATGAATGCGGCTATGAGATATGAACTGCATGTGGCGTTGGAATGAAATGGATTTGGGATGTACATGTTACGAACATGTTCCTTGATGGTTGAGCGTGTGAACTTGTGTTTTTCTCTTGCCCTTCTCCTCAGGGAGGATGTTGCAGAATACCTTACCACCTTACTTACTTTCTTTTTCGACCTTGGCAAGAGTGACAACCAGTGGCCAGAGGCTACCTATGATCGACAGCGGGTGAAGAGACTGGAGACCGATGTCAGGATTGATGGACCTCAAAATGACAAGACATTCGGATTTTTTCTAGCTATGTAGACCCGCTTCCCTGCTACTAGCTAGGCTGTCAATATTGAAAGATCGAAGATCCCTCACCAAGCTACTATACTACAACGATTAGTGAGTGCTATGAGTATCAAAGCTCTTGTGGCAGTTTGACCAAAACGAGATGTGGCAAAGTTCCCTGGAAATCTCACAGTACTCATTGTGATGAGCCATCACTAACTTACCATATCACGGGGTTTTCATTTTCATTTTCATTTTCATTTCCAGAGCATATTCGCTGTCGGTTCCGATGAGCTCCATTCGAGCCTGCTATTCTACGAGTTACCTCAGCCTTCTTGAGTGTGACAAATGGCATTTCGTTGGGAGAATTAAGTTAGCACGGTAGATAGGCGTGGATAGGTCAATAGTCTGGGCTGGGCCAGGAATGGAACTTCGGATCTTGGATATCCACAGTACTACGTACTATCGATGTGCTTGCTTGTTCTCGTGTCGAGTTACGATACTGGGGGACTGTGGGCTGGGGGGGCCACTAACTTACTGGCCTCTGGGATGTTCCCTTTCGTCCAATCAACTTGAATTGACGGCCTTGCCTTTTCGATGTGGCTCACCCTCACGTGTTGCCTGCCTTTCTTCGGCGGAGGCTGCAACTACTTGAGAGGAAAGATGGTTCCCGCGTGTCCTGGGCGATCGGTCGATGATCAAATGAAACACCAAGTCATGTCTGAAGTAAAACTCGTACAGTATACTGTGTACTGTGTACTGTGTACCTAGGTACCTAAGGTAGTTTTGTTCCTCATGGGTATCATCCTACGAAGCCATCGGAGCTCTATCTAGGTACAAAGGTTAAGGTAGGTATTCTTCGGGAACCGCCTTGCGGGTGTTCGGATCAAGGATCAAGGATCAAGGATCAAGGATCAAGGATGTCCTATGGGCATGGCTCTGACCCATGCCTCGGCTATCATGGTCTGGCTGCCGGAGGAGAGCGCACCTGAAGGGGGACGGCGCATGTGGTACGGCATCAACGGAATAGAGCAAGTCCAGAATCCAGAGTCCAGTCCACAATACTTAGAGTTACCTCCTGTGGTATCATACCCTCATGCCAGCCTCATCTGTAACCAACCAAAACCACCAAGGCTACATCTTATTCAGGGTCTTCCTTTTCAACTCTTATTAAACCCACGTGCCCTACCTTTATTGTGCCTTGATGATGATGATGATGATGATGATGATGATGTGATATAGAATGACATAGCCACAGGCCTTGAGAGATACGAGCTCGTAGGCTAGTGAGACTACCGCAGGTACTATCACTGGTAGGAGATGCTGATCCGAAGGGTTCAGTACTCGTAGCATGTCCGCCACATCCAACGGCTTTCTCGCTTTCGCTTTTTCTCGGAGCAGCGGTGGTGGCTGGGCAAGGGTTTCCAATATTCCCACAGGTCAACGGCTGGTCTTTGCGGGATGGAGGAGCAAATGATTAACGCACGTCATTTCGACTTCGAGAAGGAAAACTATAAGGTTTGTGGATTCGGGAGGGCGTTGAGGCGTCGAGGCGTCGTCGCACGGACTGCGTCGAGGCCTCCGCGCGGATGGCTGGAAGGCTGGATGGCCTGTTTCTCTCGCGCGGAAGAAATTGCCGCTGGTGCTGTTGCTGGTGCTGTACCGTGGCTTGAACGGAAGTGGTATGATGGAAGGTGGCATGGAAGGAAGGAATAGAAGGGCGCGGACTGTCACGCAAGGACAGCAAAAGACCGTGAAAAAAGAACAGGGCCGAGAATAATAACAAACCCTCGACGTGGCGGTCGACGCACAGATACGCCACACACCGAGTTAGTATACTCACGATACTCCGTACTGTACTTGTAACTGGATCTCGATTCTCGAGAAGGTGAGGGTGAGGGCGATGGCGAGGTCTGGACGCACCGACTATTCTAAGAATTTTCCGTCGTGATGAGCTTCTGAAGGGCGAAAGGGTTCACGAGTAGTTGATCGGTTCTTCACCGCAGCGAGCGACCCTACTCCGAGTCAATCATGTCGTGCCCATGCCGTGTATGTCCAGTTGTTTCGACATCGACAAAGACTGGCGGCTGTCGGTGATCAAAATATAGTACTGAGTAACGATGAAGGACTGGAGCCCCCGCAGAACGTTTCGAAACGATCAGCGAGCGTCTGATGGCTTCAAAGCTTGGCACACGTGATGCCCGATAGTGATAGATTCACCGCAACCCACCGTAGCTAACACTTATGGGGTAGTACTCGTCCGTACATGACATGACCCTCAATGTTCCAGATATTCCTGACAACACTCTAACGCACACCGGCAAGGGTACTATGTGAACCCGACCTCGGCATCTGTTCTGGATTCCCATTTCCATCTTTGATCGGCTTCGTCTCTGCACACTTGTTTTCGGGTCGTCACCGGCGCGCGAGTCTCCCCAGCAGATGGGCGAAGTCGAAGAGAGAGCGGAAGATACAATACGAAAGAGAAATCGAAATCTCACGTGACTGGGAAAAGAAATATATACCTGAAGAATCATCGATGTTGGCTGATCAAAATGAAGGCGGTCAGCCAAATCGGGCATGTGAAATTGCCGTATAAGGTAAGATGAAATGGCATGGCGGCAGTATCTCTTCGATAGCCACTTTGGTTCAGACAACATGAGATGCACTTCACTCAAGAGGCTGATCATGGAGCTGGCATCCATCTAGTGACTGCTCCTGCAATCCGGTAGGCTGTGGCTAATGTGCCTGTTTACGAGAACCAGTTTTGACTTTTCCTCAACTGATCGTCCGTCAGCTGGGGTGCCATGGGCCATGTGTGCAGGTGCGGTGCATAATATGGTCGGACTGGTCGACGTCCGTTGTTTCTTGGGCATTTTCGAAGCCAGCTTCGGTGCCGGTGTCCCGTACTATCTCTCGCTTTTCTATCAAAGAAGGGAATTGGCGAAGAGGGTGTCACTGCTCTTGGGCATGTCGCCGTTAGCGAATTGCTTCGCAGGTGCATTGGCTTATGGTATCACGCAAATAAAGCACGGCATGGAACCTTGGAGATGGCTGTTCATCATCGGTAGGTGATCAAGTTGGCAGAGAGTCCGTCAAGGTGGTATTGGGATATTCGTGGTCGTGAATGTGGCTGTGGCTGTGGCCATGGCTACCTGGCCTCGCTGGTACTTGGTACTTGTAGTAAGGCTGTGGCGCAGACTTGCGTTGACGAGCAGCCGAGCAGCCACACCTTCCACGTGACCACGTCAGTCCTCTCGGCACATTCGTTGGTTACATTGAATTTCAACAAACTTCAGCTCGCCACCTTCACACTAATAAGTACCGCTACGAGCATCATTCATGCTCGTATCAGAGCCTGCTGTACTATGCTCAACTAGTACTCCGGACGATGTCCGATTCGGCAGGTCATTTTCAAGCACACAGCGTAAGTGCAAGTACGACAGATCTCGAAGAAGCCGATTCTGCCCCTTAACCAGCTCGTAGCTGGTCGGCATGCAATCCACCAAACAAGGATCTGTCACCTGTAGATCTCGGGGTTGGCGGGAAATCTTCACTTACGCGAGTGTTCTTCAACCAGGAACAGCAACGATGATAAGTACTGTACTCTCCAACTTTGTCGGTCTTGATCCATGATGATGTCGATGACTTTTCTTTAGTCTCACAGATGGATATTTCCCACAATTTCGACCTTTTGGGTCTGTCCATCAAAACTGATGTTCCTGATGTTCTTCTTGTTTGTCCATTTTCATGCTTGTTTCGTGGCTTGTCCAGCTCGCACCACTAGCCTGCCTCCAACAAGGAAGTTGACATAAAATGCAGGCAATTTAAGCGGCACGATCAGCCGCACGTGGTCCAGACCGTGGACTGGACTTTTGTACCCGCATACTCGTGGATTTCGTTCTTTTGTTTCCATTTCCCTTCTCTCATTACCCTTGAGCAATCCTGGAGCTGAGCATGACTTCGTCCATAACCGCAAATGCCGGGAAAATACTCGCACAGTGTCGTCCTGGCAGGCTATTCCAGTCGTGGGATCATCAGCTTGTCTAATGACAAACGACTGGAACCCTTGAAGAGTTCTTCAATTCCTCAGCCGGCAGACGACGCACCTCCACCAGTTCCGATCCGTGCCAAAGAGCGGCCGATATCGACGACCAGGACAAACCCTACTTCTCCTCAACCCGCCGCGCATCACAGCAAAAGGCGATCCAGAAATGTGTTTGGGTATGAGTCTCCGATCGGATTTACTCACGTTCCTGGTCAAGCAGGTCGAAAGGTCAATGACCATCGAAGGGAAGAAAACCCGCGAAGAGCTAATCCTGTGAACGATGGCCAGGATTCTCAGCCTCGTTCACCAATTGCCAAGGACCAATTCCAGCGTCCACCAAAATACCGCTTATCAGGATTTGATCCGTATGCGGAAGATGCGGACTTCGTCCCTTGGCGGGAATTGAGGTCACGGCCCTCTGAAAACAATGAGCAGCAAGGCGCCGACACTTCTAGCCCGGTTCAGCGAACTATTGCATCTATTGCGCACAAACATGAACCGCGCCTCGAGGTTAAGGAGTGGCGGCATGGCTTAGCAAGCAAGTCTCCGGAATTTCGAACGAGGACACGGGATCGCTCAGAACCACTTCTCTCGGTACAGCAGTTTCTCGACCTCTCGCCGCCAATCGATCCATCAAACTCGTTGGCGGAAAGCAAGGGATCACAGTCACCACAGTCACCACATTCATCTAGAAATCACCGAGCGTTGCTGTTACCGCCCTTTCGACCCCAATCCAAACCATGTTCACCACAGAAGAGGGACTCAGTCCCCGTTTTCGACAGGGCGCCTGTCCAGCCCAAGCCCACAAGGCCTCCCCCCCAAACAATGAATTCGAACGACTCTTTCAATCGTGGAGATACAAGCTTTATTGACTCTTCTGACGACGACGAAGACGCCGAGGAGCATCCTGTTCACGAAGTTCCGCAGAAGCATGAGGCGACCAGAAGGACTCTGTCGATTTCATCTGCCCGAAAGAATAACAAACCTCGCAACGGGGCGGTCGTTGACCCCACGGAAGACCTTCCTGAGCTTCCTGGCGATTCAGCCCCACAAGTCAGTAACGTGGCAGGCACATCGTCACGGCCTGAGTCCAAGTCCCAAAAGAGGTTCTCAAACCTGTTTTCGATGTATGGCTACGATAGTGACGACTCGGACGATCTCCCATTGCAAAGGCAGTCCCCTCTTCTCAGAATCAGTTCCCACAGTCGCAGTCTTAGACGGACAGGCGACTTGCGAAGGTATCTATCCGAGATGCCAGATGAGCATCAACTGAGTCCGCCTCCGCAAACATTGGGCCGGTCCCCGGAATCCATGACGCGCGGGACGACCGCTTCCACCGTGGACCCGGAGCCTGATTTCTCGGGCTTTTCGGACAGAGACGAATCTGAGGATTATCTGAACAACTCTTCCACCGTGGGCCTCGTACATGCCAACAGAACCCGCTATTATCGAGCAATTGACGACGACATAACGAGAAGGGAGACACGCCCTTCCATGTCTCACGCTGCATCTGGGTCGAGCGTCGACAGAAGCCGGAGACCGAGTCACTCTTCTATTGGCGATGTTTCTGTCCCTCCACTTCCTGTCCTCTCCCATCGAAGGCCGAGTTCCTCATCTGTGCGGGACGTACAGCAGCACCAGCAGCCACTTGCATCGCCCGCAATCCAGGACGCGAAGCTCGGCATGCAGATTGGCAGAATACCATCTCGCACAGAGGACTTGAGGCCTACTAGTAGCCTACCACAGGGAGGGTCGGTCAACCCTATGCCTCGATTCGGAACGCCGTCGGTCGTGCGGGATTCCGAAGAGAAAGCCAGGCTCAATGTCCAGAATCTCTCGCGGTCAAACACGCCTCTACCAACTCCAATCGAAAGAGGCAGAAGTTCGCCGCAGACATTCCTTCAGCACCAGCGCCAAAGACTGCGCTCGTCGTCGGACGTGGCAAGGACCAGAAAGAATACCGGGGCCAGCATTCTTGAGCAGACACGGAAGGCTCGCCCTACGCCTACGCCCACGCCGTCAACGCCTCGCGCCGAGGAGAAGTGGGAGTCGCCTGGAATTGGAATCAGGACAACATCTTTGTCTTCGGCTGCAGATTTCGGTGAAGAGGGCTGGGGTCGGATGTCCATTGAGCCTTTCAGGAAGAAAAGCTTGAATGGAAGTGTTGTCCCGCAGTCGGAAAGGGTGGATGTTGCCGCTCCTGCTCCGGCAACCATCTACGCGGACGACGATTTTGATCATGAGCAACAACGGCCAGAAATCGGACACGACAAGGAGCAGATTGTTGGAGCTGGTCTTTCTGAAGATGAAGACGATGATGCCGCTCTCCCACCGCCGGATATCTCCCGACGTCGTCAGCTCGGGAACAATGACCAGGGCACAACAAGACCGGACGTCTCGCGGAGCACGTCTCGCGTTGGCGGTCGCGCCGGTGGTCAAGGTAAGGGAATTGATCGATTAGAATCGCTGGTTCGAGACCAACACGAGCTTGCGCAAACGACGCAGACGCAGAAGAAACGGGCCAGAGCGAAGAGTGTCTTCGGACGGCTCTTACGACAATAATGATGATGGTAATGATGATTTAATCAGAGCACTGTATGAACGGGGTTTCAATGTCAGATGTCTATGTCTATATCTATGTACAGTCAACACCGGAGGCACCCCGGGGTGAGTAACAGGGTCTGTACGGTTAGGTGGCAACGAGAAATACCTATGTATGTATATACATTTCTAACAAGTCAATACACGATTCGATTGTGCCAGTCACGCTCGGGAGTCTTCTGCTTTTTTCTTTCTTGGAATCTGTCTCCCTCTGTTCTCAGCGCCCAGACGAGGAATGGGAAGCCAAGTGCCGCAATACCGGGTGTCCAAACAGATCTGCGAGCCGTGCAGCATATGGTACGAATAAAGAAACAGACGTAAGAAGTGGTATATTCGACTCTACTCACGCACGTCGCTTGCTCATATATACAGCCTCGACGATATGTATCTGGAAATGCTTCAGCATGTGAGGCGGAGTATAACGTCACCGACAACGCCCTTCTCCTCGTGGTCGGGCGTCAACAGACCTCCTTGCTCGGCATGAAATTCGAGTAGAACATTCTGGGCGACGGCTCACAGACCGTGAGTCACTCAAGGCTTGCCCTTGCTCCCGCAGTCGTTCCTGGCCTGTCTGCTCGGTCGATGCCGGTCTACAACTGATGTCGATATCTCTTTATTCATAGCCAAGTCGAACTTGCTGTGCTTCTCGGCTCCGTGTCATGAAAATTATGCCCTTGTTCTTTTGTCGTCTCCATCCATGGCCTTGCCTTTCGCAGTCCTCAGCCGAACATGCTCGCCCCGCCACTGCTGACAGCCTCAATCTCTTCCTCTGACCATTGCGTGCGCCAAAATCTCTTGGGCAACTCATTCCTGTCGAAGTATTCGCCATCCTTGGGCTGCACGGGTCCAAGTGACCGACCTGCTGTGCCGCCCACAGCGCCGTATGTCATCGGGCCGGAGGTTGCGGCTTGGAAGGGCGACGCGGAGACAGAACCGCCGCCGCCGTTGCCGTTCCCTCCTTTTAGGGGGCCGTGTTGCTGGGCTTTGGAGCGGTATTGAGCGAAGCTGTCAGGCAGTTCGTGTGTAGGTGAAGCGGGATGAGCGTGAGGGGTGTGGTCTACGGATTCTGCGGAGTGTTAGAAGCGCCGGATCATTCCTCAAGGGCAGGAATACGTACTGGGTGGTGTCCGCTTGCCGATGAAT
Source organism: Vermiconidia calcicola (assembly GCA_035928285.1). Taxonomy (NCBI): domain Eukaryota; kingdom Fungi; phylum Ascomycota; class Dothideomycetes; order Mycosphaerellales; family Extremaceae; genus Vermiconidia; species Vermiconidia calcicola. The sequence goes on from JAXLQG010000006.1 coordinate 401,930, forward strand.
TTGATCAAGGGGACCCGTTGCTGGGTTGCTCGGAGAATGAAAGAGGGCCGCATCGTTAGAGGAGGAGGTGGTAGAGAGCTGGAGAAGGTGGGATGAGGCCTGTTCGGGGGATTATATGCCTATTGCCTCTCCGCGAGGTAGATTGCTTCTTGCAAGATCAAGTGTCTCGTGGTAGGGTTGAAAGTCGAGAAATATTGGGTGTTTCGGTAGGTGCAGCTGAAGAAGCTAGCTCGGACAGACCGCAGAGTAGGTAGTACTGGTATTATTTCTTTTCGCCCTCACCCGTGTCTCTGTATGTGCCTTTTGCGCGGCGTGGTTCGGCCGAGGTAGCCAGTGGAGCTTTCGGGCTGCAGGTCCAGACGAGATCGAGAGGGAGAGGGAGAGGGAGAGGTGCGGATGGAAGCAATCTCAGGCTCGAAGGTGGTGTCGGGCGTGGGGAGGTAGCTTGGAAATTGTGCTGGTAGCTTTCAACTTCTATCCGAAAATTGCCCAAAGAAGCAATTCTACGAGGGTTTAGCTTAGCGATACTCCGGTGTGAATGGGTGTGGAAGGGCGCAACGACGGGCAGTTGTGGGCGAGGAATAAGTACCGGGTGTTAGGTGGCTTTAGTTACCTCCCTTGCCTCGTACCTAAGGCACAAGTGAAAGCCGTCGGAGCTCGGCGCTGCGGAATGAATTGCATCACTTGATTTTCTCCCTGCCATATTTGTTTCATGCGCGAGTATCTGCCTGGTACGCATTTTTGACGTGTCTCTGATACAACAAAACCAGTCTGGAGTGAGAGGTGTGGTGTGACTGATCAGACAAGCACACCTGATGGTTGTTCCTGGTTATGTCTGAATGTTACTGAGGGTTGTGCACAGCTGCACAAAGATTTCACCTGGGACAAGAGCAGATTCATCCCAGCCTCCAGCCTCCACGCACAATCAATCCCCGACAAACTCACATACACATCGGCCAGATGATGCATCTCATGACTAGCATACCAAATCTTATCATCAGCATCCAAATCTCACACGGTTGATCCACTATCAGTTGGCGTATTTACACAGTACTTACCTGGTTTGGCCTACCGACATGCATGAGTTTGCCTTGTATGGTCAGGTCACCAAAGATGACCACCATCGCATGCTCCAACAACTAGCTGGCTACACCCGGATGCAGCCACAAGATGTCGTTGAGATCCACTTGATTTTCAAGGCTCGTCAACCGCCGGGGTTGGATAATGTCCCTTCGGCCGGTGGTTCTCAAGGGATAATGCAGCCAGAGGCTCAGAAAGTCAGGGCTATGCTTAATGCTGGCCTTTACTATGTTCAACTGGTCGGCGAAGTGATGCAGAATGAACCGAGGAATACAACAAATGGCGATATAAGCATGACCGATGGCAATGGTGAGCCGGACAACTCAACGATCAAGTGGACATTCGAATTCAAAGACACCCCGGATCCTGGCAAACAAGCAATTAGTTCCAGACTCATCTACAGAATACCCTTCGAAGCGGGAGACTTTGTCGAGTTTCTCAATGCCTTTGGCTATGAGTATGGCTTCCCATCCTTGTTGTAAGTCGAGGCTGACAAGTATTTCCCAGATATGTGTCTCGTTACATGCTGGTGGGATCAAACTTTTATGATCAGGACACCACGCTCTTTGTACACAAAGTTGTTCAACTCCCACAAGTACCTGCGAACAAGGCCATCAGTGACGTATCCTTTCTTTCAGACATCTCCAAGCTCCAGGACTTTGATGGATCGGGCGGATACGTGGTTCAAGCCTCGATTGATGTGGTCGATGGCAATCACCCCGAGCTCAAGGACAGGGCAACTAGGCAGCTGCTGGCACACAAAGAGGCGTTGAAGCAGGCAGTTGACTTGACACCAGCTGATAGATTGGCTTTGGATACGCGATTGCCTTCGGTAGTCCGTAGGTAGACCTTTGTGGCCTGCGTCCGGGAGAGCAGCCTCGCAGGGAACGCATACCGATGACTAATCAAATTGCACGTGATGTCTGATGATGTCCATGGAAACGCGGTCAGACGCGTTCAATCCGAGAAATCAATCCATTCTTCATGCAACCACTTAATTTCCAAACAACCACCCTTTGCATGCGGCCTGTCCACCTCGTAATCACCAAATCTGGCCTTCCGTCTATCGATCTATGCACTGGGTCAGCAGCCTCGATCACTGCGTCCTCAACGTCCCGGTCGGCTTCATGCCCGACCTAGATTCTTCGCAATGAAACGATCAGCTCCGTCTTCCAAAGGCTCAATATCACCCCCAACTGTAAAGCGCAAGATCGAGTCTACGACGAACAGTACAGCTCACTGTGCCCCTGCGTTGATTTTACTAATCAATTCCAGGTAAGGCGGTCGCAAGCTTCTTCAAACCCACTTCGCAAAAAGAACCCGAAAAGTTGGTATGGCGGACTGTCAATAACAGCCTGATCGTCGGCCGATACGACCCCTCGATTGTACCGCCACAGTCTCGGACGCTGCCTGTGAAGATTGCCGCCTTCGATTTGGACGACACACTAATTGTGCCTAACACCGGAAGTAAATGGGCCCGCTCAGCAACGAGTTGGAAATGGTGGGACCCATCGGTGCCTGGACGGTTGAAGCAACTCTACGATGAAGGCTACCTTGTGATTGTTCTGAGCAATCAAGGTAATATCAGCCTTAAGGACAATCCAAAGTCGCTACAGAGAGACACCGCAAGCCTCAACAATCTCAAACAACAAGTCGGCTCTATCTTTCGACAGCTTGATCTTCCCGTCAGTCTCTATGCTGCGACAGGTCAAGATCGGTACCGGAAGCCCAGAGTAGGCATGTGGGAGGAGATGCTTGAAGACTACGACCTCCTAGCGGAAGGAGCCGTTGATATGGCAAATTCATTTTACATTGGTGATGCGGCTGGGAGAGAGAAAACAGATCGGAGACGCAAAGATCATGCAACGTCGGACAGGTGAGTGTACTCAGCGGGTAGGGTTCCATGAATGGCTCTGATTACTTTCTAGAGATCTGGCCGCCAATATTGGCATCAGATTTCTGACCCCAGAAGAGTACTTTCGCAACGAATCAACAGAGGCATACGAACACGTTTTCGTGCCTGCAAAAGTTCTTGAGGAACCCCGAGCTCAAGACGCCACCACGCCCGCTCCATTCACGAAAAAGAGCCCTCAAGAACTAGTGATTTTCTGCGGCTCACCTGGGGCTGGGAAAAGCACGTTCTACTGGGATGTCCTGCAGCCCCTTGGCTATGAGAGGGTAAACCAAGACATCCTCAAAACGGTATGTGCTTCTATGCCTCTCTAGCCACATCCATCTCAAACACATCCATCCCCATTGCCTATGAGGATTCAGAGTTGTTTCAGGCTGAGACATTATTTTCTGTGCAGCGCGACAAATGTATCAAGAAAGCGAAGGAGCTGTTGGACGCCGGCAGGTCGGTGGCTGTAGGTACGTGTGACGTTCATTGCTCAGAACCTGTTCCTCGTTGCGGTCAAGATTGATATCGCCTTCTATCCCCGTCTCTTCTTATCTGTGGTGACACCTTTCAAGAACGGGCCGAGCCTGACTCTTTCTTGTCCACCATTGCTGGCAGCGCAAGTCTGGCCCCCGACTCGGCCACCCCAGCATGTCAAATGCTGCACGACACTCACCCTGCATCCTGTCCCTCCCCCGCCTCGGTTCTCCCCAGTCTCGCACCTACGCGATCACATGCTTGGTGTCTCGTTCTTAGACGTGCATTGTCAAGCGAACCGTACACCCCCTGTTTTGTGTTCCCATTTTCATGTGATGTGTCAGAACATGAGTCACGATCTTCTCTACCATAGTGCCTCTTTGCTAACCGCGTACAATGACAGATAACACGAACGCTGACGTCGAGACTCGAAGATATTGGGTCAATATCGCTCGCGAGTACAATGTGCCTATCCGGTGTGTCCGATTTACTGCATCATCCCGCCTTGCCGAACACAATGACGCCGTTAGAGCGTTGAATCCAGAGATAGTATGTATACCTTGGACGGAGACAGGCTGGAAACGGTTTGGACACCGCTCCTAGCGAAGCCTACTCAGCACGTATCCAGAATGCTAACCGAGTGTTCTGCGCGATCATAGATGAACCCAGAAAAGCGCACAATGCTCCCTGGCATTGCATTCCGGTCGTTTGTGCAGAGATTGCAGGAGCCGACCTTGAAGGAAGGGTTCGAGGAGATTTACAAGGTTGGTTTTGAGGTATGTCCACGAACCGAGTGTCAGTCCGACCGACGGAATCGAACTCTGACCATGGGTTCTCGAAACACAGTTCAAAGGTACGGAAGAGCAAAAGAAACTCTGGTCGCGATATTGGGTGTCCAAATTCTCGACATAAACACGCAAACGTCCCTCCACTATCCGTCATTCTCTCGGAGACTCTCGCCCTTATGATTGGATATTCACACGACAATATCGCAGCCTGAAGGCGACTGTTCTGCAGATGATGCTATGCTCCGGACATTCTCTCGACAGTGAGATTAAGTTCGCAAGCTGGGGATTCTGCGTGGCTGCAACCAGAGGCCGCCCACTTCAGAAGACGAGGGCCTGTTACGTCTACAGTCTTTCGCTCACAGCTTCCCGTGCCTACAGTACATCCGTATTCAACTCAACATCGTTACATATTGATGCTACGACGTGCTCGAACCCGAGATACTGAACACCGTCCAGATCCAAGGGTCCGTGCATCTTGAGATCTGTCACCCGTCTCGCCGTTCAAGCGTATCTTGGATACCGCTCAACAGGCTTTCGTCCGTGCACCAGAGCCCCGAACCAGAGAGCCGGTACGACGGGAAAATTTCGCAAGAACTGGCAAGCGCAAAGAAGGTCTCTGTGGAAAACTTGGTCTTGGGTTCCTGTCTATCTAATGTTCTTGGCCGGTCTTATTCTTGTGCGCGTGCGAGGGAAGGAATTTTACCGAAGAAACGCCAGCATGGTCTTCTCGCAAAGGTGAGATAACATAGCGGTTGCTGAATTGGAGGACAGACAAGCGAGACGCGTTATCCGGAACAGTATGGATTACATTACATTGTACTAGTGTTGACGAGATACTGGAGGCTAGATAGTGATAGTCTCGCCGCAGATTCTCTGATCCTGTATTACCTTGGAAGGATTAGGCGAGCAGAGCAGCACGGTCCAGGTGCTGACGGGCTTGGTGTGAACATGCCGGCGTCCTGGCCTCAGGCAAGTAGTGCAATATGTACCCAGGCAGTAAACCCTACTACGGTCGTCAGTCACATCTCTACTTGTGCACGCCCATGGCCAACGTGATGTGCTGTATCAGAGCAACTCTCCCTACCTTATTTCCCAGAACATGAAACGATGATGGCGTTTCTGGAATTCTTCACCAGGGTTCAAGTTTCCTTCGCAATGACCTCAGCGTGGTTCGTGCGCGATCGCATCCCAATTTTCGGGATTGTTGGTTACCATGTGGCCGCACAGGCCTGATAACGGTCGTTGCAAGATGAGATCGCAAACAGATCTGGTAGAGTCAGTAGGAGCCAGCCAGCCAGCCACCAGCAACGTTTTGATACGACATGCATTGCAAGATAGAATGCTGAAAGGGTGTTTCTTTTCTTCATACCTTTGTGATGAAGTGACGACAGCCTACTTAGTGAGCCCGAGCGCCTCAGCGCGCGGTATCTGGTAACAGGCTTGCGAGGCTGCTGGGACGGGTTGGGGATGGGCTAAAGTTGCCAGTAAATGATACTTGCAGCTTTACCCTTGTCAGGGAGTAGGGGGCCCTTGAGACTCGGAGCCCCTGGGAAAGAGCAGCCCAACATGCGCAATCAATTGCAGTCAGACTATCCGTACCTTTGCAAGACATTTCTCCCACTCCGATTGCTGGTCGCGAAATCTTTCACGCAGCATTTGTTTCATCGCCTTGGTGCTACCATGCCATGTGCTTCGGAGATACCTACGAGGGAGCTACTCTACCTAGCTTCCCTCGGCGCTCAACTCGCCCAGGATGATGCTTTGAAAGACCCCGAGTCCGCAGATATGCCCTGTACATAGTACCTCGTGCATACCGCGCCTTCACGCCAATCCACAAAGTTCGGCCCATCGTTCTGGGAGACACTATTCCGGAGTAGTTGCTGGCAAGCTCGAGATGCAGTCGCATTGCTCCGTCGAGATCGATTGGCTGCTCGGTGAAAAACACTTCGACTTGGCGACGATTGTAGTGCTTTTTCGCTAAAGACCGCTATGCCGTGACGACAGCAGGACCATTTCTGAAGCAGTTCGTCGCTAACGTAGAACCATGCCTCGGTTGCTAAACACTCCACAGAAAGGCAAAGATGACCATTAATGATTTGTGGTGGGGAAAATCATTTAGCGTTTGCCCTTGCAGGGACTATCGATTGCGGCGTCTCCAGGCTCTCCACGAGGTTTGCAAAACATTCCGAACGGCGAACATGAGGGCGTTATACTTACTCCGTATGATAAGACGAGGTAGTCGCTTGTCGAGCCAAGCATCAACATCTAAGACATGAGCACGCCATCAATGCAATACTGAAGGTATCCAGCGCCGCCCGACGCCTTGCTCTTGAGTTTGCTTGATTCCGGAACTCAAATGTTGCTAGAGCCTAAACCGGGCGTTGGTGCCGGAGATGCATAGGCTGAAGATTTCCAAGTTTGCTGCCGGGGTTTCCTGCTCATTCACGCCAGGGTACAGTGATAGGGTACAGCGACGGTAGTTTCGAGTATGGGTGCAGCTCCCAGGACCCTTGTCGACAGCATAAGGAAGGGCAATTGTGATGGGGATTCTCATGCGGACTTTTGCTCATCAAGGTTTAATTGTGCTGGGGAAGACGGAAAATGATGCAGATGGACAATAGCCGACCAGAACACGGGAAACCCAACAATGTCGATCACAGCTGCAAGTGACGTTAGAATGTTAGCATCGGCAGTCAAACCCAGCCACCTCTAACTCCTACACTCTCGGTATGAATGGTCGGATAACACCTGTCACTGACGGACATTGTGACAGGAAAATAGAAACTTGATCCCAAAGAAGCATTTTGTCTTGGTCATGAAGTGCGGAAAATTTGTCGTTCTGCGTCTGAAGACTTGGAAGTATGCTCTGTGCCTTCCTACGAACCTCTGCTTCTGGTCGCGTGTTGATACTTGTAGCAAGAGGCCTCTCTCGGGGAAATGCTATAAGACAAAGCGAATAGAGTTGCTAGACAGAACTGAACATACCGGAGAACGCTGTAAAGCAGCTGAATCAGGCAGGTCGCAGGCCAGGAAATTGTAGACTACTCGTATCCGTAGCATCAATGAGATAATGCCCCCGAGTATATCTGATACCGTTCCTGCAGGCGGCTTGACAGCTCGACAGGTCCGGCAGGGTTCCTTGCATGAAGCTAGCCACGGCTAGCATTCGAAGAACGGGCGGAAGCATCAAAGCGGCACGGAAGCTGGCACAAGCGCTGTGCCGCAACGTTGCTCGCTTGCAAAGCGTTGGGAGACAGCAGCCATCCGGAATGCAAATGATGTTCTGTGCAGTCCTCTTCATGCAGTGGACTACGCCACATCACCCAGAGTCGGCCACTAAGAGGCTGAACAATAGCTGGCATTGACGAGTATACCTGTCATGAGCCGGAGGGTGTAGAGTTGCAGTGCTCCGCTGGCTTCGGGAAAGTACATGATGACACTGCTTTGCTTCTTTGTCTGTATGCGCCGGCAGTAGAAGCATGGCATGGGGAGTGAGAGGGCAGACGGATAGAGTGTAAGCCACAAAGTCATAGCGAGCCATACCTTGCAGCATCCTCGTGTTAAGGTCAGGGAGAAGCTCTCACAAAAGCCAGACATGTCGTAAAATGAGCCGGCTGCTATCTTTCTGACTCGGTGCTCTGTTACGAGGTATAGCTTCAGAACCAGCTGGTTCGAGACAAGACCCTAAATTTATTCTTCGCCCAGTCTCTTAGACACCGCGCTCATTCTGTCCACCAGCAGACAATTGTGTGATTGGGCACCTAGGGCGGCCGAAGGGAGGAGTTCGGAGGGCAGCGAGAAAGAGAAGGTGAGTACGCCGTACCACAGTAGAGAGTAGTGGCTGCATGGTGTCGTGAGTGGCGCTTTTTGTCCATCAAGGCATATGACTCCTGGAGGTCTTTGGGTGGTAACTGTACTCGTCGTAGCTGGGCTCGCGGGGAGGCCATGCGGTACTACTGTGGTAGGTGGTCCGTGAGAAGAAGGGACCAGGGTTGGTGCTACCCTAGTCACCCTACCGTGCCTGGCTTGCTGGTTCGCCTGGCAAGGGTCCTGGCGAGGGTCCATCGGTGGTACTCCGTAGAGGGTGAGAGGTTGTTGGTGGGCGGCGGAGAGGTGGATTCGCAAAGAATGGAGGAAGAGCCTGCAGTGCCTGCAAAAGCCTTTCACCAGGTGTGGCCTGTGGCCTGCGCAGGAGTGGCAGAGTGGCAGGGATTACTACCTTATTTCTGAGAGATTCTCAACCCAGCAGCTCCACGGCACACAAGTTTTTACACTACACCTGACACACCTCGCTGCCTCTTGCTGCTCGCTATTGACAACTCACACAGCATCGCTCAGGCCTGTCCATCTGATTTAGACAAATCGACAAATCCTGTCTCTCTTCTCTTTCATACTGCCGCTCACCCTCATTCGTACACATGGCGCTCAACTGATGGAACACTAACCAACCCAGATCCTATCTGTGACTGGTCTCGTCTGGCGACCGCAAAAACCTGGACCAACTACTGTCCTGTCGTCCACGTCCACCCAGCTTGGGGCCTCAAACACAGACAAACAACACCTGCAAAACCATTCACCACTACTAGTATCGTCACCTCAACTGTCACCAGCCATCATGCGCGCTGTCGTCCGACTGTGACCGATCCGGGCCATCCCCCGTCTCAGTCCCCCTTCGATTCTTGCATACACCTTCTTGGGGTTTATTCATACCCCGGACAATCGCTCGATTTACATCACTAAGATTAATACTATCGACCTCAAAAGACCAGCATGGAAAATCTACTGTCATATTTCTTCGACGCAGCTGCGCCCGGCGTTGCTCGGTCTCCCACCTCGTCGACTAATCTCTCTTCGCCAACCACGTCCACCTTCTCCAAAGGTCATTCTTCGCGTGGCTCCGGTTCGTCCATCACCTCCTCGCCGATCCCTCGAGAGTCGCTCGACATGTATGCGGGCCCGAAGAGATTGGAGGATGTAACAGAAGAACCACAAGAAAGAGATGAATTCGAGGGCTACACTCTGGTCGATGACAGCAGAACCTATGATTTCCCAGACTATGACAAGGCTTTCTCAGATTATCATGGTCAACCTTCTCCACCAAGCTCACCTGTACAACCTGAATGGTCGCTAGGAGACACCGATGCCTGGTCTTCGACATCTTCCGGCTTTCGATTCTCCAAACGACGTCGATCCATGGAGCAAGCTCCTACTGTTGCGCCTGCCAATCCGAAACGTCTCAGCAGTAAACTTGGGTCGATGAGAAGACGATGGAGAAACAGATCGGCTGTGGAACCGAGACTGTCCATCATCACCCATCTTAACTCGCCAGCATCCCGTTCGGACTCCATTAGCTCCTCGCAGATACTGAGTCCTGCATTGAGCGCAATCTCCAAGCATGAAAGCCTACTGCCTTCGTCTCCAGCAGTACAGCGTGCGAGTCAGACCTCGCTAGAGCTGGAAACAGAACCGATCCCCATTGAGCAAACACCCGAGGAAGATGAGGAAGAGCAAGTTCAAGCGACCACACCCTTGCTGCCGCCGGTACTTGCAGAAATCTGCAAGAAGGAGGAACCTATACAGTCTCCTCTTCAGTCGCCTTCAATTGCGCCGACATCTGCGATCATGAGTTCACGGACCTCAATGGACACGTCCTTGTCGTGTCTCCCGTCGCCACCACTATCAACCAAACCGTCCATGGTATCGATGCATAACAGATCTCGGACTAATACAATGACTGGCTGTCCAATACTAGACATTCCACCATTGCAACTCCTGGATGATGTTGCTGATCTATGGGCTGTTCGACTCGGGCATGCGAACTTCACCATCCATCCTGAGCCATACACTCCAGAGACCTTTGACCTGGACTCATACACAGAGTTTCGCAACAATTGGGATCATGCCCGGACTAACTATGCTAAGCATATTACGCGCACTGCCGAGCATTATGGATCGACGTCCAAGGTCTTCAAGTTGACCGAGGACAAGTGGTCTTCTATCGATGATGTTTGGAAGCGACACCACAACCTGATGAGGACTGCCCTTGCTCCAACCCTGGCGCGTCTGAGTGATGGTGATTCGGAGATGCAGGAATCTACAGCATCGAGCGTGGTCCTTGAGAAACCACTCACCAAAGTTATACTCCCTGTCATTGACGACAAGAGCGGCAAATTCCCCGAACTCGGCGACGGTGAGATTGTAGGGCCAATGTCCGTCGCCCGACCTCGAGCTTTGACACATCCTAGCAGAGGAAGCGACTGGCGCAACCCAACTCCTTCATCGCAGAAACGCAATCTCATTCAAATTCTCACCGACATTTTCCACAAATAAACTGTACAGTCCCAACGACTATTATCTGTATACAAAATTTCCTTACCTTGTACAAACTTCTTCGGATCACGGAACCAGATACAGGGATACTTGGCGTTATCGAGACCATAGAAAAGGCCACCTTCCGGATGGGAGAAGCCATCAGTACTATTTACTACGAATCTCGGTAACTCGACGTTACTACTACGACCTTTACGACATTCCTTCTACATGAAGCTCAATACCAGATGATCATGACTTGCAACTTCAGCACAGCGAAGCGATTATACATTCCTTTGGCGGTAGAGACGAGACGCTTTTTCGGTCTTGCAATTGGCGATTGTTTTCAAGACACGATACAAGTTGTCGTTACTTATGGCGGCTATATACACTGGCATTTCCGACTCGCGAGAGTTGGCAGTTGTATGTAGCGCAGTCGGTTGGTTATGGAAGGGGGAGGCGGATCAATAAGATAGAGCTGATGAGGGTGATACTCATAGAAATGCAAAACTGTTGAAACCCAAAAGATCTTTGTCCCCTTTTCTGCTTTCTCTTCAATGCATGTGGTTTTGCCATCGACGGTGTCAACTGCATCCTCTTCGACCTGCACGTCGATCCATATCGTTGATCCACGCCGCGTACCTGATGATCATCGATCAACGGATGGCCACTGAGTTGGGATAGCGCAATTTGGGACGAGTACCGCGGCCACCGCCGATTTCTCCATTCAACAAACAAGAACAGCATCGTCCCATCGCATCGCATCGCATCGCATCGCATCGTCTCCTCAACCTCAAGATGGTGCTTTCACTATCACTATTCACCCTCGTTGTGCTGTTCCATGTACATGTACATCTCACCTCTGCTTCTGCCCTTCATCAGGACGTCAACAAGGCCGTTGACGACCACCACCCTAGTACTCCCGCGGACTTGGACTTGGACTTGCCTGCCAGTTCGAGCTCGAGCGAGATTGAAAGGCTACTACACCTCTCCGCCGTGGTCAACACTCCCAACCGTCCACATCATGCAGTCGTCCAATGCTGGGCGCTCTCGTCGCCATTCATCACTTACCCTACTGTCGGGAAAGCTCTGGGTCTCGGCGACACAGCGAATGCGACGTATGTCGTCCTTCCACCGCACAGTGCGGAAGGCTGGCATCGACCACCGAGTCCTATGTAAGTTACTATACCATCGTACCTAGTACCTAGTACCTACCGTACTATACCATTTTGCCCTGCCCCCGAAAGTGAGGTTTTCCGGGGGGGGACGAAAAGAAAACCAGATCCAGATCCAGAACCAGAACCAGAACGCATTTAAAGAGGGACGAAGAAGGGGACACTCGGGTTGTGGGCTGTGGGCTCTGGCCAGAATTCCAGGGCTCATTACAATTTACTCGTGACCGGTGACCCCCAGTTTGCTCTAGACAGCCGTGGTATGAAAAAAAAACAGAGGCGAGGATTTTCGCTTCAAGAACTTGAAATCTGCTTGTTTGTTCGCACCACGCGCTGATTGTCTGATGTATTCTGGGATTGAAATAGGTTCTTCGTCCTCCTCGCCGGCCTAGCTCACGTCAAGACGTATCCTCCCACAACAACGAATGTCTACACCGACAGCCATACCACCGTGGACCTCGACCTCGACCTCGATGTGAGCGTGCAGGAACAACAGCAACAACAGCGGCAGCAACAACAAACTCCCCTATACGCCCAAGAACCGACAGAGTCACTGTACATCGTGTCGGGCGTCAACCCGCTCATCATCGCCGCAGACACCGACATGCGCTCACCAGGGCATTTGACCTTCTACCCGAGTGATACCGAGACCGTCGCCATGCAGATCCCGTTCAAGCATGAGAAAGTGCCCGAGCACAAAGTCCTATACGGCGGGCCATGTCGGAGATAAGAATTTGTACCTTCAAGCAATACCCTTCGAAGTTTCGTGGTAGGCAGTGTCATGTCGTACAACTTCTTAGAGGGGAAAAAAGGCAAGGCAAGAATATACTTGGTCAAAATCTATATCGTCATGCAACAGTGTTCTACTATTCACGAGGGTAATCTATCCACCAGAGCTATCTATCTAATCCCAATCACCGAACTTGCATCATACGTACCATATGGCAGGGCAGGATGGTTACATTTAATCTCGAACCCAGCATGCTCGCCCCATGAGGTAACGCCCCCATCGACGGGGCACGCGACCACCCTTCAAGTTGTTGTTGGTGGTGGTGGTGGCTTTCCATCAAGAAACCTGCTTCCTCCCCCTAAGATCGGCCATGATCTCGGTGAAAAGCTGCTTGAAAAACCCACGAGTCTCCCAGATGGGCAGAACGACCGAAATGATGGCCGACGAAAACACCCAAATGAAACTGATGACCACCCACGCCGTGAAGAATTTCTCCGAGAAGATATAATGGCTGAGGAACATGGGGATTGGGATCAAAAAGTCCATGATGAACGGCAACACAAACGACGCGATGCAGGCGAGCTTGAACGCCGAACGGAGACGGCTCGGATCGTCCTCCATCGCGGCATCCATGGACATCTGTCGCTCTTCGTCTATGCGGATCGAGCTTCGGCGCCGGCCTGCGGCCACATGCTTTTCGTCCGGAATCCCCGCAGGCGGCATGACCGGCGAAGCAGGCGACGGCGTGTCATCGTCCGACGACTTGGTGACGGAATCGTGCGCAGTGCCAGGCGTGCGAGACTCGTGTCGTCGCGCCTTTTCCGGTTCGACACCATGCAGCGCATGCTCGATGTTGATGGCGCGAGTCGTGCTCCAGTCGTAATTGTCCGGCTTGATCAGGGACACGACGACCGAGACAATCAAGCCCGTCATGATCGCGGCAAGGTTCCCTGCCAGCGTCGCGTAGTTGGAACCGGTAGACGCGAGCGTGAGTTCGCCGTAGTAGACATATGCTTCTGCGAGCCAAGCTGTGAGACCCGCAACCAAACCGCACACTGCGCCGGCAATGGCTCCTGCCCGGCTTTGTTTCTTCCACGTGACAGCAAATGCGGCAGGGAAGACGGCGCCGCCGATCAGTAGGCCCATGACCAGGAACAGCCAGCCGAGGTCGATGCCGACGACGTGCCAGATAATGGCGAAGATGGCCATGGTCATGCCGAAAACGGCGACGTTGACGTGCGCCATAAAGATAAGGTTCGCAGGGGTGGCGGTGGGCTTGACGTATGTCTTGTAGATGTCGAACGTCAGGATGGACGAGACTGCGATGAGCTCGGCGGACGCGCACGAGGTGACCGCCATGAAGAGCGTGATCAAGAGCGCAACCGCTCCATTCTTACCGAGGAGCGTGCTCGATGAGAACGCCGATGCTAGACCGGCGGAGATCTGATCGGCTGTCGGCGCATTCGGATAGGTAGGGAAGGCAGGGTTGTCCGTCAAGGCCACAGCAGCAAGGCCCAGTGTGGTTGCAAAGCCGAAAGGGATGGCGAACCAAGCCAGGCCGCCCAGGATATATGCTCGGACAGCGGTCGTAGGGCGAGAAGCGATTGCTCTTTGCCAGTAAGCTTGGTCGAGAAAGACTGTTCCACTACCGGAGCACAGTTGGATGACGCCAAAAATGAGAGCATTGTTGGACTTTAGTGTCAAGTACGACCCGTCCTGGTTTCCGGCGACTGGTCGAAGATTGGCTGCCTTCTTGAGAAGGTTGTACATCTCGGCCGGTGAACCGATGAGACTGTTCTGAGCGTAGACTTGGAACATGAAGTACAAGATGATGACCATCAAGATGAGAGTATGAGAGTAGTCGCCTGTGCTGGTCAGTACCATCGAGGCTAGCCCAAGGAAAGAACTTACATAAGAAGGTAGCACGGAGACCGCCCATCAAAACCTAGACAGTCCGTGTCAGCAGTGATCCAGTGGAAAGATCGGTGCAACTTACGTAGGCGACCACACCTAGTGGAATCAGGAAGATGGCCGCATAGACGTTCATGCCCGTCAGAGTAGTGACAACAGCAGACCCTCCAAGCAGTAATTGTGAGCCGACGAGGATATTTGTGACGAGGGCGAAGAAGATGAAGACACAATGAGCCAAGCTTCCATAGCGCACTTGAATAATCTCCAAGAAGGTATGGCAGCGAGGAGCATTCATCTTCGTCTTGCAGGCGAGGATAGAGAACATTAAAATCTGGACTGTCGCTCCCGCAGCATACTTTGACGTGTCAGCTTAAGGACTCTCCAGGAACAATACGCAACTCACCCAGAACGGCCCTGCCACACCATAGGTATATGCCACGGTGCTGCTTTGCAGTAGGGTAGCCGCCCATGTCCAAGCAGATACAATGCCCGCCGCAATGAGACCAGGTTTGATACTGCGACTTGCTGTGTTGAATTCCTCGCTTGTCCTCGTGGAGAAGTTGGTGTATCTGTTCTGCTCGAGTTAGACCTAGGTGCTAGCAGGAGGTGCTTAGATGTCATACCTGTAGCATGGATATTCCAATCATGACGGCAGTGAAGAAAAAGCCAATACCAACCACGACACCATAGCCTGCTCCCACAGGGAGGACTGTAGAGACGGAACTCGACATGGTGGTGGACGTAGGCGAGACAAGACAAACTTGCGACCGAAATGGATGTAGACAACCTCCAGATTCAAGGGAAAACAGCAAGACTTAATAGATATACGTACTCACACGCCAGCTAGGTGTTCACGATAACGGTCGACAAGCCCTTGGGCGATGCATGGCGTAGAGTGACGCACCCAGAGACTTGGGACTTCGAACATTGTCGAACATCCATTCACGGAAGGAGGAAATCTCTATTGACACTCGCAGGGTACCTTATCCGTGCTTATCTTCCTCGACCAGAAACACCAGACGATGCATCCTGTATGGCTGATGACCACGTTGTGACAGTGATCTTCGATAAATTCTGCTCTTTGGCGTCAAAATCCGATGACGAAATGCCTATGGCCTGTAGATCATCCTTGCCAAAGACTCCCTCCGCAGACCAAGCGTGAAACGGCTCCGCGGTGATCTGCGAGGCTGAAAGATAGGTTATGATAGGTTTTGGATCGATTGGATGAGATGCCGTAGATATGGGACAAGGCTATTTCCAATACGGAAGCTCGTACGGAGTAAACCTCGCCCCTTCAGTCACGTGGGTCAGACACCACTCTGAAAGATTGTTTTTCCGCTGGCTCTTGTCAAGATGGTATGCTTCCAACTTGAAGACTGAATATTGGTTTGTGGCGTACTTAGCGATAGACGGAGATAGTCGTCGGTACATCTGGCCGGCAGAGGTAGCTTGACAAAAGACGCTGACAAGAACATATTCCTCACGGAGCAAGCTTGTCCAGCCCATGAACAAACCATCGCTGGGCGAATCCTGCTTCAAGTATCTCACCACCCTTCGATCCTCCTTGCCATCAGCGACAATCCTCCTTGTGGCTTGGTGACAAGGCCGAAGTTGAGCACGACGTCGTCTCCCAGCTTTGCTTTTGGGTTAGTTAACGTCCAGTCAAACTTGCCGACTAGAACGGCCAAGAGTATTGCAAATTCTGCTCTTGCAAATCTTTCGCCAATGCAGCTCCGGACACCAGCTCCAAACGGAAGGAAAGAGTACGTGGCTGCTTCGCCCTGGAGACCACCGTGAGGATCAAACTTCGACTTGCCATTTTCTGCCTGCCGGAGGAATCGCTCAGGTTTGAATTGATCCGCATCCGGACCCCAAATGCTCTCGGAGTGATGAGTACCCCAGATGCTTGTGGCAACTTTTGTCCCAACAGGTATATGTTCGCCTAGAATGGTTGTTCCAGGCTTTGTCACCTGCCTTCTGAGGATTGGCGCTGGAGGGAATAGACGCAAAGTCTCACTGCACACGGCTGCCAGGTATGGAAGTGACTCGACGAGGGGCGCATCCACCGACTTAGTCTTGGAGTCAGGACTAGGTAAATGAGTCTGCACCTCGTGTCGCAATGTCGCTTGAATGTTCGTATGATGCGCCAGAAGATACAATGCCCATGTCGTGGCAACAGATGTAGTATCTTGACCAGCAACCATGATAGTTGCCGACTGAGCCAACAGCTCCTCGTCGGAAGGCGGATGTGGAAGTCGGAGCAGGGTTGCGATGACATCTGTGTCAGCAAAATCTCCGCCATTTTTGTCATGCCCAGCTTCTGGATCATGGGTCTCCTGGTGAGAGATGGCGACTTTTCTCGCCTGGATGAGTGGCATTGTGACGTTGTGTAGTGCCTTCTTCACCCGGTCTATTTCGAATCTTCTCTCCATCGGCAGCCTGAAGTATAGCCATTCGGGCAACAGGAATCCTAGCAGCCGATAAAAGTTTGCCCGTGAGCTTGTCGTCATTACCAGAGGTAGTAGCCTTGCAAGCTCATTATCAGGAGCCTGGGTTGCATTGACATTTATACCAAAGCCAGCAGAGGCTACGACATCGAGTGTAGTGCGCATCAGCCAGTTGTCCACGTCGATGCGACAACCCATGGCTGATTTCTCAGTTGTCCTATCAGCATGGTTCTCCAGAGCGTGCACAAGTCGGGTCGCATGAAACCAAAACTTTGGGAAAAGATTCTTGATATGCTTGAACTTGAAAGCTGGAGCCATAGATTTCCGTTGACGCTTATCACGACTGTTAGTGAATATTGGGCCATGTGGGCTCGACGCACCTTGTGCTCATCTTGATCCACAACTACAATTCCCCGACCCGTGAAATGTCCAATAAGTTTATTGGTAAGGGCAAGTTTATTGAAGTTGTAAGGCTGCAACAGCAACATGTCTTTCGTCCCTTGAGGCTTGGTGATGAGGAGTCTTTCGCCGTGGAATACTCCGAAATAGCGAATAAGGCCATTGTTTGGTGTTGACCTCATATATCGTTCCAGGTCGTAAGGTTGTGGTTCGAGCAAGAAAGTCTTCCACCATGGTCCCTGAGGAGCAAGGGGGAACGTCCGCAGAGGACTTACTTTTGGTGCCAGCCAGATGACCCACAAGGCAGCAAGGATTAGTTGTACGGGTAGCGCAGAGGACAAAAGTATAAGAGGTTGGTGGATGAAACTGTAGCCCAGGACAAATTTGACTACTAAGGCTGCTCCCAGCAGCGTAGTCAAGAAGGTTATGCCATTGTGAATGTGGATGAACTTACACGATTTAACCAAAGGAGATACGCAAAAGAATCGCACCAGAATAGGATTCATATACTCAAGACGGATGACCGCTGATCACGGGCTGTGGAGACCAGTATTACGAGGTTGCTCAGCAAACGCAGACGTTGTACAAGATTTGACGCATCCGAATGGATTACCCGCCTCGAGAGACTCGACTCAGCTGAGAAATAGCAGGGGTCAATGAACAGACAGGAATATGGCCATCCCATTCTTCGGTGCTCTCTCGTGGTATGCATCTTGCAGACAACAGGAAATAGATTGTTCGCCTATTTCGACCGTATGTCAGTTGTGGCGATTGCATCTGAGCAGCTAGGCTGAAGCAAATGACTGTCTGAAGCGGGCAACCGAGATATGGTTCTCATGTCAATCAGGTGAGCGCCATCGTGGGCATAGAAGGCGAGAGAGAGGGAGAGTTTTCAGTTTCGGCGGCAAATTGTCGTTTGCAAACGCGTCAATTAAAGCAAAGCCAGTCTGACAAAAGAATGAGTATCCAATCGATTTCGAGGAGTCAAAAAGATGTACCTCTCACTTGCGATCAGCGAGTCGAAGAAGATGTGGGAGTGAAAATTGACGTTGGAACAATGAAGCCACAAAGACGCCAAGAGATCCATTGGGTCACGTGACAGGAGGATAACTTCTCCTTTCCTGAGCCTTGTGGCCTTTTACCTCTTCCTCCTTTACCTCTTCCTGCGTGTCTGAATACCAACTTGCGTCCATTGTTACCTCCAGTACAAATGCCTCACAGACCGATCCCCTAGGGTTCCTGTTCGATCCATCCGCTCAACGTGTGAAGGATAGTCTTACTGATTACTCATGCGCCATATTACCTCTCGTATCTGACATGATCAGGCATGAAGAGTTCGGTCATCGTCCCGTGGAGAGAAAATCAAAAAACATCAGCCGTAAGCGGGCAGAAGCTGAAGAACAAGTTGCTCAGTTATGTATGGCTTGTCTATCTCAGAAGAATAGTGATTCCGGCAAGGACACAGCACTCGCCCGGCCTGCTGACACTCTTTCGGTGAAATAGGAGAGTGAATCTTCTTAAACGAGTGACTACTTATTGGGCTTTCAGTGCTTTGCTCTGTTATTAGCCCCAACACCACGTTTGCTCGCAATCATAGACTCAGTTCAGATTTAATCCCGCCTAGACAGTGCATGTCTTAACCTTGGTTTGGTCATCGGGTATCGCGGTCATCAGCTCAGACGAATGGGTTGCTTGCTCAACATGCTGGTCCATGCCATCTTTTTTGCCTCCTCCGTGGCCACCTTCACGGCCAGGCCTAAAATCCACGAAAGATGGAGAATCTTAGTGAAACTAGCTCTTTCGGCCTCCTTCTCGTCCAGGGAATTTCTGTGTGAGTTGCTTGACGTATTCTGGATTCAAGGACGTATGGGACTTGGGAAGTGTTGACGACTACTGGTACCTACGGTCATCAAGATTCGACACAAATTTATTATCCAAGCGATACAAATGTTATAAAGAGGGTAGCTGGACCACAGTTGCCAGACACTGGACACCTACATGGGTCTGCCATGATGCAGAGTCTTTCCTTCTCGAATCTCGAGACACCTTGGAGGGGATGATTGAACCTCATTGCTGACCCTGTCCAGCCTCGAGACAGCCCTTCTTCGCCAATATCCACAAGAATGGCACCATGTCTCCGTCCTCCTTTATTGACAGTACTTCAGACTCGACAATGGCGAACCCAGCTTTCTTAAGCTGTTCAATATTCGCCGCAGCATTGAAACTGCTCCAGTACATGCGAGCTCCCAACCAATCTTCATTCATGGTTCCAGGATCATCACTAACACCAAGGTTGCACAACAAAATGCCTCCAGGAGTCAGCCACGTCCAGATCTGCTGGAGCATCGCAGGTTGCTCCTCCCGAGGTAAGTGAATTATTGAATAGAAGGCCACAACAGCAGACAGCGAATCGTCTTCGAAGGTGAGTTGTGTCATGTCTTCCCGCACAAAGGTGACATTGGCCTGCGGTACATTTGTTCTAGCCAGGTCAATTTGAGCGTCAGAGATGTCGTTGGCAACCACATGCTGGAAATGGTCGGCAAGCAACCTTGTAGCTGGGATGCCTGCGCCGCAGCCCAACTCGAGCACCTTGGCCGTGGATGTATCGCCGATGTGGGAGAAGAGCTTCTCCAGAAACACCGTGCGAAGTGTTTCTTCTTCCAGAGTCCATTTCTGGTACGTTTCGGCGATTTTATTGTATCCCTCTCGAACCAGGACTTTGGCGTCAGATGTCTTGTCCATTGCGCGACTTCAAACCTGGTGCTGGCAGGCTATGTGTCCAGAATGAAATCTATTTCGATTTTCAGACAATGTGCAGCATATCAGTCACTTTGTGAGTCATAAGGGCTGCTCGAGAGGTTGCATTTCTCCAACGAGAGTAGCGGCCTCACGATCTCACGCCAATCGAGAGGCTTCCCTCGCGTCCGAGATGACTGTATCCTGTACTCGTTGTCGTCCTGAAAACCAGATGGATGACAGTGGTGTCATACGGGTGTGACGTGGGCGACATTTCCATCAACTACACCGTCCCCTAGACCAGTCCTTTATCATCGCCATCAAGTCGAGGCAGCATCAAAAGCACAAAGTCCTCTCAAGGACCGCGACAGTCTCTGAGTCTATATATCTTTAGTGCCGGATGCCACAATCATGCCCCCATCACCCCCATTGTTGAACCCCTGATTTGAGCTTTGGGCCCATCACCGCCCATCATCGCGGCTAAGTCGGCATCTAACGTTACTCGTTCGCGACGATGTGGGACATTATCATTCTCCTGCTTCATCGTGACAACACCGTATTTGCTGATGTTTCACGGATGACGCTTGAAGGACGATGAGTACCTCGGCCAAGTTGAACACACGCTATGGCTCCAAGATATCTGTGAATCTCTGGAACTGCTCTAAATCCCAGGAGTGTATGCACCGGTTTTGCTGGTGGATTCTGAACAGTCGCAAAGACCAACCCTTCCGAGCCTACGGGTCATCGACTTAGGGCCCGGTAAGCCCACCGAGCCCACCAGCCTTATCGAACGAAAACTCCGCGAAAGACCGGCTTCACCGTTCTCCACCGCCTTATGATTAATCAATGACACTCTTATTTTCTCCAGTTTCCTAACAACATATCAGACCTCCCTTTGCCTGGAGCGCGACTAACACAAAACATCTGGGCATGGTGAACGAGAAGACGCCCAGCGAGCAACCAGCATGGTCTCCTACTGCTAGCCAGGAAGACGCCGGCGCCGGCGCCGAAGCCTTTGACGAGCTACGAAATGACGACAAGAACCCAACAACCCTGTCGACGGATAAGTCCTGGAGGCACAACAAAATCGTCGAATTTCTGACCTACACGCCGACATGGTGTCGCTGGAATCCCGAAAAACCACCAGTGTTCTCGGTCTGGCATAATGTTCTCTTCGCCTTTGCAGGGGCCTTCACCGTGGGCAACCTCTACTACAACCACCCGATCCTCAACATTTTGGCGCAGGACTTTGACGTTTCTTATGTCACGGTATCCCGTATCCCGACTTTGATGCAGGCTGGCTATGCGACGGGATTGCTCTTCGTCTGCCCGCTGGGCGACTTGCTGAAGCGACGACCATTGACGCTGGGCCTGGTCCTGTTCACGGCGACCCTGTGGTAAGTTTACCCCCTTACCTCTCCATCTCTTTCTCGCATACCCGAACTGGGCCCTATATCCGGACTTCCCCTGCCCTCCCAATGCAACGCTTCGTTCCTATACAAGTAACGACTAACTCACCACTCACAGGATCGGCCTATGCCTCACACGCTCCTTCGCAGCCTTCTGCGCAATCAGCTACATCTGCGCCATCACCACGGTGATCCCACAAGTCATGCTCCCTCTCGTCGCGGAGCTTGCCCCACCCACCCAGCGCGCCATGGCCCTGAGCATCGTGACATCCGGCAACCTGCTGGGCATCGTTGTCGCGCGCATCCTCTCCGGCGTCGTGACCAACTACACGTCCTGGCGCAACATCTACTGGATCGCCCTGGCCCTGCAATACTGCGTCTTCATCGCTTTGTGGCTGTTCATGCCGGACTACCCGTCCTCCAACCCGGATGGCCTCAACTACTTCAAAATGATCGGCGGCATCATCCTGCTCTACCGCAAACACGCCGTCCTCGTCCAAGCAGGCCTGATCTCCTACTGCGTCTCCACCTGCTTCACGAGCTACTGGACGACGCTGACCTTCTTGTTGGCCGACGCCCCATACCACTACAGCCCCGTCGTCATCGGACTCTTCGGCCTGATCGGCATCGCGGGCATAGGTCTCGGGCCCTTGTACGCGAAGTTCCTCATCCAACCCTTCGCCCCGATGTTCAGCTGTGTGTTCGGTCTGGTCGCGAATCTCACGGGCGTCGTCGTGGGCACGTACACGGGCGAACACACCGTCGCCGGACCCATCATCCAAGCCTTCACGCTCGACATGGGTCTGCAGATCACCCAGGTCGCGAACCGTGCCGCGATCTCGTCGATCGAGCCCAACGCCCGGAACAGGGTCAACACCGCGTTCATGCTGCTCACGTTCACGGGCCAGTTGACCGGCACGAGTGCGGGCGCGAAGCTGTATGAAAGGGGCGGCTGGATTGCGAGTGGGAGTTTGAGTGTCGCCTTCATCGGGCTGACCTTTTTCATTTGTTTGGCTAGAGGGCCGTACGAGCAAGGCTGGATCGGCTGGACTGGCGGATGGGACGTGAGGAAGAAGAATCTTGCCGAGGCCACCAGTGGACCGATGCCCGTCGCCGTGGCGGACGTCAGGACCGATGAAGAGAAGTAAAGCTATACGGACTACTACTTGAGGGACTCCGGCATGGATAACGGAGTCGGGAGTGACGAGGAGAAGTAACGCTACACGTACTATTACTTGATGATCTTCCGCATGGCAATCGGAGTTTTGTACGGCCCGAAAACACGCCATGCTATGCGGATGTCATGATGGTCTTCAGCACGGCGATCGGAGTTTTTCGTATGACATGAAACGTCTCCAGAATGGCTACGGCTGCAGGGGAAACGATGTGCATAGATGGGCCGGTGCATATAAATGGCGCGAGGAACTCTTATGACAATTCCATGTGCTTACATTAGTAGGTAGCCATACCAGATTGCGCACGATTGTCGCATAAACAGCAGTGCCTCTCGCTAGCTTCTGGTATCGGGCGTAAGCGGAAACTGGCTATTGCAAAACGATTGTCGCCTCATTTGCTCGCGTCTTCGCCCTACTATTCACCTTACATGCAAATGCAAGGGGCACCTAGATCTATACAGTCCTCCACCATCATCACCAGATTCCGAGCGACGACAGCCGTTGTCGAGCTTCTTCTCGACAATACTTTAAGTTAGTAAACTTATCATGTCCCCCAGTCCATTCCCTAACGGCCCCAATGGGTTCAGTCAGTTTAACATTCATCACAAGATTTTCACCGAGACAGCCTTCTCCAGACCGGGAGGCCAGGATATTCGTAATAGGAACAAGAAAACTCACCAGTCCCAAAATCACCTGTCCCTCGTTCAACTCCCGACTATTCTTCTCTCCCAACCACTCTGGCTCCGTCCTGTTCAGGCCCTCCTCAATATCCACGGCATTCCCGCCTGTCACGAAGAGCGCTTTCCCGTGCGCTTTCGGATCTGCCGTGACTTGGATGATGTATTTAGCCACATCGTCCGGCGTATTCAGTGGCATGTTGTTCTTCGTCCATTCGGCGCGGACGCCAGAAAGAAGTTGCGTGTCGGTAGCCCAGGGACCTGAAATGCGTCACTCATGTCAGCTCTTCTTCCCACAATCGCATCGGCGTCCTGCTAGGGCTGAGACCCCACCACCGCCCCAGTATCCTGGAGCTGATATTGGGAGGAGGAGACAAGACGTACAAATAGCATTCACCCTCAAACCATACAACTGGGAAATGAACGGGCGCAGAGCTCTCATCAATCCTAGCGTGCCATGCTTGCTAGAAGAATAGGCGGGGAGGCCAGGTGACTCTTTGAATCCCGCGACCGAAGAGACGAGTGTGATACACTTCGGCGAGGTGATGTTCTCAGCCGTGGTGGCTTGCTTGTCGAAACTGTGCTTTTCTTTCAGGTACGCGACGGCCAGGCGGGCGAAGTACAATGTGCCGTTCAAATTGATGTCGATCACATCGGTGATGCCAGTCGGCGTCTGTCCTTCCCTCGTCAGCTCCTTCAACGTCGCAGAATAAAGACGGGTTGGATTCTGGGGCAGAACTCGCCTCCCTAACACTTTCCAGGTTCAGCTTGTCGGGCTCCCAGTACCCAGTTCGCTCCGTAACGGCCGCACAACATATTGCCATGTCAATCTGGCCATGCTTGGTGTATGCAGCATCAAACAATGACAGGAGAGATTGGTAGTCGCGGACATTGACTTTCGTATATGTCACACTGCCGGCAGATTGGGAGGTGGATTTGAGGTCTTCAGCAAGCTTCGGGCCTTTCTTGTCGTCCCAGTCGCCGAAGAAGACGTGCGCACCTGATTGGTACAGCTGCGTGACTGTTGCTGCACCGATGCCCTGAGCGCCGCCTAGAGATCACGATATAAGAAAGGAGAAAGGTTCGGTAAGGGCAATCACCGATATCAATGCGGTCCGCATACCTGTTAAGACCACGACCTTGCCATTGACTGAGCCAAGAGTAGCCTGGTCGACCTTGATCTCCGCCATGATGATCTCTGTGAGGGTAAGAAGAAGATTGTAACGTTGTTCCCAGCCTTACAGAATGACCCTTACTACTCGTGTAATGCAACCTGTATCTGGGGACAGGGATATGATCAGATGTAGAACGACATCGGCAAAGCTGCATAGTCGATAGGATAATATTTCGACCATCCCACATCACCCACATATGGGGACGCGAAAGCCCGAAAAGGTTTCCCCTTTCCCGAGCGTGCTTAGACGTGTCGGCCATGATCCGATGGGGGGATAATGGGGTTATCTCGTAGTAGCTCTCTGGCTGGGTTTGCGGTCTGTTCTCTTCGGCACTTGGAGGGGCTGCACCAGGCCGTGATTGATTGGCGAGGAATACAAAAGATGGAGAGGACAAGGCTGTAGCTTGCCCCACGACCGCCCGCGTTCTGTCAAGATGGGTTCGACCTCGTGGGGCATTTCCGCACAGTCAACCGACTTCAGGTAAACGTTGCCCATCCACGCAAGAGATTCAGAAAGTCGCAAGCGAACTTCACAGCCTTCAAGACATCCAGTCGTGGTTGTTTCATCGTCGCGGCTGCTTGCAAGCGAAATATCGCTTGCTCACTGTAATACCAGATTGCAAGAAGTCCTTCCCTTCTCACCATCCCCCACCGGAGACGGTCCGTATCCGATACCCATCATGGCCGGGCAGAAGAAGAGTATCGTGGTGACTGGTAAGTCTGCTCAGTTCGGAATGTCTAGCCTCGATTCGATATCATCTTGCAACCTGGACATGACGGCTAACAATAAGCCACACCTGCAGGCGGCGCCAGCGGTATAGGTCTTGGAATCACCCGCTCGTTCGCCGAACAAGGTGCACACGTCTCTGTGCTAGATGTCAATGCCGAGGGCACAAACATTGTCAAGGCACTATCTTCAGAGTTCTCCGATGCAAGCTTCTCATTCCATAGAGTCGACATATCGAATTGGGACGAGCTTGCCGCAGCTTTTGAGCAGATTCACCAATCTCAAGGCCGGATTGATGTTGTGATGGCGAATGCTGGGATATCCAAAGAAGGGCCGCTCATTATGGACGAGGAAAAGCCATCAAAGCCCAACCTCCCGACCCTGGATGTCAATTTGGTCGGCACTGTTTACAGTGAGTGGCTTGTCTTTCATGGCTCGTGTTCGAGACTGATTCGTTGGCAGCTGTAAAATTGGCAATCCATTATATCAAGAAGAACGCTCCCGTCAACGGCGCGATGCCGGCGTCGAGGGGATCCATCATTTGCACAGCGTCCAATGCCGGCTTATATCCATTTCCAGTTGCCCCAATCTATGCAGCCTCCAAATCTGGCGTGATTGGGCTGGTCAGGGCACTTGCACGACCCCTTGAGAAGCAAGCAATTCAAATCAATGCCCTTGCTCCGGCTGTCCTAGGTATGTGCCTCCCACATGTATTCCGCCCGAGTGGTTTTGACTGGTCCGGCAGAAACGAATATCGCGCCGAGCAAAGACCTTTTCAAGCCGATGATCATCACCCCTATGTCGACCTTGACGAGAGGAGTGCAACAGCTGGTGTCCAATCCGTTGTTGACTGGGCAGATCGCCGAGATTCACGGCAACAATGTAACATTGGCCCAGCCACCACCTTATGTGGATGAGGATACCGGCAAGAACATTGAGACGTTCTGGTCGTTGGGATATGCGTAAGGATTGCGGGCTGTTGCCAGTGACGTAAATTTGTCCCTCCAGAATCACAGTATCTTGACAATTGTATCTTGGAAAGCTTCATCCACGATGCAGCTCGTGTCCGTGCTGAGTTCGAGAAGTGCACCGAGCAGAATTGCTCGATACGACATCATGACCTTCAGATCACGCAGTCCCGAATGATCGACGGCTTCCGGAATATCACTGCGTGGCGCCGGAGAGTACAAAACCGGCTGCACTGGACGTTCGACCGTAGCTTCCTGTATCATCAACAGGGCGGCGCAGATGGTGTCTTCCTTATTACGGCGTCGGAGCCAGTCATCAACAAGATACAGAGATGCCAGCAGCTTGTCCTTGAATTGTTTCACATCGTCCATCAGGAGTTTCCCCAATTTCCTCTCGTCCGTAATCGGGGCCTTGACCCATTCGCAGCACGACCGAATGATTTCCGCGCCGTATACAAGATCATTCTCGGTTTCACGAAAGTCGCTGTGCATACTGTTCGTGCACCAACCGGCACCTGGCGGGTCTTCAATCCATGAAGAACTTGAATGATGGCGAGCGCGAGCGCCGAGAAGATAAAAAACATAAGCATCCATCGGGATTTCCAGGAATGTGCCACCGTACGTGCGGACCACGCCACTAATCTCAGTGATCACTTCAGCTGGCGACTTACGCCATGCAGGGATGAGGTGGGCGATAGTATGCATTGCTGTTCGAAGACGGAGAAGCTTCGAGGGAAAGGCACGAACCAATGAAGGTACCGAAGTGAAGAAAAGCAAAAAGTGAATGTAGCCATGAGCACGCCTCGCACCATAAGAACCTCGTCCTCTAAACAAGATGGACAGAGGATGGTCGTTCAAGTGTTGGTGTGTGCAATGCGACGTTAGTTTTTGCAGCAACACTCCGAAGTTGAGTTCCATTAGCCCTTCAGTCACGGCATAACCTAGATAACGGCACTTCAGAAGCCCATGGGAGAGGTCGAGCATGCCGGCGGTCTCCATGACTCCGACACTGTGTAGACCCCTAATACCAGTGACTGGCCGATGATCTGCACCGGACTTCTTGGAGTGACCGCCTCGGTAATGGGGAGTTTCGCGGTAAATTTCGTACATGGCGACAGATCCTAGCACGGGATGGTCGCGAAACGTGAGCTGCGACGATTTGCCAACGACCGTAACAAAGCGGCTGCCAGGGCGTTGTTCAACGATGCAGTTGTCATCGGCGATTGCTGCCAGATGTGAGAGAAACCTTACAGAGCCTGCGGCGGGTGCTGCTGATATGTCGACGGGGAGACTGTCAGTCTGGCGAGCGACAAGTGACCAAAGACAAGGCCTTGAAATCCCCAGCTCCACGAGCAGTCTGAGCCACGAAGCAGATGACTCGCTCTTGCCCGCGGACGGATCGAATTTGCTGCAGCAGGCATGATCAGGGGAATCCTTATTGACGCGATGAATTCTATTCTCACTCCCAATGGAAGGGACGAAAACAACTGTGCGCAAAGAGAACTCGGTGAAGTCAAAACGAGAGCTGGAGCTTTTGGCGTAAGGACCTACAGCAACCTTGCTCGCCTTGATGCGACCAGGCCCAGCCGCAAGAAGCCCTTGAAATACGGTAATGCAAGCAATAAGCAGAGCCAAGGCGCCGATGGCAGCGGTAAAGGCAAAGTTCAATGGATCCCAGTTGAACTTGGTGGTTGCGTCAAGTAAGTCTTGTAACAAGGCTCGACTGGCATTGACTTCGGTGACCAGAGCTCGAAGAAGACATTCTGTCGTATTGTCTGGACATATTGACATAGTGGCAGCCTTGAGCTGAAGCTATGAGGTTGGTGTTGGCCCATTATCCTGTCCGCGTCATTGGGCAGTCCGAAACCCGAGGTCGGGGTTCATTCGGGTTCGAAAAGATGGGAAACGAAGTGGTCGTAGCACAGCGAGTCGGATTGAGCCCAGGAGATCAGTCCTGTACTGAAGTCGACGTGGTGCCCGTGGATCATGGTTTCCGAGCTGCGGCCGAGAGGGAGTCCGAGTGTGAGATGCGTTTGAGTTAGGCTGGTGAGGCCACCACGACGAGGATCGTTCCGCAGCTTGGGGTCTCCTTTTGGCCGGCGTATCAGGGTCGAGGTGGAATCAGCTGAGGTGGTGAGGGTGGGATTTGGCGCCTCTTCAACCCCTGTCGAGCCTGTCCCGCCTGTAACTCCACCCCTAACGTAGTTGTAGCTTTCCCCGGATGGAGGAGCCTCGGTTGATGATTGCGATCGCTGCCCTCAAGCACAGGATATCAATTGCTCCAGGTCCCCCGTTGGACGTACTTCTCTGCGTTCCTTGACTGTTATGACTGTCTATCTCTCTGTATTTATATCCTGTACCAATAACAACTATCACAACTGACCCGTTATGTCCTCATAATCGCACCCAGTCGACCGCCATGTCGTCCCCGAAATCCCGTCTGGCCAACTTGGTCGGGCACTTCCTTCCTTCCTCGTCCTCTTCTTCTGAAGGCAAATCCATCGACAATCTGGTAATCGACGGCCACAAGATAGGTACTTCATCGTGGTACAATCACCACACTCTTTCTCCTTGCTTTTTTCTTCCTCGCGCAGCGGCCATCGAACCCAATGCGCCGGCAATTTACCACCGAACCTCGAACAACAAGATCCTGCGGCGGACGTATATCGAGTTCGCTGATCGCGCTCGAGGATTCGCATATTATGTTAAGAAGAAGGGATACAAGAGGGTCGGGATCTTGTGCACAAATACACCCGCTTTCCTCGAGGCCATCTATGGCATTGGCGGAGCAGGCGCGATCAACATCGCCATCAATTATCGACTGAAGAAGGACGATATCGCATATATATTCGATCATGCAGAAGCAGATGCGATCATAGTGGATGCCGAGTTTCTCGATCTTCTCGACGATTACAGGGAGAAACATCCCGACGTGCCCATAATCATCGACTCCGACACCGACGCCGTGGAAGGACAGCTATGCGGACCCTTCGACGAAGCCGTGCTGGAAGGTCTTCAGTATGATCACGAGCATGGTGCTCACGGCTGGGAAGGCCTCGAAGCACAGGCGCCCAACGAGCTTGCGGTCAATGCACTGGCATATACATCTGGGACGACTTCCCGACCCAAAGGTGTCGAATACACCCACCGGAGCTGCTATCTGGCAGCCCTGGGTAATGTTATCGAATCAGGCCTCGCGTATCATGACGGAGACCGGTGCAAATATCTGTGGACGTTACCCATGTTCCACGCCATGGGCTGGACATTTCCTTGGGCGGTGACGGCGGCTAGAGGGACACATTATTGTCTGCGAAAGATTGATTACCCCGAGATATGGAGGTTGCTGAAAGACGAGGGTATCACGCATTACTGCGCTGCGCCAACAGTGAACACTCTGCTCTGCGCAGACTCCAATGCAGCCCAACTGCCAAAGCCAGTGCGGGTGACGGTCGCCGCCAGTCCACCTACAGCCCATCTGTTCGAGCAGATGACCAATCTCAATTTGCAACCAGTGCATGTCTATGGACTGACCGAGACATATGGTCCGATCACGAAAGGATACATGATGCCTGAATGGAACCAATTGCCCAATGTCAAGGACAAGTATGCCAAGATGGCTCGTCAAGGACATGGGTTCGTTACTTCCTTACCTTGCCGCGTGATCAAAACCGAGGTACCAGAAGGGACCATCGTGGATGTCGAGAAGAACGGCAAAGAAATTGGTGAAATAGTCTTTATCGGCAATATTTGTGCAAGAGGGTATCATAGAGACGCAGAAGCAACCAGGAAGTTGTTTGCGGGTGGCGTTTTACATTCGGGTGACTTGGCTGTATGGCATGAAGATGGTGCCATTCAGATTCTGGACAGGGCCAAAGACATCATCATCTCCGGTAAGTCTCGCTCGGTTGAGTTACTTTCAGTTCTAACAATGGGCAGGTGGTGAAAACATCTCTTCCGTCGCTCTAGAGTCCCTGCTTGTCACCCATCCTGACATGCTCGAGTGCGGCGTTGCTGCTGTCAGCGACAGCCATTGGGGGGAACGGCCAAAAGCCTTCATCACAGTCAAGCCGGGTTCGAATGTGACAGGTGAAGATATTATCAAATGGTCAAAGGAACATCCAGGAATCAGCAGGTTCATGGTCCCACGCGAGGTTGAAATCGTCCCTGAGCTGCCCAAGACGAGTACCGGCAAGATCAGGAAGAACGTCTTGAGAGAATGGGCGAAAGGGGCAAAGAGAGGAGGAGAATAGAGACCTCTGAGGATATTTTGAACATCTCATAAGTTTCTATGCCGTGATTCCCCATTGTTGACCTTGGCGCAGGAGTTGTCATGGTAGGGAATGTTGATATCTCTAATGGAACTTGCGTTCTGTGAGGATGTCCTCAAAATCACAGCCGAGTCGACCTGCAGACGCGGCTCATCTTGCCATCCTTAGCTGCGACTTGGTGTGTTGGACATCTTCGACAAGGATGACAGGTTTCGGCTAAGAGTTAGTGGCATATATCGCCGCCATCACCGCATATGACTCGAATCAAGTGGCACCTTAGGCTTACTGGGCTTTGTGGCTGCTGCCGAATCTGCATCTTGTCGGCGATCCGGAGGTTTCCAATGCCGCTAGATAAGGTAGCAGAAGCCAATGGTTTGTATAGGCGCTAGGACGTCATTGCAGGCATTCGGCAATAGTGACATTGGGGCTTGAGAACCATGTATCGACAACTAAATCGCCGTCGGAAAGGACTGGGCTGGTCCACCAGGCAAAAAGGACTGCAAAAGAAAGAGGATTTCTGGGACAGATGAGCCGCCTTGAGCCGGGGATCCCATGCGTTTTCAAGTCTATTGGCGATGAAGGCCGTCATCGACTTGTGTCAGAGGTGGTGAGAGTCGACAGAGAATACGAGGCTGATGGAATTGGCCTCACAAAAGCCATACAAGAATGCCCGTAATCTCTCTATATTGTTTGCACGGTTGCGAGCTCATCTTCCGGTGGGCGGGCATCAGCTCGTAAATGCTGTTAGAGAATAAGTAGGAAAAGATCACGTCTACCAGTCTTTTTGGTCCACAGTTATTGATATTGACACAGACTTGGAACGATACCCGGAAGATACGCCCATCATGCGCCTCGATATTCACCATCGTCCCGCGATCCAATGCACTGGGTTCGGGGGTTCTTCCATCACTGTGCGTAGATAATTCCGGTAGAAGCATCCTAGCGAAGTTGACCTCCATTTCTTCCGTATTCGAAGGACTGGTGAGGCTGTGGTGGCCGTCAAGGAGGGAGGCAACGGTTTCAGGCATTCGCAAGCAGGAGATCATAGTCAGAAGATAGGTAGCCCTTCAGGATGTGCACAGTAAACTAGTGGCCAAAGTAATACCTACCTGGTAGATCTGATATGTGTGACCGTCTGCTGATGAACCTTCCTGCACAATGGGTGATGAAGTGGCGGGCATGGATTGTGCATGAATAATACAAGGTAAGGTACCTTATACACAGTAAGGTACTTATGACTACTGGTAGTGGCCACTGATTAGGCTTGCGTCACTTAACGGGGCGAATGGCTTGGGCGCAGGCACCAACACCTAAGCAAACCCCCCGCCCATACCCGGAGGAGTGTACTAACTATAACAGCTGACTTGGCAACTGCGGAATCTGGCCTGCGCTTCCTGTTTATTACTGTGCAAGGCACAACACCGGCCTACCTTCGACGTCGGCGCCTGCTGATCATTCAACATCCCTCATCTCTACTCCGTACCTACAGTCGAAGTCCTCAGCTTTACACGCCCTATTCACCTTCCGACTCTTCTCATTCCTGCACCCGCCTCGAGCCCACCACGATACCTTCTGTCGCCTGTCACCGCGTTCCCCTCCTGCTTCTCCTATTTCACTCCCCTTGCTCTACCCTCAGATCATTCCTCCTACGGATACCACGAAGCCAGCCTCGTGCTTTCCCTTCGGGCAGACGTCCTTGTACGACCTCGGGCTGCTTCTTCGAAGTTCGTTGTCTTTGTTCACCCTGCAGAATACCGCAACCGGGAATCCTCTGAACACAACAAACCGCGTGGGCGACCGCGCAATGACTGTCTTCACTCACATCGCCGTGTTCGATATGATGCACTAAACGATTAATCTCCTATTCCATATTCACCGGACCAAACATATCTCTTTGTTGTCAAACAAACACCATTATACCTTCTATCCTATCACCTTGTCGAACGCAGGCTAAGCCCTCGAAATGGCGGACGATCTACGGTCACGATTATCTCCTATCCATACTCGTAACATGAGTACGGTGACAGTCGAATCCGACAGTTCGGATAGCTCGCCTTGCCCTGGGGACGATGAAGACACAGACTACTTCATGGCTCACGCGAATGATTCGCAATCATCGTTGGGAGCAGTCACGGCAATTCGGGACTGTGATGACGATGTCGATATCGAACAAGTCCATCGCCTATCTCCCATCTCCAAATTACCGCCAGAGATCCTTATGGCTATCGTTGCCAAATTGACCAGCACCGCCGACTTGAAAAGTTGCATGCTGGTATCTTACCACTGGGCATTGTACACTGTGGGAATACTGTGGCACAGACCGCTGTGTAATAAATGGTCGAACCTGATCAATGTCGTGGCGGCGCTGGGAAAGGGTGAAAAGAGCTATTTTCCATACCATGAAATGGTCAAAAGACTGAACTTGTCGGCAATTGCAGACAAAATCAACGATGGAACGGTACAACCGTTCATGAATTGCAAAGGAGTGGAGCGCCTCACACTGACAAATTGCTCCAAATTGACCGACTTTGGTGTGGCAGGATTGGTTGATGGGAGCAGGAAACTGCAAGCACTGGACGTGACGGACATTGATGCTTTGACAGATCGCACACTGCATGTGGTCGCTGCAAACTGTGCCAAACTTCAGGGCCTCAACATCACCAACTGTTCGAATATTACCGACGAGTCTCTGATCGAGATTGCCGAAAACTGCAGGCAGCTAAAACGACTGAAACTCAACGGTGTCGTGCGGGCGACCGATGCCTCCATTACTGCAGTGGCCAGGAACTGTCGCTCGATATTGGAAATCGACTTGGCTGGCTGTCTTTCCATCAGCTCCGAATCGGTCACTGCTCTCCTGTCGAAACTGACCCATCTGCGCGAGCTTCGTCTGGCTCATTGCGTTGAGATCAGTGATTTGGCATTCACCAGCCTATCCCCACGACAGTCCTTCGACACATTGAGAATCCTGGACCTCACCGCGTGCGAGCAAGTTCGGGACGATGCAATTGCGAAAATCATTCCAGCTGCGCCACGGTTACGAAATCTGGTGTTGGCGAAATGTCGACACATTACCGATCGTGCAGTTGCGTCCATCTGCAAGTTGACCAAGAATCTGCATTACATTCATCTAGGCCATTGCATAAATCTGACTGATAATGCCGTCATTCAGTTGGTCAAGGCTTGCAATAGGATTAGGTACATTGACCTGGCTTGTTGTTCGCGCTTGACAGATGCGAGCGTTCGTCATCTGGCACAACTCCCAAAGCTTCGCAGAATCGGTCTCGTCAAATGTCAAAACTTGACCGATTCCAGCATCATGGCTCTGGCTCATGGGCCTGTACTGTTTAGTCCCGCCGCCAAACTTGGTGTCCCTCAGCAATTCGTGTCTCTAGAAAGAGTCCATCTGAGCTACTGCATCAATCTCACACTCAAGGTACGTCAGGTTGAGCTTTTTGTTTTGATATTGGCTAATCGATTTAACAGGGGATAACGGCACTCCTCCATAATTGTCCTCGGCTCACTCATTTGTCCTTGACAGGCGTACAAGCATTTTTGCGCGAAGACCTGACCAGATTCTGTCGAGATGCCCCAGCTGAATTCACTCATCCTCAGCGAGACGTGTTCTGTGTCTTTTCAGGAGAAGGTGTGCAACGTCTTCGTGATTATCTCCTGCGAATGGCTATGGACGAGGCTCAACGAGAAGGGCGTGAGGCTCTCGATGACAGCCTGCTCGATGGCGTGGACAGCCCAGGTGCAGATACAGTCTCTGATGATGGCACAATAGATGGCAACGATCAATTGATGGACCCGGTGCTCAATCCTCACCGACATGGGATATCGTTTGCCACAACACCGCGGACGAGACCGCAACGACCACGAAGTCTGCACGACCTTCCGAGCTATCATATTGAGATGCCTTTTGTACCACTCGAGCATGTGGGTCCATGGACTCCGGGACCGCCGTTTGGACAGGAAGATCGCATCCCTCTTGCACCTCATCTCAATCTGACGAATTCGAGCAATCTTTACCCGCCAGATGGCTCTGATCGCCGATCCAGAAGCCCAGGATTGCCGTCGATATTTGTTCCTGTCCAGTATGGCGAGCGCCCGCGGAGCGCATCGCGGACGCCTTCAAGACGACACACCCTCGAATCCTCAGACGGCTTGTTCGGCCCGCCACCTGTCCCGATGCATGGCTATGGGGAAGGAAGTTCGAGGCCTGTGGAAATAAGCCGATACCCGCACGATTCTCGGGGAAGCTATTTTACCATGGACGACCCGCGACCGCAATATCAAGGGTGGCCACCTCTATTTGCATCAGAACCTGCTCGTAGACCGATGCCAGGGGCCGCGTTCAGAAATCCCAACGATGTACGAATTTCCTATCTGCGGCCAGAACCGGGTTTTAGTGCATTTGACGCGAATCACGAGGCGATCATGTCGACGATTCCTGGGAGTCTATCCGGAAGTCGACATCCTTCCAGATCGAATAGTCCGCAGATTTCACGAGTTAACAGCCGATCGAGATTGAGCAACCTACTCGTTCCGCCACGGGGCTATGCCTCGACACCACCGAGCCAGGCAGACTCGGGTGGCCGAAACAGCCGAGCTGCAAGAAGTCGCGAACGATCGCGGATGAGAGAAGAGGCACATAGAGAAGCTATGTTGCAAGCACTGGCCGAGGCTGATGCCGTTCAGCAACTGCGTCCTGACTTTCCACGAGCTGATTCGGACAGAGATCATGAGTTGCCGTTGCTACTTCCAGAAATGACGGAACGGATGTCAATGACTCCAGTGACACCGACAGAGCCTTCTCTAGAAGCAAGAATGGAAGCATCGAGACGATCGCCGTCGGTGGACGCCGATCAGGATGTTACTATGACACAATGAAATGGACAAAATTAATGTTTGTGGGAAGGTGATGGATCATGCATTGGTACGACACACATTGCTGATGTTTCCCGAGGGATTCACGCAAACAAAATATATGACTTTGGAATGGGACGGCTGACCTTTCGCTGACGGGGGACACACGGCTGCAACATCATTTGCGGTATCAATCGAGCGGTTTTCAAGCAAGCGTGGAGTTTGAAAGCGAGGCCCCTTGCTGGCCAGAGCGTGTCAGGCTTTTTTTCTTCTCGGTATGAATATGGAGCTTGCATGGAGATGGACAGCTTCAACAGGGACAATGCAGACAAAAGAGGCCAACAGTTTCATCTGTTACTTTTAGAAGCATCAATAGTCGGGTTGGCATTTCAGCGATTGTACAGAATTATCAACGACCATGACCAATGCATCATAGCGATTCAAGGCATTCAAGTCTTGAGCAGACTTCCACCCAACTTCAGTCTTGGTCTCACACGCCGCCTCGCCAGCCTACCAGTCTGGGGACTCTCCAGCGTCTCCCTCACCGTTTCCCGTTTGCGGCTGGTAGGATGTGTAAGTGGGATCCTTTAGCACGTTTCATCTTTCTGACGTGCAGGATGCCAAAAGAACAATCCCGTGGCGACCTGCCTAGTATCTACGATAGTACTGTACACTGTACACATACCTAGAGGTAGTCATGGCCATCTCCAACCGAAGTTCCTGCTAAGCGCCCGGTAAATGAGCAAG
This sequence comes from Vermiconidia calcicola, assembly GCA_035928285.1. NCBI lineage: Eukaryota > Fungi > Ascomycota > Dothideomycetes > Mycosphaerellales > Extremaceae > Vermiconidia > Vermiconidia calcicola. Next base: position 437,890 of record JAXLQG010000006.1, read on the forward strand.
GTATATCTTTAGCTCGACCTCCACTTGCGGGTTGAGCAATAGCCATCGAGTATGAATGTCCAGTCGGTCCAGTGGCTTGCACCACCCTTGCAATCCTGGCGTGTCCTAGGCGTCTCTAATGCACCATAAAAATAACGACGAGCCAGTCAGCGCTCCTCTTTGAGCGATTGGGGGAACAGTGGCATCAGAACGCGAGCCCCTACTGCATTTCGTACATGGGGGGATTTGCTAATAATACCTTACTCGTAGAGGCGGATTCCAGACTTTCTTGCGAGCCGCATGCCGCATGCATGCGTGCTGGTTAAGTCAGAGATACCCGAGGTGCGCCGGCGCGATTTCGACCACTAACGAAACAGCCTATGGGTGGAATGATCTTTGCCCTGTAAGTAAGTTACTCGTACCAGGTGTGCAGAGGGGTGTGTGTGGAGAGAAAAGAGAATGAAGGCGGGTAAGAATGGCAAAGGTCGGTCAAAGGCAGCAGAGGAGAGAGGAGAGCTATTATTACAGTACGCCATGTCGTGGTCGCAAATATGGCCATGGGCCTGCTGTGGTTCAAGTTTCTCTGCCTCTTTGTGCAGACTTCTTGTCAACAGCTACAGCTACAGCATACAGCAGGATCAGCAGCCATCTGCTAGACATCCGTCCGTAGGCGAGGGATTCTTGAGAGATCGTCCACTACTGCTTGAGACCGGCCTACGACATTCGACCACAGTATATCAGACATCGAATTCAGGTCGGTCGGTCGCCGAAGGATTAATAAGGTACATGTCGACCATGTATCCATCAACATCAACACCAGATCATCGCTCACTCATTGTCAACCTCCTCGCCGCTCTCAGCCTGACATCTCTTCTCCTCGCCAACCCCGTCGTCGCTCAACAACAAGAACCCGACCAAACCCTCGTCGGCTGCTCCTCCATTCCCGGTTGTTCATCTTCGACCGGCGGATGTACCGTGGGCAATGCGACGAACGCATTCCTCGGCGCAACCTCGTTCAACGCCACTTTTCCCCAGAAATCATCCTCTTCCTCGTCCCCGTCCTCATCATCTGCATCCACAGGCTCGGATTCGAATTCGGTAGAGCTAACATGGACCGTCGGCGCTCTGTCCTCGTCGTCATCATCCGCGGCAACAAATACTCTTTTCACCAAGAACTTCTACCTGGGCTACCCACCGTCGTTGGGCCTCGCCAGCTCAAGTTCGGAGACCGATTTCGCCGGGTGCGCGTTGTTCTTCGAAGGTATCGCGCGCAGTATATCACTCAACGGCAGCGAGTACGGGAGTATGACGTGCAGCCAGGCATTGGGAGCTCAGTGCGTCGGTGATCTTCTGAGCCAGGCGAAGGCAAAGGTTCAGGTTCAAGATGGCAGCACCTGCGCAAGCCTTCAGGATACAATGCAGCGCAATCCACCTCAGAGTTGTTGGGGGATAGCGATGGTGACGTGGGGGAGCGTTGTTGCTCATGGTAAGTCGACGTCCTTTTCTTTCTGGCTGTCGTGCTTTCTTGCTTTCTTTCGGGCGGTCGTGCTTTCTTTCTTTCTTTCTTTTCATCTTGTCCCGTCCCGTCTTGGCTTGTCCTGGCCTGTCATCGACCACTCGATACAAGGATCTTGCTTGCTACGTTGCCCAGGGTTGCGATTGAGTAATTGTTACTGACTTACAATGGCCGGGTGGTTGCTAGATCTCACCGGCCCCAACGCTCCAGTAACGCCAATGACAGAGGGAACATGTCACCCATCGATCGCCGGCAAGGGGTACAATGTTGCACTGATCGAGAGCCAGACTGTGCGGTCGGAGGACGTATCGAGCGACCCTGCGCCGTTCTTTTACTCCATCACGCCTGTCATCAGTGTCTTTTATACCTCGGGATCAGGGTCAGAGCCCGAGGCGTATATGTCGTGTTTGAAAGTCGTCGACGAAGATGCGGCTGGATCTGGGAGTGGTGGTGGTGGTGGTGGTGTCATTTCGACGCAGACATCATCCAGCGGCGCTCCAAGGTCTGGAGTAGGTCCTTCAAACATGTCGCTGGGATCCCTAGCTTGGGCCATGCTCGGCCTAGGTGTCGTTATCCGCATGTCGGGCGGGGTGTGAGAGGTGTTGTTGTGTTCATGGGCAGGTATATGATCCGACATTGAGAGTCATAACCCAGCGGTTGGGATTCGAGGCACGACCGAACCTCGCGTTGGACCTTTTGATTCAGACGGACGTCCTAGCATTGGCTGCACCATATGGCTGGCATTGGGCGCAAAGCAGGCTCTTACCGAGAACCCCCTGATGAAACGCCCGCCGATGACAGAATCTTGGCTGCTCTGCTCTGCTCTGCTCTGCTTTGCTTTGCTTTGCTTGACTCGACTCAGGTCACACCGCTTGCGTGTATGTGCAGGGGGCTGGACGACCTCCTCCCTAGGTTAGGGGCAAACCGACTCCCAACGCATTGAGCACTTGCAAGTTGCCGACCGAGACAAGCAACCAAAGTCACAGACTCTGATACTGCGATACGGGCAACAGCCTCCACGCGGAGCGCCATACCCTTCTAACTTCAATCCAGCTTCTTGTCAGGGAGCGAAAAGGTATACTGAGGCATCGAAGGGCTTGGGAAATGAAAAGTGGAAAGTCAAAGCAAGAGGAATCCGAACATGAGCATACTAGTAGCATACAGATCTCGCCTATTCAATCTCACCTCGGAGATGCTGAGGCATAATCGTCTAATGCCTGAAAGTCTAGTATAGGACATGGACATGACTTGCCAACCTCAACATTCCATAGACTATAGTATCATTCAGAAAACAGATATGTAGCATATCCTTCCGATCCATGCCCGTCTCAGTCCAAGCAGCAAGAACTTCCCGTCTCCTTCCCGATGTCTCCCACAAACACGCCAGGGATGTACCTCGGGATAGTGTTCTCTGCCACGATCCTAACTATGCCAAGCGCTCCAAACACCCAGCGAATCGTAGTGGACACGATGACCGTGACCGTCGATCCGGGAGGTGGCGTTGAATGAGGGAAGAATAGTCCATCGCCGACGTTCATGGCCACTTCATTTTCCTTAAAGCCCATACGTACCAGAGTCGCATGAGACCAACTGACGATCTCGTCGTCATTTGCGTCCCCAAGTTGTTCTTGAGGAAGCCACTCCGCGATGAACTGTCTGGCGCCGGCGGATAGAGGTGATGAGGACTCTTGTAGCGACAGAACACGTTCGAGCCACAGGGACACATGCTCGTCAAACGTGCCGGGCTGAGCGTCGCCCCAACTATGCCATGGTACTATAGACGGTAGCAGCCCGGATCTCGGCCGCCATCTCTGTCCAGTCACATCTGCTCGTGGCGCGGAGGAGTAGATGAACGAAACGCCATTCTTCCTCTTACAAACGTCCATGAAGAGTTCGGCAAGATCTGAGCGAGTCTCTTTCTCGATCGGTCGCTTGCATGGGTCTTTGGTCACAGCCCCAATCATGGAGTAGAAATAGTTCTTGTCCTCGCCTTGCCTCCATTCACGACGGTCCATATTCGACATGACTTGGAGCGCCGACCGCTCTGCAAAGTCGGCAATCTGCCAGTTGGCGATCAGATCTTCCAATGCATCGAGAGACGGGAAATACTGCCGAATGTCGAACGTGCTGAGCCCACGCTGCTGTTTGTACTTGGTCAGACTGAAGCCCAGGTCGTTGAGGAAGTGACTGCCACTGACGACGACTCCTGGCGCTTTAGGACAGACGAAGGATATGCTCCGGCTGTTGACAACTTCTTGGTATGTCCAGACGCATTTTCACCCATTCGTCTTTGTTGAGGATATCGAGGCTGCTGTCATCAATCCGGTCGTTGCGGCTGAGGTCCTGGACGGCTGTGAATGATCTTGCAGACAGGGCTGCTCGGACCTCCTCGGCTTTGCTGTAGATGTAGCCCATGCTCTCGAGCGTAGCGCGTCTTGCAATATCCTCTTTTTTGGACGGTATGCAGAATGCATCAATCCAGTATGCTTTGCAGTCAGTGTTAGACATGGCTGCTGATAGAGCTGGTATGGTGTTGATTGATATTACTTTGGGTTCGTCCAGGAAAGGATTTGGCTCTCTACCACTTCCCCATATGTAGGAGACGCATATGTAGTCTGGAAGATGCGTCAAATGCGAACCGTGTTCTGTGAATGTCTGCAGCTGCCATTGCTTGCCGTTGAGAGACCCGTTGAGAGCCAGGGTCGATCTCTGTGGCCCAGCCTCATCCTTGACGTTGACGTTGGCGTTGAGGTTGGCGTGGGCGTGGGCGTTGAGTGATATCGAGGGATACTCCTTCCACAAATGTGGTGTCAACACCGCTGCAGTCGTCTGGTTTTCCCTCAGTCGCACTGCAGGTCGTGGTACGTTCGTTGCGTTCATGGCTGGACCAAACTAGTGATAAACAGCCATAAGCAGCGAATCGTAGTTCTTTGCAACCGGCTTGCATGTGTCGCCTAATAGGCGAGGTGATTGCTGTTAGGATTGGCTCGTCAATGTAGAGGCACTTCCGATTGAACGCTTCCCTTTGGCTCTGGCCACCCTAAATTTGGGATGCATACTGCCACACCGGTCGTGCTCACTGCCTCAGGAGTCAAAAGTCTGGTCGTTGCCTGGTTTGCGGAATATGAAGTCCGTACTTTGCGGCTTGGACTACGTCCTGTCGGACAAGCAGGTCACTCGCAATCACGGTCTAGCCCATCTCTGCTGAAGGATCATTCTTCAACCAAGAATTCACTCTTTTCTGCAATTTCAAAAGTGACTCGGGCTTCAATTTTGACGGATAGCCCAGTTTTTCCTCCCCTGACACAGAAAGTGGCACGGTCTGCCACCTTGATGCACATCCGGCGATTTCAAATTCTGGGAAGACTTGGTAAAAGGGCCCATCGATGCGTAGGTGCTCGATCTTCTGAAAAGGTAGGCCGTACCTTTGTACCAGCGCCAACAGATCCTGCGACGCCGGGTCATAAGTCATGGTGGATTTTGAAATTGAAAACCTCCCACCGCCAGCCTTTTCCAGAAGGTACATGTCCCAGATGCGAAAGGCTGATCCGGCAAGTTGAGGCTGGTTTCTGGTGAAGAACGGGGCTGGTTCAACTAGTGTGTGCTCCCAGCACATCTGGCATAGCCTGTCTACATTGACTTTGTGTTGCATTCGGATTGCTTTCTCGCGCATGTTTGGCCAGGGCAGCCAGTCGATCGCTGGAGAGTGTGCAACACGGGCTTGGAGTTCGGTAGGTCGATAGAGAGGATGGATCCGCTCCAAGGTTGCCTTGCAGGGGAAAATGCGAAAGACTTCAAAGTTGAAGATGTGACGGTAAACAGTCTGTTGAATGCATGAGTATCCAGCCGCAGTTGCTTGAGAGCATGGGAATTGATATTGCGACCAGGACAGGACTCACCATCATTTTGAAGCAGCTTTCACTGGATGGCCACGCTGATTGAATCATCCAGGCAAATGCATCAGCAACCACCTTCTCACGGATGTACGTCGGTCTGCAACGGTAAGCGGCTGTTTATTTGCTTCCGCCATGAGTAGAAAGAGCACCTACTTCGTGAGAAGCTGACGGAAGGAGTCATGAAGGACCTTTTGGACAGCCAAGATGTGTTGCGAGATGTTTGTCGTATCTGGAAAGTTTGTCATATTCCTCCAGATGCCGCCCGCACCTCCAAGAATGGAATACATAGGCCAATTGAAGTAGAGATCGTTTGAGTATGAGACGGCAATGTTGACGCATTCAGTGGCCTGCACACCCGCCATGGGCTCTTCTGCTGCTTCCATGTCGTTGTGAACATATGCCGATTCCGAAGAGTCTCGATCTCGAACAGGCAATTGAAAGATTTCCAAGGGACCAAGGTGCATTTGACGTCCCGCTGTTTGAGGAAATGGCTCTGTGATGGATTCTGGATTGCTGGACGAATTCGATTTCTCAGATTCATCCTCCGACGGCACAGCACCAGCCCAAGATGTATACTCGTAGCCATGGTAATAGCTCCGTTCGCTTTTCTGGTCTGATGAGGCTCCGGAGTGTTCGGTGTGAAGAGGTGGCTGAGCAGATGCCTCCTCGACATTCCCAGAAATGACAAAACTCGGCCAGTCGTAGCCAGCAAGGTAAGAAGTGGTCATCGTATTGTCCAAAAGATGGGCTTGGTTCTGGATGCTGATACAGGGAAATCAGTAAAGATGACCTTGGTTTTGCTCGGCGTGAGGTGGGTAGATTACCTTGACTTGAACCATTGACGGTGCTTGCTTGAACCCCTTCCACCTTCGGCCTTTGGTCATCGGAGACGGCTAGCAATATATTTGAATCTCGACTCGTCGGAACATCACGGTTGGCGTCCTCAAGGATGGACAATTTTCGATCCAAGGACGGCGACGCTTGTGCTTCCAGCCTGCCGGCAGCCGCCCGCAAGGTTTCCAGCTCTGCTTGCGAGTCCTGAAGCCGACTGCGGAGGTCATCTGATTCGGTCTCGAGCTCTTGCACGCGGCCGGATAGAGTCTGAAGTGTGTCGAACTGTCGTTGCCGCCATCGTTTCTGATTTTCGCAATTTTGTTTGCGTCGTTTCACCGGGTCTGTTGTCGGCATTTCGACACCTGGTTGTCGCGTCGTATAGGTGAGAGCGGAGAGCAGAGTCTGAACTACATGAAGGCGACACAATATGTATGTCTGGTAAGGTTCAGCCGCACCGACCTCAACTGAGGAGGTGTTGTCATTTTTGGATGAAGTGGTCAGGCTGAACTAACGCCTCTGGACATCTGTTGTCACGCTAATAAATAGTCTCGACGTGGGGTAAGGAACACAGCTATCGATGCCATCACGAACGACGATGCACGAGGTATGCACCAGGGGGCCCGGAATGTCCTTTTGGGTAATTCAGTAAGGCAACGACGCCGGTCAGGGATGTGGCTGTCAAGCTGGGCAGATCAATGCCATGCTGAACGACTCGAAGAACTCTATCGGCTGAAGATCATTGAACCCTTCACAACCCTTCCGAAGGGAACAATTACCATCCATGGCATCTGCATTCACTCCGCCTCGTCTCCATGGCTGTCCAGCAAGGCACCGGGGAAGTGGCACGCCCTATCCTACCACGCCTGCTCAGTGCTTGCAACACCTGCGAATAAAAGACTCCCTCCGCATGACATCCCATGCTGACGATCCCAAATTCGGATCCGACGAGAACTCCCCTGTAAGAAATATAATGACACCGAGATGCCCTCGCAGGCCCCGATCTCGCAGCCTCACGAGAACGCCAACTGGTCTCCTACCTTGGATGGACTCCAAAACTATAAAACCCCCATGGTCTGCTCTGCATCAGTGGTGGCAAATTGACGTTCAAGCTACGAGCCATGTGTACAAGTACTTTCGGTGATACTCGTTTGTAGAGTTTGTGATTATCCGATACTATGGGGCCGCGGACTCGCTCTCGGGAGGGATGCACAAATACTTTGCTTCAAGCTGGCAGGAAATCTTCATACCTCTGTCTCCTCCCTGACTTCTCCGTTGTGATGTCTGTGCTTCTCACTGCCATGCCAACTTGATTCGAGGTTGGCTTTTGAAAAAGTCAAGGTTGTTATCCCTTCGGGAAGTGCTCCATTGACCGTGGTAGACAGATTGTTGATCTGCAGTTTGACCTTCGCATGCATACTCCCGAAGAGAACAGAATCCGAGGAGATATCCGGATTTGGCCATGGTTATCCGCCATCAAGTTCAAAGCCCGGTTCAAGGTGGCCGGGGATGCTCTCCACAGGATCAAGATATTCAATACTGTACAATCTGTGCTGTGGTTTCGGGTATTCAACCGAATGCAACATCCCAGTAGATGGACATCTGCTCTTGCCGAACATGAACGCTTCGGCATCCATCACAGACACTCCTCCTTTCACAAGGTAACTACCTAGGTACCTAATCAGAGCGGTGTGTAGTCAACTGGAAGTTATGAGTTAGACGAAGCACAGGACGAGCGCGTTCGAGCCTCAGGTCAATGTGTCAATAATGCACCGTAGCTGCGCAAATGGCTGAATGAGCCGACCAAGCATCCCAATCAATGCACGTGATCCCTTCTCCGCATTCCTTCTCGTCGCAGCGATCATATGCCAGAGGCCCAACGAGGCCAAGTATATTCTCACAAGCACGATTCTTCATTTTTCCGCCTCGTCCTCTTCGGGCGCAGTGCTCCTTCAGGTGCATCTGCTCGCAAGATGGTGTATGCGAAGCTGACATCGATCGGATCCCGTGGACCTTTGAGAAGCTTCGCACGGAACCCTGCCCTTGACTTCTTCTACTCGAAACCTCCACGGCACCGATGCTTCGCTCATAAACCCTCCCTACTACTAGTTGCGCGGCCTACACCACGTCCGCAGCTACCCTTCCTCCATCCAGTAACACGAATAAACCTTGTCCAAGCACATATTGGACGATTCATCTCTACGGAGCGCAAACAAAGATGGAAGGCTCAGCTTTGGCGCCAGTTGCGCTTTCATGCCTACCTATGGCCGGCAGTCTTTTTTATCACCATCATGACGATTGGTATCCAACAAACCAAATTTGAAAGAGACTATCCCACACCGCGGGACTGGTCATTTTGGAGCCGCTGGCTCTTGCGGAACGCCAAGTTCACCGAGTTTAGTGAAGGTGCCAAAGTACATCAGGTCTTGATCGACTGGGTGAAGGCGGGCCGTTATTATCTAAGTGTTCTGGAAAGATTGGAGAGTGAAGACTACGACGGAAAGTTCCTGCTGCCATCCGTAGCCAGTGGATCGTATGCAGACAGCCTGGGAATAGCAGGATTTGACATAAGTGCCAAAAGCGAGCAGTGGCGCCGTGGATACTATGAAGCTCTGATGGGAGCTGGGAGGGTGGCAGAGAATCTTGATGGCATATGCAGGAGAAGAGGTGAAACCTCTGGACGAGTATATTCCAGAGAGAATATACCCGGGCCTGACAACCCTAGGCCGAAGCCGCTCCCATGGGACAAAAAAAGAGGCCAAGAGACTCCACCAACGGCAGACGAGGTGGAGGATGCTTTCCCGTCACCAGAAATGTTTTACATGAAGGTGTTGACCACCAACGGCTTTGACACAAGGCAGAGGCTGGATGCAGCTATGGCCTATGCCGATTGGTGTGACTTTAAAGGCTTAGCCGAGACTGCTGAAGATACCTATCATTGGGCTATGGATATTGCTCAGTCTGGTCTTCCCGGTGGTGCGACCGCGGTCATCGACACCAAGACGGGCGTTATCGCAAGAGGGAGAGAAGATGAGGTTACCGAAAATGTCCTGAAAGTCTGCACTGCTTATGCGGTCCATCACGCCAAGGCTGGGAACGTGAAGCAAGCATTGCCGATTTTCCTCAGCGTTTTACGAGCTAGGAAGAATCTCCCTCCATCTCCATACGGCGTAATAGGCAAGAAAGAGCTCGTCCAGCAGGACGAGGGCCTATGGCCGTACCTTTACTCTCTGAAAGACTTGATAATTGAACGACCATTCCCGACGCCGCCACCTTCTGGCAATGAGAGGCCGTATCATACTTTGAAGGAAGCTTGCGAAGAAGTGGGGCTGATGACTTATATTGGCGAGATCCTGTTCGCTACCAGCGACAGTGAAAGGCAGAAGGGCCTTAGCTGGACTCGAGACAGTGTCGAGGCTGCTGAAGCCGTAATGTGGGTGATGGAGGAGCAAAAGGAGGAAGAAGGCAAAGAGCGGTGTCGTGAATGCCTCGAGACGGGTCTGCAGAACTGGAAAGACATGTCTCGACAGATGGCTCGTCTAGCAGCACAGAAGGAACGAGAAATTGAGAATGGCCATGGCTGGCTTGGTCTCGGTTTAGGAAAGGCACGGCGAATAGCAGAAGCTCAAAGGGAGAAAGAGAGATGGGAAGAAGAGAATGTACAGATTCAGCTGAGGAAAGAAAAGACTCTGCCACTGACGCAGCCTGTGAAGCCTTTGGCCGGAGGATGGTTATGAGGCGTGTGCCATCAATATTGGATGAAGCTTGTGATAATGAAGCGTTTCCTGTCAATGAAGCTGCCTTTGCAATTTCTATGCCAGAATTCCCCTATATCTGAGGGTGCTCCCAACAGCATTTCAGCCCATGCGTTGCGATTAAAGCGTGCAATTGCTTGCTTTGTCGAACTGGAGCACATCAATTTCGATGTCGATATCGAAGTGGAGGACGACTACGAGTCGATGGGCGATTCACTGAGGATGACGATAAGGCTACCATCAATGGCGGTTTCCTACTCCGAGGTGTTTGCACTAAAAAGATGTCCGCCGTCGGACATATCGACAAGCAACGATCAACGAAAAGCTTCGCTTCGGAGGAAGAAGAATACAAGATCCAGTTTGTGCTCTTGTTGGAATCACTGTCGACCGCCTTGCACAAGTGAATGTCTTGGGGCCCCCAGTGACTAGACCGCGTTCCGGCATTTCCTCCCTCTTTTACCACGACACCGCTTCGCTCTACCTCTTCTGCCCTCGCCGAACATCAACGATTTCAAGATAGGCGAGGTCAAGATGGAGTATCCACGACATACGCTCCGCTTGCTATTGAAGCGAGCTGTTTATTGCACCCTGTTGGCCGCCTTTCTCGTATGGTTGTACCTGTACAAGTTATCGAACCACGATGCTGTGGTAAGTGTGTGCATCTCAAACGCCCCCGGGCCAATCCAAAAAAAAAAGCTGATCGGCCAACACTCATAGTCTGGCCATTTCCATGGTCTCGGTGCCTGCAAGAACCCAGTCCACCATAGGGAAAAAGACACTCCTCTCTTGTCCTCACCCTCCGCAGACAATATCACACACCGTGCGCCATACGTTTTCGACACTTTCCAAGACTACAATTTCCGCAATCACACCTCCTGCCAGATCAGCTCGCTTGACCTTCATTCGCCTTTCTTGCCACTATGTGGACACCGCGATGACTTCCTGCGTGCCTTCTCCGGAGGCGGCAGATCCGGCTTCGATCGCCCCTACGTCCCACTGGGCTGCGACATGCGCTGGTTCACGACCGAAGAAGTGTGCGAAATTCTCTCTCGCTTCGAAAAAGTCATCGTCATAGGCGACAGCATGATGCGACACGTCGTGGGCGCTCTGAATGTTCTCTTACGCAAGGATCTCGGCTACGGGGCCGTCACAAACTGGAACTTCAACGATGAGGAACTGTGGGACTCTCTCTCTCGTTTGGGCCCGGTCCATCAACCTAACTCTAGCTAATGGCCAATTCTTACAGGCGAGACTGCTTTTGCAACCACCAAATGGACGTGAAATCCTGCTCTGTCCAAGGTATCTACTCGACCTCGTCGGTCCTGGAACACGATCCGTCAAGCCTGGCCTGTGCCTCCTCCTCGCAACCCGTCGACCTCGTCATCGAACTGATGCTGAAGTTCCCTCTCGATTCCGAAGAAGTCGCTCGTTTCAAGGATCTGCTGTCTCCGACGAAACCACACAAACCATACGCCTTCATCTTCGGCCACGGTCTCTGGAACGATCTCGACCTCAAGGCCAGTATGAACTGGCTGGACGACATCCTCGCAGAAACACTCCAACGCGCACCCTACCTGACGAGCGTAAACAAACGACACCGACACCGACACAAATACTCCGTCTGGCCACGACTGTTCATCACACCGAACGCCGCGGGCATTCTGAAACCGGACCAATGGCTGGTCAGTCAGGGCAATAAGGCATTAATGGTGTTCGAAGAGAGTGTGCGCATCGAAGCGGAGAAAAGAGGCGTCGAGGCACTCGGCACGTGGAACATGAGTATCCAGGCGAGTAAATATGACGGCGTGCATTTGGATCTCAAGGGGAATCTGATCAAAGCGATGGGCTTGTTGAACTGGTTGAGTATGGTGGATGTCGAGGCTTGGTGAATTGACGCGCAATCTTTCGATGCAAGAATTTCCGCTACCGGGGTATTGTAGACTGCGTAGCAACAAGAGTGGCAGTGGAGCAGAGATTTGAAAGGCAGAAGATGCAAACCACCGTAGGTGTTGAGCGGCAATGAAGCGCGAGCATGGCAGGGGATGCATTCGAAAAGTGCGCACACGGTGAAGAGCCATGGTGCTCACTCGTACCGGAATCGGTCTTACCATGAAGTGACAAGAAACGGCCTCACATCGAAGGTGCAGGAAGGACATTTCGCAAGATGCTGCCAGATTTTTTGACACGATGATGAAGGTATTCTATCAGACTCTATCTTTTGGTGCTTTTTATCTTTTTTCATTGCGTGCTTTCTTCACGCCTTCCTTTTGAACGCCCAGCCGGTGACATCGATCCTGGCCCAGAGCAGCAACACAGCCGTCACCATGACAGCGGTACCGCTGAAAAGCTGCACGCCCAGCCAATTATTCCCGCTGCCCAGGATGGCGCCCGACACGGGCGTGCCCAGCAGCAAACCGAAAGCACTGATGAAGAAACACTGGCCCATTCTCGTGCCGATCTTGCGCATGTCCTTGGTCAACGTGACGATGGCGACAGGGGGCATGGACACGAAACCACCGGAGAAGAAGCCGTACAGCAGAGAAAAGACGATTGTCCCGCCGAGGTTGTGGATGCCGATCCAGACCAACGCCAAGATGCCCGTCATCGTTGAGCACGGGAGCAGGACGTTCAACGGGCCCGTGTGGTCGGCGAGGAAGTTGGGCACGATCCGGCCTGGGATGCTCGCGGCGTTGAGCATGGGAAGCAAGTAGAAGCCCAGGTTCTCGGACGTGATGCGCTTCTGGATCGCGTAGGGCTGGATGTAGTACACTGGGCCGTAGAAGCCGACGAAACCGAAGAACATGGCGACGCAGAACAAGACGTAAGGTAATTCCTTGAACGCGCTCAGGTCGGTGAGGTGGCGTTTCTGTTTCGGCTGGACACGGGGCTTCATCACGAAGACGGAGAACCAGACTGTCACAAGAGAGATGAAGCCCAGAACTCGCGTCGCCCAGCCGAAGCCGATTTGCTGCTCGAGGCGTCGGAAGACAATTGGATAGATGACGCCTCCCAGAGAGGAACCAGACGCGGCCAGACCGTTTGCAAGAGCCTTCTTGGTGGAGAAGTACTGCGGAAGGATGGCAACGGAGGGAATGAAGAGACAGCCATTGCCAATGCCGATGCAGAAAGCCTGGGCGAGCATGGTTTGCCAGTAAGTCTTGCACAAGGAGGTCATCATGAAGCCGAGCGGGATGAGGACGGCTCCTGTCGTGATGAGAGCACGGAAATAGCCCGCATCGTAGGCCGGCCCAGTAATGACGCCGACGAGGAGAAGGAGGAAGGCTTGGATGGAGCCGATCCAGGAGATGTTGCTGGCCGTTTCATGCCATAGAGGATTGTTTTCGTAGTATGTTTGGAACACGCCGAATGTATTGACGGTTCCCCTGTGCCACTTGCGTTAGCCCAGACCCGAACCGAACCCGCCCGTGGGAGAATTAGAGGAGGAGGAAAAGGGGCTGGGCTGGACAAGAACTTACCAGGAATTGAAAAAGAGGAAGAAGGAACCGAGCACTTGAAGCCATGCATTGAAGCCGCCGTTTGGAGGAGCGCCGTGGTCGACATTCTTCTCGTTCGCTATGGCGATGGCGCTGTCCTCTGGTGGCGAAGGATCGATGTTTGCTTCAGCGTCGAGAGCCCGGCTAATGTTGGACTCTGTCCGTCCGAGAGTCGGGTTTGGACTGTATCTGGAAGGAGATGATTCCGGGTCGACGTGAATGTCTTTTTCAGCTTCATATTCTCCCGTGGTAGCGCTCATGACGTTGGTTGTCGTGTCTGGTTGGATCTTTGTAAGCCGAGGCTTGGGTCTGGGAGAAACTGGAGGATGTACCTTACCCCCGTACTGCGCAAATACAAGAACAAGAACAAAAGAGAGACTGGTCACCGAAGGACGGATCGAGCCGCGTGCAGATTCTTCTCGAGAACCGAAGTTATGCTTACATCACCAGCATAACAGGCACTTGAGGCATCAAAACAGGAAAGGCAGAGATTTCAAAAGCATGGACATTCTTCTACAAAACAATGGCCGAAAAAAAAAGGCTTCCGATGAGAATTGGGACTTTTGCCGACGCCGCCTTGGACAGGGGCATCCGGAGTATGAGCGGGGAATGAGGGAAGGCATCATAGGTATGGCGGAGTCATTGTTTGTACGGCTTGGATTCATGGTGGATGCTTGATGTACGACATTTCTAGGGGGACTCCATTACTCGTTGGAAGAATGATAGTCGGTAAGAGTGATGAATAATGAATAATGGAAAAAATGAGGTCGGAAATGTGAGGACTGGCAACTGGCGAAGTAGATGCCGCCCCAATGTGCCGTACAGCCGGTTTGACCGCCGGGTATATTGGAATGTCTACAGCTGTTTCAGGCACAACACAATTCTCGTTCCGGCAGACATCGATATTCAGTTAGCCTGTCACCACAGTTGACCCATCTATGCCTCACCAGCCCAGCGTATCAAGCAGCTCAGCCTCGTACACCCAGATTTGTCCATCAACTCTCACTCCCTCTCAGCCGGACTCAAACGCTGTTCAGGCCATCTCTCATTGTCTCGCCTCTTGACTTCGTGGCAGCCTTTACATCGGCCCCGGAGACTGGCTTTAAATAAAATAGGCCCGCCGTGGTACAGTTCTGCCACCATTGCTCTATACCTCTTGGTCCCCATGGGCGGAATGCCTCCAGGATAATAGTCCTCCCACGCAATCCTATCATTAGAGTAGTAGTCGGGGCTCAAAATAGCCCAGTTTCGCATACGAGCCTTGAAAGCCCGAGTGACCAGAAGGCGGTTTTCTGGTGTAAGTAGGGACTCGCAACCGCCAAAGACACGAGAACCTCTCCTCTCGTCAACCCCATCGGAGGTCACTTTCATGCCCCAGCGCCACCGCGAGTACGCTGCTACCGTATGATCACACACTTGGAAGAACCGGGCACGGCGTAGTTGTCCTGCCGCATCGCCTTCAAGAACGTCGAGCGTGTAATCGAAAAATAAGTCGAGCTCAGATTCCAGTTTGTAGAGGTTCGAATCCTCCTCAAAGTCCTGACCAAAGACCTTCCGTGAGCGCGCAAGCTCACTGAGCTGGGATATCTCTGCACTCAACTCCGGCTCCTCGTACAATACCAGGGATTCTGGAAGTTCCACTGTGAGGGAACGCGCTCGGCGCACTTGGCGGAACGGGGTCAGGAATACCTCTAGACTGCTGCCCTCGAATATTCTGTCCACCAGGTCTGTCTCCTCGTTTCCAAGGCGTCTATACTGGTAAGCTGCTCTCTCTCTGGCCCAACTGACGTGTTTCGTGTCCAGAACCCGGAAACAAACTTCGGGTAGGTTGTAGCCTTGATTCAGTCGGCCTGGTACAAAGTTGCACTCTCCCACGGCGATATTGAAGTGGTATTCCCGTTGAGGCAGCAGCAAGCTGAGAAGGCGTGTGATCTGAAACCAGCCTCTGACAAGCTGTCCCGGGTCTCGTGGATCTGGCGCATGCAGTTGGATGATGATGCGCTTGAATTTCTCGAGTGGCAAAGACTGTGTCTTGTCCATTTCTTTAATATGAGCTTGTGAGGTCATGATAGGGTTGGAGGTCGCATTCCAACCCCAGTGCTCGCCTTGGTCGTTGAGTATGCGGACATTTGAAGAAGTATCCGCCGGGTTGACGTCAAATATAAGGGTCAACTGGTCGTACAAAAAGTACCTCAGCTCTTCGTGTATCTTGGAGCTGGTACAAGCAAGAGACTGGGCTGCACGCTGGTTGACGCATTCCCTGAAGATTGCTCCACGGATTTCACGAGGCAAGAGACTAAAGTTTCCGAGGCGAGGGTCCATGTTGAAGTTGCTGAAGAGGTGTGAGGTCTCAAACGGGGGAAGAAATATTCCGAAGGGTATGTAGAGATCGGATCAAAGCACTGTTCTGTTGCATCAGCTGTATGCGGTGCTGTCGGCGTATTTATACATTCAAACGCATGGCCTTCTTGTAAGGCTGGTGCCTGTTTCAAACGGAGTGTGTGGATTTGCTGAACCATACCTTCGCGCAGAAGGGGACTGGGGACTGGACAACCAAACTTCGCCATGGCGGCAGGTCCTCAGCACAAAGCCTAGAATACATAGCAGATTAGCCAGGGGAAATCGAAGCAGCGCGTTGAATCCAACTGCAGAGTTTGAAAGAATACGCATGAGACCAGAATCATGCGTGATCCCAGACCACACCCTGCCGGGTCGGCCCAAGAGTTGAGTACATTCATCGGGACATGTTGGGCAGCTGAGATGCAGACTTTGTTGAACTCAGAATCTCCCACCATGAAAGCAGCTGCTACATGTGGAGAGCGAAGCAACTGTGGTGGCCACAGATGGACGATAATGATGGTAGATACTAATTAAATGACGATGTTTTGCGCTCCAGATGGGGCCATAACTTGTGGGTGCCATGATGGTGCCTTGGTGCTTGGTGTTGATGGAGTTGATGGTGTTTTGAAACCACAAAACTTCCACCTTGAAACTTGAAACATCTTCAAACACTCTCTTCACCACTGCCACGAATTAGACGCCCTCGACACCCAACGGCCACAACGGCAGCGTGTGTCGAGTCTTGAGCGTTCGCCGTGTCATTGATTGGCTCTCGATGCATCTTATTCCTTATGGCCATTAAACGCGCTGATATTATTAGCATGTCCTGACCTCATTCGACCTGAAGAGCCTCAAGCTCGACCTCACTCACTGTATCTGCCAGCGCATGGACTGGACGAGCTTGACTCTTTCCCTCCACAAGGCAGATCAACGGACGCGGCAAAGACCTCACTCAAGCCTACGATGTCTGTGGCAGCTGCCGCTGACCAGGCTGGACCGCGGGTAGGCAACTCAAGATCATGATTGACCATGTAAGGGTATGCTCGAGGATACATATGCTTCTGACATGCGAGGCATATGTGGTTCATGGTTTCTGCGTTCCTTTGTCCCTTTGTTTCCTTCATACTTGCCACACTCCCTCAATTTCAACTTCAGTGATAATCTTGGGGCCATCATTTATTGCGCTGGTCGCTTTTCTTTTCCCTCTCACCACCATCCCCCATTACGAACCCGGCTCGAATTCCTGCACAATACCAGCAACTTCCTATCCACCAGGCAAGAAGCAGACGGAGGGCGAGCGCAAAGATAATCCTAATCAGAACATCATGAAGTTCACCAGCCGGCCCGTCAGCACCGGCTTTCCCATTTCCCGCCATCAATCATACCCAACATTCCCACCACCTCCGACTTCCCAACCCACGCGTCCTCGCCATCCAGCCTTACGCCGTCTGCACAAGTTCCGGACCATACTCCTCCCCATGCTCCTGGCATTGGTCTTGACCACTCTGATCCTCAACGCCATCTACGCCTACTGCGTCGCAAAACCGCACACCGACATCGCCGACCAACTGGCCCAAAACAGCACTGCAGAAGCCAACGGGTCCCTTTTCGGTCGACGCTCTACCCCTGTTGTCCTTTCACTGGCAAGAAGACAGCCAGCCTCAGCCCCCATCGCGACTTCGACCACCAACTCCAGCGACGCCGAACGGAGCAGCGGTTCAGAAACAGCTCTCCTATTCTACACCCTCCTCACCCCGGCCGTCAGCCTCGTACATCTCGGGTTTGAATTGACCATCCACCACACGGGCCCGCAGCATCTGCGCTCTCAAATCTCCTACAAAGTCCTCCTACCATTCACGACTCTCCTCGCAGCCGGCTGGGTCACGGCACTCTCTTTCTGGATGCACTGCGAACTCCCGCCGCTCAATAAATCCGGCCAGAACGTCTGCCCAGCACAGGTTCGCGGGCATTTCATGTACGGCATCCACGAGGTCAGCATTGCGAAGGCTGCTGTGGGTTGGATCGTGGCTGTCGCCTACGCGGTGCACACACTCGTCCTGGTTGGCGGGTACAAGGCGCAGCGCCGAATATGGAGACTCGCAACTGGAAAAGGCGAGATCGAGCACGGCGAGGCCGCAGAGATCGTGGTGGGCATTGATATGAAGGATGTCCACTCGAGATGATTGTCCTCGCACGTACTATACTTTCCACCGGTTGTGGAAGGATGAAGGATGAAGGGATTATATATGTCGATATGAAATTTGAGGATGCGGTTATGATAATGCAAGTTTAACGATGAGGGATCCTCGTTGCTGGGCGTTCGAGGTTAGACAGGTTGGGTTCACTGGGCGGATGAGTGGTACACTTCAAGTCGTTTTGACGATGACAGCCAGGCTTTTGGATGAATGACGTGGAAGTCATACACAGCGTGATAGAAAAGACCAAATTCGCTTGGAAAAGTATACATGCTTCTGTATTATCTCGCCGACTACATGCTATACATAAGGTACTACTAGTACTAGTAGTGGAATACAAAGAACAAATACAGGCCTCCCTTTGTTTTCTGCCTGTTTCCGTCTGTACTACAGAATTGCCAACCAACAGGTATCGAGTAGGGCTGTGAATCTGATGCAGTCGGCCTTGACGGTCAGCTTCACCAGTAAAGCCAGAGCTGGCCGTTCTTAAAACGGGCACAGAACTGTAGGTATACTCACTAAGGCGTCTATGCCAATGCACTGCGTTATCGTGATTGTCCTTCAACAACAACAGGATCCTGGTATCAGGTTACAATTGTGGGTTGGCCTTTTCCATGGCCGACCAGTCACCAGTGAGTGACCAACTCTATCTTTCACGCAAGCCCCTTCGTCCATCCATTGGCAGAGCAGACCATCCGAGTATGTATGTATGTGCTCGCGCTTTTCAGGCCTTGAATTGGGTACCCAGTACGGAGTACCTACTAGTACAATCAACCCACCCTCTGCCTGCCTCCTCACAAATCGCAAAGCATCTCAGCAAACTAAGCTTTGGCTTTCCTACCACTTTCTTCCTTTGGTTGAATACGCGCCATCATCTCCTCTCTCTGCATGAGATGTCCCACGCGCTCCAACAGTCCCAGTAGGCTCTTCATACTACTGCCCCATTCGTCCAGCACCTCGTCCGGTCCACGCTTGACTTCGAAACTGACCACTCTAGCCGGTCGGTCGATGCGTGCGTACACCGTCTTCTTTGTGACAAGGTCGCTGATGTACTTCTCCGTCTCTTCCTCTGACAGGTCGAGCAACTCAGTCAATCGTGGGAATGTGATGCGCGTGTAGTACTTGGCCACAACACGAACGTTGTGCTCAATGACACGATGACGCAAGGCTTCATACCTAGTATGCGCTTTCGGATCGCTCGTGTCGACTGTCTTGGAGAAAATGTCTGTTGAGCAGAGGTGTTCGCCGTACTGCTGCTCGACCATAGGCCAGCGCATCAGTTCGGAAATGGTAAACTGTTTCAGGAGGGCCGCATCCTTGGGAACCTCGCTGTTTCGACTGTCCTGGTAGACCCGGTGGAGGAGGTCTGATTGTTCATTATCGTACGGCGCCAGCAGGACGAAGTAGATCACCCGTTGGAGCACGGCCCGTAGTTGTTCTGGGTTGTTTTCTACCGACTCTGTGTCTAGGACTTGTCGGTAGTGCTTGCACACTTCGAGGTATTTATCTTCGTGCTTGGCCAGCGTGATTTGTTGCTCGTAGAAGCGCAGTTTCAGGTCTGTGACGTCGTCTTCCTTCTCTTCTGGAGCGACTTCTTCCCCGGCTTTTCGCTTCTTCTCTGTCTCCTCGCGTGCTTTCTTCTCCTTTTCGAGTTGTTCAGGCGTCTTCTTGGGTTTCCGGGCGAAGTATCTCGTGCCGATTTTCCGGCTTAGAATGCTTGCCTGTGTCCAGTCGTCGTTTTGTATGCATAGATCTACTTGTTGGAGGATGAACTCGGTCTTTTCTCGTCTCGTCATAGATCCGAAGGTCTCGACTTGTAGTTCGCAGAGGATTTCGCATGCTGATTTGATGTCGCCCTGCTCTTTCTTGATGTCGGACAATATCCGAGTGATTCGGGCCCGCTCGACTTCCACGAAGATCTACCAAATGTCAGTCTAAGCTGAAATTCCGGGCTGTTTGGACGTACCTTGCCCTCAGTCACTGTCCGTAGAGTCTCGATAACACTGAGCTTTGTCTCGAGACTTGGTGTGTCATCAAGAAATTCCATAACCACTTGCACCATGTTGGTGATGGCCTGTTTGAGTTGTCCATGTTTCTTCGATAGCAGTAGTACTTGTTCATTCATCTGGCTCCAATCCCCTGCCTGTTTACATAGTGTGACGATAGCGACTAAACATCTCGAGGTTGTAGCAAGATCTGAAGCCTAGATTGCTCGTCAGAAAACTGAATGCGTGCCTGCGCCGGGTGGGGCATACCTGTCTGGCTTGTTTCTCAAGAGCGAGGATTTTGTCGATACCCCTCTGCAGGTCTCCCTGTTCACGAATCAGCTTGAGTTTCCGAAGCGGTATCTTTGATATTACCTTGGCTAACGACTCCGCCTCGGGGAGGATCTTGTCCGCATCCTTGCTAAAGTCCTTGTCTGGCTTGAAGAGCGTACCGTCGGACATCGTGGCGAGACTGTTGATGGAGTGTGAAACGGAGAGAGATGGAATAGAATCAGCACGAGTGATTTGAGCGGGCAAATAGTGGTAAAGGAGATACAGAGTCTGATGTACAATCAGTTGGCCGCAGTTGTAATGAGCTCAAATGATGCTCCGGGGCGGCTCCTTGACGCGTCCTTGGCGCCTGGTTGGGTAGCCTTGTCAGCCTGGTGCAGCCTCAGCCTTGCATACGACAAACTATCACTTTATGGATTCAGCGAGCACGTTTGCACAAGGACTGCCTGCTGAATCTTGGATCATACAGCAGATCTATTCAGGTACACTTCCCACATATCTCAGCCGACAATACCTACTGTCTAATACATCGAGCCATCATATCATGCTTTTTCACCAAAATCCATCAAGATCCTTCCAGATGTCGCTGGTTGGCGCATGCAATGTTTGTCTACGAGCTACCCAAGAAACCCTGGCTTTCCAACATCAGAACAATCTCGTGCACAATGCTTCTGACAGTCTGCTTTGAGCAGTCAACCGTCAAATCAGCATCGCTTGGAGCCTCATAAGGGTCATTAACACCAGTGAAGTTCTTGATCGAGTTCCTCCGGGCTCGTGCATAGACTCCTCGCCTGTCTGTCTTCTCACAGTACTCCAGAGGCGTGGCAACGTGGACCAGAAAGAAGCTGCCAAATCTCTCGACAGTATCCCGAGCGTCTTTTCGAGCCTCGTCAAACGGTGCAATTGGTGCAGCGATGACAGCGGCGCCAGCTTTCGTCAACTCAGCAGCGACAAACGCAATACGAGCAATGTTAGTGTCTCGGTCTTCCTTTGTGAAACCAAGTTCTGCCGAGAGTTCATGACGAACAGTCTCGCCCAAAAGTAGAGAGACCGGACGACCACCCTGTTCGTTGAAGGTGACTTGTAGAGCTCGTGCAACAGCGTCCTTGCCGGAATTCTGGTATCCGGTAAGGAAGATGGTGAAACCCTGCGTAGCACGCGGAGGGTTGGACTCTCGTAGCACCTTGACGACCTCTGGGTATGAGAACCACTCGGGAATGGGCGCACCGACCTTCAGACGTCTTCGGAGCTCGGTACCAGAAATATCCAGGGTTTTGACGCCGGCAGGAACTTGATCCTTTGGTCTGTATTCATCCGAGTCAGGGAGGTATGTCATCATTTGGAACTCCACGACTTCGATTCCGAGTTCGTCCTTGTACTTTTCGACAGCATACTGAGCGTCGTATGGTCCGTAGAAATCCTTGCCAGCACTGTTCTTGCCAGGCCCGGCATGATCTCTGCCGATGATGAAGTGAGTCGCACCGTGGTTCTTTCGGATGATGGCGTGCCAGATGGCTTCACGAGGACCACCCATACGCATGGCAAGACCGAGCAGACCAAGAACAGCCATTCCGTTGGGGTATCTGGGCATAAGAGCTTGGTAGACGCGGACACGAGTGAAGTGGTCGATGTCACCAGGCTTGGTCAAACCCACCACAGGGTGGATAAGAACGTTGGCTTGACGAGCACGAGCAGCGCGAACTGTCAGTTCACGATGGGCTCGGTGCATGGGATTTCTGGTCTGGAAAGCCACCACACGAGCCCAGCCCAGTTTCTCAAAGTGTGTCCGCAGCTCTGCGGGTGTATATCTCAAAGCGACATAGTCGTAGTGGTTCAGTCTGTTGACGGCCTGAATCTTGCCGCCCACGTAGAACTCTTTGGTGCTTTCCATCAAGAACTTGATTGCCGGGTGTTCCGGGTCTCCTCCGAACACTTCTTGAGCCTCCTTTTGCTTGTCTGGCTTGTAGACGTCGTCGATGGTAAGGATGGCAAGGTTTCGGTCGTCTCTGAAGTCTCGGAGGGTGATTCTGGCACCAGCCTTCATCTTCAGACGCTCAACAGTCTGCTGTGACACGTCCAAGCAGATGGGCATGCTGAACAGCGCACCATCAGCCAGTCTGACGTTCTCTACCACACCATTGTAGTCCTTCTCGTTCATGAATCCCTCGAGTGGTGAGAAACCGCCATTGAGGATGAGTTCAAGATCGCAAAGCTGACGTTCAGTCAGGACAACTGCGGGTAGCTTCTCGGCTTCTGCAGCAAGCTCATTATGACGAGGAGCATCTCGAGCCAGAAGGTCTTTCAAGACCCCTCCGTGAGGTGGGTTGGCCATATTTGCAAATATTCGGATTGAGGGTGAATGGCCACGATAAGGACAGTCCAAAGATGTGCTACAAGGAAGAGATATGCGCCGCGAAAGAATGGAAAAGACAACTTGTCCTTGACAGGTGGTTTCCCGGGAATATATGAATACAACTTGCAACAATCACTAGACTACTCCGTAAGGCCAAGGAGAAATCCATCTTCATGGCTCTATCGCAGTCTCCGCCTGTACGCGGCAAGCAACAAATTTTCGTGTGAAAAAGGATGGCGTGCTTACCCACTCCATCGATGATTTTCCCCTAGCCAGCCCTACGTCAACTCCGGTTGGTTCACGTGTGTGAGCATGGGCTTGCTACAGATCTCCGGGCCCTAGCAGTCGCCCTGACAGAGGTGTCTCTTCGGCGTCATGAACCATGCACGACCATGACACTTTGGGCAGATAAAGGGGCCTGCCAAGCTTCAACTTCAGGGACAAGCTCGAGAAGGACCGAAGGAAGTTGGCGGCGGTTTTGAGGCCACCACTGTCTTCGTTTCGCTAATTGTGCCGATCTCCAGGCTGGCAGGCTCAATCTTTCATGGGCTGCCTTGTTCCAGTACGTAGTAGATGATACTCCGTAGGACAATCAAGAATGATATTTTTATCTTGGGAAGACACGTTCGAGTAAATGGTTGGTAACCAGCAAGTAACACAGCACTTGCTGTTCTTCTCGACGTCGCACGTACGTGCTGCAACGAGAACGGAAGAGCGGTCAAAAGGTGAGAGGGAACGAAAATACGAGCATCCTGAATCCTGCAGATAAGATCAAAATATTTATTTTGAGCTAAGCAAGGGGTCGACGACCCGAACTGTAGTCTTTGTCTCTTTCATCTACTACTGTGTAGATAAGCTGCCGTCAAAGGGCAACTGGTCGTAATAAGAGGCAGCAGCCAATGGCTTTTGTGATTTCCTCTTCTAAATTTCCCCGTCTTGATGCAAGGTTCATATCGCATCGCTTGATCTTACAGGCTGACGCCATGCCTTTCTCATGCAGAAGTTCCCCATCCCTTCGCTGATACTGATTCCCGAACGCCGGCGCTATGTTGTAAACAAATTATAACTCAAAAAGCCTGTCGACTGTATGGGGTCATGTCTCGAGTGTGACTTGTTGCAAGGCTTGCTCAAGAGCTTCCCGTTCCCTCTTCTTTTCTTGCTCCATCAAGAACAGCGCATATTTGGATCGAGGGTTGTGGATGCCACATTCGGTTTTCTGTTGACCTTTCCACCGACCGGACCGTTCATCCTCATTCTCCTTCACTGGACTGGTTGAATGCCAGTCACCGATACTCTTGTACCCTCGGTCCAAAAGAGCGTTATATGGGACGTCATTGTCCTTGGCGTATTGCTGGATTTGCTGGAAGGACCAGTTGGCCATTGGATTGATCTTAATCAGACCAGCCTCATCGATCTCAATAATGTCCATGTCGCCTCTCTGGCCTCCTTGGCTCCTTCTTCTGCCCGTCAACACAGCCTGTGCTTGCAGCTCACGGTAAGCTCGTTGTGCCGGCTCCACCTTGACCAGGTAGTCATATTTGTTGTCGTCGGTCTGCCACAGCTTGTCCCCGTATTTCTCACTGAATTCTTGAGCTGTCTCAACACCTTCGGGCTTGAAGACATGTATATTGACCAAAGGGTATGTTGCCCGAACTTTTTCCACCAACTCCAGAGTTTCTTGAAAGTGATGCAAAGTGTCAATGAAGATGAGGTCGACCATCTGAGGGCGAGGGATCTTGAGTTTTGAGAGCATGTCCAACTGCACCAATCCTGTCAGGCCAAAGGCCGTGGTCTGAAAGAGGTGTGGTAGGGTGGTGATGCACCATCTCAGGATCTCTTGAGGTTCGAGGAACTGGAGCTGCCGGTTCAAGAACTGAAGATGAGGTTTGGTGAAGTACACCTCAGGCATGCCACATTCACTGTTGTTGGCACTGGCATAACCAGAATCGGCACCCCTCAGTGAGGGGCTGCTCTGCCCGCTGCCGCAAGGAGATTGGTATCTGGAGGACATTGTGAAGAAACTTGTGGTGAAGGCTCTTATGCGATTGAGAGTTGAAGGGGTTGACATGGGGGCAGGTGAGTGACAAGGACGACGGAGGGAATATGAAAGCACACACAGCCCGACATGAAGAGTGATGAAAGCGCTGGAAAACCCACCATTTTACAAATCAACTGCGGTGCTCGCAATATCATCGTTGAGCACGCAATTCTGTGGTGGAGCACACTAAATGGTCGAGAGCCTCGTTGCCGGCAGAGAAAAATGGAAAAATGTCGCCAACTGACTGGTCACGTGCGATGGCGTGATTGACGAGCTTCGGTGCCTGCGATAGTCATTGGGTACCACGACAAGTCTTCGAAGGCCAAAGCACTCGTCATTCGCAGGCCTTCTCAGCCCGAGGCAGGAATATATCTCGCATGCATCACCGCGCGGGTTCTGCATCGATACAATCGACACAAGGGTCAATTTGCCGAAAATGTAATCAGGGACCGAAGTCATGCACACATCATGATCAACACCGTACCTGAGAGCACCTCATTTAGCCAAGACTGACGACTTCCAAACCTGCGAATAGAAATCATAGCCTCCTCTTGTGCTTCTCGAGTAGATGCTCACCCCAGGTATGGCGTTTGAATGCGTGTGCTTGTCGTGATCGATGATGACAATGTCGGATGAAGTGAGGAGTGGAGGTGGAGGTGGGGAGAAAAGTTGTAAGCAAATTTTCCCCGAGGTACTACTGGAGCGAGCACGTGATTTGAATCACGTGAAAGGTCCGATCTCGAGGCGCAACTGGATTACCTTACGCCATGCCGTATTATTTACGAGAGTTTTGTAATGTCTTAGAACTCTCGGCATGACCTACCGCAGCTCTGTCGATCGTTTTGTATTGATCAGTGAATGTCGGTATTTTCGGTTGGTGTCCAATACCAAATCAGTCCCAGCTGGGCGAGCTTTTACGAGCTCGTGCGGGCAAGGCAAAAAAGCATCCTAGCGATCATCAATTCCTACCAATCTGATGCCGGTCTCTCGTTTTGCCTCATTGACCTTCAACATCGTTCCTGCATTGGTTTCCCTGTATGACGTAGCCTTGCAGCTGACACCCTCATTACTACACAATCACTCCTCGCGTGTCGTTTGTTGCGATTAAGCTTCAGCCTCGTCTGCGCTCTCTGCGCATCCAAAATCGCCATGACCTCTCCGGCCTCACCCTCGCGGTCGAACAGACCAAGCCTGGGCAAGAATGCCTTGGGAAGAAGCAACAGTTACCTCGATGACCATCTCGAGTATAGGTCGCATCAGTCAGGACCTGTGACGAGCATAGATGGAATCCTCGAACAACCTGCCCGTAGTCCTCGCAATACGATGTCCAGCACCTCTCTCGCGTCAAGAAAGTCCGTCAGCGCTATCTCACCGTCTCCCATTGTGTCTCAAGAGAGTGGAACGGTGCACACCATGTCACATACAAATTGCATACCAGAGCTCAGTGACCCTCGTCGACTCGTCGCGACTATATTCTACAACTCAAGATCTCCCCGACACCCACATATCCATCCAGACCAGTCACCTGCTGCGAAACCCACAGATCCTATACCTATCCCAGAAATCGTGGAGGGTTCTGCTCCGACGACAAGTATATCAGAATATCCTCTCGAACCGCCTGCACCAGAACCAGAGCCGCTCGATCATTTATACGGCGCCTATATTTCACAGTTATGCTTGACGCATTTCCTATCCACCCTCGACAGCCTCCTCATCCACAACAAACCAGACGAACGACGTCTCACATCTTCACACCGATGTTTGTCCCCCGATCCTTCAAAGCCACGAGTTGTGGAAGTTACCTTCACACCCCCTCCTAATCCGGAGTATCTACCCTTTGAACTCATATCCAAACATGAATCAATCTACAAGTTTGAGCGAGAATGGAACTGCGAAGTCGTCTTACAGCCGTCGACAGTCTTCCGCCGGTACAAGCGTCTTTGCGTGTTCGACATGGACTCAACCTTGATCCAGCAAGAAGTCATCGACGAAATCGCCGCCTTCATTGGCGTCAAGAAAGCCGTCGCTGCCATCACAGAACGCGCAATGAACGGCGAACTCGATTTCGCAGCCTCGCTCAAAGCACGAGTCGCCTTGCTCAAAGGTGTACCAGCGGACGTTTTTGAGCATCTTAAACCCAAGATCGTCATCACGCCCGGTGCGAAGGAACTCTGCAAGTGTCTAAAGCGACTCGGTTTCACGCTCGTCGTGGCGAGTGGAGGCTTCCAACCCCTGGCCGACTGGCTCGCCGGCGAACTCGGTCTAGACCATGCATTTGCCAATCACCTTGTCGTCGACGCCGAGAAGAATGAATTGACAGGCGAGCTCAATCCCGATTTCCCAATCGTCGACTCCCAGCATAAGCGGAGATTGCTGATCAGCCTGGCATCGAACAAGGATATCCCGCTTGCACAGACCATGGCCGTCGGGGATGGGGCTAATGACATTCCCATGCTGATGACGGCCGGGCTGGGCGTGGCGTGGAATGCGAAGTCCAAGGTGCAGATGGAGGCTCCGGCACGCTTGAACATCGGGAAGAGTATGCTTGATCTGGTCTACCTGTTGGGTCTGACGGAGCAGGAGGTGGAGGAGCTATTGAGAGATTGAATTTTCAATGGGGAAGTCGAACTAGCACTAGCAGTCTCAGTCTGCAGGCGTGGGGAGTCGAGTGACCAGAATTCTTGAGAGGGTTCTGCAAGAATGGCCGGACAACGTGAAGAGAAACCCCTGGCGCAGCGTGCGGAACAGCACAACAGGCGGGAATGCGAGTTCCTGTACCTTATGGAATATTTTAGCTGCCACTGGCATTGTAGAGACAGGAGTTGTCTGTCGTGTTTGTATAGGTACCTAAGTCTAGGAGATTACGACTTCCTGGTATCCCATTCCAAGCGGTGTATTGGGATTCATCACTTGCTTGTTATTACTGTTGATCAGTCTCCGGCCATATATGTACTGCTTCTCTTCTCCCACTCAACGATCATACATACCGTTTTAAGCCAGTGGCGACGGTATCGATCTTCAGTCGGTTTCGATTGAGCAGGGAAAGGCATACCTAAGATTAAGACAACAATAACACAGGAGCAGTGGAAAGCGATCGGAAACGGAAGTTTTCTTTCGATAAAAGATGTTTCGATTCGAAAGGAATGAATTCCAGCTCGCGAGCTCGCTAATGTCGCATAGAAATAGAGTACAAAGCACGGAATATCCAGCACAATAAAGCCAGCTCATCATGAACACGGTTAAGCTGAGCTCGGGGAACATGTCGACCTTCACACTCGACGTGACGTGTCTTTCACATATCCAATACCTTTAGGATATGTATGCCCAACAAGATCCCAACATGCCCTTGAGCACCAAGCTGAGCACCTTGTGCAAATCTGACGATAAGTTGTTTCCAAGAGACGTTCATTACAAGTGCACCTAGTCCTTACTCTTCCCACCAATGACCTGCCCATTGCCCATGGTGATGCTGAGCGCGTCAAAGTCTGCGGTGAAACGCTGGTTACCCTCGCCAACCTGGACGGTTGTAGACGAGTTGCCCCGCGTTTGTTGCTGGAAAAACGATTCCAGCTGCTCCTGCGCCTTGACAGCGACGTCCATAGTTTGTGATTGCTGGATAACATAGAGAACCACAACTCGAGCGAAGCCGGCATTTTCATCAGTCACCGTGGAGGATGGGCTCGAGGTGTTTCCATCACTTGTCACGCTTGGTGCACTCGATCCAGAATCCGAAGCTGCTGTTGCGCTGGCAGTCCCGCTAATGCTGGTTATTGTGGACACATCTGTGCCGATGGATGCGGAAGGTGTAGAAACTGCTCCTATCGACGTAGCGGACGTCGCTTGAAAGACAATGCCGTTTGATGTGCCGACTGTCGCGCCGTCTTGTCTTCGTTCCAGCTGAAGCTTGCCGACAGGCTCAGTACGCTTACTGACTGAAGGTGCAGCCGGGCTCTCATCAGCAGAAGCAAATCCATTGCTTGGTGGCTCCAAGCCAGGTATTATTACGAATCGTCTCGTTTTCGTGGATTCGCTGGTCGAGTTGAAGTCCAAGAGGGAGTTCTCGCTTGTACATGAGAGATTGTTCGTAGAGAACAGAGACAGAATCGTAGACACGTTTAGTGGTATGTTGAATTGATTTTGTGCATCCGAGAGAGCGGGCACAACTGAAGAGCCCATTGTCGCATTTTTGTACTCATTGGCACCATCGCGCACGGTAGACGTCATGCAGTCTTGCGCATTTCCAGGCGTCTCACATTGACTTCCAGTGAAGCTATCCGAGCAGACACAAACACAAGTGTTTTGACTGACGATGCTCGTACCACCATTCTGGCAGGGGTGGCTGGATGCACATGTGTTGTCTTTTGCATGTTGTTTTGGTACAAGGATTAAGAAAATAGGTATTAACACAGCAGCCGCGATGAGAATGATGATGACAACGAGAACAGTGAAGAAAATCGGCAACGACAACCCACAGCACTTCCGTCGTTTCTTTGTGGGTTGGCCCTTGGAGAGATCACTGGTTGAGGCATATGCGTCGCCCTTTTCACCGAGAGGCCATGCTCCATCTCTTCGGGTTGTAGGAGTTCCACCAACAGCTGGAGCAGGAAACGCAGATATCATGTCTGACATGGTCGAATGCCGATTGTTGCCGTTCAATTTGTCGGTACTTCCCCACATGTCCAGCATGCCTAAACGGCTAGCTGTTTTGCCCCGGTCCAGATTTGCAGCCACCCTCGTGGCTCGTTTGATAAGTTCCGCTAGACTCGTTGTGCTACCACGCTGTTCAGCATCTCTGACAGCGTCCATGTCTAGTCTTGGAGGTCTTCGACTGGGAGGGACCTTATCGCTCATCGAAGGTTGCTCAATGCCCAGTCCAAGAAGAGGATTGGTGGATTGGCGTGAATGTGATGTGCCTGGAGTCTGTTCAAACATTTTGGTGGTGGCTATTGTGCTAGGAGATTTCGGGGTTTGCAGATACTCCCTGTCCGCAGAGGGCGAGGCTGGGGGAGAGGCATCAAAAGGCATCCTGACCGGCGTGTAGCCACGCGAACCAGGTACCTCAGATTGATACTGTGTTTGTTTGTTGGTCACACCAGCAGCTACGGCTGCACTTAGAGCGTTCATTGTGGCAGCTCTGTTTGTTGCGGTGGCTCCTGCACCATCTTCTGGTTTATCATGACCCAGTTGGCTGTTTCGGTTCTTTATCGTGGTCACCGCAGGTCTTGCTCGCTTTCCCATGCTAGCTTGGCGCACCACCTGTGGGCTGTTGTCCGGAGAACTCGACCTGCTACTTTCTTGGCTGGTGATGCCTTGATCAAAACGCTCGTCAACACCGAGAGCCTCACTTTCTGCGTAGACAGAGCCTGAGTATCTCTTGGGAGTGGGAAACCCTCTTGATCTAGAGCCGGGAGTCGTCCCAGGAGTGGCAAAGTCGTCTAGCACGGATGACATGTAAGATTCGTGCATATTGTCTCGGCGGCCGGGCGACTGTGATAGTTCTTGCTTTGATTTTGCTTGAGAGCTTCCTGGAATCGGAGGAACGGTAGGGAATCTGAAGTCTTGTACCAGTACACCGGTTCCGGCGGGTCGCTGTTGTGCTCGTGGCGCACCTTCATATCTGACGGGCGACGGAGAGACTCCCACACCTAGAGGAACTTGTCTGGCGCTGAGTTTGACATTTGATGGTAGTCTTATTGACGGGTGTGGAGGAAATTGTTGTGGGTTCTGCAGATATTGTGAAGGATGAGCATATCCGGCTGGTGTTTGAGTCGGCTGTTGATTTGCATATTGTGGATAGTGAAAGCGATTCGGCTGGCTAGGTGGCCGGCCGGTAGACATTCTGTCGGTGGATGTGGTGGAGGTGGTTGCGCTGTCCAACAGGGTAGCTGGCCTTAAACCGCGCAGGTCGGAATTGGTCGCTGAAGTCTAGCTAGACGTGATGTAGACGTTATGAAGACGCAGGCATGTTCCTGACACGCGTGTGGTTGGCTGTGTTTGCTCCTTCCCATTCATCCACCTTCTCGCACAGATTCTTGCGCTTTTTCACACTCCTCGCCGACAACAAAGATCGAAGTTGACAGTAAACCTTCACCCTCTCATCGCACAGTGAGGTGGAAGTGACGGTAAGAGGATTGGCAACAGGAGATTGTCGGGCAGAAGAAGTGACCGGGCGGTGAGTGGAAGCCACAGTTGTGAGCGAGGCAGGTGCGGGTGGAGGGCGAAGTGAAGGTTCGACAAGTGGTCGATTTGAGGGACGAACTGATTGTTGTTTGGTAAAGAATGAATTATCCAATTGCTCTGCAATGGCTTGAAGCTGGGGTGAAGATATCGTGTCCAACGATGAAGTGGTGGTCAATTCGGCCTCCGACGCCTTGGAGAAGATGTGCAGAGATTGGAAAGGAGTAGAAGTGTGACCGAACGGCGGCGACGACGGGCGAGGAGAAGAATGGAAACGAGTGGTGAGAGGCCGAGCAAAGGTGTAACAAGCCAGAAGGATGGAATTGGTGTCAGAGATGAATTCCCACTGATCGGATTCGCACCGCCGGGAAGGCCATGCAGGTTCCATGCAGTCTGCAGGATGTCCAGGTACCATCGTCTCATCATTGGTGTGATAACACCCTGAGGCACCCTGAGATGGAGACCTTGACACGCTCGCTTGCACCCAGAAGCCGTCCTTTGGCTTCCCGTCCTGACCACTGCATCAAGCTAGACATGGACCAGCCTTGAATTCTGAAACACGAACTCCTACCACCCGGTTTTCTTTCATGCACACAATGTTCTTCGCCTCGATAACGAACAGAAATGGAAAGCTCTTCGAGGCTACCATCGCATGCTCTGATCTCTTGATAGCGTCCATTGATGAGGTTTCTCCCAAAAAAGAATACCTGGGTAAAGATGACTATGACAACAAGCCGATGACAACGAAGTGCATGCATGTCTCGCACGGACAAAGGGTCCATTTACCCCAGACACGGCCTGAGTTTGCTCAGTGGTCAGCTACAGAGTCAAGACCCGGGCCACGGCTGGCTGACAGGAGGCCCGTGTGGCCACGAGCAAGGCAATCTTGTGGCTTCGCAGTGACAGGATAAGACTTTTCACGCACAACCATGCAAAATATGTATTGGGAGAAACTGTCCAGATACGCCATTGTAGGCATTATTGAACTCCATCAGGATCTCTTTGTCCCTGTCCCAACCGGCCTTCTCTGCTTCGACGATTCGCCTCAGAAATCAATCGCAGATGTGGGCTTACGCGACCGCGTCGCCGCAGGCCAACAAAGAGCCAGGAAGCCCCGTTTATACAGCACCTCGGCCAGGTTACCGGTCCACTCGGCTGCTGAAGCCTCGGATCAGGCGCCATTTGCTCCACCTCACAGCACTTGATCAAGATCAGCTCAATCTCATCGACGACCGGATCTTTAATTAAAACTCTTGATCGATAAGTACATCGGTACGAGTATAAAATTGCTTCGATGACTTGCATTGGTGAACAACCAGGGCATAGTTCGATGACGATATGACGGACACCCGTATTGATCCCAGGATGATGCCCTTGGTCTCCGAGACATCAGCGACAACACGTGGCATACCTGCTTGGCCGTTTTACCCATATCATGGTTATCAGCTACCTTGAGAGTCACGGATACGGAAGCCGGAGTACAGACGCTTGCAAAAATGACCTTAATGGAGGTATAGCACTGCCTGGTTGGCTGCTTGCAGACGAAGCCGCTTGCATGCGTAGAGTATTGAATCTGACTTGCTAACACATCGAT
Organism: Vermiconidia calcicola; assembly: GCA_035928285.1. Lineage (NCBI taxonomy): Eukaryota > Fungi > Ascomycota > Dothideomycetes > Mycosphaerellales > Extremaceae > Vermiconidia > Vermiconidia calcicola. Next base: position 470,334 of record JAXLQG010000006.1, read on the forward strand.
CGATTAGACGGTTTTGGCGGCAGACATGGCGTGCAACCGCACCATAACCGTCTCCAGGTGTATCTCGACCGCACGAGAACGTGATGCCAGCAGACAGCAATTCCGAAAACTGTTCCTGCTCAGGCCGGTCGTGCCTACTATCATGTGGGCGGGTAGTTGCTCACGAAGCCTTCTCGACCGGACCTTCCAAATTTCGTGCCTTGAATGGTTCCCTCTTGACATGTTGCTCCTCACTGCTTCTACACCGGCTGCTACCATTGTGTCTGCCTTTTGCTGCAGACGTCCGCTCGTTTGTTCATGGCTCGCTCTTTAAGCTCAGCCCTGTTTTGATTCATACACTTTCCTCGCATCCCACAGACCGCACCAGCATGTTGGAATCTTCCCCGGCTTCAGCGCCTTCCACGGAATCCTCTGGCAAGTCGACAAGCTCCAGTCGGGTACCTGGGACCCCGAAACGTACGTACAGCTCACTGTATCACCTCGGTTGGAATCGTTAGGCTGCCTGCATACTAATGCTTGGATGGATAGCACCGTTTGATCCACCGCGCAGACGATCTTCTCTTTTCTTTTCGAAGGTGCTACAGCATGGCCAGTCCCCGAAAACCCCGGGAGCGAACTCGACACAGAACAACGAGGGGAAACAGTTGGGAACCAGATCTCCGGCGTCCAACATAGGCCGCAAGAGGATGACCTCGCCCCGAACTCGATCAGTGGCAATGCCAGGTCATGTTGCACAGATGCAGAGACTCTTCCAGACGGCGAAGGCTTCCTTGCGACTTGATATGCGTTTTGCTGCTTCACCGACCGGTTCGATCGACTCGAGGATGCCCACGAGTTCTGAAAATGGCAGCAGCAAGGATGCTGAATCTCCACACCCGCTCCAGCCAGCATCAGGGACACCTAAGAAAGACTGGCGATATTCCACAGCCCCCCAGTTAATAGCCGAATTTGACGTCGATGTGAGAGAACCTTTCCCAGAAGGCTCACCACGGCTCCCGGAATTGCCTCCGATCGACACGGATCACATTAAAACCTTGGTTGTTGAACCAACAAGCAGTGGCTTCGCTTCTCCCGTCGAGAACACACCAGTGTCTCGTCATGAGCTAAACCTCTCTTCACCTACGGTTCATGTGGATAGTGTGTCTGACGAGGAGCCTTCTATATCACCAGCCGACTATGTGTCAGCAGCTGATCTCGAAAAACCGATGACAAGACTACGAGTGCATGGTGACCATGAGATGGATCTTGATTCTGCAGAAGAATCTCCAATTCTCAGTCATCTCAAAAGGAGATCTGCCGACGTATGTGTTGACTTGCAAACCTCACCAAAGTCCACAGAAGCAATCACGCTGTCACCCTCTGTGAAGGCCGCTGCAGACTCAGCCAAACTGAAGCGCGGCATGCTGAGTGATCTGTTCCCGAAGCCACCAACTCACAAGGGAAGTGATGGCGGAACATCATCTTCAAATTCAAACAAAAGTGCTGCCACACCCTGTCCGGATCCTATGCTTCATAATAGGACGCCGATGGTGCTCTGTCCGGATCCAGTGATCCACTACAGATGTACTCCCAATCATTCAGGTCCACATCCAATGCCCACAGTCTATGGCCACCCCCAGCATCGAGTTGGCCCGCATTTAGTACCATATCCGCCTATGCCTTTCAACCGTACTACTGCAACGGGAAGTCCAATGCCAATGCTCAGGGTCAAATCACCACCATTGGCGCATACAGATATGCGACGCCCTTCTCATGATGCTTCTTATTCAGGTCCTTCTCTTCTTCAGCCACCTCGACATCCACGGCGCCAATATCCGCCGTCGAGTCGTGAGCATGTGTCCACGGCTACTGAGCATTTCCAGCCAGGCTGGTACTATACAAGAGACAGTCCCAAGCCTTCTGCCAGGCCAGGGACAGCAATGTATTCATTCTCCACAGCCGCTGGCAAGTGGACTGGACACAGTCCAGCTCCAGACTCTATGATCCGCGATTCCTACAGAACTGACACGCTAACGCGTTTTGCCAAACCTCCAAGCAGGTTCAAAAAACATGGAGTAGCTGCACTTGCCAATGCCCGAGGTGTGAGCAGATACTATGGACGGCCTCTTGGGCCGAGGCCAACGCTCCGACAGAAGAACTCAAGTCGTACACGCTTTCCGGACGACATGAGATTCAGAAGCAGCCCTCCGAGGTCTATGACCGACTCGCAAGCGACAGGCCTTACACATCCAAGGAAAAGGTCCGGAGAGCTCGAATTCCCTACAATCGAAGTTTTGGAGCACGAAACGCCCAAACGAAACTCGGTCGATTCAAAGCTTAGACTGGAAGAGGGCGAAGATGTCATTGAACTTGACGAAGAAACAAGGGCGGCGGTCCGTATGAGTCTCTATGGCGCGGCCGCACCGGACTCAACGAATGACATTGGGAAAAGTCTCAAAGAGCTCAGTCCCAACGTGATGCAATGGCGAAAAAGCAACCAACCACCTTGGAGCAGGAAGAAAAGACGACCCAGTTACTGGGATGGTGATCTAGAAGAAGTGGTGAAGAGCCCAGCTGCCAGGCACGTTCTCAGCTCACCAATTCGAAAGGACGACGTGAGGTCGCAGAAGGGCGAAGTGGGGTATCATGGAACCTCCTCAGACGAAGAAAATCAGATGACGACCCGGGACATTTCGAACGTCGTCCAGGGAGGTACCATCCCGCAAGAGGATGTTACTATGGAAGGCTGAGGGTACCAAAGGTGACATTTGTCGTGCGCCTAGGCTCAAACGGAAGCAAGAGTTGGAGCGAGTCAATTGCGCTGACATGCGTATACTATTGCTGTATAGTAGATTGGCATGCTATCAGCCGCGCCCAACCTGTCATGCATCATGGCCATATTGCAGTCACTAGCTGGGAATCCATAGGGTAGCGGTTGACCCCATTACCCACACTGCTGCAGCTATACTACGTAGTAGTCTTCGTACGTTTGATATGTTCCATCGATCTGGCTGAATCCGTATCCAGACCACCTTGTACTTGTGCTTGGACGTGCTCAATGAGCTGGCATCAGTCGAGTTTCAGGATGCGAGATCGTGGTTCCGATGGTCTCGCAGGCGAAGATGGAGACAGGAGTGAAGCTCGTTTCGAAGGCGTCTGACTCCTCGGCTTTGCTTGGCCTTGATTCGGGTTGGGAGACAGCGACAGCAAAGAAAGCTCAGCACCGTCTCTGTCGTCATTTTCGTAAGGGGTTTTCACGTCCGCTGCTTCGGCTCGCTCGGCGCCATGCTCGTATTCATCCAGCGTCCCCAATTCACGTCGAACATCCCATATCTGTGCTTCGAGACTTTGCATGGCGGATGTGGCGTTGAGCAGCTCAGGAATCGTCGATGACACCATTGATCGAAATTGGTTCTGGCACTGGCGCAATGCAGGAGGCACGAGGATGCCATACCATCTTAGCGGGTCCTTGGACGGTGCGGGTGTGGATGATGTGCTGATGGCGTATGTGTAGCAGGACGGCAGGTGAGACGTGTCGTGTATGGGGTTTGATGGGGTTATGGGTGGCGGAGGTTCGATGAGTGTGTCATGGCTGGTGTCTGTGTCTTGCTTCAGGGTTGAGTGATCGTGTTGTCCTGCTTCTTGAACGTCTGGCGAGGTTCGCTCGAAGGGAGGCTGGACCTTGGGGCCCTCGTTCACAAGGAGTCGTTTCGTGGGCAGGCGTAATTGCTCGGCAGGGTTTGGTCCGCCGCTTGATGTGCTGGAGGATCGATCCGGGGTTATACGCTGGTCTATCCGTACAGTCTCTGAAGCTTTCATCCGCTCATCATAACCTTCCTCGCCATATCGTCTTCCGGGACCGAGTGTAGAGTTTCGATTCGCTTGTGCAAGGGCGAAGATGCCGGACGACATATCTTTGGAGAGTTGTGCGCGGAGGACGGTGTATGTGTCCAGTAGTTCCAAGTATGAGGTGAGCAGGTCGTCGAGACGTTTAGATAGAGACGACGTGTGCTCTTCCTGCTCTTGTTCCACGACGTCGTGCCGGGTTTTGTTCGAAGGATCTGGAGAGTTGGGCCTGGAGGAGGGAGGAGATGGGAGGTTTGCGGCCATCGCGTTGGGGAAGTGCTAGGGCTGTTTATACGGAGAGGGTCGTAGCAAACCAGGCTCGAGAAGACTGACTGCCTTGAATGTGTATGGTTTATTGGCCTCGCATAATTGTTTGCTTCGATGGCAGCCTCGTGGAATGAAAGTGCATGTGGAGGATATGATGGTGGTAGACCGGACTCGGTCGTATCGGCGATTAATGAGCGTGGTTGCTCCGACGGCGGCGAGCGCTGATTGACGCAATGGCAAGAATTCTCGTCGCCTGCGATGAATGTTTGAAAAGCTGTGGAATTGCTGCCATTTCTTGATAACATTCACACTTCTTCCTACTTCTGTACTTGGGCCGATTGCACTTTGCATTGCGACAGCCTCGACCTGTAGATACCATTCTACCCCGGTGTCCGATCATCAGGTGCTTCCTGTTGTCCCCGGACAGATCGATTTCCTCCTCACCTCTCCGCCCATCGATCTCCTTACCTATCACACCATCCGCAAAGCACCGATACCACTGCGATACGGCTTCTGAGATACCCTCACCCCACGTGTCGACGCAGTCCCTCTTCACGTGTAGTCCGCAATCGAACTAGGTCTCGCCCCCAATATTTCTGCCTCTTGAAGAAAATGGTCTCTTCGGCGCTGGCCACCGCGGCCGATAGTTCGGCATTCGGTGTGCGGAGTTTGTATCGGTCCCTGCTGAGGCAGTCGAATCAGTTTGCGAATTATAATTTCAGAATGTATGCGCGGCGGCGGACGAGAGATGCATTTCATGAGCATCAGCACGAGTCGGACTCCAGACGGATACAGGAATTCGTGCAGAAGGGTCTGAAGGAGTTGCAGATGATGAAGGTAGGTCTTCTTGCTCTCCTTGGAAGTTTTTGAAGGAACTGGGCTCTCAGTGCTCTTTTGAGTGTCCGTCCAGGGTTAGGCCTTGCTCATCCTGAAGGCGAACTACATGGTGTTTCGAGCTTGCTTTTCAGGAGTGCAGAGCTAACATTTCTTGATGCAGAGACAAACAGTGGTGTCACAATTCTATCAGCTCGACAGATTGGTGGTAGAAGGTGGGAAGACGGTGTGTGCTTCTTGTCCGTTGTCCTTTTGCACCTTGACTGATCTTCGTTTTGCAGGGTAAAGAAACAGGAGACCATGGAGGCATTATGCGACAAAAAGACACCGGGTATGTCTTCACGTCCTTCAAATACTGTGATCATTTTGCTGACCCCAAATAGATGGGACTAAATATCAATGTCTATTTCATCCTGGCACTTGTACAGTATCCGCTAGTAATATCTTGGGGCAATTTCTTGCTCCTATCGGCTTAGACAGCTCCTGTGATACCAATCCAAAATATCAATCTCTGCCTCTCATGGATCATATTGAAACTGCTCCGAATTTGCCAATTGCAGCTTGCAAGCATTGCCCCTCTGGCTGTTGTTCCTTTCTCTTCCGTTCGTTGTGTTTCCCATGAGCTGACGACTCTTGTGCCATTATCTGGCTGTACACCTCTTCCATACATTGTGTTTTAGAATTTGTTCTTCTTTGTGTCTGTATCGTCCGCTCCCTGTTCCTGTCTGCTCTGTGTTTGCGGTCTGTACCTTAGGGTATCTTCCATTCCTCCTCTGCTGGTGCAGCCTCGTCGGCATCGGTGAATCTTGTCTCCGGTTCTGTACCATCGGCTACTCCCGCTGTTAGCGCCTGCTTGGCTATACAACACCATCTCGGTAGACCTGCCTTGTAGACTGTAGAATAAGTAAACCGCTCTCAATCCGCTCAACTCTCCTCAAACCATCCTCACGACAACAACAACTGCATCAACACATTTCGACAGCGCATGCTTCTTTCTTCGTCTGCGAGCGTGTAAATGCTTTGCGACCATACTCCAACCACCTTGACCGAGTTTCAAGGCCGATAACGCGCTGCGCAAGCAGTAACTCTTCATCATGGCACCGGTACGTTTCTTTCGCATCGTTCCCAGTGAAGGCACGAAGGCAGACTCGAATTCGGCCACCAAAATCTTTCTGCCACCTCCTCAGCGGTGTGTGCGACCTCCTTCATATACCGCTTTGCTTGGCATGATGCCGCCCACACCATGCCTGTTTCCCTATATTGGCCTTTCGCAACTTCTCTCTTCTCCCTCTTGTCTACCAGCACAACATCATCATGGCAGAGAGAGTTTCCTGTCTTTTCTGTGGCCGTCCTTACGTCCATACGACGTCTCTCAACAGACATTGCAAAACCCACCACAAGGACGACATTGGCGATAGAGACAAGAAGACCTGGGCTGTGCCAATCCAGCGTGGACCCGCTGGACCGCCTGCTCCCCCTCCTCCACCGCCACCACCACCACCTCCTCCTCCTCCAGCACCTCCTTCTCCTCCACCACCGCCACCACCGCCGCCTCCTCCCACCACGCGCGTCTGGCCCGTCTTGTTTCCAGACGAGGAGTGGTTCCTTAGTTTCGTGCCCGATTTGCCGCGTCTTCGCACGCCCTCTCCTCCCTCCTTTTTCCGCCGTGTGCCCCTCACTCCGCAGGAGGTCGTTCCCGCCCCTTTGCTTCCCGCGTCCTCTCCGAGGGCATCTCCCGCCCCTCGGGATCTCTACCCGGGCGAAAGCCCTGTTGACAACGTGCTGACGTGGCCGGATGATCCAGCTCCGCTCCTCCCGAACAACCCGCAACCAAGACGGGGCGGCGCGTCGGGGCGCCAATGACTTTGACCCGACCGAGGGTCTCCCCGTGCGCAAATACCAATTTGCGATGGTTCGCGTCAATCAAGACGCAAACGACGACCCCCTCGACGGTGGTCGAGAGGACCAGAACAAGGACGAGAACTTGTTCAGCAAGGAGCTCCCCCTGCCGAGTTTTTTTAAGCAGCTCCCGGAGCTGAATCAGGTATGTGACGCCCTTCAATCATCTTTCTCTCACAGTTGCTCGGGTTCCTATGTACGGATGCTAATCGATGAGTAGAAGCTCGTGCGCAAGGCCCGCATGGCCAACCCAAACTTCACCCCTCCTATCTGGGACTACAAGAAGGAGGAGTGGGTGCGGCCGAACGAGGCAGAGGGGCGAGGCAAAGACCAGGCCGAAGAGGCAGAGAACCACGACGGCGAGGACGAAGACCTTCTCGAGGCCGATGAGATGCTCGAGAAACGACGCAAGACCGGTGCCTCGACCGAAGGTCGCTTCTTCGAGATCAAGAAATGGGTGCCTATCCCACAGGCGATTGCAGAGAAGATGCCTGAACCAAAATACCTCGCAGACCGACGACCGGGCATGCAGAGTCTCTATGGCGGCGCGTACAAGGCAACGAATGGATATGGAACCTTGGGACCGATGCCTGCGGCTGGAGCTGGAAGCACGGGATACGATCTGGGCGACGGCGCGGGTTTGGGCAATGCAAGTGGTTTGACAAGTGCTGCACCAGCCACCCCAGTCAGACGAAATATGCCACCGATTCGCAAGTCCAAGAAACGCAAAGGCGGACCGGGACGAAGAAAGGCTGTGCCTGTGGATCTAGCAGCAGAAGGAAGTACTGTTGCCGAGACAGAGACGCCGACTGCTGGGCCTGAGAGCGACGGTGGCGAAGGAAGTGAGGACGGTGAGGTCGTTGAGCAGGGTGAAGCGGAAGCGGAAGCGTCAGCTCCAGCATCCGTTCCTCCGACTGCAACTGAACCTGCACCTGAACCTGAACAGAATGGTGTGGAAGAGAGTGTTGCTCCGGCTACTTCTACTTCTACTGCTATTGATCCTGTCACGGCTGCAACTGCTGCGGAACCTACAACTGCTGCTGACATTACCACGACCACTGATCAACCCACGACCACTGATGAACACACGGCTACTGCTGAACTGACGACTACCGAAGAACACACGACTACTGCTGACCTCACGGCTGCTGATGACATTTCGGATGATGAATCAATCCACATGACAGCTGAGGACGCCAGGGAACTTCGTCAAGCCACGCCTCCTGCTGAACCCACGGCTACGACTATCGCAACTGGAACTGGAACTGGAACTGCTACGGCCAAGGATGACGATGCGAAAGAAGAAGCAGAGATCGACTTGCTTAGTAGCCTAGAGGCTGCCCTTAAGAAGGAGGCGAATGAAGCCTAGTGGGCTATTGAAGCCTAGTGGGCTTGTTGACAATTGTCCTGGAGATTTCAAAGCACACGAAGCCTATCAGGCATTTCGAGGTGTACATGGTGGAGCTCGTGGATGCTTCTCTGGTGGACGAGGTGGTGAATGAGGCGCACCGAGAGGTCGTGGCAAGATTCTAGGCCATGGTCATCTCTTCTTTTCCTGTTGGATTGTCCTTTTACAGCATGATGTCGGCGTTGGGGGAAATGCCCATGGGGCAAAAATGTGTCGACTATGATGGGGTTCAGGACAGGAGGCAAATGCATTCGAACTGAAGATCCAGTGCGGCGTGAAGGACACTCCGTTTCGATTGCGAGACAGATCTCGCCGCCAGTCTCAGCCGTCGAGTCACTCGGGTAGAAGATGACGCGGCCAGCATTCAGATTAATACAGCAGTGTTTACCCTCGTTTACCTATCATTGACTGACCGTTTATCCCTATGCTACGTTGCCCTCAGCCTTATTTAAGGCCTCGTATCCCATAGATCTAACGAAGGATTTCCCTCACGGCATCCCAAACCATAAGCACACCGCTCGGTGTCTCTCATACTTTGTAAGGGACCTATTTATTTATATTTCAAACATTGGTGGAGCAGATAGAAGGGTTCAGGTAAGTCTCGTTTTCGAAGTCAGGACAATGGAGCCAGACACGGCGAGCCCAAGAAGAAACGGTCTGAAAAAGCAATCAGCACCCAAGCAACAAGCAGCGAGAGATTCGCACAATCGTCTCGGGCTCTTTCATTAGATAATTCCGAACATCACACCAATCCGACCACGACGAACCCCTACGAACATGGAGGAAATTGCTTGAGGCTCTGGAAGCTGTCGCTTAAAAAGATGGCAAAGGAACGTGCTTGAGGGGCTTATGAGCATTTATTGAACACTGAACATCAAAAACATACGACGAATGCGTCAAAAGGGCTCATGGAAAGTTAAACAATTGTGCTTGTGATTTTCATCATTGTTTGTACGATTATGAATACATAACGGCCATCAACTTTAGCCTGATGCGCCTCTCACACTCGATTGAGAAGAGTGATGAGTCCAATGAGATCAACTATGTCACCAGTATCCCTTCGTTTCTGAAGCATTTAGAATGTGAACTCTTTAGTCGAATGGGTTGGTTCGGGTTCCCCAGTAGGTGAGGAACATGCTGAGGCCGACGGTTTCAAAGAGACGAGACAGAACACCGACAGCGACGACTTCGAGTGGTCGGTTCTCAGTGACAACGGCAGAGACGAGCTAGGAAGGCATATTAGCACAGGCCGTAACGGTAGGACAGGAAAGTGCACGTACAGATGGAGAGTAGGAGGCCATGAAGATCAAGCTGCCTAGGTAGGCGGATCCCTTGTAGCTGAGGGTACCAGTGGAGTTGATGAGGGCAGCAACACCGTAGGTCTGGATGGCTGAACCGACCAGGGATGAACCCCAGCTGGCAGCTGCGGTGGCAGCTTCCTTGCTCTTGAAGAACTCTTCCTTGCTGTCGGCCGCCTTGGCGCGTTGGTAGGTGTCACCGAACAGAGGGCCAAGAACGCCGACGGAGGCGACCTGGTTGAAGACAACGCCTAGGGCGATGGCGGAGGGCTTGACGGGTGGGAGGTCTGGATGGATGATGTTAGTTTCGATGGATTCAATGGATGAAGTGAGGTCTGATTTGAGCTCGCAGGTGACGTAGAGAGCAAACCACAGTGAGCGAGGCAAACAGAGGGAAGAATCTTACAGTGTAGAGTGGCCATTGTGACTGAGATGTATGTAGTTGTGAGGTGATTGAGGTGTTGTTGATGAGAATGGTCTTGTTGGATGAAGGAACAGTTGGTTTGTGGTAGGGGAAGAAGGAGAAATTGGAGGACGGATGGCTTATATGCAGTGAGGAAGAGCTACCGTGGCTACGTCGATTTCCCGCGGTAACTGCTCTGGTCCTGTCAAGTTGCTTGGAAGAAGCTGGTCGAATGGAAAACAATGACGACAGGGCTCAAAGCGCCTCAACCCACGAGCCATGATGTCACAGCCACAGCCACAGCAACCGATCGACTCACCTGACACTAACTGGCTCGGCTCCAGAGCAGCGATTGATCGAGAATAATAAGATGATTCCCCTCTCTCGGTTTGAGAAAGTGGTCACGGCCTTGAGCTGAAGCTCAGAGCACTTCTTGATGGTTTCCCATCATTGTGCGAAATGTCCATACAACGGTAAGGTCAGCTTCTGTGAGCACGTCGGATATTCTTCCGCTAAATCTGCACCCAATCAAATCCACTGCCCGGTATCTGGACTGCGGCTTCTATCAAGTTCCTCCACAATTCTCTGCGCCAACAGCCAGAGCCTTGCATAAGGCAATTTAGAAGTACTTGTACCAGGCTCTGACTACACAGTACACCAATTTTCTGGGTGTCAAAGATCTGAGAGCTATTGATTGCACCGCAGAAGTCATCTCACTGGTGTGGAATGGATCATTATCACAGGACTGACACACACATGATGGAGATGCGAAATCGGAATCAAAAACAATAACACTCGCAGATTTTCCTCCTCCACCCACTGCTTCTCTTCACCTAGGTGTTTCTTCCACCCATCCCCACCATGACGCCCTCGCGCTCTTCCTCTCCTGAGAACGATGTCTTCGCTTTCGACCCCACATTCGTTCCTGAGCGCGACAACAAAGCTGCAGCCACAACAAGCATAACCTTTGACAACCTCCTCCCTCCGGACACACCTCTCCTTCTCCACGAAGACCTCCAAGAAGGATGTGGCGGCCAACTCTGGCCTGCAGGCATGGTCCTGTCAAAGTACATGCTCACAAATCACAAGACAGGGTTCTTACCTGGCAAGTCGATCATCGAGATCGGCGCAGGCGGAGGCCTCGTCGGACTAGCAGTCGCGTTGGGCTGTGAGGTCGACAGCATCAAGCCAATCTACATCACCGATCAGATTCCCATGCTTGCGCTGATGCAGAAGAACATTACGCTAAACAATCTCCACGGACGAGTACAGGCGGAAGTCTACGATTGGGGCACACCACCTCCGGCAAATATTTTTGCCAAAGGACAATATCCTCACATAGTCCTCGCTGCGGACTGTGTGTACTTCGAGCCTGCGTTTCCGTTGCTGCTCAAGACACTTAAAGATTTGATCGGTCCGGCGACGACGTGTTACTTCTGTTTCAAGAAGAGACGGAAAGCGGACATGCGATTCATAAGGGATATGATGAAGACGTTTGTTGTCGAACAGGTGGTGTATGATGGGAGGGAGGCTGATCAACGTGAGGGCATATTTCTGTATCAACTTGAACACAAAGATAAAGGGCAGTCACAATGACATAAGTAGGAAAACAGCAACTGGAAAATTAGGTTCGCTGTGATTGAATGCTGGTATCTTAGAATATCGTACAGGACTCCCCTCCACCCACCCACCAGTCGTAATCTCATACTCCACGCTCTCAACTTGATGAGAGCAGATTAGATAGATTTACAATGCGCTCCCTGTCTCTCCATGCTGAGCGCAGGGACTCAGACCAGTCCCGTCCTCCAGGGCGCGGTCGGCCTCGCTGGTGTTGGTACTGATGCTCAGTAGTATCGTCTACTCCCCCTGCCGTCGGTCCCGTGCATGCGTCTCGTCCCAGCGGCTTTCTCCCCAGGCCTGTGAGTCATGCTGCCTTTCAGCTTGAGCATAGCACCAGAGACTTTGTCGCCGATGCTGGTCTTGCGACGATGCTGAGTAGTGGCAGGTGCAGTTGCTCGTGTTGTTCTGGTTCCACCGAGGCGGCTTTTTCGGGCAGGTCGAACTGTTGTCGCCGTGCTTCGGGGTGCGGTCTTGCCACGTAGACGTTGCATGAGCGAGGGTTTCCTAGCTCGTGTTGTCGGGCCTGTGCCAGCTGCAACATTGTTGGGATGATGCGTTGTGGTTGTAGTGGTTGTGACTGTGGCGCCGCCAAGATGGCGACGGGTTCGTGATTTGCCAATGCCGAGAACCATGTTGATTGCTTCAATGTACGGATACTGTAGGTTTGGTATGTGGTAGTAGGGGCTTTGTGGTAATGGGTTAGATTGTTTGAGGAGGAAATGATGGACCAACCTAGTCAGACGGGCAGGTTCGCTTGTTTTTATCATTCACCTTTGCAATGGCACATCGCTGGGGGATTCCTTGATCGTCGTCTGTATGACTGGCAACGTCATTTCTGTAGAGTATCTCAGACCATTTCATCTCAGCAGGAATTAGTACGGCGTGCTACGGTCAGATCTGAGGCTCGTAAGAGGCTGGAGAGCGGGGAGAAAGCAGGTTTCGATACCTCTGGGAGTCCCAGATAAGGCATCGTCGCGCATCACCAATGATCACCCTTGTATAGCGCCACAAAATCGACCTTGGCTGACGCAAAGCTTCGTTTGCGTGCAGGGATTCCGTCTCGATCTTGTCAAGTCGTCCCATGACTCGCACGACCATGGTGGACGCACGGAATGGAGAGCACATACGATTGGGTGCCACATCATGAGATGTCGATCATGAATCGCGATGCAGGGAATATCAGTCTGGGAAACTCCGGGCTGTGGCGGTGCAAGTACTGCGACGAGGAAGGACTCGTCGTGTGCTTTTGCCTTTGCGCCGCTTACAAGTGTATGGCGCGAAGAAACCAAAGTCAGTGTTGGAATTATAGAAAATCAGCTGATTTACAAGCTGACTCAGTGACCGCAGACTTAGAAGCCTGTCGAGATCTTATGATGTGATGACTGTCGTGTCACGAAGAAAGCACGCTAGCATTTGCGACTGTACCTCACGTTCGAGAAGAGGAAGAAGACAGGAGGATAACATGGCCAAAGTAAATTTCTGTTACGATGTTGAGCAGACAAATGTTTAAGTTCTTTCGGTTGATTCACTTGTCTAATCCGTGTCACGCAACTCACCGCACTTCCGAGTCTGCAAACTCATCACCGATGAAACAAATTCTCGCCTGCTGTAAGCCCAAATGAAGCCTGCTAACGTCAAACATCGATCTGCACCACTGAAGTCTCATTTTGTGCGTTCTCATGATGAGACTCGAACGCCGGCTAATCACCAGCCCACTGCCTCTTCAAGCAACGAGAAATCTCGCAATGGTCGTGAATCTTCAAGACGCAGTTCCCATCGTATCTCAAAAGTGAGAGATAGTAACAAGCATCAAAATCAAAGCTCACATCTTGCGGATGACCTTGCAGGCAGGACAAACAACTTGATTGCACTTCTTACGCTGACACCACCTAGCAAGTCTTGACCAATACCGGGACAGCATTCACACTTCTGTGGTCAAAGATCTTAAACATGTCGAAAAAGCCCTAGTCACTGGTCTGGAAGAATTGACAGTCGATCTCGACCAACATTTTGACGACCTAGCCAAAGTCGAAGAGCCCCTACAGAAGCCCTTCGACACGGAGACCCTAAGCATCCAGCCCGACCCCGATGCCGAAGGACATAAGCAGCAAGCACAAGAGGTCCTGCTACAGGATCGAATTACTGCCTTTCGGAATCTCAGAGAAGAGAAGGAGAAGGTTCTATGCAAATTGTGGGAGGACTGGGAGGACATACAATTTCGGCTAATAGGCCTGGCTGCGGAGGTGCTAGGTCAAGACACCCTGGCGTTCGCTCAAGTTCGAGACGAGGACATGAAGCCGGGTCAAAGGGAAAAGCTGGAGAATACTTTGATGGCTGCTCAAAAGATCTTCGAAGAGCATGGTGACCCTCACGACAGCCTGGCGCAAGATCTGCAGGCTTTCGAAGAGCGCGTCGGCCAGATTGCAAGCAAGACCAAAACGACCGTGTCTGAGTTGCAGCAGGTATGTTCACTTGATGTTCCTCGTGGCCATCGGTGCTGACACCCATATCCAGCAATACAACGTACAAAAGAACAAGTTGTTCAAAGGTTTGCACCGACATATCGAGCTACTTGCTGCGCTGTGAGTGGAGGAAGGCTGGCAAGAGCGGAATCGAAAGCCACAATGTGAAGCATTTGTCCAGTGAAGGCCATGACCACTTCACCTTCCTGGGTCTGTTTCTGGGAGAAGTCATTTGATCAAGCAGCTGACGTACCTTGCAGATATCTCTGGCCTCTCCTCGCCACGACCGGACCTTGATAGCAGAAAGAGCGCAAGCCCCGTCGTCAAATACCCGCGAGTAGCCGCTTCCGCCTTCCGCCTTCCGAGCCAGCTGGAATTTTCATGCGGAGTTCATGGCCTTTGTCCACCACCTCCACCAATCCGATGTCCAAACATGCAACATTGTTATCTGTGGCAATGCGGGAAGTTTTCTACTGTGCTGGTACTGTAACCATGGAATTGTGCTTCAGAACCCGGATCATCATCCAGCCGCACATGTGCATGTTTAACTGTCATGTAATGGGAAAGGCGCGCATTGCGAACGCGATACCAACCTGGAACTGCAGGTGGCCTTGAAAGCCAGACAGACTTTCTACTGCCGTGCTCCATCCTCGCATACAAGCCTTGTGCCATCATGGAACTGGAGAAGTCCGCTGAGTATTGTTTTTTCTGTTTGTTGAAAAAGTGCTGCTCGGATCAATTTGACACTTGTTTGGAAGTGGATATATATGACTCACGGTAGGCCCAGCTATGATATGATCGCCCTTCCGATTTCCAACGCGCCTCCCATCTCTTAACAAAAGGTCGCAATCTGTGTTTATCTTTGCACCCAACCTCGTAGAAATCTGTATTCATCATGGCACCAGCAGCTTTGACACCCGTGTCTCCCCCGTCACCTACAGTAGACACCACGTCGAAACTCACCAAAGCCGGCACGGAAGCAATCCTGTCCCAAACAGTCTCCAACACCGCCCCCTCCGTCGCCGAACTGGATGCTTCAAAATGCACATTCACACCCACCAAAGAACCGAAGCCTGTGCCATCTCTCGACTCCCCTGCAGCATACTCCCAGACCTACACCTCGGACCACATGCTTACGGCGCGCTGGACGGAATCAGCAGGATGGGAAGCGCCGCAGATTGTTCCATACGGGCCACTGAGCATTATGCCTACCGCGTCCGTGCTGCACTATGCGACCGAGTGTTTCGAGGGCATGAAAGCGTACCGCGGCGTTGATGGGAAAGTACGACTCTTCCGGCCCGATCGTAACGCAAAGCGATTTCTGAAGTCGGCCACACGGATTTCCTTACCGGGCTTTGCGCCGGAGGAGTTTCTCAAGCTGCTCAAACAGTTCGTTGGGGTCGAGGCACGGAGGTGGCTACCAGCCGATGACTGTGACGGGACCAGGTTTATGTATATCCGCCCAACGATGATTGCGACGGCACCGGCGCTTGGCGTGCAGCGGCCCAAAGAAGCGTTGATGTATATCATCATGGTTGTGTTCCCTGCGTTGGACGAGCCAAGCCCACAACCGTCGTTGGTGAAGACGAGTAATGGAAATGGAAACGGAGCCCTGTCCAATGGGAATGGTGCGAGTGCAGCAAAGGGAATGCGCCTACTCGCCTCTCAACACGACATGATTCGCGCGTGGCCAGGTGGTTTTGGAAACGCCAAAGTTGGCGCGAATTATGGACCGTCTCTTGTTGCGCAGGGCGAGGCCAGGGCGCGAGGGTACGATCAGATTCTCTGGCTGTTCGGCGAGGAAGGGTACGTCACGGAGGCTGGGGGGAGCAATTTCTTTGTGCTCTGGGTTAATGAGGCGGGACGGAGGGAGTTGGTCACGGCGCCGTTGGGAGATGGCACTATTCTCGAGGGTGTGACTAGGGCGAGTGTGCTCGACTTGGTTAGGAGTCGGACTGGCAAGGAGGCGGTACAGGTGGTGGAGAGGAAGTTCACTATGGATGAGCTGGTTCGGGCCGCAGAGGAAGGGAGACTGCTTGAGGGCTTTGGCTCGGGAACGGCGTTCTTCATTGCGCCTGTTAGTGATGTGCATTTCCGGGGATTGGACCTCGCCTTCCCACTGGGCAAGGAGGGGGGTGAAGGGAAGGGATCGGAGTTTGCGATGGGGATTAAGAACCAGTTGAAGGGTATTATGTATGGACGAGTGCAGCATGAGTGGGGTGTTGTTGTGGAGGAAAGGGCATGGTGAAAAGATGGCAGCAAGGTGTGATCTGGCATATTTCGTTGGGTGTCGGACGTTGTCGGTATTCGTGTTCGGATTGACGGAAGAGATATCTTTGGTGTCTGGCGTTGCAAGCTATTCCAAAATAGCTGGGCGGTGCTTTGGAGTTCGAAATACACTCCCATTAATAGACAGGTTGGTTTCGGATGTCGAACATAAAAAGCTGTTTGAGCGTTTGAGAGAAATGAAAATGGGTCAGCTTACTAGGTAGCTGGAAGGCAATCGAGCTGTTTGGCATGCATTATTTTTCTCCCGGTAGTACCTGGCTTTGGCAGCCCGCTGCAGATGTATTTTGTAGTGTTACAGGCATCACGAACTCTCGCCCTTCGCATCCTTCGACCTCGCACCTGTACTTTGCTCAGTCGTCGCTCTCGTCTCTTGGGCTTGCTGACCCTCGGCATCGGTATCCGGATTGGTGTCATCCTCAATGATGACTTTCTTCTCCGCTAGTAGCTGGGCAAGACTACCGTCTTTGTGCATATTGATTAGGATGTCGCAGCCGCCAACAAAGTCTTTGTCAATGTATAGTTGCGGGATTGTGGGCCAGTCGGAGTACTCTTTTATTCCTGTACATAGTCCGCCACATCAGTATGCTATAGCCAACCGCTTGCGGTGCTAGCGTTTGGTAAAAATGGCAGAGAAGGGAGGGGGGCCCTAGCCCTATGAGGATGCATGTGTTAGGGACATACCACTTCGTAGCTCTTCATCTTCAAGCACGTTGAATGCCGTGAACTTCCTCGGGTCGACGCCCTGGAGACCTAGGATTTGAATTGAAGTTCGAGAGAATCCACACTGAGGTGTTTCGGGGGTCCCCTTCATGAACAGGACGACAGGGGCCGACGCAACTGCTTTGTCGATGGCGGTACGTACTTCCTGCGACAGTAACCGCGTCTGGGCGAGGGAGGAGGTGATTCTAGGAAGGAGGGTGGTAGAAGTGGCGCGGGGAGAGAGCGCCGACAAGGCACCGCGCAGAGCCTATGGAAGAGTTAGGCTTGGATACTGGCAGGAGAGCAAGGAGATGGGACACATACCGGTGTGCGTAGCGTTCGTTGGAGCATGCTTGATGTCTCTGAGTGGTGTTAAATATGGTGAGAGAAGTGGCTGGTGAACTCGAGGAGTAGTAGATGATGATGTCTGCGGAGGAAAATGTGCGGATGATGTCAAATGTTGACAAATGGCGATCATTCGTTGTCCCGTTGGAGGATGAGGATCAGAAGCAGTTCGACTGGCACCGTCGATTATAAATCTAGTTTGCGATTGTCTGCGATATTTAAATGACTGACGCCTTTTGAAGAGCCCGTTCTCGTGTGATCTGGGACTTCTCAAGATCTACTCTGTGACTGATTCTCGTCTGATCTACAGCATGGAATCAGCGACGAACGTCGCCCGGTCCTCTCCCGCAGACCGCGAGAACCATGGGAAGCACCATATCCTCCTTGCTGCCTCTGGCTCGGTAGCAACTATCAAGATACCCAATATCGTACAGGCTCTTGCGCGGCATCCGAACGTATCGATCCGCATCGTCCTGACTCCCTCGGCGGAGGAGTTCCTCAAAGGCCAATCCGCGGAACAGCCTCGGCTCGGGTCCCTACTCAAAGTGCCAAATGTTGATGAGATATACGTTGATGAAGATGAGTGGTCGAGGCCGTGGGTTCGAGGTGATAAGATTTTGCATATCGAATTGAGGCGCTGGGCACATGTCATGCTCGTTGCGCCCCTGTCGGCCAACACCATGGCCAAGATGGTGACTGGGATCAGCGACGGGTTGCTGCTCAGTGTGATTCGCGCATGGGATACGACGGGTCTGATCGACGGGCGAAAGAAGAGAATCTTTGTGGCTCCGGCTATGAACACGGCTATGTGGAGGCACCCTATCACGAGAAAACAAATCAAAGTCCTGGAGCAGGACTGGGGAAGTGGCGAAGACGGCTGGGTTACAGTCCTCAGACCTATGGAGAAGGAACTGGCTTGTGGAGATGTAGGAGATGGAGCAATGATGGATTGGAAGCACATCGTGGGACGCATCGAGGCTCATCTGGAGCTTGTAGTACAGGAAGATGGTGAGAACGGACGGTGAGAACCATTCATGCCAGGACGGTCTGCATGGCGCTCTTGGACTCTTCTTTCGTCCGGCGATGAAAGTAGTCGCCTAATAAGCCGAAAGAGATGACGCCGCCGGTCAACCAAGCTCCGTTCTTGAACCACCACCAACAGTCCTTGACATCCTTGAGGTCCACTCGCCGAATCATGGTGGCCAGCGTCAATGCAGCGCCCCCACAGCTTCCGACGAAAAAGAGAGGACCGGCACCCGCAAAGTAACCAGCTGTTGCGAGCAGGCCAATTTGGACGGCAGAGAAGCAAGACAGTGCTGCTTTAGCATTATGCTCGTGGGCCTGTGCAATTGACTTGATTCCTACTTTGGCGTCATCCTTGATGTCCATATAGGCATATATCATGTCGTATACCAATGTCCAAGAGACACAGCTGGAATATAAGGCGGCAGCAGCCGCTAAGGCCGGAGGGTTAGATAGCAGGTCGATGCCCAACGCAGGGAAGCCCATGATCGCGCCCCAAGAAAATGTCAGGCCCAGAACGAATTGAGGGTAGTGGGTGATTCTTTTTGCCAGCGGGTATATGGTGACCAGAAGAAGACTTGGTACGCCATAAAACAGGCAGGGTAGTGGGAATTGAAGCAAAATGGCTAGGCCCGTGAGAAGTTGAGCGCCTAGATACACAATCGCATTCTGAGCTGAGATTGCTTTCCTTGCAATGGGTCGTAGTCGTGTTCGCTCCACATAGGGATCTAGATTGCGGTCCCACAGATCGTTGATCGTACAGCCAGCGCCTCGCATAATGAGAGCCCCAGAGAAGAATAGGGCTGTCGTCGAGACAACTTCCAAGGGCGTCGCCATTGGTGTGGCCATCGGAGCGGCAAGTAATGTTGAGAACATACATGGGAAGAAAAGATAGTATGTGCCAGCTGGCTTGTCAAGGCGGATAAGCTCGGCGTAGGGGATCCATGATGAGGGAAGTTTGGAGATGATGCCTGTAGTCGGGGGTTTATATGTCGTAGGGAGGTCTTCTGGAGCTATCATGGATGTCGGTGAGTGTGTAGTAGACGTCGATTTGCGTCGTCTTTGGCTCCAAAAGGGTAGAGACCGTGGTACGGTTCTAGAGCTTGGGCATGATAGGTCTCGTGTCCAGCTTCTTGAAGGGACCAGTCTTTGCCGCGCTGCCCTGAATCTGGAACACGATATCGGAGTCCTTTGGATGCATCTGGCAGTCGAGCCCGTTTGCAAGGTCACCAAGCCTCGAGCCATAGCTGGTGGGAGGTGTGTTGAGACCGAGCCGGCAAGGCTGAGGGTGATCAAAAGCTTCTCAGTGCTCCCTCGACGGATTTGGCGGCTAGATGATCATACTTGAGTTTGTTCAGTGAGAAGAAGAAGCCCGCTCAGGTAGAATATTTGGTATCCTGAAGCTATTTCAGATTTAACTATGGCATCTTCCAAGGCCACTGAACCTTGAAGCAACATTTTGTTCCGGGTGGTCGCAATGTGCCCAATTAGGAAAGGTTCGAATTTCGCCGCAGAAAGTCGCGTCCGGCGCGAGACGCAAGTGACTTGTGGCTTTCACTTTATTTGCTACTTGCCAGCCTTTCGCAAACGCTCACCTCACCTCACCATCCCTCCATCTTCACTCGATGCGTGCTCGCCTTCTTCACAGAACGATGCATGAGTGAAGCAAACCCCTCATCGCATTCTCTCTGTTCTGCCGACTTCACTGTTTCCCACTCCTAGGCCGGTTCGTGCTCTTGTAACGATAATGTCCGTCGCAAGAACCGATTCTCAAGAGAAGTCAAGATCATACTCCTGAAGTAGATACATAATCATCCATCACATCTCAAGATGCCGTCTTCGCGGCCTTGCGCCGCTTTCGAGCCGATCGCGCCAGACTTCGACTTGAATACGCTCGTCGAATCCACACCGAACTTCGAATGGGTCGTGCGGATTCACTGTGACATGATAGATCATCAGGGTCTGGAAAACTTTGAAAAGCTGGTCTTGATACATGTCATACTCGGCGGGAAGCCTCTTGTCATTGAGGGCTACGAAATACGACTGGACAGATGGACGTTTGCCTTACAGTGGCTACGCGATAATTGCGGATCTAAAGTCGAACATGCCAGAGATCTGACGAAGAAGGCCAACGTCCCACTCACTATCGGTCACTATCTCAACAATATGGCACTGCTCACGAATCAATGGACTCCCCGAAACTACAAGGATCCAGAGCGACAACGAATGTATCTCAAGGACATTGATTGCCCGCCGCTATGGCATGACAAGTTGACGGACAACATACCTCCCGGACTATTCTACCTCAACGAGAGTACAGGTGACGTTGGAGGTTTCGGTGCTCTGGACGAAAATGATCCTACCAGACCTGGTATGCGGAAGGGCAGAGGAATTGCCAAAGCTGGCGATCTTATGTCCAGTCTGCCGAAAGAGATGCGCGCTGAAAACATGATGTGTTACATCGGCCACGAAGGGACATACACACCTGCGCACAGAGAGATGTGTGCCAGTCTTGGTCAAAATATCATGGTAGAAGCTTCGACTGGCATGGTCGAAGACGGTAAACCAACGAAACCCGGGACTTCAATTTGGTTCATGACCGAGAGCAAAGAGAGGGCGGTTGTTTCCGAATATTGGCTGTCTAGGCTTGGCCACGACATCGAGATCGAGAATCACTTCGCTCAGATCAACGCATGGAAGAACGCGCCGTTCAAGACGCACGTGGTCGAACAGAAGCCTGGTGATTTCATTTTGATCCCGCCTTTGGCACCACATCAAGTCTGGAACCGAGGCACACGAACAATGAAGGTTGCCTGGAACCGTACGACAGTCGAGACTCTTGAGATGGCCATGCATGAAGCCCTTCCACGGGCAAGAATGGTCTGCCGCGACGAACAGTACAAAAACAAGGCGATAGTCTACTACACCATGCAAAAGTACTCGAAATTGCTGAAGTTGGCGGAAAAGTTCAAGCAGAAGGCGGTAGGATCCAAGCACAAATCAGTCAACGACACGAAAGTTCGACAACTTGAAAAGGACTTCCGCAGACTACACCATCTTTACACCGAAATATTGGTCTCAGAAAGCTTCCTGCCTGACAAACCAGAAAAGAAGATCGAGAGTCTGACCTATGACAGCAACATTACCTGTTCTTACTGTCGGTGCAATATCTTCAATCGGTTCCTTACTTGTCCAACCTGTGTGGGTGAATTGCCGAACGGTGACGAGGACACATACGACGTTTGCATGGAATGCTACGCTATGGGCCGAAGTTGTGCATGCATCTCTAAGTTGAAGTGGGTCGAACAATGGATATGGGGTGATCTGGTTCAAAAGCACGAATACTGGCGGCATCAAATCCTGCAGTACGAAGGCAAGGTGACAGAGCGATCTCCAGTTTCGCTCAAGACCGAACTAGATCGACTTGGAAAGAAGCGGACCTTGGCACAGGTCTGTCAGCTTGAGCTAGCAAGAAGGCCATTTCGAGATGTTCGACGTCCGCTGCCTCCAGTTACTGGTGATGAGCGTGTCGAGGAGGAAGAAGTTGACGAGAACGGGGTGGTGAAAAAGAAAAAGAAGATTGTGCGATCGAAACAGTTCATCAATAATCATGCCCGCTGTCACGTCGACATGCACTGGGAGCCAAAGTGGAAACAAGCGTCGTGTTCAACCTGCGACTACAGTTACTGCTATGGTGTCTTGTTCCGAGCATACGACATGCAGCCGCAGGACATCTTGTCGGATCCAGACTGGCAGTGTCCGAGCTGTCGAAACATCTGTGGTTGCAGAACTTGCCGAAAAAAGCCTGAGTACCGGCCATACATTCCGTCTGGTACTGTGCTCGGTCATGACACAAAGGTCGTGGCTGATCCAAGATCAGTTGAGAGCCTCGTGGATTTTAGCTATTCCAATATTGGTTGGATACAAAAGGCCGGTGACGACAATGGAGATGACACCCGTCGATTGAAGCAACGTCGAAAGGAGGCCGATGCCGCTCTAGCCAATGAAGTTAACATTCTGCCGGGAGAAGACTACGCCGATGACAACGATAGCGTTGTAGGTGGTATTTTTCGACTGGCGGAACAAGAGGGCATTCCCATCGATCCAGCTTTGGGTGCGGGTGCTGTCCTTTTCGACCATCAACCAGAAGATGAAGAGATATTTGACGAACATCCTGAGGGAGCAAGACGAATTGATGACTCATCACCAGACAACACTCCATGGGTGCCAGAAGGCGGCGTTATTCGTGATGTCGAGCATGCCTACGATCCGACAGAAGCTATCACATACGACTATCCTGATCCTGAGATTGGTCGACACCTGGCTGTCCCGAGCGAAGAAGAGCCTAGTGCGGTGCCGCCCGGTTATGCACCACCGGTGGCAGAAGAAGCGGCTGCAGAAATCGAGATGGTCGAGAGGAAACGGAAGCGAAAGCTGGACGAGGGCGACCGCCCGTATCATTCCAAGAAAGCCGATCCCGGGAAGAACAAGAAGCAACGGAAATCTCTCATTGTCAAATTACCAGTCGCCAAGGAAAGGCTCACCGAAGTGGATCAAATGGCCAATATGGCTCGACAAGCTTTGAATGGGGTTCCCGAGGCGCCAGCACCGGTGATCAGCTCTGATCTACAAGCTCTCAATGCCGCAGAGGGGAATCCGCAACAAGTGCCCAAGAGAATCCGGAATGTGGAACACGTCGTGGTCGATCGTGATGATGAGTTCACGCCTGGACGATATCGAGATCGCAGGAAGCCTCCGCCCGATGGAGCACCACGACCTCCACCTGATGCAGACATCACAAGAAGAACGACTCGTATGCAAAATCCGCGTTATGAGGAGCCAGACGAAGAGGAGTTCAATGACGTTCTTCCTAAGAATTCAGACCGTCGCAGTAATTCGGCGACCAAAGTTGTCCGACTCGATCAAGACTTTGACTCAGACATGGGCTCAGAGGAGAGCGAGCAAGGTGAAGGTGGTAGCGAGGTTTCAGCATCGAGTCCGCCAGTAGGAATAGCACCGGATCCGACACTACAAACAAAAGCGGCACCAGCACAGCCGGTTGCCTATCACAAGACCGCTACCGTTACTAAGAATCCTATCAGTCGGACGCAGTCCGTTGCATCTTCCGTCGAGCCTCCATCAACGAAGCCCGCCGGAAAAAGACCAGTACTCACGACTTCGAAGTCGTCGAAGACGCTTGAGGAAGCCCAAGCGAATAGACGTGCCAAGATGGCTGCCATCGAATGGATGGAGAACGATCTTGATGACCTTGATGATTCGTTCTCGCAGGATTCCTTTCTGGATGAACCTGCTCCTGCGCCCAAGCAGTTACCTCCGTCTGCAAAATCTGTGGCAGAGCCAGTGGTGCAAAATGGCCAGAAAATGGCGGTTCCAATTCAACGACCTGTGGAGCCTGTCGCTGCAAAGGTTTCGGTAACGGCTTGGGTTGACAGTGACTCGGACGACGAGCCAGCAATTAGAAAACCGGCACATGGATGGGCGAGTGTCAATGCCAAAGTGGGAAATCCTGGGACCGCACCGAAGGCTGATACTCCCAAACGACGTGGAAGGCCGCCTAAGCATTCTGTCTGAATATCGAGCCCGGACTCGGTGGATATTGAGCTATGTTGAGCTAATAGGCTTGTGGTCAGAGTCATGTATGTTTAGCATAGCACAAACGTTACGTAGTGCATTGATTGCGTATGCTCTGATATGTAAGAGTCAAGTCTTTGTACCGCTCTCACCCAGGTTCTCAGCCAAGCAACTACCTTAACTTAGCGAGCTGCCCTGAAGTAACTGTGGTTCCAAGGTGCGTGAAGTGCCTGAAAACTCGACAAGGCTGCGGTTACCATCGTCACTCACCACAGTGGAGTATCCGTCGAGCCGTATATTCGGATATTGTTGTTCCGGTCCCGGAAGCCGGGAAAAGCTATGACATAGCGCAGGCAAAATAATTGCTATGCTTTGGAGGCCTGCATCCAACATCAACGTATCCTACTCTACACAACGCAAGTGACTTCCTCCTTTGCCTCGGCTTCGAGTCAACAAGTATGAAGAGCATGCACTTCGTTCAACGAAATGCTCTACGACAACTTCTCGACGCACGTCCAGCCTTGCGACAGGCTTTCATTAACCTCGAACGTCAGTCTATTTCGCAGTCGGCCTTTCGGACGCGGTCACTGCAATCACAGAAGCCACTGACGAGAGGGTTACATACACAGGGACTTTCTAGTAGTACGAGGTCGAGTTCTTTCGCGCCGCGCCTGAGGACGCGAACGCAGGCAAAAAGTCCACCACACGCGAAACAAGGAAGACGATGCAACTCTACCAACAGCACGACGCCGGCCGGCGGCGAGGGCGGTGGGAGTTTGTCCATCTCACAGCGCATGAAAAAGCTGTCGCGCGAATACGGCTGGTCGGCGCTCGGTGTCTACTTGCTCCTGACGGCATTGGATTTCCCGTTTTGCTTTCTGGCGGTGCGCATGCTGGGCACGGATCGCATCGGGCATTGGGAACATGTGGCGCTGGCGTGGATAAAAGGCGTGGTGAGTTGGCCGTTGTCGGAAAGGACGAAGGAAGTCGTCGAGGGGGCCGGGGACCTGGTGGAGGCGCAGGTCCTCGGAGATGGAGCGAAGAGGAGGATCCTGGAGGAGGAAAGTCGAGCGGAGTATCAGAGTCCCGATCGGAAGGCGATGGTCGAGGTCGAGGACCATGGGTATAAGGAGGCTGAACAGGCGAACGCGGGGAGTAACGCGAGTATGTTTTCCCCTTTTCTTTTCCTTTTCCTTTCTTACTCCCGCTGCCTTTGCTTTGCTTTTGGAAGGCAGTGTGAATTTTCCCGTTGCAGGAGAAGTTGCGCATATACTGACGGAGGATGATCCGCAGGTCTATGGACACAACTCGCGCTTGCGTATGCGATTCACAAATCATTCATCTTCATCCGGGTTCCGTTGACGGCGGCCATCACGCCAAAAGTCGTCAAGACGCTGAGGGGTTGGGGGTGGAATATTGGCAAAATGCCCAAGAAGGGCGTCACGGGTGGCAGTGGCTCGGGCTCCAGCTCCAGCTCCAGCTCGTCGAGCGCCTCGGGAGTCAACACGAAGGGGTCGAAGGTCAAGCCTGATGATTGATTGATTTGAGCAAGCAAGCACAGCAGAGCACGACAGGATAAAACAGGACAGCACCCCTCTCTACGCACGAAGACATGGGTCGAGCAAGAAGGGCAACACTTATTCTTCACTCTTTTCTTCTTCAAGATTGTGCCGTTAAACGGACGGCCATTGTATCAAGTGTGTGGCAGGTGTTTGCAACCTTGCAAAACATATTGTACAGAATTTCTCAAGGGTGCGAATGAAGGCGCTTCTTTCGCTCATGGCCACATTGAATTACTGTTTGTTGTTCAATACTGTACAATCTTGCCACAAATATCTCCCGTCTTATACGAGTAGGTGACCCACATCATGCCCTTTTCCGCCATGAAAGGTTGAGTACTTAGATGACCAGCCTGGCGGACGACGAATTTATAGCTTCTGCCCGGAAATTGGATCCCTTGTGCCCTCCATTTGTAGCAACTGTATCGTCTTCCCGTCCTGCGTGGTCAGACTCCACTCCAAGGTCTCGAAAAATTCGCTTCCCCTCTTGCGGATGCTGACGAACTTCGTCTGTGCGGTCGCCTTGTTGCCTTTGACCCAGAAGGTGATGTCGATCGTGCCTTGCAGCGGGGACAGCTCGCCGCGGATCCAGGGTACTTTGCTGGCGAAATAGATCTCGTCGCCCAAGATTTCGCGGGCGTGCGGGTTCGTGCGCAGCGCGTACAGGATGCTGTTGATGGTCGAGCTGGATGATTTTTGGTAGTTGAAGATCGCGAGAGAGCTTAGGCCGACGAGGAGGACGAAGACGGGGAGCGTCTTGAGCCAGATCGATGTGCTTGATATGTCGGGCAGGGCGCGGTCGGGCCGGCGGCTGAGGAGGGGGCCTGAGCCTTCGCGGGGGGGAGGGACGAGAGGGCGGATTATGCGGTCGGGGGATGGGGATGGGGTGGCTGTTGAGGCATGTCGTCGTGGGAAGGGTAGGTGTGGGTGTAGGTGTTGTGGGTTGGCCCGGGATGGTGGTGGGGTGAAGAAGCGCAGGATTGGGGAATGGCGGATGCTGCTCGGGAGAGACGGTGTTGAGGAGCAGGAGGAGGAGCAAGAAGTGAATATGCTTGAGCCCGCGAGGAGAGAGGAAGAGGCTTTGCTCCGCATTGTGGGCGGGCAGCGAGGAATGTTATGAGAAGGAGGGTGGCTCAGGTGTTTTTTGGCTGCTGGATGTGTTTAGAAAATCATGAGATGGTTCGGAGGAAGAGATGTAGAGATGTAAAGATGTAGAGATGTAGAGATGTAGAGATCATGATTGAGACTGAACTGAATTCGGGCCAAAGCTAAGAAAATTAGAGCCGAGGATTTACCGGTTCAGCCTCGTGCGGGTTTTTGTTTGAGACGACCACATTCTTCCCTCCAACACGTCTATACATGATACTTGAACAAATTGGCCGAGCATACCTGCCATCTCGCTGTACTTTATTCGCCAGCATGCGTCGCTGCAACAGGAGGAGCAAACTTACCTTGATAGCTGGTGAGAGTCGGTAGGCACGAGATAAGGGACGAACTCCATCAGGAAACTATCTTTCCTTTCCCTTCGTGTCGATGTGTATGTATGGAGGGCTGGTAAAGCTGTTCTCCGCACAACTGGAGTGTGATGTAAGTAAGGCAAGTGATGGGAGTTCGACAACTTCGCCTTTCCCTCCCTCCGTCTGCTTGGCAGAATCAAAAGAGCCATGAAATATCACCTACCCAAGGCGGTCGTCTATTCTGCCACACCTGAACCCACAAACACTACAGGGCCGCCTTGAATTCCGAACCCAATGACTGACAAAAAATGACAACAAATGACAAAAAAACTGGCCCCGTAGGCAGAAACGCCCTCATCGCCTAAGAGAGTCGAACCCGGACCTGCAGATCCTTCGCCGACAGACTAGACGCCCTAGGTGATTTTTTGATAGTGACCCAGGTCTACAAACTTGCTTCCTACGGCCCATCCCATTTATAGGATTGTGCACTTGGGTCATAGGAATGGCTGTTGTTGGAAGCAATTCGTGGTGTTTAATATATAGACCCTCTGGAATTTGTGGGGAGGAGGGGGATTTGCTGGCGGTGAATGTGCTGGTGGTGAATGAAGAAGGGGGAGGGCTTGGACCGCATCCTGCTACACACTTGGAAGAAAGGCGGTAAAGGAAACTGGAAAGGACCGGGTGGTTGTGCTGTGTACGCCGGCAGGGTCGGCGTGGAGAGTGGATTTCCAGGGCAACCTGAGAATAATGGTGATCTTGAGAAACGATGAACACGGTATACTCGATGGTAGCAGAAGCGGATGTTTTATCCCTACATCTGAATCCATGGGCAAGCTTCCATCTGGTCTATCTGAACGACTGATCTGGCCGGCCTCTGGAGCCATCAATCCTGACTGCACACGGGTCTCGACAACAGCGACAACCTATGGAGTCTTGGATCCGACACAATGTGCGAAATTACTATGCATTTCACCCTCTGGAAATTGGTGATGTATCTGCCTGACATGATCTGGCTACCGGTGCTTTTACTTTCCTCATTCCCTCTTCAATGCAATGCAACGCAATGCCCAAGACAAACACAATCTAATCATATCGGCTCATCTCTAGGCTCAATCAACACTTCATTCACAGCGACATGCGCAGGCTGTTTCAGCGCATAGACGATCGAATTGGCAACATCCTCCGGGTCCAGGATCTGGGCACCAGTTGGCTCGCCGTACTTTTTGATCGCCTCAGCGTCTGTGGACATGCCCAGGAGATCCGTGGCGACATTTCCAGGCTGTACGCTGGTGACACGAAGACCTTTCCCAGCAGTTTCGAGTCGCAGACTCTGCAATGTAGCCTCGACAAAGAATTTGCTCGCAGAGTATACACCCAGACCAGGGAAGACCTTTCGACCGGCGTCAGACGAGATAGCGACAATGTGTCCACTCCCGCGAGACAGCATGCCCGGTACAGTAGATGACAGACAGTGAAGAAGACCTTTACAGTTGACGTCGACTGTGCGGTCCCATTCTTCGACCTGCGCATTGGCCATCATCGTGAAGTACATTACGCCAGCACATGAGACTATGATGTCGACGGGCCCAAGTTCGCCGTGAGTGGCGTTGATCAACGCTTCGACTTGTTTTCGGTCTGTCACGTCCGTCTGCCGGATGATGACTTTTCCTTCACGGACAACCATTCTGCGCTTGATTGACTCGAGAGCGTCGATTCGCCGAGCCGCAAGAGCGACATGGCATCCTTCCCGAGCCAAAGCAACAGCGACGGCAGCTCCAATGCCGGACGAAGCACCTGTGACGACAGCTACGCGGCCAGCCAGTGGCCCTCTGCGAGTGGGCCTTGCTGATCCTCCGAGCGAACGTTGACTCGAAGGAGGCCGAGGCAGCCAGCCTCGAGCGAACCAGTGGCGGGTATACGTCTCGAGAAGTACGCTGTCGACCTTGGGCCGCTCGACAATCGACCGGAATGGCCTGGTTGCAGCATTGTTGAGGACCACAATGCCCTGCAGAAAGTCGACGCTAGGCATACCACTGCGGAGGATATCAACCGTGAAAGCTCCATCACCACCTTTGGCAGAACCCCTCTTCTCGTTCCATAGTGCCACCCAGTCATCAAAGCCCAGTCTTTCTGTCGGATATCCGAGTTCCCGTAGATTGTCGAATACGATCCGAGTGTCGACAGGATCTGGGTCGCCGAGATGGAACACCAGTTGTTTGGCGTGGGTCTGATTCGAAAGATGGATGATGGCTTTGCTGACAAAGTCCACTGGAGTCATTTCCGCGCGCCAGCCCTCGACGTCCGGCGCGTAGCCTAGGTGTAATGACTCCACAATCAACGCAGACACCAGATCCCAAGCGTTCCCTGCACCTGTCAGACTGTGGCCGCTGATCGTCCCCGCCCGATGAATCTTTACTGGCAGGCCGCGGCGACCGGCTTCAAGGACGAGCTGTTCAGCTACCCATTTCGTCTGACCATACCCGTCGTGCAGCTTTTCTGGAACCTCGTCCACATACAGCATGGTCCCCTCGGGCCATCCTGTCTGTGATGGAGGCAGGACGCCGTTGGTTGAGATATACTGAACGGTGGCACCACCGCGGCATGCCAGGCGTATGATCTCCCTCGTGCCTCCGACGTTGGCATTTCGCAGGGCTGCGTACGGGTAGACGAGGTTGACCGTGGCAGCCGCGTGGATGATGACCTGGACTCGGGAAGCCAGCTCGTCAAACGCCTCATGTGAGAGACCGAATCGTTTCCGAGAAAGATTACCAGGCAGGATCTCAACACGCTCCATCATAGAGTCACTCCACAGTCCCAGGTCGAGCATATTCCGACGGATTCTGGCAATACCTCCTGGCTTATCTTCATCCGAAGGGTCATTGCAACGGACCAGGCAGATGATCTGTGCCGAAGTGCTTTCCAAAAGGTCGTTGAGTAGAAAAGCCCCCAAGAAACCGGTGGCACCCGTCAAGAGCACCGTCTCTGCTTTGTTGAGTGCACACATGGTGGTTTTGGAAGGCACAATGTCCTTGTCGAGAACGGAATCAACGCGCAAGACAGCAGGAAGATCTGCTTGTACAGCCGCCACCTGTCCATCCCGCACAGCACGTACGGTCTCGAGATGGCCGTTGAGAGTCGGAGGGTCGACAAGCCGCTGGAGAGGAATGCGGAAACCAAAGTTTCTTGACAGTCTGGATGCAAGATCCGCAAGCGACAGAGAGTGCCCGCCCAGATCGAAGAAGTTATGCTCGGGTGAGATGTTGCTCGGGGATGTTTTCAGAGTTGCTGCCCAGACTTCAGCTATTGACTCAATAGATATCGTATCCTGTTGTTCAATCTTCGTCTGGCCGTTGATCTGACCAGCTTTCTCGGTCGGCGGCGGGGGCAGTCGTTTCAAGTCGGCCTTACCAGAAACCTCATGTGTGGGGAGCTCGCTGAGCTCGACCCATAAGGCTGGAACCATGTAGTGAGCCAGGTATGGCGAGAGGATTTTCCGTGCGCCCGGGCTACGGCCTGACTCGTTGATCTCCACCGCTGGGCGCTCTTCTGACTGCTCCTTGTCGCGGACAATATAGGCGACCAGTTGCCGATCAAGGCCTTCTCCGTCAGCTACTACGGCACATTGTCTGACTGCGAGATGTGCAACAATGGCGTTCTCGACTTTACCAGGGACGACGGAATAGCCTCGCAGCTTGATCATAGCCCCAACACGGCCTGTGATCTCGAGAAGACCATTCGGCATTAATCGAGCGAGATCGCCTGTTCTGTACATGCGAGCTCCTGGGGTTGAGTCGAAAGGATCTGGTGTGAAGGCTTTGGCAGTCGTCTCTGGTCTGTTGAGATATCCTCGAGCCAAAAGTGGACCTCCGACGAACAGCTCTCCACTGGTGCCAGGTTCGACCTTCTGTCCACTCTCATCCAGAATATAGGTGTGCTTGGGGTCTAGCGGAGGACCCACGGGACAGTAAGTTGACTCCTCATCCAGCATTTCTTTGACGTCGCCACAAGCGACCTCATGTGTTTCGCAAGCGCTGTAGCAATTGAGGAGTCGCGCATTTGGAAGAGCTTTGAGTGCTCGACGGGCAAGGTCGGTGGTCACAACTTCACCATTGAGCCAGAGGGTCTTGAAATCTGGCAGGCGTTTTCCAATCTCTGGGTGCCGGGAGAGGACTGCTGCCAGAAGCGTTGGTGTCATCAAAGTCTCTGTGATGTGTTTCGCAGATAAGAAGTCAACGAGCGCGACCGGGTCGTAGCTAGCATCGTCAGGAACAGCGACGACGGTTGCTCCTCGCAATAGCGGACGAATGATTTCCCAGACGAAGAAGACGTTACAGGCTACCCGATCTCCTGGTTGCTGGTCGCTAATTTGAAATCTCAGGTTGTAGGAAAGCACCGGGGCTTTGTGAGGATTGGCGATCCCCTTGGGCTTGCCGGTGGTACCTGATGAATAGGCAACGAAGGACAGTCGGTCTAGGTCGTTCTCGGCTGGTACGAGAGTTGGTTCTTCCGCTTGGCCGTTCACTTCCGTTTCCTGCTCGTCATCCAAAGCAATGATTTGCGTCCGTCCTTTGATCTTACCAACTTCCGCCCGGTAGGTGACCACCACTGCTGGTTTTGCGTCGTCGATAACGTCAGCCAGCAGGCCGGGAGGATAGGCAAGCTCGAGGACGAGAAATGCTCCTCCGGCACGAAGAGCAGCAAGACATGCAATCACATAGTCGGCACTTCGAGGCAGGAGCACTCCGACGAGCTTGTCACGACCGACGCCATGCTTGCGAAAGCGATCGGCAAGAAGGGCGACCTTATCGTGCAACTCTGCATAGGTGTATGTGTTCTTCTCGTCCTCTAAGGCGACATTGTCGGGGGTAGCCTGGGCTTGCTTTGTGAAGAGAGCCGACAAGTCCTTGTGGATGTCTATGACAGGCATCTTTGATTGGTTCGATGAGCCGGAAAAGACCTTTCGGTCCTCCTGTCACGATTCTCTGTTTACTCCTGCTATTTCTTTGCGGCCTTCATGAGAATTTTCTGGTTGATAGAGGGAAGAGACAGGATCTGGTGTATATGACGTAGAGAGGTGGAAAGGCCAGTTTTTTATATCTGTTGAG
This sequence comes from Vermiconidia calcicola, assembly GCA_035928285.1. Taxonomy (NCBI): domain Eukaryota; kingdom Fungi; phylum Ascomycota; class Dothideomycetes; order Mycosphaerellales; family Extremaceae; genus Vermiconidia; species Vermiconidia calcicola. The sequence continues at coordinate 502,419 of JAXLQG010000006.1, forward strand.
ATCTTGGAAATATTAATGGTCGTCGTTGGCCAATGAAGATGGAGAAGTGGAAATTCCGTCATCCTCGCTATTCCTCAAAATCAGACATCCTGGTCAATGCGGGTGATATTGTGATATTGCTTCTGGCAGTCTTAATCGTGGGATTTCCAGCAAGAGGACTACTCTGTACCATCATCCTTTTACAAATCCGGATCAATGGGCAATCAAAACATTCAGATGTTGCTACGTAAAGCGCAGCTATGGTCTCAGCCTTGCGCCGCCTCATTGCCTCGGCAGATGTTCGGTTCAGCCTCGTCATGTTTCCATGTGATCTGAAGACGATTCGAATGGTCGAAGGAGTGAGTGGATTGAAATGAATAGGAGATACAGCGCTGGTTTCGCAACTCCATACAGCCACCTCTATCTTACTGGACGAGTCCGTACCCAATTGCCATCCAAACGGCTGCTCCCACTGCAAATGCGCTTCCCCAACCCGGACCACGCATCTTCCAGATCTCATAAACATCGACGACGCACAAAATCAGTGCGCTGAGTATCACCGTCCCCATTGCTCGTTGATTGTGCTGGTAGCCGAAGACGGCTATAGCGACCCCAATGCTAAGGTCTCGAGCCCCAAGGAGCTTCATTGACACGATTGCCGCTTTGGCATGCTTGTTCTTGTCCGTCAGGTGCACTTTCTCGTCGGAAGGTGACTGTGTACTATCAGGGTAGACCCCGAAGACCTTGGCAGCTTGAACAGGAGTAGCAATGGCATATGTGCCCAGCCCGATGAAGCTGGCCGCTACCGATAATCCCAGGGCGTGCCAGGTCGACGGTGATAGATCCATGGTAGATGCAGCTGTCACGTTGTTTTGAAGGTTGGCGTCAGGTATTCAGGCGTATTGTCGTCTTCAACCGGAAGGGCTTCGTGCTTCTTGGTACCAGCGCAAAGTCGTTGTTGCTCGATGGAATGAGCGTATCCTGAGTTTACAACCGCGTTGTATAATGATGCCGCAGGATATGTTGAAAGATTCGGTAAGTTGATGAACATGAGGTACTATGGTCGTCTGGTTGTTCCTTAGGTATGTTTGGTCCGAACCCGAATACGATCTGGCAGTTCTAGACGCTACCTCTTAGGCATACCACAACAGGACAGCCTCGGATCCGGGAAGAGGAGGTTTCTGTATCCTTGTACACATGACAGGATGCATTGCGACAACCAAACACTTTACACAGGTTTCAACGACTCCGAAGCATCCGCGTTCAGGATTTCCTACTAATAAAGGTACATACAAGTTCGCCGGATACAATTTCCTTTCCATTTTGGTACACACACATCTCATTATTTCCATCACAGCTTGGCCAAAGGCGCAAATAGCATTCTTGCAGCGGACGGGACACACCCTGACGTTTCTCAACTTTCATGAGTGACACTAACGACGTATTTTCCCCCATCCTGCCCGACGGCACTTACCACCATTTCCGGCCCTTCAGCGTCTTCGTCTCGCGGATTGACGCTCGCGACTTCCTTGTATTCGCGGTACCAATTCTTGTTTCGTTCACCACTGACTAACTCGCCTAGAGCAGCCGTGACAGCTGCCTGTTTGGAGAGATGGATACTTCTGATGTCACTGTTCACGGAGCCATCTTCGCTTTCAATTGTACAGAGGACATAGAACAGCTGGTCCTCTACCCGTCCATCACCTGCTCTGGCGCGAACGCCCAAGGAGTTGGGAGTACTTTCAATCTCAATGTCATGAACTTCGCCATTTTTGCGGGCATGGACAACGACACTAGCCGGGTACTGCCAGGACGAAGAAGCCTCGGCGGTAAGGTCGTTCTCGGCATACTCCTCCCATGAAGATCGAGAATAGCCTTCATTCTGGAGTCGTTGAAGAGCAGCAGCTTGCGCAGACTCGAGGCTGGTGTAGGTCCCGCAGACTTCCGTTCGTACCGACGGAGGAGATTCCAATACCGTAGTCCGCTTGATGTGGAACAAGTCTGGCACCAGCGACGGGCGGCGTTGCATGATGAATCACGACCGTGTTGAAGTTCTTCTGTTTATCGTGTGTTGCGGAAGTTATTCGAATGCTCTGGCGGGTTAAGTTTCGAAATGCTCGACTTACCATCCTGAATGCTTCTAGATAGAAAGAGGGGTATGAGTCTGCTTCTGCCTCACATGACTCCCCATGGGTACGAATTCCGGCAGCATTGGAAGCCGTAGGAACAAGTATCGAGAGGGGCACTGAAACCCCGCAGAATATGCGGAAGGGATTGGGCACAGCCACGTAGACTTGAAATACGAGGCCAAGAAAGAGAAAGGATTTCGAGAACCTGGGAACTGATGTCTGGCAACCCGGGTTTGCAGGAACAGCTAGACTGAGACTCTTTCGAGCACATGGTTCTTACAGCTACCTCGTTCTGTGGGAAGACATTAATTTCCCGAAAACACCGGTCGCCTTAGGGAGGCGTGTTCACGTCGTAGCCGCCTTAGACATGGAACAATGCACGAAAGTCGACTTGTAGACAAGACATGTTGCCGGCCATGATGAAGCGGTCGACTGTCGATGTCGCAAGCAAGTGTAGAGCGCAAGGGATGAATCCACGCACAGTGATTACTTAAGCATCTCCGACCATTCCCGATATGGATGGAGATGCCAAGGCCTGATATTTCGATTCCTGAGCATCTGGTATCGAGCTTCGCTTCAAGCTGCGCGCTGCCTACCACCTTCAACGTTCGTTCGGGGCATCAGAAAACATGCCGCCAAAGACATCGAGTCTGCTTGCCGTGCCCCTCCCTCCTCCCTTCCTCCTACCACGCTCCCTGCTACGAAAACCCATCAGCTCTTCGCAGAAAAGAAACTTTGGCATCAAGTCGATAGATCCTCCGAGACCGAACCGGTACAATGTCGTCCCAGGCATCAAACCCCTGCTCTCTACGCAAGCGGCAGCTTTTGAGCGAAGGATAGTGTCGGACACACTTCCTCTCAGGACTGGTGCTCTTGCAATCAAGAAAGGCATGACCGCAATCTACGATGTAGAGGCGGGAAAGCGCATACCTTGCACAGTTCTACAACTCGATCAAAATCAGGTTGTTAGCCACAAGACAAGAAGGCGGCACGGATACTATGCTGTGTGTGTGGGCTGCGGGACGATTAACCCTAAGAACGTCACGAAGCCAATGCTGGGCCATTTCTCAGAGCAAGGCGTCAGTCCTAAGCGACATCAACGCGAATTCCGTGTTCGCGGACGGGAAGGCCTACTGCCCATCGGCGAAGAGATCCGGGCAAGCTGGTTTATCGAAGGACAATTTGTGGACACGCGGTCGAATTGCAAAGGCAAAGGCTTTGCAGGTCCAATGAAGCGATGGGGTTTCAAAGGTCAACCCCGGAGTCACGGTCACTCCTTGAGTCACAGATCGCACGGATCACTGGGTGGAGGACAGGGCAGTGGTAGTAGAGTTCATCCCGGAAAGAAGATGGCCGGGAACATGGGCGGGCAACGGAATACCGTCCAAAGCTTGAGAGTATTACAGTCGGATCCGGAGAATGGAATTGTGGTCGTGAATGGTGAGTCCAGCAGAAGGCTTTTGCAAAAAGGGGTTGGCAATACTAACGATCATTCTCGCAGGTGCCGTCAGCGGGCCGAAAGGCACTTTGGTCATGCTCCAAGATGCGTTGAAGAAAGCCTGGCCTACTGTGCCTGAACCTCCGAAGCCAGCCGATGTCGCCGCAAAGTTGCAAGAAGCTGCGAAAGTCGAATCATAACACTCGAGGGCTTCAAACATGTTGTATCAACATATTCCCAATAAATACTATTTTGCGAGCGAGGTTAAGGAATACCATTTCAAGGCTCTCGAGGGGCAGGTTTTTTTTTCTTGGACAGACATTACTCCCTGGTCTGGGGTTCTTGATGATGAACGGCGTATATCCGTGACGTCCGTCGTGCGACCAAGTCAAATTCGCGTGTGTACCAGTATCACGCGTGCTCATCACAGGCAATTGATACTCGAAATGTAAAACCATCTCTAATTCCAGTGTTCATTGTCATAATTGGAAAGCAACCGCTCCCGGTCCGTCACGCCCCTTTGTACTCATACCTCATGCCTTGCAACTCGGTCAAGCCTGTCTGAATCTCGATAATGCTCCGCCTCGCCATAAACACCATGCCAAATATCACCGCCGGCAGCAGTAGAAACAACCACAGGCCCTCAGGCACGTCCGTCCGCGACTGGTAGCCCCATGCCGCCAACAGTAACAGCGCGCTGATGGAGCCGCTGAGATAAGGCAAGTAGTGGTTGATAGGAGTCTCATCCAAGACCATTAACCGCTGTCCCGAGCGGGTGCCTGTGCCGAACACTGAGCTAGGAGGTGGTCGTCGTCCTGATCGCGACGACGAGGAAGATGAGCCAGGGATGGGGACGAAGTGCATGATGTACGCGCTCGCGCCGAGAGAGGTGATGCTCAGCAAGCACAAGAGCGCCATCGTTCTTGTGGTCGAGATCGAGAGGTACCAGAAGAACGGCAGCGAGACGATGAGTGGTAACACCGTAAAGATCAGAGTGTACTGTGCGTTTGTCGATGATTCCGAGGCGCGGAGTTTGGTCAGGAGATTCTCTTGCTCTGTGGTGATGAATAGGGTATCTGGTTAGCAATGATCCGATCCCGAAGGGCAAGGTTGTGAAGAACACCGAGGAGGAGTAGGAGTAGGAGGAGGATGATGATGATTTGAATTCAGCTTCCACCATGTAATGTACAGGGCAGGTAGTATGTGCTGGAGTAAACGTTGTTGTTCAACAACCACATTTCCAGGCCGCTTCCGTGTGCATATACATGTATGTGATGAAAAGAGGCTGCAGTGCTCACCTTGCTCGTCCAGCTCATCGTGCGATACATCAGTGCCATCGTCGTCGGATGGGTATTTGAACGCTTTCCGAACTCGTGTCGTGTCCATCACTGCGCCTAATCGACTGTCATGTGTTTCGCCTGAGTAGTAGCCCAGCCCGAATCTATGCCTGGAATTACCGTGAGGTCGACTCTGGTCTCGAGAGGACGACGACGAGATTTTCTTCAGCTTTCAGGGTCATGCAAAGACGGATTTCGCGCCGCTGTAGGTGGCCAAACTGGCCAGGTTGGCCTTTGTTCACGTTGTCTGGGGGTTCAATTGCCTCGAATAATGGCGCCTAGAGTACAGATGCACAGGTGTCGTAAGACATACAGGTCATATTCAGCCACCAGCCTTGCCCCAGAAATGGCTTAGTCAGTGCATACCTATATTCAGGGTGCAGCCTGCCAAGTCCAGGTCACATCAATGCACTGCGACGACGCACCGCTTCTGCAGTGGCCGATAGATTCAATCAACCAATTCAAGGATGACTCCTCCACTTGAATCTATAACCACATCTTCGACATAGAACCGACTGCTTTCGACGCAGCCTACAGAATCTGTATTGTCCAATTTGCTGCTGTCATGACTGTGGGGGGAAGAATTCCAGTGCTACAACATGGTTGCATTACATTGGCACGTGTACCAGCCGCATGATGGACCTCACATCGGGAGTTCGGAGCTAGGTCATCTGATCCTTGGTACCTCGCCGCGTCCTTTGGAAGTGCTAATGTTCTAGCTCGATGCCACCATGTGATGCCGGCCACCACTGTATGGTCGAGCATCAGACGCAACGTCAGATTGCTAGTCCAATCCCAAGGTTTGAGAACGATCATCCATTCGACAAGCACCGGAAGCGGACCCCAGTCTGAGCTGCGCTGTCAAGTGTCGCGCCGCGGTTAGCAATTGATGGCCGTCTGTGATGACCATTCACGCACCAAGGGCATTCGTCGATGGGATGATGGCGTTGTTGGCGCTTGCCGCCTGTGGACACCAAGACAACTAATATTACGCCTGCGACTTTACATCCTCTTACCACAGTACACTCGACACATATCTTACACACACCAATTGTCGACGCCCACAGAGTATGGTACTCGTATTAGTCCTGTAAATTTGGTCCTGGTCTGCTTCACCTGCCGAGACGCAATGTCGATACGACATTGCACGATTTTCGACACGGTCCCGTTCCAGCTCCCACTCCTATAATCCTCTGCCTGCGTCGAGGAAGCATGTTGATTCTTACGTGTACCCGATCTGAGCATGGAACTGAAGGAAAAGATTGGAATGAGGAAGTCGCAATTTCCCGGGTCACAAACTGGGTCATGCTGAGGTTTGAGCATCACAGAGCATCATCTCCTCAACAGCCCGTACACACATATGATAATGCGGTCTCGACTACGTACGCCCTTGCGCAGCTTCCACACAATGCTGTACTTAAAGTCCCGCGCGCACCAGACGAACAGATATCAAGTACACAAGACCTTCCCACCCTTCGTCTCTCGTTCACAAGCATTGTTCTTGCGGGTGCACTACCCATCATATGAGACATCAGCAAAGATCGACCCTGAAATTCGTGCTCCATGTCTTCAAGGAAGCACTATGTCAAGAATTACCTGGTAATCAGCATCGCACTCGTACTTCTGGCGTGTCTTGAGGTGGCAGATACCATAGCCATGGGCTCCACCGCCGACTTGGATACATTTCTACTTGGACGTCAATATAGTATATATGGAGCTATGAGTTGAAGGGAAGATGACTTACGCCGCCCACGGCCTCGCGTTCCGTCAAGCTGGCGATGTCATCGGCGCCAGCATTGGAAGTCGTCGCGCGTGTCACGAGGAGAAAGGTGGGAAGGAGGCAGAGGCTGTGGAGGAGACGCATGTTGATTAGGCAGGCTCAGATTTCAACTTGTCTTTTGGGCAAGCTTAGTCCGTTCGAGGTATGATGTATTACCGTTCAGAGACAGAGTATAGAATTGATGATGTTCACCTAGGAAGGCGGCAGAGCGTATGGTTTTATATCCTTGCGTGTGCACAACAGAAGCGGCGGCGCACGATCTGCATGCACCTCCAGTCTCGTCCAGTCGGTAAATGGGGCATGTTGCGATGTTGAAGCTCGCCGAACGTTCCAACAATGACCCTACTTCATAGGAGACAGACGTAGACGCTGTGGGTGTCGATAAATGGTGGGTGTAAGATATGTGTCGAGTGTAAGAGGGTGTAAAGTCGCAGGCGTAACATGTAGGTGTCCACAGGCGGCAAGAGCCAACAACGCCTTGAAAGGCCAACGTGGGATTGATCGACCAACTGTGAAGATCTTTGCAGCTTTTGATACAGGTGTATTACGGCTATGGGTCCTCTCTTTCATTGAGCGTCCAGTGATATTTTTGGACTACGGGCGGGTCACAAAAACAGGTGTATGGAGCTTTACACCCTTCTCGTCCGTTCGTCACCATAAAGTAACTTCCAGGTTCCAAACCCTTACCAGGTGCCCAATCGCCTACTTTCTCGACTGCTCTCGGTCAGTTCGGCCTGCCCGATCAAATTGTGGAAGATGCGATGCAACGTCTATATACATCAGGGCGTTTCAAACCAGATGGACAGTCCCTTCAAGCTCAAATAGACCGTCCCAACTCTGTTCGCTTACATCTTTCCAAAGCCAAGCGCTATCACACCAAACTAACTTCCCCCAGACATGACTGATTACCCGCCAGTCAATACGAACATGCCAACTAGCTCAGAGGACATAAGTCATCCGACTGTCCAAGGGAGCCAGACCGCATCGGAGGTCGACGAGAGTCCCTGCGAAGACCGCGATATACAGGATCACACCCAGTGGAATTGCAACAAATGTCGCGAGCGCCTTGATGGCGACTTCGATGAACTTATTCAAGGGAGCACGACCACTCGCCAGGGCTGGACAGAAAACCAAATCGCCGCGGTCGGCTCGTTCCGCCAGTTCGACAAGACGCCGTGGCCGGAATTGATGCCGGATCCCAGCCAGCCGCAAAACGTCCAGATCCATACCTGGGCCTGGAGTTGCGTGCAGGAGTTGCAGGCTCGCATGAATGCTGCGAGAGCGTTTCACGAGGCCATGACTGCACAGCACCACTTGCAGAATCAAGGCAAGGCCAACATCACCGCATCGTCCGCGGACGATGTCGTGTGCAAGGACAACAACGGCAACGAACTCCACGGGGAATGGACCTGCCACCATTGCCTCGCGCGTCTGGACGACCATTTCGACAAGGATCTCCGTGAAGCCATGCTTGACGGGGGCTGGACCGAAGCTCGGATCGACGCCGTCGGCTCGCTGCGACAGTTCGACACGAAGCCTTGGACCGAAATGGTGCCCGACTCATCTCAGTCACAGCTCGTCCAGGTACACGCTTGGGGTGAAACTCGCCGTGATGAGATTGAAGCTAGAATGAGAAATGCAAGGGATTTTCACAAGGCAAGAATTGGAATTGAAGAAGACGTCGACAAGGCGGAGACCGGATAGGCGTTGCAGGGATAGGGGGTTTCAAAGGTCCTTGTCGCATAGCGAGCAAAGTGCATGGGCGCAATGGATATGTACCTAGGTACCTACCATGAAGGAAAGAAGAAGCTATGGGATGGCCGAAGGCCTTGTCTACCGACTCGTCTTGCCACCGCCGAGACGCCGCGTGACCCGTTGTTTGTCGCAGCATAATCGGACAGACTTGTTCCCTCGAAGAGAGGCTTGTTGTCAGGGTTGCTGGACAGCCATCGAAAGACATAGGTTTAGGTCTACTTCTCATTTTCCTCTACCTGTAAGCGTCGTTGCAACGTGAGTAAACGGGCATCAACAGAAAAGGAGAGCGTTGTCGAGGTCCTCGGGTTGCTGTCTGACAGGTTCTGACAACCGATTTACATCCACGACTGTATCGCTGCCCTTGCCCCTTTGCTGCATTTGGCGCATGAGGCGTCAAAGGCGCCCTTGTTTTGCATACCAGGTACCTTCCTTACCTTAGGTATTCAGCCGCAGTTGAGGGAGAGTGTCGTAATATCGAGTACCAAAGCTAAATATCTATTCTTGTATTGCAATTGTGTGAGACTTTCTTCTCCGCGGTGGTGACCTACCGTATTTTCCTGACAAAGGAGGATAACCCCTGGCGATCAAATCAGCCAATAACATAGTCAAGCTTCACCGCCAGAATGTTCAATACTTGAGGTAGGTATATACATCGAGCAGGCCTGGATTACCTGATCTCATGTTCCCCTCCTCTACGGTTCGACAGAGACTTTGGAATTACTTCGTTCACAAGAATCAACAATGTCTACCACCACCACAACGACAACGGCGACACCATACTGCTTTCGCTGCCTACACGTGCCCGGCCCCAAGGATGAAGCGCTGAAGCGCTGTGGGCGCTGTCGCTCGCGCCACTACTGTTCTCAGCAATGCCAGAGCAACGACTGGCCTCGACACAAAGAAGAATGTCGGGTCCTGGCTGCCGAAGGAACCGGAGGAACCGGAGGAACCGTGCCTCCACGGTCGCGCACCACGATGCGTTTCACCATGGGGAGTTTTGGCCACCCCGACGGGATCGACCCGGACGTCATCTACTACCTCAAAAAAAGTCGACCGCACATCAAGGAAGTCTTGATTTCGGGACCTTTCTACCCATTGCAAACTCTATATGAACAGATGTTCGGGAGTCTTGCGAGGGAGCGAAGCATCGAGGGCGAGCAGACCCTCAACGAGATCATCGACACCGGGGGCATCGCGATGCTGCAGCACTTCAACGCACCAACCGCAGACGGCAATATCCTACGATTCGAAATCCTGCGTGAGAAGAACGCAGAAGTGGCTAGGATCTTGCCTGGGGAGGTGTGGTACCTCCTTTTTGGCACCTTGGAGCAGAAGGGTTTCCTTGATCGGAACCCCAACCTTACAAAGATGGACGTCCGGGGTACTTTTCGAACTTGTGAAGCAGCTAACGAGGCCGCTAAGCGGGCGTTGCAGGATTTGGAGGAGGGCGGCGGCCCTGATACAGTCGTCACCAGGGTTGAGAGGGATGGCTTGGCCTGTGGTAGTGTCACTTATCGCGAGAGAGGCAAAATCATCGTACAGACCGTCGAATGCAGACATGAGATTTGGCGAAGTCATCCTCAAGACCCTTCCCTTGAAGAGCTGACACGGTAGCTTTGAACCCGAGTACATCTGCTGGAACATCGAACCAAGAACGCAAGGTGGAAAAACAAACTGCAAGCACAGCACGACGCAGCCTATGATTTGTTGAGCAATGGATTCGGGACTCGATGATCCAAAGCCTCCTTCCCAAACCACTGAATGCAGCAGCTGCTGTCCCTGCACTGCGCGTGCATTCCACCCATTGATGTGCTTGCAAATGAGCGCAAACAACCAATACTGCCGACCTCATGCACCGCTTTCTAATTTGCAACACGACAGAAAACCACCCCTTTTGTCATGAGACCTGGGATCTACTGTAGGTGGCCACAATCTGTATGTTACTTCTTTTGCTTCTTAATAAGCAGGCCGGCCCCGCTGGTACGGCCCGTCCACCTGTAGCCTCTGTTCATCAAGACTACATGTCAATGCTCTCATTAAACCTCAAAACGCCGTTGGTTTTCATGATTCCGTTCACACCTTCCGGCATCATTGCCCAACCAGCAGCCGCAGAGCCTGACGGTTGCTGTGCCGGCGGCGGCGCCTCCTTCGACGCATCCGATACAAGGACCAGGCCCGCTTGCTTGATGGTCCCAATCAGCGCCGGAACCATCTGCAGGATCCGTGCCGAGCACGTCAAGCCCATGAAGTTGTTCATCTGTGCAAGTCTGGCTGATTCTTTGATCGAGGTACCTTGGCCGTTCGGCGATCCGAGAGAATTGCACAGAAGCACCGGAAAATTGGGCTGTTTCCAATTCAGCGCGGTACAGACGTTGGGGTTGAAAGAAGAAAACACGATTGAGCGTGACAACTCCGGTGACAAATTGCGCAGCGCACGTGCGTGGTTGAACACTTCAGTCAGCAGCGCATCGATGAAGGAGTTAATGTCGATATTGGAGCTTATTCCCCACTCCACATTTTCCGAGGGCGACGGGTACAAGATATGAAGATTCAAGTTGATGTGCGGTGGCATGGCAGTCAGGACGTCGCGTAGCAGGAAGATGGAGCCTGAGAGGCGATCTTTCCACGCAAGAACATCTGCGCTGTCGAAAACGGAAGTGCCATCGCTGTGCAATACTGACCCAGCAAGTCCTAGTTTGGGAAGGACATCGGAATTGAGTTGACTCAGAGAAACGTCGAGGCTGTCGTATGGCACAAAGTATGAGGGATAGATGACTGGGATACCGTCGCGGGTCAGTTGGACAGTAAGTCTGAGATAGTCACCTGACAAGCTTGAGCCAGTTACCAAGCCTGAATGGTCGTCCAGAGCGCTGGTCGCTTTCCAGTATGTGGCAAACTGGGTGATCTCTAATGGAGTACCTTCGTACGGCTTGATGACTTGGAAGTTGAACTTTATCTGGCCGACAGAACGTAATCTCGGGTCAAAAAGTGGAAGACAGCAAGTACCGCTGCTGCTCTCGACAGCCCGAAATACATCTGGAAGAGCAACGGACTTCGCAATCACCTTGGAGCCGAATGTTGGGAATATCTCAAAATCCACGGCGAAAGTGCTCAGATTGTCGACCTGGAAATAGACCGACCTGGAGTCTTCTTGGATCGGCAGCATCAGGTTGCGAGGGATAAGATCCGATGTCTTTGATGAGATCGTCAAACGAGCAGCAGGATATCTGGCTTCATTGAAAAATTGTATGGCTCGAGCGCCGCCATCGAAATTGATCGCAATGAACGTCTTGGTGTCGAGGAAGTTGTGTCCGTATCGTCGCAATGGGATGATGGGTGGTGGCAGAGACAAGTCGGGTATACCATCCCCTTCCGTTGGCATTGGTTCTTCGGGCGTGATGTCCATGGCATTCATCTGGCTGTGAGGAGGTACGACGGCTCCTAGCCGGGATGTCCTTCTGTTGGCCCGACGATAACTGGTTCGCTCCCACAACAGATCCATGCATTCAAGATGGCCTTCCCAGGTGGCATAGTACATTGCGGTAAGACCCTTCTCGTCGAGGGCTTCTGGATCCGCACCACTTTCCAGAAGCGCGCGGAGGCACTCCACTCGACCCTCGCTGGCTGCATGGAAAAGTGGTGTCCACTGATACAATTTGTCACGCTGATTGAGATCTGCGCCATGCTGTCGAAGAAGCAATAGCAGATCGGCTTTCTGAGTCGACCGAGCGACAAGATGCTGGGGAAACAGCCCTTCCGCGTCGGGAAGAAGTTTGGCGTTTCTCTCAAGCAGCATGGTTGCCACCTCTATCGACTCATGCTGGCAAGCCAAATTCAAGGGGATGTGATCTGCCTCTGACTGCGGATCAATCCTGGCATTATGAGCAAGGAGGAGACGAACGCATTCGACCCGGTGACGGACAATACTGTGGATCAGAGGTGTGAAGTTATCGTGATCTTTCATGTCGATAGTGTTTGGTCCAGCTGCCACCAATTTTTCGACCATCGCTAGTCGTCCTCGCAGACAAGCATAGTGCAGTGGAACCCTGCCATATACATCCAGCCGTGCGAGGTCAACCCCGTGGGATAGGCCATAATCAAGTACGCTATCCTTGCCGTAAATCGCGGCTTCATGTAAGCAATTCCGTTCGTTGATATCGTCCTCGGCATTTATGTCGACTAGGCCGGATTCGAGAATTGTGCGGAGTGACTCGTCAGGAGCCTCACTGATGGTAGCAAGAAATATCCGTGTGAATAGATCGCCGGCGTTTGGAGCTGCGCTCAATCTGGCGATCCACTCACGCAGGGCACCTACATTGCCAGCTGCAGAAGCCTGCAGGATCTGGAGATCGATATCACTTTCTTCCGTGCCAACGCGTTGACCAATGGTGCGATCTTGAGGTTTGGACACTTCATACTGTATGTTCTCTCCTTCAGCCCATGCCTCAAGATCAAGTCTAGCTGTGGTCGCTTTATCGGCAAGGTCTCGAAGTACGTCTCGATTGAAGCATGGCTGAATTTCGACAGCTCTTTGTAGATATATTTCTTTCGTCCGTGACTAGAACGATTAGCCCAGGTTGCGGTTGCGGTGTTTAGGGGAGGTCCACCTTAGATGTTTTGTCCCACTGCAAAATATCAGTCCAGTTCCCATAACAAAAGCCAATAATAGACGGACCTTCTTCAGAATCTTCGAGATTGCTGTTTCATTGACTTCAACAAATTGCTGCCATTCCGTCAGCACCCTGCATCTAGTCCCACCAATGTTGAGCGTACTTGAAGTTTGTTGAGGTCATTGTCAAATTGCTGGAAACCCTCGACGAGTGTCGCGAAGCTGGCGGACAGTCTTGAGTTCGCAGCTATCCTGGCTTGTATAACGCGCTTTTTATCCAGCAAGGTTTTCAGTCGAAGCGAAAACTAATGCTTGTCAGTGCTTGTGTCAGAGGCGTGAGTCCTCGGACACACCTCTGCTTCTTTTTGCAAATAAAACACATTGACTTTTTCTATCTCTCGTTCCTGCAATTGATTATGAACACAGCACCATGTGGCAAAGATAAGACGTCCACCTACCAGCCGAAAGAAGAAGACTTCTTTATTCGCTCGTAGAGCTGCTTGCGAGTCTAGCGCAGTCGCGTCTCTTTGTGCCTCGATTGTCGGGGTGGCGCTGAGCTGCTTGATGAGCTAGAGACGATTGTCAGTAACGAACCCTCCAGATTTGTCTCGGTCTTGTCCGACCTTCTTGAGAGCCTTATAGTTGAGAAAACTAGCGGCATATTCGGGAAGGTCTAATTGTTGCCTCTGTATTTGCTTTCCGAATTTCCTGAGCGGATTAGAAGAGACTCAGGAAGCAGGAAAAGAAAGGTGTACATATTGGTGGTGATAGGTCAAAAACCTGATAGAAGCTCGGCAGTACGGAAATGAATCGGGTCGACAAGGCTCTATCCAGGCGCCTAGGTGGTCGACTTGCGGTTCGGGGCTGAGTCAGCGCACAAAAGGCCCAGTTCGTGATAGCCCTGTGTATTCAATGTCGCGCATCGGGGTGTCGAGAGCGGTGTGAAAGGGATCCTGGCGAGAAGGACAGTAGTTGTCGGAAATGTCGACGATCAGGATGTGCTTAGATGCAGGTCATTTCCAGATCAAAATTTTTCCCATATTCGGATCCAGACCTGCCAGCGTCTCGGTGCTATCTGGGGCAATGGAAAACGTGGGCTGTGAGAAAATTCCAGCACTGGCCGAGAGTCATATGCCAGCTGGGATACAGATGAATGGGATGGACGAATCACAGTAGTGGATTCCAGCACGCGGGTGTTTTGGAGAAGAGAAGCGACCTTGTCCGATGGTTGAACAGTTCGGGAATAGATGTCCGTGGCTGGGATGAGTCTGATTGAGGTTGTTCAATTCTTTGCACGAGGATTCTCGAGAATCCTTCTTCAACAAGGTGAAGAAAAATAGAGTGGACGACATGCCTGAAATAGAGGTACGTACCGAGGGTCCCAAGATTCACGTTCTTTTTCCGCACCGCAAAATGAATGCGGTGATGTTACAGCCAATGAGTGCGAAGTCACGTGAAACCACCTGATTTGTGCTTGGCATTCGTCAGTCACATCCTGCAGGAGCGCTGCGCTACTGCAAATCATCCGCTTGCGGCAGAGCCTCTACTGTGGTACATATCCAAGTACTGTGTACTTCTGTCAGGCTGCAGGGCTTCACCAGCCCAACAAAGAGGCATTGTTGATCCGTGCAGTCGAGGAGCGGCAGCACTCCCAGCCAACCCGCCGAATTACTTGAAATTGGCTGCGGCCTGCTCGAAGCGATCCTCGCTGTCATGACGTGAGCCTGCTCAGATACATCCCTTGAAGCAAACGCACGGCCGAGCCGCGTCGTCGTCCCTTTTCAAGCAGACCAAGTATATCCCTTTCATTTTTCCTCTCAACACCACTCACCATTCTCCTTATTTGAAAACGACCTTGCTCTCTCCAGCACAGAAAACCGAATCTGAACCATCAATCATGCCTCCAATCCCAGTCCACACCTCATCACCCATCAACACCAACCACCCCTCCAATCCATTCGGCACCTCGCCCGGCACAGCAGCAGCACGCTACACACCGGTCAACGCAGAAGCAAGTCCAACAACCACGCAACCACACAACCCCTACCCAGAAGCACGACCTGGCGCCCCTGCTGTGCCTCAGCCCACCAATGCCGCATCTGCTACTTACAACAGCAGAATCCCACCGACCCAAACTATCCCCAACACCACTCCCACCGCAACCTACTCCTCGACCAACAGCCCTCCACCACCTCAGCCAGGCGCAGTCCCATCACCCTACACAAATAACAACAACAACCCACCTACACTCTCCATCCCACAACCCCCTCGCCCCGGCGCCAATCCTCAATACACGCCATCACCCACAACAACAGCCCCCGTGAGGCACTCCCTCCCCGCGCCCACACCAACACGCACCCACCACGCCCCATTAGTCGCACAGCTGCAATCGCCTTCCGTCTACGAACCCAATCGCGGCGTCCCACCCGCGAATGTCACATCGAGCTACCCTTACGACCTGTCCCACCCGCCAGGCTACGTGCAAGACTCACGCGCGTCGTTCGATGACAAGCCGATCGAAGAATGCCAGACGTACGAGAACCGAGCAAGTCCCTCGTCGACAAGCAGGCGAGGCATCCTTGACGGTGAACCGGTCTTCGACAATCGAGGAGGGGACGACGACAACATTCTGAACACAGCGATGTCGTGGGCAAAAGCGGCGGGGAAAAGACTGTCGAGGACGGAGCAGGAGATCTGGAAACATATCAATGGGGATGGCAAGCATTGATCAAGCTGAGCAATCGTGGAATTCTAGAGCGTTGGATTGGTGGGATGAACGCGAAGAGGAACAGGCTCGCGGTCTATGAAGTACGGCCGACAGATACAGGATCATCAACGTGCTAAGGGCGCGAGCGGTGTTTTCGGGTAGGTACAGATGCAGTTCTGGATGACGGAGGACTGGGTTTCTATAGTTTCGGCTTCCCTTGAGGAGTACGGAGTAAAGTAGCTGCAGAAAATTCGTCGCAGGAAAGAAATAGAGAATACTCATCAGAAAGATGCTGATGCACGTCAAATTAGATTCGGAAGAATGAGTCGCAAGACCAGGCAATAAAGTACAATCGGGATTTGAGGAATACAACGCAGAAAAAAGATCAAGATACCCCGTGTGTCAATGATCGCAAACCCTCAATGATGAAAAGGCGGCCATTCATTTCCATGCGTGTCCACCTGGATCCTTTTATCGTGCGTTGCGTGAGACGTCTATTTGCACCAATTTGTCTGCTTCACCTCCTCGTCAACATGCCCCCCGAATCATCATACAGAACCCCATGCCTTCCAACTGAAGGCCCTCCGTTACCCATCACCATTGATTGTGTTCTTTCGCAAGCACTACGTCAGTTGGAACCTGCTGTGTAGTGCATTGCGTCTATTGTCGTTGGAGCCGGAGAGCGAGACGCTTAGCCGGAACCACCCTTGAAGGCCTTGCCGAACATGAGAAGTTGGACCTGGTCATAGATGGACAAGACACCAGCACCGGCGACACCACGGAGGATGTTAGCACCAGCACCCTTGAAGAAGGATCGGACACCCTCAGCAGCCATGATCTTTTGGGCAGCATCGAGCGAGCTCTTGTACTTGACGGCCTGCAAAATTGATCAGAATGGTTTCTGGAAAGCAGAAATAGAATTAAGTACTTACCTCGCCGGAAGTCATCATCATACGACGACGGATGGTGTCAAGAGGGTAGGAAGCGATACCGGCACCAGTGGTGACAGCCCAGCCGAGCATGAAAGAGGCCAAGAAGTTACCCTCGAGAGGACCGACCAGGAGAACAGGCTTGATGGAGTCGTACATGCCGAAGTAGAGACCACGGTAGACAACGATTCCAAGGACGGAGGGACCAAAACCACGGTAGAGACCAGCAATACCATCAGAAGCCAGGGTCTTGCGGTAGACGTCAACCAGACCGTTGAATTGACGGTCACCACCACCCTTGGAGGCCTTGGCGTCGTTGGCGAGACGGGTACTAGGATTGAAGTCAGCCAAGATGCACAGAAATGCAGAGAGTGAGAATGACGTACCGAGCATAGTCGAGGGAGTAGACGAAGAGCAGGGAGGTGGCACCGGCAGCACCACCGGAGGCCAAGTTACCGGCCATCCACTTCCAGTAGCCATCACGCTCCTTCTTGAAGGCGAACATCGACTTGTATGTGTCGCGGAAAGCGAAGTTCAAGGCCTGGGTAGGGAAGTATCGGATAACGTTGGCAGTGTTACCTCTCCACAGAGACATAACACCCTCGTTCTTTGTGGTACGGCTGAAGCAGTCGACGATACCGTTGTACTTGCGGTCGAGACGACCGGCTTTAAGCATTTCATCCTGCCGGCTTGTGAGCCCTTTGTTCATGGTTTTCCGAGAAACCGAATTATTTTTGTGAATTGCCTTCCACCCGAAGAAGCAAGATGCGCCGGTGGAAGGTAGGAGAGAGGAGCAGGTGGGCATACCTGATTCTGGATCAAGAGCTTGACACGCTCAATAGGAGCAGCGGCAGTTTTCTAACATATTGTCAGCCTCAAATTCTGCCATCACATCTAGGAGCTTGGAACATACCGAGACGGCGGCAGAAATACCACCCATCAAGAAATCCACCACGAAGCCTGGCTAAATAGAGCAATACGAGTCAGCATATAAATTCATCATGGTCCGAATGGGCGTGGGGGATGATATCGAGCTTGACGAGGGAGGAGGTCCTGGAAGGGTGCATTGTATGAGGGAGCTGGGATTGATCACTAACCATGCCCATGAAGGACTTCTTGCCCTGGATAACGTCGCCTTCGACCATCTTGGCGACTCAAGAGTTCACTGATGGCTACAATTGAGTGGAGAGATGTAAAGGATGATGAAGCGAAGATGGCAGGATTGATGCGAAAGGAAGGAAAGATAGCAAGAAATTTACTCTGGAGCTTGAGATCCCCTAAGCCAAGCCAAGAGAACCGGGTTCGCGGTAGAGCAGTTGCTCTCTCCCGAGCGACAGAATTTTTCGGAGCTACGTTTTTCCGCTTCACTATGGCATCCGATAAATTCTCGTTGCAATCAAAATTGTCTCGCAAAGCGCTACGCAAAGGGTGGCACCCAGCAAGCCCGGTGGGAGGGGAAAAGCAGCGCACCCACCCGTGCCACCGAGCCACCCGCACATAACTATCCTGTTGCCGGTCCTTTTTTGCCCATCCATAGCAACCGTTGCCATCTTCTCGCTGGTCTGGCCTTTGCTCGGCCATGGGGATCACTTCGCCCTCCACTCACTTGTGGCTTCCTTTCCGTCAATTGACGCAGACGATCCATACAATTTTTCGAGATTAGCAAACTCCTCGTCTCCATTGCGGCTCTGGCTAGGAATACATTTTGAATTGGCAACCCCTATTGGACCACCAGAGCCTTCTGAAATCTGGAAGCAAAGCACGTCCTTCTGGGCTGCGACGATCATTCAGAAACATCTCACGTACTCGTACTCGGTGTTGCATGGGGATCATATGTAGGTAGTAGGATAGCCTCGAGGCTGTACATTGTGTCTCTAAACGAGCGGCATGGCCGACACATCCGCAGTCTCTACTCGTACTGCTCAGGCTTAATCACCATTAGGACACAACTCATGCCTGTTAACGTCGTACAATAGAACGCTCAATCTCAAGTAGATGTTGCTTCGTGGTGTCTTCCATGGGCATCTCAAGCCACTGCATCAGCTTCAACCTTGTTCTTCTGGCTCCTTCTTCGCTTCTTCTTTTTCTTGCCTTCAGTTCTAATATCAACAGCGCCCTCTTCGGCTTCTGGCTTCTCTGCCGCGTCTGGCTGCCTCGGGACCAGCTCACTGGCTTCTACGCCATCTTCCTTGCCGAAGGTATCCAGACGCCACTTCCTCAGTCTTGCTTTCTTCCCCAGGTGCTTCATATCCTTCCGCTTCCTCTCGGGATCTCGGAAGGACGCGAGCTTTTTGAGGCCTGCAAATTCGTTCAATTGCTTGTCGTCAGCCAAGAGGATATCCCGTGCAGTCAAGCCGAATGTCTTTGGGGATGTCTCGCGGTATCTGAAGCCAACTTTCTTGGGCAAAGAGCTTTCCAGTTCCATTTGAAGCTGATCATCCACCAATTGTTCGATGATCCTTCTCTCCCTGTTTGCATCCCGCTTCGTATCCTCTTTCGACTTCTTGACCTTCTTCTTTTTCTGTGCAGGCTGGCCTTCATCTGATAGACTGAAATCGGCGTTCTCGTCTTCTTTGAAGTCTGGGACAATATCGTGGATGTCAATGTCATCGTCGAACTTGGGCTTGCGGATTTTCCGCTTTGACCCTCCCGATTCATCTTCACTCTCGACTTCCTCCTGTGCATAGTAGTCATCGCCGAAGCGTTTCTGCATTTCTTCTTCCCACTGAGCATCGTCCCAATCGTCATCAACGAGGTGAGACCAGTCCTCTGGCTGAATATCCTTGGTGCTGATTCCAGCGGCACGTTTTATTCTCTTCACCTTCTCATCGAGCGCCTCAATCTTCAACTTCCGGAGGCGGGCCTTCTCTTCCTTGCGCTGCTGCTTTTCGGCTTCTTTCTTGGCCTTCTCAGCTTCTCGCTTCTTCTGTCTTGGATTTTCCTCTTCTCTTCTGACGGAGTAGTTGGCTGCAACATCTCTTGCATGAGAACGTAACTTTTCGTTCGATTTAGCAGGGTCTTCAAAGCGGAGATTGTATGCCTCTTCAAATTCCTCTGCTCTCCTCTCTTCATCATCATCATCGGACTCGAACGGATGTAGGTTGGAGTCGGAAGCAGCCCATGCTCTGGAGACCATGAAATTGGACAGGTATGATTCGGGATCTTTGTCGGCATTATCGACGTCAAGAGTAACATTGGGTTTGGATAGTTTCTCTCGTGGTTTGGCAACCAGGAATTTGTCCTCTTCTTCCTCATCGTCGTCTACTTCTTCGTCCGACTCCGGCGCAGCGGCATTGATCTCCCCAATAATTGACTTCTTCAGTTGCTCCTGTTCTTGATTGTATGTCATTGGGGCAGAGTTGTCCACTTCGCCGTTAATGACACCGTTCATCAGGTTCTGCCGGTGGTAGTCTTGAAGGTGCATTGGCTTCTCCTTTCGCTTGGAATCGATCGACTGCATTGAGTCGTGCCCCGTGTAGAATTTGGCGGATTCGTCGTAGACACGGGGATCTTTCGAACGGATCGCATTTATGGTAGCCATAATTTCAGAGTCCAAAGCCTCTGTAGCCAGCGCTCCTTCATCTTCAGACTCGCTCGTGGAATCGTCGGAGGACTCATTAGCGCTAGCGGATTCGTCGCCTCTTTTACGCTTGCGAGAGGCCTTGCCCAGCTTTTCCTCCACTGTTGTCGTCAGTAAATGGTCAAGATAGGGTGGATAGATCTCTCACATCTCTGCAATTCCTCTCGTTTCTTATTGTGTTCGAAGCGGCGAGCAAAAGACTCGTTGACTTTCAGATCCGTCGGCTTCACATGTGCGCCTCCGTCCTCACTGTCAGATCCATCGCTGCTAAGTAGTTCTCTGGCCATCCTGACACAATGTAGAGACCAAGACCACTATGTTTTGGAGTGAGTAACGCTTGCTGGAACTTATCTGATCGTCTCCGCATATGAAAAGAAAAAAAGTTGCGCAGCCTTGGCATGCAGGGCCGCTTCTCCGCAGGAACGAGGCCGCGAGGCTGTGGCTGCGATTGACGTCGACGCCTTCTGCGGCCCCAAACGACGCGCATCAACAAAACCGACACACCTCGGTTTCCCAACTTTGCATACCTAATTACTTTCTTGAGACATCGTGCGCCCGATGAACAAGGCTTGGGAACGATGCCGACCGTCAAGACAGTTCCTCGCTGCATAATTCAATAACGAGTCCGCACGTGCTCACGTCTACCTTCCGACAGGGCATGCCATCATGTCTCAAGCACTTCAACCTGCGAGTGACGTTGGTCGGCTCATCAATCTCGTACCAGTCGGTCTCAAAGAGGCGGCAATCGACTCTCCAACCGCTCGTGCAACTGTGATTCATTACGGAGAACAAGTTGACCTGCTAGAAAGATGGCTGGAGGAATACTTGAAAGCAACGAATCGTCTAGTGGCCGAGTCTATGTCGCTTGAGAATGTCCTCAATAGCTTCATCTCTCACTCCGTCCTCCCAACCACGATATCTGAGTCTATGCTGGACCATGACTACTGTATTTTGGCAATGAAGAAGTATGGAGATGGGGCCAAAGATTACTGGATGAGCATGGTAGCAGTAGTGAAGAGATTGACCACAATGGTCGCGGATCCGATAAGACAATTCCTGACACATGACCTGAAACCATTCAAAGATGCTCGTCGAAATGTCGAAGCCGCTCAGAAGACATTCGAACACCTTCAGTCGAAGTACGCAGGGCTGGGGAAGTCCAAGGAACCCTCTTCGATAAGAGAGGATGCTTTCCAATTACACGAGGCCCGCAAGACATATCTGAAGGCCATTATGGATTTCTTCGGCCTCGCACCACAGTTTCGCTTCTCACTGGATAAACTGCTCGTCAAATTATTCTTCGAGCAGTGGCGTGAAATGAGAGTCTCCCGGGACAATACTGCTGCCACGCTTCAGAGGAGCGCGGATGAGATGCAGAGAGTGAAAGGCTGGCTCAATGAAATGGAGGCTAGCGAAAGGATGTTTCGGAAAGAGCTTATGGATGCGAAGAGAGAGTTAGAGGAAGCCGCAGAGCTGAGCGTCCGACCATCCAGAGAGCTAGACGACTACAGCCTGTCAACTACACCACAATTTCCCAGTCACGGCCACACTGCAAGTAGTTCAACTCTGCAGACCTCTCCGAAAAAGATTGCCGGAAAGACGGGCGAGAAGCAAGGATGGCTGTTCTTACGAACCTATAGCGGCAAACCTACAAGGACTGTTTGGGTGCGGAGGTGGGCTTTCATTCGCAATGGCGTCTTTGGCTGGCTGCTGCAAAGTGCTAGATCCGGTGGAGTCGAAGAAAGTGAACGTATTGGGGTACTCCTCTGTAACGTTCGACCTGCACCTAACGAAGAACGTCGCTTTTGCTTTGAACTTAAGACCAACAAGAACACCATTCTTCTCCAGGCCGAGACTCAAGCTGAATTGGTGGATTGGATCGGCGCCTTTGAGACCGCAAAGTCGAAAGCAGTCGAAGACCCCAATGCTTCACAAAATCTTAACGGCGGTGGAAACATCCAGACAGGCGCAGCATTTGCTATCTCGGCCCCTCCGATTCTCGAGTTCGGCACCTATGTCCTGGCCTTTACGGAGCCAGGTGCCGGCGGAGACGACATTGCAGCTCTGGAAAAAAGTAATACTTTGCCTGTCCCCGGGAATGAACTTGGACGGGAAGCCAGTATGGATATGCCCCGAAGATCGACTGCTATGGAAGAAGGAGGTCATCGTGAGACTGCATCCCGCATGATCTCCAAGCTTGATCTGCACCGGAAAAGTGCAGCGTCGCCACACATGACTCAAAGCCCATCTACACCCAATCTGCCTAGTGGCGGAGGTATAGCAAGCCTGATCGCTGCTAGTCATGGATCAATGCCCGTCGGGCCCAGTATACCCATGGTACAAAATCCAGAGGTGGAGGCAAAGTCACGGAACGCATTCACGCTGGCTCTTCGTGACATGCCTGCCAGCAGTTTAGCCCCATCTACTTTGGCTGCCGTGCCATCGCCCACAAATTTCAGCAGGTCAGCCGTTATCGTCACCGGCGAACGCGGACTCAGCCCGGCCCCTGAGAAGAGTGGCATACCGACAAGCCTGCTGGCGAACATCTGGGGGACTGCGAACACTGCTCTCATTAATCGGCTCGAGCGTAGCGAGCCGAAACTCGCTCCTGAAATCAAGCTTGGTGCACAGCCTAGTCCAGCCCTGAAGCCGTCTTTCTCACCACCAAAGCCGTCACAATCGCCTTCACGCGTTGCAGCACAGCATGCCATTTCACAGCTTGATCTGAGTGTTCCTCAGACTACGGTTAGAAGCCGTACGCCGTCGCCGAACAAGCGGGGTCACCGAAGTACTATAAGCGTTGATCGAGACACTTTCAGACAGCTGAAGACCGAGCTGCTTGTCCCTGAATTTCCGAATTACTACCCATTGCAGCTCAAGTCCCAGGATGCGCAGTTCAGGCTCCTTTTCCCAGATGTCCGACGCGATGAACGTCTTGTGATGGTTTTTAGGGCGACATGGAACCCCAGTGAACAGCAGGAGTTTCCTGGACGGGTATATGTCACTTCCAAAGACTTATACTTCTATAGCAACCATATGGGTCTCGTTTTGACGACCAGTCTTCCCCTGGCTTCCATTGATGAAGCCACTGCAGCACCAGGAAGAGACTGTGATTTCATCTTCCTGCATCTGAGAGACTCTGGGGCCGACGGAAACGCGAGGAGAATAACTATGAAGACATTCTTGGAGCCGTTGAGGCTTCTTCAGCGACGACTAAACTTCCTGGTCAAGAACAGCATTTCAGAGGAGCCCCTCGCCTTAGAAGAAGTCATCAAGGCCCTTCTGAGAACGGAGACCGAACGACCAGATCGAAGTCCGAGCCTTGAGAGTTGGGAAGACGTCTCACCAAACACACCAGTTGACACAGGTGGGTTGAGATATCGTAGAAGAGCCTCCACAGTGGGAAGTGAAGTCCGAGGGCCATTGCGAGTTGACCGAGCACTGAATCCGGCTCAGATCGGACGAAGAGAGTCCAAATTCAAGTTGCCCGCGCAACCGGTCAATTATGTTCCACCAGGTAACCTCCAACTAGCGGTCGATAAGGAGTTCGACATCAGCGCGAAAGCACTATTCCATGTGATGTTCGGTGACAAGAGTGCTCTTTGGCAGCTTCTCCAACATGAACGTCGAGCCAAGAATCTCAATCAAGGGCCATGGTTAGCTCTTGGAGAAGGGCGACTTCGCAGAGAATTTGCGTTTGACATTCCCAATACCAACATTCTCGGCCAAGAAACCTGGTCTCAAGTCCGAGACTACCAAGTTGTCGACGTGAACAGTGATCATCTGTGCTACGTTGTGACCGACAAGCGCACGCCGTGGCATCTCCCTTTCCAGAGTAGGCACCGCTTGGTCAGCAAGATCGTTATTACCCATGTGGCCAAGGCCAGGTGCAAGCTTGCTGTTTTCATCAAAGTCGAATGGCTGCGCGCTGCATGGGTGTTGGGCGACATGATTGAACGACAGGCCCTGGCAGACTTGAAGTCAGACTCCCTTGATCTGGCGGATCTCGTGGCAGATCAGGTCCGCAAACTGGGAGCACACAGTCGTACGAAGAAAGCGGTACACATTTTTGGCCAAGTCGGCCATGCGACAGAGACCACACAACTGCTCGTCAATGACTCGGCTCTGAGCATCGAAGTGAGAAGAGAGCCTGTCCAAAGAACCATCATAAACCTATTGACGCAAGCTGCTGGATCCGCTGCCCAAAGCGCAGTCGGCACGATACTGGAAGTGTTCTTGAGCCTGCTCAGATGGGTGGCCAAGACGTTCTCAGCCAACAAACTCATCATTGTCGCTCTACTTCTCAGTGCATTGTATAACAGCTGGCACACATACCGCGACTCGCTGGGTTGGTGGCAGGAGCGTCGCGCGACCAAATTCATGGGCCGCCTCGGTGTTTCGCCGGACGTGGTCATGAGCCGCGCGGTGTATCTGAGCGACCTGGACGAAGCACTGAGTCGCGATGCGCATCTACCAGCTCGGGAGGCGAGTTCGTGCTACAGCGTCTTCTACAACGAACACGAGCCGGATCACGTTTCTGCAGCGCCGGGGTCGAGTGGTGAAGGCAACGTACAAGTCCAGCGGACTCGTCAGCGTCTAGGGGCGTACAGACACGATCTGCTCGTTGCTGTGCGCGTTGTCAACGGGATCGAGAAGGAGCTCATGCATGCGGCATGGGAACAGTGGGTCGTGGATGAAAGCCGGCGGTGTCTCGTTGTGGAGGGACTGGTTCTAGATCATGCTGATGCCGCGGATAATGCGACGGATGTGAGTGAAGACGTGAGAAGTTGGTATGATGAATACTGCGCCAGTTGTCGGGATGAGTATATGAAGATCCGTGCTTGATGGGCAGATTCAAACAACTGGTATCCTTCGATGGCAGATGACACATTATTCTCTTGGTGTTGAAAGTGATACCCTGATGAGCATGCACACTTTGGTATTGGAGCGGGCTAGCGAAGGCTTTTTTAACTAGGGGCTAGTGAGTATGTCGTTCCAGGCTGATGACGGCTCGGCTTAGACAGTCCACGGTTTTTAGCCAGATTCTATATTGGTATTGGTACTTGAATTCATCATTAAACGGTCATCCTCGTGCCGCTTGTCGCTCTGGTAAATGTCCGCTATAATGTCAGACTGTCGACGTATTCCGCACAGAGATACCGTTGGAATCCGGATCGAGTCTTTGCCGACTGCTTGTTGCTGCGTTGCAGGGGAGCCTGGGGATCGGGCATGTCCACGTCAATGTCCACGTTGACGTCTGTATTCGCGCCTCGTCTGTTTTCTGTATTTTCGGCTTCGGCTTCGGCTTCAGCTTCAGATTCGGCGTCGGATCGTGGGTCTTCGGTCATGGCGATATCATGGGTATGGTCAGCGGCTGCAGATCTCTGAGGCCCGTCCAGAGCGGTGATCGCGTTCTCGTTGGCCAAGTCAACGTCGACGTCAACGTCGACGTCGGTCTCGATCTCGTTATTGCTAGTTGGATCGGTACTGTCGGCTTGCGGCTGCAGGAGGATGGTATATCCGTCGAGTTGCCGTCCGATTGCTTGGGTTTTATGTGCTGAGACGGAAAGGGCGAGCCATTGCGCCTGTCTGGGGAGGCTGTCGAGGTTCTTGGTTCGTGATAGTTTTCTGCCCAAAAATTCTTGTTAGTCACGCCACACACAGCCACGTAATGAGTATGACAGATGGCTTCGCCGTCGCTCGGAAAGACCCTTGCCTAGATTGAGACTTTCGGGGACCGTGGAGGCAATAACCGTAGGAAAGGATATGAGAGTGCTAGAAGAAGACGCAGCTTAGCTTACATGATTGCACAGAGTAACTCTAGCATCCACTGAGTTGTGATCAATCCGGTCCAGGTCACGGTCTTCACGTTGCCTCCTGCTCGGCTTGTGTCATCCAGGGCAAGAGCAGCGTCGTTTGGAAGATCTGGAACTTGGTATCGACTTATGTATGGGTCCGTTTTATCAGTGGACTGCACACGAGGTGAGGCGAGCGTGAGCATGTCCAGATATTCAAACAGGTCGTGGACCATTTCTTGAGTCTCTTCGGAAGGCATACCCCCAGAAGAGGAAAGGGGAAGCGAAGTCGCCAGGGTGGATGGAGAGAGTATATTCGATAATGTTTGAGTCCGAGGCGACAAGGTCTGGAAGATCGGATGATGTGTGGTAATGGGTTGTTTGGCGCCATCAGACCCTGTGAGAACGGAGTAAGTGACTGCGTAAAAGCGTACGTGTGAAAAAATGTACCTTTTTCCTGGTTGAGGTCCACAAATAGCCAGTTCAGGCTCCGGTTCAGAACGTTCTTCGCTGCCCAGACAAGTCGTTCGAACCCCTTTTTGCCATGGAGCATGGAGGGGAGGCGAAGGTTCATTTCAACCACTATTCAGCCTCAGATATGGTTCAGGTAGGGTGCTTCACGGTATAGGGCACAGAGTCACAGTGATAGGGGTGGAGTTGTTCGGAAGGACTCAGAAGTAGGATGATGCGACTTACAGTATCTTGACTTGACATGCTTGCGCCCACCAGACTGTATCGAATTCCCTTGAAGACCGGCACGTTCGTAGAGTTCCTTCGAAAGTCCCAGCCGCAGGGTCCCTAAGTTCGTCAATATCAGAGGATGGTCCACGCTTGCTCTCGTTCGGAGTCGCGGTGGAAGTGCTAACCTACCCTCGCTCAACGAGAAGACTTCGTCCGCCCCATCCTGCCCCTCAGAAAGCATGAGGATATTGCCTGGCAGCGTTATCATCAGTGGGGAAGTTCAAAAGCCGCAATACAGATCGTCCAGACGGATTGCTGCGAGCGAACACGGTCAAAAGCTTTTACCTCGTTTGATGTACTCGTTGAAGAAATCCCCTTGAAGTATGTCCTCGAGTTTCATGATAACTTTCGCATAATCCAACCCGCCCATGGAAGCATCGAAATCGCGCCATATGATGTCGTATAATTCTTCCGGTAAAGTTGCAGTGGCTCTCTGGACGTATTCCACTTCGCGGATGGTCCGCCATGGAGATTTCTTGGTGGGAGCTTGTGAGGCCGAAATGTAAGCCGGGATTGGTCCAGACGAGATGTTCACTTTCGGAGATGGCCCGCTGGGATCAGGTAGCACTCCTGGCATATCGGGAGATTGGAGCGGTGGTAATTTCCACCCTGGGTGGTGATATGAAGGAATGGAATGGAATGGTCGAAGGAGCAGAAGGACGAGGCTGCACATTCAGTTTACAGCCTCGTCTTGGCATTTAGATATGACTTAAGTCATTGAGAGTCACTTTGGCGAGGCTTGGCTATTGAGTACGAGGAGTTAGTATTGATGGCATGCGGAGCTTATGGGGACTCTCTGATGCCAGCAATACTTCACTATGATGTCTATAGTTACAGTCCAACTATCGGAGATGTCGAATCGTCGACTTGCAACGTACCACGAGTCGCCGGATTTAAATGATACAGACATCGGCTCAGCGTACAGACGATGTGTAAGACCGTGTTAAGAGTTGCACTGAAAGTCTTCGTCTGTGCTCCGAACTGCAGCAAAATTGTCATATATTCGCCCCTGATCATATCATATTTATATCATATCGAGGAACCTCCAGCCGCGCCAATGATCTTCAAGCTCGACTTTCCCTGCCTCGTCTCCTCGACCTGGGTATACGCCAAGTGGTAGCGATTCGGATGCCACTCGATTGCAGGGATCCCACTCGTGCCCGTCGCTATAGTATGCACGACATCCCCCGTCTCAGCATGGTATATGTCAAATCCGGTGCTTAAGCCTTCGCCGCCTCCTGAGCCCATTTCTTCACTTGCGCCGACCAAGTACCGCCCATCCCAGGACCAGCTGAGGCCCCTGATGGCGCCGGAACTCGAGTTCGACACAGTCCGCCGACACACCCAGTCGGTCGTGTCCCATAAGGAAATCATAGCATCGGAGCCTCCGACAGCCACATATTTCCCGTTCGGACAGTATGAGATGGCCATGCAGGATGAGGTATGTGCAGAGATGGCGTGGAGAGGTTGGAAGGAAGGGAAGTCGAGGATCTGAACCGACCCGTCGCCACGGGTGATGAGGAGGTCGGTCGGGGGGTAGGCATTGGAAAATGTGGTTTGGTTCGTCTGTTGGGATTGTTTGTGCCGCGATAGGATGACGGGTGAAGATGGAATTGCCGTGGAAATGGGGATCAGGACGTCACCCTATGCCAATGTCAGTCCTGCAACGGTCATCCGAGGCCAAAGTAAGTATGTGGTTACCTTCGTCCCCGCAAGTAGTGTGCTTCCATCGGCACTCCAAGTTAGTGTGAACGGCTCACCGCCGACGTCGAGTTTTGTCACGCATGTCTTGCTCCGTGTATCCCAAAATCGCACCGTCCCGTCGGAGGAACAGCTCGCCAACTCGAACTCCCGCACCGGATTGAAGAGCACCTTTTCCACGGCGTGCCCGTGACCTCTCAATTCGATCTGACTTCGTGGACTAGTCCTTTCGGGGTTCCACACTCGAACGCTCTTGTCGTTGGCGCCGGTTGCGATCAGACCGCCAGAAGCGTTCCAGGATATTGTGCGGTGGCTGTAGCGGCAGACGCGGGATCAGCCAAGGGTTCCAGCGAACCGAAAAGCGGTCTGACGAGAGGCCCGGGAGGTATTTATGAGGCAAGTACGTACATTGTCGGCGTGACGGTACGAGCGGCAGGATCGATATATTGCTGAGTCTTGAGTAAGCCGAACTGCGTGCTGAACTTGTCACGACCCAAGTGCTTGCGCTGGCTGATCATTTTCAGGCTATACTGTTCGTGCCAGGCAAGGGCTATATCAAGGCGTGCTGTCTGCCATACGACGATCTATTCGAGGGAGCCGCAGGATGCGCCAAAGGAACAAAATCTGGGGATCTTCAGAAGGGGAGACACTGCCAAGCAAAGTGGACAGCTGCCGAGTTCAAGTCCGTGCCCAGCTGGGCCGACGAGGCTGACAACACTGTCATCCCTTCGGAACTTATACACGTAGAAAAGTATCCAAGGCTCAAGGGCATCGAGCGAAAGGTTGGGCAAAGCTACCTAAGTTGGGGTATGAGGGTCTGAAGGGTCACCTAGATGTTGTCCAAAATCCTAGGGGTATCACATTTTAATACATACATAAGTTAATATAGGTATAGGTTTCATCATGAGCTTGCGTTGAAGATCATCTTGCCCGGTCGACCTAGGGCTGTGGCGTCGACCCGGGCCATCCAAACATCCAGTCATTTCCATCACTCATGCCTTCGGGAGGCCAGAATGAATCCAGGTTCGGTGTCATCCCCGTCGGATTAGGTGTCAATCCCGTAGGGTTCGGCGTCATTCCTGTCGGGCCTGGAGTCATTCCCATACTCGCTATACTGATGTTCTGGCCTTGGCTCGTTGATGAGCCTGCACCCATCGGGTTCGAACCAGCCAAATTCCAGCCGTCCTGCGTAGTAAATGGAAAACCCGGCGATTGCTGAGAGTGCGTGCTACTGGTGTTATTGCTCGCTCCAGTCTGATTTGTTGGTGGCGAAGTATACGATGTATGCGACGAAGTATGATTAGACCCCGTTGATGGCGTGGGATGATTCGATTGCGATCGCGAGCCCGAACCATCTTGGTTTGAATTCTGTGGCGAGGGCTCAGTGCCGAGAGAGTGCATAGAATATCCATACATATTGTCGAATCCATCATTTGACGAGCTCCCACCGGCTTGGCTCACTTGTGGGCCACTATTCGACCCGTCTGTGCTGTATAGACTCGGGTATGAGTTGTTCATATCGGACAGGTTGGGATGGGCATCGTTTGGCCACTTCGGATTGACACTCGTTCTGTTTGTGGGGTCGCCGACATTCTGAGTCTGGCGAATCTCGAAAAGCGGTGAACATTTCATGGCATCTGTGTTAGCTGGGACCTCGCCCTGGAAAACCCGTCAGAAAAGGGAGCTTCGTGTCAAGAAGGGCCCACCTACGAGTGGACGACGACCAAATTTCCAGCGCGAGTAGTTGCTCGGTAGATCGAGGCCACTTCCTTCGAGATCCACGTCAAGTTGGACCAGGAAAGATTCCGTCAAAGGATTTTTCGTCTTCAGCACGTGCATGGCTGCGAGCAGGAAGTGCAGGGAAGACTTGACTGCCGCATCTTCCCTTCGGGCTTTCAAATATTGGACAAATACGCGCGAGGCGACGTAGAGGCAGAATGCTAGGAAAGGATTCATCTGGAAATGTCAGCATCACAGCCTTTTGCGATAGCCTCTTCAACCCACCAAAGACATATCCATGTGGCTGATCATTTTCATGATATTCGTGATTTGGTCGGCGGCGACAATGCAGCGACGCTTTGATTCCGCACTTATCTGCGCAGGCAATCGATTTTTATCGGCCTTAAATATCGCAGCCTGGTGTAGACATATCGTGGCAGTGTGAATATTCATATTGACAAAGACCGTGTTTGGGTCACTGAGTCCAGCAGGCAGGCGAAGATTAGCGGGGAGGGAAAGAGACGTGTTGAGAAGAATATTGTCCAATGCTCGATGTCGCTTCCAGAAAGCTCCATTGAGATCATGGTCGTTCTCGTGCTCGTCAGGTCGATGAAGATGGGTCAGATTGCGGCCGAAGAGGGTTGAAAGAAGTATGACACCTCCGAAAGGCGATAGCGAAGAAGTACCGTCTCCTTTTAGTATGTCTGATAGTTGTAATGTAGTCTCCGGTTGGCCCTTGTGAAATGCTTCTTCACTGGCTGGTAGGTTCGTAAGAATCTATCGCACGGTGTTAGCAACATGACTTCTCGACACCACCAAAACTTACGTCTTGCTCATCAATGACCATGGGCCATCCTGTCCCTATACTGGCATAACGGTCTTGACAATATGCCATCCAGAATGTTCGTCGTCGCTCTTCCCGGTCCGTCCAATCGCGTGGCGGAGGCAATGTTTGCTTAACATCCAGGCCAACACGATCTTGTCGGTGCAGACCCATCATAAGCGCCAACCTGGAAGCTCGCCCTATACTCATCCAAGCTCTAGGGAAATACATGAGCTTGAACTCATAAGTAGCCAGAAGAGTCCACGCCTGGCAATGTGCGATCGTAATCATGCTTTCACCATGGCCTCGCATCTCGTCTGCCTCGGCGTATTTTCTAGCTCTCGCATAGAAATGTTCCGTGTAAGCAGAGTACTTGGGGGTGATCATACACGTGTGCGTCCACATGGCATATCTCAGACATACCGCTGGTCGCATATGTGGAGCAAGATCCATTGATGACAGGAACCTGGCCTTGTGAATCATCGGCATTGAAGGATGAACCTTTGCGAAGTAGATTTCGTTTCTGCAATAGTCAGTACCAAAGCAGCATCAAAAGTGTCCGTCTCGTACAGTTCGTCGATAACGTCGCGCGAGGGCAACGCTTCTTCCAAACCTAGGCCAATCATCTCCCACGAAAAGTCATCGCTGACATTCATGCCAGCGAAGTCCTGGATGCCACTGAGGGCTGGATCAGCGAAAGTGGGATCCAACATGCCCGACATTGATGTGTCGACGTTCATCCCCAGGTTCGGCATGTCCAGTGAAGCCATCGACGGGTAGGACTCTGGAGCTGGGATGGCCGAAGGTCTGGGTGCTTGACTCGTGGATTCTGCTGGGGTGTCTCTTGATTCCAGCAGATTTTCCACTTGTTTAAGGCGTTGTTCCAGCAACTTGACATATCCTCTTTTTGGTCCGCTCTTCTTTCGTTCTTCGGAGTATTCGCAATGGTGGTTCAATCTGGAACATGTTCCGCAGCTTGGTTTGTTTCCATCGCATCTCAGCTTTCTCTTTCTGCACAGTATACACGCAATTCTCTTGGGCCGAGGAACGGCATCATTGGCACCTTCGGCATATTGACCATTCACCTCTTCTGAGGCACTATGCTGCACCTCGCTATCGTCCGCGGAGGTCATCGTAGAGAGAGGACTTCGCAATGGCGCAAGCTGGGCTCAACCGCCGGAGTCCCAGGGAGGCTCGTGGTGGTGGAGAGGGACCACCAGATGAATCTGCCTCTATGTCGAGGATCTTTTTCACGCAGTATAGGTGTGGTTCCCGCAGGCGGAAAGGCTGACGCAGTAACAATGGCACACCTCGATTCGTCGGTGAAGTAGCGGACCGACACTGGGCTCAGGCAACAGGGAATTGAATACGAAATACGAAAGTCAACGACGGAGAAGGCCCCAGATGCAGCGGAAGAGTGTTGAAGGCTCGGCTTGGGTAGCGTGAGTGATGGCTAAGCATTCATCGTGTGTCTTCTTGTGTGCGCGAGCCTTCTAGTGAGGTAAGTTAGTTGATCACTGGCCTGGGCGAGATCAATAGTGGATGGGCACGATGGGATGTGGAAATGGCAGGTGCGCGATATGACACGGCCTCAACGGTAGGATGATTAGCTAATACACTAAGCATTAAGGTAAGCCTCACTAGCCAATCGCCATTGCAGGGTGGCGGCGTGCCGAACATGTGGGAGGCCTTAAATCTGGTACGTGCCGGCCTCCACCGATACTCTATCTCAAAATAAGTAAACATCCTTATTTCATTGCATGATCGATCTTCAGGGAACTCGCTATCGTGTCCTGCTCAACATTGTTAACGAGTGCCCTACTGCTGCTGGATGGGCTGTTTTATAACAAGATGTCACTCGATATTACGTGCGTAAAGAGACAGGCTTGGGACCATTGCTTTTCCAGAAGGTGCGATTCGTTGTTGCGAACACGCTTTTGATCCTGATGGGTCTGTGCATCCAGATGAATTGTCTATATCCAAGGTCTCCTGCAAATCCCCGAGCCATATCGTCTTTTTACAGTCTGATGCATCTCCTCGCCGGCAGCCACAGGTTGCTGGCTTCTATGCCTTGTCTATCCATGGTACAAGGTACAAGCTCATACCTCTTTTGAAAAATCCATAGAATGTCTTACGGGTACTTCCCAGACATTTCAAATACTGCGCGTTAACCCAACTAGGAATTCGTTTAATGAGACGGAGAATCGCCGCCATCGCCCTCTTCGTTGAAAAAGACCTTGACAGGCAACCAAGCATCACCGCAGACCTTGAACCGGTCAGGGATACTGCTGAGCTTCTGCATCTCTTCTGAGGTCAACTCAAAGTCGTCGATTTGGAAGTTGGCTTCGATTCTCGACTTGGTGACTGACTTGGGAATGACGGAAGTGCCTGCAGGGGAAGTCAGTACAATATGCCAGGTGGATGTCGGGTTTTACTTACCGCGCTGCAGACCCCACATCAAAAGCACTTGCTGAGGACTCTTTCCCTTGGCCTCAGCAATAGCTTGCAGAGTCTTGTCCTTAGCAAGGGGAGAGTCGGTCGAACCCAAGCAGGAGTATGCAGTGCAGTGGATTCCCTTCTCTTTGCAGTATTGCAGAGTCTTTGGCGAGGGCATGTTGGGGTGCAGTTCGATTTGGTCAACAGCTGGCACAATCTTGCACGAAGGGTCGTTGAGGAGCTTCTCGAGGTTGGAGATGACGAAGTTCGACACACCAATGTTTCGGACCTTGCCGGTGCCGACGAGCTTCTGCATCTCACGCCTTCAAAGGGAGTCAGTCAGGCAACGGTAGGTGGATCCAAGGCAAGCCACTTACCAGGTGTCAATAAAGTTCCAGTCATCGTAATGCTTCTTCAGATCCTCAGGGACCGATGAGCTAGGCCAGTGCATGAGGTACAGGTCGACATAGTCGGTTTGCAGACTCTTCAAGGATGAATCAATGCCTTCGGGGACGCGCTTGTGCCACGGGTTGTCGAGCTTGGTGGTGATCCAGATCTCTTCACGAGGAACGCCAGAGTCCTTGATACCTTGGCCGACCTCTGCTTCGTTGCCATATGCGAGGGCGCTATTCCGCTGTCAGTTGGGAAGTAGTGGTTTGAGTAAGAGCAGACGCACGTGTCGATGTGACGGTAGCCAGCAAGAAGAGCGTTCTTGACGGCTTCGCGGACCTCGTTGGGCTTGGATTGCCAGGTACCCAGACCAATACCGGGCATCTTGGCGCCAGTGTTCAAGGTGAACACCGTCCTTGGAAAACATGGTCAGCAGGCGCATACTTGTCGCCGGTGTGAGAGAACTCACTTGGTGCCTTTACCAGATTGTGTGGTCGTCATGGTTCGTGAGAGTAGAGGTGAACTGAGGACTGTGGTTTTTGATGGACGCAAACTACTAGTATTTGCGACGGTGCAAGAAGGAAATCGGGAGCTTTTAAGAAGGGTACGAGTAGTAAAGAGGCGGAGGGAAGACATGGAAACCAAAAAAAAAGTGTCCTACGTCGAGTCTTCAACCAGATTAAGTAACATCCCGACGATGATGATTGTCTCCAGTCCTGAGGGGCAATGCATCACTGGCAACTGGGTCGTGCCCCTCGATGACGGATGATGGACCAGTGAAGCATTCTCCCGTCTTTTAGGCTGATAGCTTCGTGAACCACAGAAAATCATCCCCAACACGCATCTCACGCATTCTCACTCGAGGCTTCAAGACTTTGACTCGGCTATTGTGGAACAACCACCAACCTGAATCTCGGACACTCCTCGGCTGGCGGAGCATACCCGGTCAGAACAGCCAACCCTGCCGTACGAGTACACAGAGTCAGCGAACATCCTTGCCAACGAACACTAATACAATTCCACAGTACGTATGACGATCGCCGCGACGCCGGTGGAGGGGAACCAGAGCCCGGGATACGCAGTACCGCAGCTGGAGACGAAGATTTCACACATTTCAAAGGAAGACGACGGAGGCACGTGTCTGGCATATCCGCCTCCACACTTTCACTTGAAGCGAACCAATCCAATCTTCTTCATAGCCTTCGAAGCTTCCTTCACCTTGGGACCCTAGTACGAGCATTCCTTATTCTATCGCAACAAGCCACAGGAGATCTGGTCCGTTTCACGCTCATCTCCAGGGACGACGGCGAATCTGAGGATATCTTTAGATCAGATCTTACGCATACCCGCCACCCTATAGAACCCCAATGTCCCGGTTCGTGCCAGGTATGTGTTCCTTTGCCCAAGCATCAAGCCAGAAAAATCTATGGCTTTGGTCCTGTCTATTTGGGCACAGCCCTCTGACAAGTCGCAGCTGGCAGTGATCCCGAATCACTGCCGCCAACGGAAGACGATGCCTGGGTAAAAGCTAAGCAGCAAGTGGAATTTCTGAGAAAACCCAAACCTGTGAACGAGGGGAACCAAGAAGATGGGAAGAGTCTCTACGAAGTGCTGGAAGCGAATAAAGGTGGGTAGTCAACTACAATCCATCTACTAGCTCTTCGCAAGCACTCCTCTAACATGGCAGTATTTGTGCGGTCACAGCCGCCAAGCAAGAAGCATTTGAAGAGTCCATCCGGTTAAAGAACCAATTTCGTGCTCTTGACGATGATGAGGTAGATTTCCTGGATTCCGTGCTAGAGTCCAGCAGAGCGAAAGAGGATGCAGTCAAGAAAGAGACGGCCGAGCAGCTTGAAGCTTTTCGCAAGCAACGCGCTGAAGCAGAAAAGGAGCATATCGACCAGGGAAGTCCCTCTAAAGCCGAAAGTCTGGGCGCTCCGGTGGTCAAAAATGAATGGTCCACGCAAAAGAAGCGCCGCCGCCGTGACAAGGACCACGAACCTGCTAGCAACAATAAATTGAGAAGGCTCTCATCCTCGGTCGGAGATAAATCTGTGGCTGCAGAAGCCACGAAGAGCAATAATGCAGAAAAAGCAGACTCGTCCCAGGTTGCGAAACCAACACCCAAGCATCAGATCAAGACTGCGTCTTCGACTGTTGCGCCTACGACGACAACCAATGCTGTCGGACTAGGTTTGGGCGATTATTCTTCTGATGAGGACTGATATACGAGCGATGTCACTCACGATAGCCTCATCACGCCGTATCAGGGTTGGTGGCAATCCTGTCCCGCCGCTCCTAGCCTTTTTCACGCCGATCAGCCTCGACGACGACGAATCTTCCCCCTGCATGGTATGAACGAAAGGAGCCCGGAGCACTCGCGCGTTGGTGCATCTGTGCAACATCACCAGTCGTTGCGCGCTCAGCTGTAACCGGGTAAGGAGGTCGTGACTGGTGCAAAAGCCAACCCAATTATGAGCTTTGATGAGAACCGCCGTCAGCCGTTGGTTGGTTCAGGAATGCTAAAGGATTTGCTTGAACTGGCCCTTCGGAGCCATTATGGGCGCTGGCGGCATCACCCGGGTACAGCCGACTGCCGGAGAACTGCGTCGCCCCTGCATGATTTGGGGGCCTCGCCTCGCCAATGGCTACGGATACTCGTGCTCGTACTGCATTGAGCGATCAGAGGCGGCAACGTTCAACGGGTCACTGGTCGCCTGTCTCGAATCATTGAATACTATCAGGTTGACATCCATCATATGGCTCCCAACATACCATGATCCATGTACTATGTTGAAGAGGTCGGGATCCTTGCTCGGACGAACGCTCATGTGAATAGTTGTTCTTTTGTTCGAGGGAGCATCACGGAGTCTCGGTTCGGGTTGGAGCCAGCCAATTGCTTTTACATTTGCGCGTGATGCGCCCGAGCGTTTGTTTAGGTGTGTCAACTACTAAGGAGAACATTACGACGCGATTCAGCTCCCTTTCGTGGCAAACACACCAAAACCCGAGCCCCCCTCTCCTCGAGTGTTTACTTGGTCTAGCCCATTCGTGCCCATTGAAAGCTACCCATAGCCCAAGCTTTTCATCTCCCGCTTCCTATTCGTCTCGACTCCCGGCCAGCAGCTGTAGCGGTGAGGAATGGCACGACCTTATTCATTGCTTGCTTGCACGCGCCCCCATCTTGGCCCGTGTGTTATTCGTCGATGAACTCTGCGAGTCAACACCGCCATGTTGTTGGCGATGCAATTAGACGGAGTATCTTAGGCACCGGTAGAAAAGTTTGCATTGCTCGTCCAAGGCGTCATAGTTGACAACCTCAAGGCGATAGATATATATTGTATCCAGATATCTATTCTCGTTGCCCCTGTCTCCCGAAATTGTTTGTGTATCGGCTCTATCGATAAAAGCCTTGGACTTGGCCGGGATCGACATTGGCCTGCAAGGGGCTTGGAGTAGGGAGCGAACCGACGAAACTGGCTTCGTCTCCCACAGCGAACCAATGGCTTAACATTCCCTTGTGACCTCCTGACGCTGTACTCTATCGCAGGTCTTCATCACTCGCAGTTCCCTATCTCTCTCAAGAAGAGACTCTAGAACCGAAGCCTCGAAGTCTTTCGTTCTTAAACCATTTCAACGCCCTCGCCACCGCGACAAATGCTTTCCCACCTCCAATTGAGCAAATACCACGCCCAAGTCCAGCATGGCGGCTCTTCTGGCCGCGTCGCAAATCGCAGATGTCGGCGAAAGCGCGTTTCGTCGACAAAAGACCCCGAAATGGTTAAAGATTGGAACGGATGAACTACCTCGGTCGCGTTGTCGCGAAGTGCGGGCAGGCGATCATTGGCGCAATATGCACACCGCTATGCTCAACCACAGCAAGCCTTCCCAACGGGTATGCAGGAGTCCCCTTTCTTTCTAACGCAAATAGTCGAGGCCCAACTCCTACCACTGCTTTATCTGCTCCCAGGCCTACTTGACCCTTCTACTCCCCCTCTCAGTCGAGATCGGCCCAGCCTGACCCCAGTCACAGAGCATCACACCCAGTTATGAGGTCTACCTAGAAGCAAGTGCGCTGGTCGCAGCCTTGTTACACGAATTATCAGAATCTCCCCGTCCTTATGGAACATGCCCACCGTGCAGCGCCTACGAGTCCCCTCCTCCTTCGAGTCTTTCCGAGCCACTTGCACATGCGAAGGTTCTTGCCACATCTGAGCAGCCGGCATCCTTGCCGCGCCGCGAGGCTAAATCGCCCACCCCAGAAATGGATTTCAGCGTAGATTTTGGCACCGCAAGCGGTGTACAGACGCGAGGCAAGAAGGCAAAGCAGAAGGCTGCGAAAGCAGCTACGCAAGCCAAATGGTTCGAATCAGACAATGAAGGGGATGGTAATCCCGCCGGAGATGGTGGCGACGGCGCTGGAGGAGATGGTAATGGAGGAAGTGCAGGGGGCGACGGCGGCGGTGACGACAACAACGGCGGTGGGGGAGACGATGATTGGGATTTCGGCGGTAGCAAGAAGACCAAGAAGAAGAACAAAAAGAAGCAGGAAGAAGAAGAGAAGAAACAGCAGGAAGAGGAGGAACAAAAAAAGAAGGAAGAGGAGGCTGCTAACGCCGCTGACCCCCTCAGTTGGGCTGACGAGACTAACAACGCTATTGCTGAGGACGACTGGACCACCGGCTTCACATCGAAGAAGGATAAAAAGAAGAAGAACAAGAAGGTAGGTTTTACGACGCCGCCTCGATCACGACCTTACTGACTGCCAAGGGCGCGGAGGATTTCTCTGCTGATCCACCAGCAACTTCTGCATTTCAGGATATTAGTCTCGACGATAGCGCTCCCAAGCTGGAGTTCAGTTTCGGTGCTTCAGACGGTAAGAAAGACAGCGGCGGTTTCGGAGCTTGGGGAAAGACCTGGGACTTTGATTCGCTTGACACTGGGACTACTAAGGTGGACGAGAAGTCCTCGAAAAAGGACACGGACAAGAAGGATGGCTCTACTGAATTTGGCGACAACAACCCTTGGTCCCTTGGCAGCAACAAGTCGAAAAAGAAGACCTCAACATTTAGTAACTTTGACTTCGGCGATCTGGACTCCGGCAATAACAAATTCAGCCTTGACGGAGATGTCGGCGATACAAAACCCATGGATGATGCTTGGGGTTTCACTTCTGTCGGCAAGAAGGACAAGAAGAAGAAGGGAGCAGTAGAGGAAATAAAAGAGGAAGAGCCCGACCCGGTAGAGCCGGAACCCAAGGAAGAGGACACTTGGGGAGCCTGGGGAACCTCTACGAAGAAGAAGGACAAGAAGAAGAAAGGGTGGTTGGATGATGACCCGATCGAGGAGCCGAAGCCTGCCGCAGCGGCTGAGCCTGGACCAGCGGCAGCAGAAGACGAATGGGCCGCATTTTCCACCAAGAAGGACAAGAAAAAATCCAAGAAAGGAGCTGCCGTGGACGAACCTATGGCTGAGACGAAAGATCCCATTGTAGATGTTGGAAGTACGGATAATGCTTTCGACTGGGGATTCGGAAACGGCACGAAAGACAAGAAAGCTAAGAAGGGCTTTAATGCGCTCGAAGACGATCTCCTGGCTGTCCCTGATCCTCCCGCTGCACTAGAACCTGCTGCTGACGATGGCGACGATTGGATGGCTTCCGCGTGGGGCACCAAGAAGAAGGACAAGAAAGCAAAGAAAGGTGCGGTCGTGGATCTTTCGGCTTCTGTTGACCTGGGAGAGACCGATACAAAAACCACAGCTCTTGATACTCAACCGGAGGATGACACCTGGGGTGCTTTCTCGACAACAAAAGGCAAGAAAGACAAGAAGGGTAAGAAAGCCACCCTTCTGGAAGAAGAACCACCACCGCCACCACCTGAGCCAGAACCTCCGGCTGAGACAGATGATTTCTGGGGCTCGTTTGGCAAGAAGGACAAAAAGGGTAAAAAGGGCAAGCTTGCCAGCCCCGAGCCTTCAATACCTGATCCTATAATTGAGGCTGAACCCGAACCTGAGCCAGCAAAAGAAGAAACGGCCAAAAATGTCGTGGATACATCTGCCTGGGCTCATCTGACCCCGAAAGAGCGGAAGAAAAAAGAGAAAGAGGCCAAGAAGCAAGGCCTTATTGTGCCGGCCGAAGACCCCCCTCCACCACCACCTGAGCCAGAACCTGAGATCAAAGAAGAAGAAGATACTTGGACGGGCTGGGGTGCCTCCAAGAAAGACAAGAAGACCAAGAAGAAGGGCTTCCTTGATTTTGATGATGACCCAATGCCGGCGCCTGAGCCTGAACCTGAGGTCAAGGTCGAGACGGAGGATTCATGGGGTACTGTCTCTGCCAAGGATAAGAAGAAAACGAAGAAGAAGGGCTTTCTTGATCCTGTGGAAGAGCCACCACCACCGCCGCTTGAGATAGAGCCGCCCGTCAAAGAAGAGCCAGTCTTGTCTGCGAAAGAAAAGAAAAAGAAGGAAAAGGAGGCCAAGAAAAAAGGGTTCTTCGACTTTGACGATGAGCCTCCTGTGCCTCCTGTGCCTCCACCTGAGCCTGAACCTATCATTGAAGCCAACGAGGACGATGATTGGGGGGGTTTCGGTCTATCTTCCAAGGATAAAAAGAAGAAGGAAAAGGAAGGTAAGAAGAAGGCCGCGGCTGCTGCTATAGAACCCGAGCCGGAGGCCTGGGTTGAACCTGAAGCTCAACCAGCCGAAGACAACTTGGACGATGCGTGGCCTGCCTGGGGCACTGCGAGCAAAGACAAGAAGAAAAGCGTCAAGGACAGCAAGAAGAAGGGAGTCGTCGAGATCGACGAGCCCAAACAGCCGGAGAAGCCTGCTGAAGATGACATATGGGGCTCTTGGGGCAAGAAGGACAAGAAAACCGGAAAGAAGACCAAGGCAATCGAAGAGCCCCCTCCGCCTGTTCCAAGCCCTCCGGCTCAAGGTCTCACTCCAGAGCCTGATCCATTGGAGATGCTGAACGACGATGATACTTGGGCGGGTTTGACGACCACCAAGAGCAAGTCTTCCTCGAAGAAGAGCGCGGGCATGGAGAAGGACAAGTCGAAGAAGAGCAAAGATGTTGCTGACAATTTCGACATAGCGGCCGAAGAAGCTCCAGCCAAAGTCAGCAAGAGTAGCGCTTGGGGCTTTGGCACAACTACAACCACTACCAAATTGACAAAGAAAGAAAAAGAGGCCAAGGCTAAAAAGGAAGCGGAAGAACAAGCCAAAAAAGAAGAGGAGGAGAGGCTTGCCCGCGAGGCTGAAGAGGCCGAAGCTGCACGATTGGCCGAGGAAGAGGCTGCGAAGAAGTCTAAGACAAAGGCCGGCAAGTCGTCCAAAACCGGAACCAAGTCGAGTAAGATCAAGGAGATGGATGACCTATTTGACGTCCTTGATGAGCCAACTCCTGCCGCGAAACTTGACAAGTCTTCCAAACTGAAAAAGAGCTCTTCCACCAAGGAAAAAGAAGTCGAAAGCAAGAAGACTGAAGACTACTTTGGAGTCTGGGGTAGTGGGTCGACATCCAAGAAGACAGCTGGCAAAAAGGAGGTTGATTCCAAAAAGGAAATTACCAAACAGGGGTGGTCCAATGAAGACGACGCACTAGCCAACCTCACGAACGATCTCGACTTCGATCTCGACCTTGACAAGCCGGCGAGCTCGTCAAAGACCTCCAAGGCAATGACCACGGGCAAGAGCAAATTGAACTCTTCTGTTGCAGACCGTATCAAAGCTTTGGAAGGCAAAAAAGAAGACAGCGGAAAGAAGTCGAAGGCAGACGTGGCGCTGACTAAGGATTCGCCTTCACCCAAAGACGCGCCTTCGCCCAAAGAGGAAAAGAAGCCAAAGGACAAGGCATCAGCCTCCAAGTCAAAGACTGTTGAAACGAAGTCTTCCAGCAAGAAAACCAACGCGTCTTCTGACAAAAAATCCAAAGACTCGGTTCCGGGAAGCTTTCCTGGCGCGTTCGGCGACGACTTTGACGATTTCCTTGGTACTGACAATCCATCCATGCCGGCATCACCTGAGAAGCCCAAAACGAAGGCCAAGGCAGTGGAAAAGAAGACCACCAAGACATCAAAGACTACTACGCCGAAGGCGTCAGCTACAAAGGACATTGATTTGCTCGCCGACAATCCGCCCAAACTACCGACGCCACCGCCAGAGGAGAAAAAGA
Organism: Vermiconidia calcicola; assembly: GCA_035928285.1. Taxonomy (NCBI): domain Eukaryota; kingdom Fungi; phylum Ascomycota; class Dothideomycetes; order Mycosphaerellales; family Extremaceae; genus Vermiconidia; species Vermiconidia calcicola. The sequence continues at coordinate 544,449 of JAXLQG010000006.1, forward strand.
CGGCTAAGAAGGAACGTCCCAAGGTTGAACGGTCCGCCACTGCCTCTTGGGGTTTCTGGGGTGCTGCTCCTTCCCCCAAAAAGTCGACAAAGGAAAGAGCCAAGGAAGATGTGGAAGTGTCGCCCCCACCCAAGAAGGAAAAGTTGCCAACCGGCTTGACGCGGTCGAAGTCGACTCGTACTCCAAAGGAAAAGGAGCATGAGGACAGGAAGGAAGCCGAGAGAACGTCAAAGTCTTCCGAGTCCGACAAGGATAGCAAAGCGAAAAAGGCTACTACTAGGCCAACGGCAACGCGCGGTACCTCATTCTCCAACTTCATGTTCGGCGGTCCTCCGCCATCGGCAATGCGACCCAAGACGACAACGGCGACGACGCGAAGATCAAGCAGTGCTGCTAGCTCTAGACCATCTTCGTCCCGAAGGCAGTCTGTAGATGGCCTGCTGTCGCCCCCACCCGAGGATGAGCCTCGCGTCACGGCCAAAGCAGCCAAGATCATGGGTATGAAATCTGGCAAGCTTGAGCGGCGTCAATCAGTCAAGGGCAAGTCAGGTAAGTGTATGACCGGCATGACTATCATCGACGCCGCGAACGCTGACACGATGACTTTAGCTGTTCCTGATCCCTATCCTATTGATGACGACGATATGGTCATGATTCATACGCATGATGACTCGCCTGTTGCCAACGGCGGTACTGTGAAAGAGAAATCAAAGACCAAGGCTTCCAAGTCAAAGAAAGAGGTAGGTGTAATCCCCTCCTCCTTGCGACCAAGTCCCTTTGGTCGCCCAAGCTGGTCGCCAGACTTCACCAAAATAACGCAAGCTGACGGACGGGTTTCATTTACACAGATGAAGTCGCACAAAAAGGATATCTCCCACGATGATGATGTAGTCATGGTAGATGTAGGTGCCAACGGCGATCCCTTGGTTACCAGCGGGCCCGATGACCTCGCCTTCGTTGATTATCCATCTCCTTTGAAAAGAAGCAACACCGCCACAAGGAGATCTACCGGTTTTTTCGGCAGCTTTTTTGGAGGTGCAAAACAAGTGGAAGCTGAACGGGAGAGGCCCAGAAGCACCACGCTTACGGATGCCGAGGACCAAGGGCTACCAATCCGTACCAGGGATCGATCGAAACGAAAATCCCGTGCTGTTGACGAAGAAGGACTTACGACAGATGCCCCAGCCGAGACTGATGCCGATGTTGAAGCTCGTCGCGCCCAAAGAAAAGCCAAAAGACAAGCACGTGATCAAGAGGAAGAGGCCGAACGAATCGAGCGAGAGCAAAGACGCAAGGAGAGAAGGGAGCGCGAAAAAGCCGACTTGGACGCTCACCAGCGCCGAGCACGTGAGCGCGAGAGGAGAGAGCGAGAAGATGAAGAAAAACGTCGTGAGGAGCGACGAGCTCGTCGGGCGGAGAAAGATGCCCGTATCCGTCAAGAAGAACTCGACATGGAAGCTGAAGCAGAGAAACGTAGGGAAGAACGGAGACGTCTTCGCGCTCAACTCGAGACTGAGCAAGGCGCCGACTTTGAAAAGTCAAAGGAAGATCGGCGGAAATCGTACTACGCGGATGAAGAAGAGCGGCGAAGACAAAAGGAAGGAAAGTCGAAGGACAAAGGGCGCGAAAAATCCAGCCGCAAGAAGTCCAGTGCATTGGTCGAGGAGTACCACGAAAGCCGAAGCGGTAGTGGCAAGGGCATTGCGCCCCCGGCCAACAAGACCAGCTCCTGGGTGAACTCGCTAGCGGACGAACCGCCGGACCTCCCACCTGTCGAAGGTACTGTCTTGGATCCCAGTGGCGAGAAGCCTAGACCGGCGGACGAGGAACTTGAACGCAAGCGCCGCTCTCGACATCACGACAAGTATGCAGGCATGACGGAAGCTGAAATCGAAGAGCTTCGAGCACATCGCAAAGGTCGTCGTGCTGAAGGCAAGAGTGCCAGTGGCGGCAGCGACGAGCGAGACAGAAGGGAGCGACGACGTCGTCGAGATCGCGACCCTGCCGCAGATGGCTATGCTGGTTACGGATGCGATGAAGCGCCGGTAAAGACATGGGACGGTCGACCGGCGCTCGGCAGAAATGAGAGCAAGAGGAAGAGCTTCCTCGGAGGGCTGTTTTAAGCGCTCCTTGAGTGAAGCTACAATGTCACAAGCGCGGACGAACAACGACAGTGTGTCTGGCTGGTCCAGGCAAGTCTCGAGTACGACTGCAGAGAATGGGGCCTTCCAGCAAACAACAGCATCAGCATCACCAACATTATCACCACTCATTCTGCATTATCGTCTATTCTTTTGGGTCGGTTTCCGAGACGAACACATATTTTATCAGCATAATTTAGCGAGGCAAGCGACACATTTGTTTTTTTCAAGTATTCATTTTACCTGGTAACCCGAAGGCACTGTTGGTCTTGTTTTGTTGTTGTTATTTGGGCATTGGATCGGCTGTGCTGAGGACGGTACGTTACTACACTCTGTTCTTAATCTTGTACGAATAAGAGGCCAGTGGTCGAGTCGTTGAGCAAGCGTTGCCTGAGGTCATGGAGCATTTGGATTGGAAGCAGAACTTTTGTTGTTGTTGTTGTTGTTGTCGTTGTTGTCGTTGTTGTCGTTGTTGTCGTCGTCGTCGAATAGATACCCCCTTCAGCTTTACTTCTCGGAACTAGATATATATCTTATTGCTGTTGGCAATACATCATTGACTCTACAAAGCACCTTCCGAAGAAAATCTTCCCATAGGCTTTTGATTGGCAATTTCTGAACCGCACAGTTTGGAGACTTCGATCATCGAATGCTCTTGTCGTTTCTTTTCTGCATCTTGCATGTACCAACGTCTTCCCGCAGCAACACTTCAAATACAGGTCTCCGGTATGACCATCGATTCGTTTTCATGAGGAGCCGCCACCCATGGGTGCAGCATAAGTCAGCAGTGAAAAGTACCTCGACGCAATCGGATCAGGTTACGGTGCCATGTCGGCTCAGTGACTCGGCGGCAACAGCCTGGCAAACAATGTGTTGCGCGTGCATCATGAAACGCAATGATGAGCCTGAGCTGAGCTGAGCGGAATGGAAACGGATTGAATTCTGGGTATCTTTGCAGGACTCGAAAGTCAACTTCTAGCACAGGCTTGACGGGTTGCGGCGCAGGTAGATATGAGGACATCACAACTTCAGCGCTCCTCCGCCCGGTTGACCAGCCTCGCGGGCTCCTCTCTTTGCCTTCTTGCCGGTAGCCAGATCCTGCAATTCGCCCTTCTTGTCGATGACCTTGACGTTGCCCTTCTGCAGGTCAGACAGAAGATCCGCTTTGTCTTGGGCTCTGGACTTCTTTGCCTTTGTAGAAGTCGTCGTGGTGCCGCCATCAGCCCCGGCTCGGTCTCCGTTCACGACAGTGGTCTTGCCCTGGTGATCCTGCGCTTTCTTCATGCGCTCCTTCTCCCTCCTGCGTCGACGGAGCTTCTCCTCCCGGCTCATTTCCTCCTTGTTCACATTCGCCCCACCCTTGCGTACCACGATATCGCCGGTACGCTTCTCGTCGCCGGGACGATAAACCTCCTGCGGCGCCAGCATGCTCTCGTCGGCATTGACGCCCATGCCCGCGGGTCGCGCATCCTCCATGCTGATCGTCGGCTTATCCTCGACCGTCTTGATTTCGGCCTCGACCCGCTTCGGCTTGAAGTGCAAGTTGCTCAGCAGATCCAGTTGCGCTGAAACGTCCTTCCACAGGCGCGCAATCTCCTCGTGCTGCCTCTTCGTCGCGGCCGATCGCTTGTCGACGTACCCCGGATCAGTCGCGCGGAGGTGTTCTTGTTCGTAGATCTCGGCGAGACCGGATTCCGCCTTGGTATCGTCAAGCTCGGTGCGACCACGGCGTGCGCCGTGTGCAGAGCCGATGGCGTCCGGATGCCGGCGGACGACTTCGTCGAACTCGCGGGCCAGGATGCGGCGCTTGATTAGCTCCTCGATTTCCTCGGACACCTCGGCGGTGATCACGGGCACGGGTTTGCCGGTACGCTCGAATTCAAGGTCCTCTTCGATTAGGGAGTTGAGCGGGCGGTCGGCGGCGCGGGCTTCGCCCGAGAGCGTCCAGTCGCGTTTCGCGACATTGGCGGCCTCGAGGCGTCGGATCTCGGTGGCGATGAGTGCGCGCTGGCGCTCGTGTGTGGACATGTTCTTCTTTGAGACTTTGAGGTCATCGTCAATGTCGGAACCGGATTCGACGTCAGAAACCTCTTCGTCCGATTCGAGGAGGTCGCGGCGCACGTCGGCCATGGCGCGCTCCATGTCGCCTTCCATGTCTTCTGCTTGTGCTCGTGATCGAGGGGCGGGTTGAGTCTTGGGTAAGGCTCGCATGCGGTTTGTCTTGGTTAGCTTTCGGGGTGGAGGGACGAAGAAGTCGGCATAGCGGACTTCGTTGGTGTTGGATAAGCCGGGCATGTCACCTTCTAGGTCGAGATTTTCTGCGTCAGTCATGTCTTCGTCGCTCTCGTCGGCGTTGAGGTCGGCGTTGCCAAAGGTGGGTCCGTCCTCATCGTCGTCGGAGTCATCGTCTTGCTCTGGGGGTTGGTCTTTGTCTTTGCGCTTGCTCTTGGGATTGCCGTTCGGTTTGGCCAAGGGCATGGCTATTGGGTCGGCGTCCCAGTCAATTTCATCTTCGTCACTGGGGTTGTCATCCTCGCCTCGAACATCTTGCTGTTCAAGGAACTGCGTCTGCTTGTTGAAGTCGTCGATCGAGAAGAAGCCATCATTCAGACCGTTGGGATCTTGAGAGTAAGTGCCGGGGTCTGCCTCCTCCGCGTCGGAAGAAAAGTCTTCCGCTTCAGGATCCTCGATCTCTTCGTCCTCGTCTTCGTCTTCATCCTCGTAGTCTTCGCCCTCGTCGAGCGATTCTTCGCCAGAGATATCATCTTCTAGATCTTCGTCTTCGAGCATGTCCGCCTCCTCATCCAGGTCTTCACTTAGCTCCTCGTCTTGAGTCTTGTCACCATCGAGGCCGTTTGATATGTTTGGCCCTTGCGATTGGTCTTGTTGAATGGCAATCTCTCTTTCGACCTCGGAGCATGCGGCATCCAGGACCCTACAGGCTTGTTCCCATACTTGCTTTAATCCAAGACCACTGGTGTAGACCTGGCGCAGTTGCAGGATCTTTTCTTCCCTCTCAACATCACCTCGTTTTCTCTTCCTCCTGTTTTCATCCCGCCTCGTCTTTTGTGCGTCTGCGACGTTGGCAGCCAAAGGATCGAGGAGGCCCTTGACGCAGGCTAGGGCTTCGAGGTGGAGAGAAGAGGGTGGTTGTAGAAACGATTGCGTCGAGTTTGAAAGGCTTGCAAGCAGGCTTTGAGGGTCAGCCATTGCACTGACTGTCGCCATATCCAAAGCACGACGTTCACAGCACTGCTTCTCGTGTGAATTGTTGGTGGATGATGTTTCTTTTGGAAATCGGCCGATCACGTTCGCTTGCGGCCTCGGAGAATTAATTTTTTTTCAGAACCGCCTGAACTCGCTGAGTCCTGCGAACCCACGAACCTTGCCAGTGGATCGGTGGAAGTGTGGAGGCGCAGCGCCAAACACACCCTTCCTTGCCTTCTACGAGACGCTACGTAGTAGTCAGATCCAATCGCCAATAACCTGGAATGTGCCTGATTGACCAGGTTCCCTCGCCCTGCACCGCGCATCTGCAGATTTCACTTTGAGGAAAATCACCACTTGTTCAACCTATCCTCGCCGTCCTATCTATCAGCGAGTTATCTCCCAGCCCCATGTGTCCTCGCCTGAACAGGACGCTTGCATAACACTCGTCGTGCCCTTGTCCGCGGCCCTGCGCTGCCCCGACGTTTTGGGTGCCTCTCGATGAATTTATATCTCCGGGTCCGCAGCAGCCTCTCAACCCCCAACCAAAGCTGACATCCCATATTCCTCGCAAATGAAGTTTGGCGATACCCTCTATCAGAGGTCTGTACCGAAATGGGTCGCCTACAACGTCAAATACAACGAAATCAAGCACCTAATCAAAACCCGGACGTCCGCAGGCGTTGCAGTTCCACTTGGAATTCCTGTACAAGGCAAGAGCAAGTGGGAAGAGCTAGAGAACGAGCTGTTCGGACTGCTGGAAGCTGAATATGATAATGTAACGCTCTTCCTCCGGAGCAAGCAGGGCGAAATCGAGCGGCGTCTTGCATACCTCGAAAAGCAGATCAGGTTGGCGCGGCGCGCCGTGCAGGACAATGCCTTGGACAAGCCTATCATGCAAGCTCGCAAGTACCGACAGCTCATGCGGGATATTGAGGAGATTGGGGACGAAGTACTGAACCTATCTCGATTCGCGGCGGTTCAGAAGACTGCTTTCCGCAAGATCCTCAAAAAGTACCGGAAATGGACAGGCTCGACGGTGTTACAGACGCGATTGGATGTCGAGGTGTTTTCTTCCAAGAAACTTCAAACGGACTTTTCGGATTACCTCCAGCAATTATCAGAGGAGAGAGCAATTCTCACCGAGGAGCTTGCTGGCCCTATGCTTACAGGTCGACCTCGAGAACCCTCGCCCGCTTCAGAACGACAGCAGAAACGGACCTCGGCGTCCGCCAAAAGGTTGCCGATCACCAAGCTCAACGAGGCCATCTTGCGTGGGCCATTAGCTTTCGATGCTGCCTTGATGACCGTACCTTATGGTGAAGCCGCCGGTAGTGCTGTCTACTGGATTCATCAAGACAACCTCGACGCCGCCCGGGCCTTGCTTCTTCGACACATGCGCGATAGCTCTACCCCTTCGACGCCGCCGAGGAAAAGTTCCTTGGACTCCGTCAGTATTAGGAGCAAATCTGCTACTTCCTCGAATTCCCGTGCCCTTCTCACTCATATGCTCGTCTTCGACAATGCCCAGAGGTATGTCAAAGATCACAGCACCTCCCGGCCCTCGCGGATAGCGTTGAGTGGTCACTGGAGCTCTGATCCAGAAGCCGTTGTCACTCTCGCCGGACTGGCGCCAACATCTTCAGACAGCACCATGCTTACTCTCAACCGCAAAGATTTGGCCCTTGCTCTTCAACGCGATGCGCCAGTCTCCAATGCATCAGAAAATGTTATCGCTATTCAGAAATACCTGAGAGAACATCGAGACATCAAGCCGCTAGCTGAGACGTGCTTCATCCGCAACCGATATGTTGGCCACACAAATACTGCCGACGTTGGGAACTGGGCCACGCTTGACAGTGGCATTACCGTCACTGCTGTGGATATGGCTCAGGTTGGTGTATCTCAGCCCCACTCTCAAGCTGGTGACGCATTTCCTTACTCAGTTCTCCACATCCGATGGGAGTTTGCTCGGACACCTACTGTAGTCAGGGCATTCGACGAGTCTCACTTGGTGGAGCGCGTCCATGAATTCTCACTTGAAGATATGGCGATACACACTGCTCAGAAGGACCTGCCGGTGCCATCGTGGCAGTCTCTGCTGGAAAAAGATATCAGAAAGGTGCCAATCGCCCCTTACATGTCCAGGGCAGGTATAGTGAGTCGGACCCGGCTCCATTCCACCGACGTGACTGGTAGTTCCTCCGGACCATCATCAAGCGACGGACCGCAAGGCAGCATCTTCTCCGCGGGCACGGTTGGCAATACATCTGTGACTTCGGAAAGTGCTGGGCCTAGCTCTGCTGGCCCTTCCAAATTCTCGACGACGCCCGCAAAAACCCGCCGGAAGAAGCGCGCTCGCATTAAGCTCCCTGAACGTTCACCATCTCCTGTGAGGTACTGGAACGAATTCGATGATGGCGATTCCGATAATAACCCAGAGCAAGGTTATGTTATCTATGTTGATCCTGACGAGTCTGCGTTTCCCGGCGCGGAAAGCATTGCTAAGGCTTTTGGTTCCGTGTACGACAGCTTGAGCAAAGGCAAAAGCAGGATCATATCCTTGCTTACGCTTGAAGGTCAGAGCACTACCGGAGAACGGGCGCCTTTAATCGGTGGCGAGAATAGTGCAGATGAAGATCCTGACACGTCGAGCTCCGAAACCGATGAGTTTTCACAGCGGACACCTACTAGCCGACGCAGATCTCGTCGTTCAGGGCCGCCCGGCCCCTTCTATCGGCCTCATCAGATACTCACTCCGCGTCAAAAAGCCTTGGAGCAAACACTGTTCTCTTTTTACACTGGTCTGATTGTTGTTTGCTACATCCTCCTTGTCATGTCAGGCATACTCCTCGCGACGGGGCGTCGAAAAGCCTACTTCGAGGTTGATGCTGGTGTTTTGGGTGGAGTGGTATCTGCAGAGACCTGTGCGGTTGCTGCCATGATCTTGATCATGATGAGGAAACAAAGGATCAGCGTCGTTCATTGGGGACTTGTTGCCGTTCTGGTAGCAAGTGCAGTCTCTATCGGCGTCGCATTGTTGGCGTTGATGTTTGTAGCTGGACACCCTTCAAGAGATCATAAAGGCTCTGCCGGGTCTGGCAACGCTTGAAGATGATCGACAACTGAATGGCATGGAGGTATAAGAGGATGAACCTGACGTCAGTCTGTATGGAAGTCATCGCAATCGCTTACGGTCGGGCGGACAAGTTTTTCTATCGTGCGAGCGGCATACTTGGAGGAGCTCTGGAAACATTGCCTGTTCCTCAAGGAATACTGCGCACTGTCTTGTACAGTCTTTCTGTCGTTCTAGAGCAGGGCGTTCCGGTAATTTGGCTTTGTCCGAGATGTGAAAATTGTCGGTGGACGGGACGAGGGTACAGAGATCAGAGGCCATGGGAACACGGATACGTGACGTTCTGCTGCAATGATCGAAATGAGAGAATGAGGACCGAATTGGACAAAGGACGTGGTGTTGAGTCGAAGCCCTTCAGCACTCCCAGCAGTCTGCCAGGCGAATGGTTGAAGAGACTCTTCGGCGCTCCCTGGTACTGGTATGAGGGCAGCTATATATACAGATACCATATAAAGACCACTTGGACCTATGAACATAACATCCGTTTCAGCATCTTTTGTTGGTCTTCTTCTTCCTAAGCACGAACCGTTATCCCAGTGTCGAGACCCTAGTACACAATACGCAGGCTAGTGGTGGCAGGTGCATGCATTGACCCGAACCTCCCATTCTCTCCTTGACTCTAGGGCGACTCTCCTTACGACATCCAGACCTCCATCAGACCAACCCTAACGAGAAACCTCCTTCAAAGCTTCAACACACTGTCGTGCCCCCTTCGTGATCAACCCCATATCCTGCTGTCCCAGGATGAAACCCACCCCGAGCTCCTGGACCGCCCATTCATGCACATCCGGCCGATCATAAATGCCCGCAAGGCCCATGATCTTCCCATGTTTCTTACACGCCCGACTCACGCGTTCCAGCGCATTCCTAAACACATCGTTGCCGTTGCCAAAGAATTGCCCTGGCGACGCAATGCCCGGAGTGCCCAGTTCGATGGACAGATCATTCGACCCCACGAGCAGCACATCAACCCCGTCCACAGACGCAATCTGCTCGACATTTTCAACCCCGTCTTTCGTTTCGATCATGACAAACACCGTCGAACCACTTTCGTTCGCCTCCCCTATAACTTTGGACGCCGGATGCGGAACCATATTGAACTGAGGCAGTTGTCCGGTCATCGACCGCTTGCCCGCCGGTGGGTACTTTGATATCATGGCCGCCGCGATGGCTTCATCTGTAACACCCCCGCGGACATTCTGTCAATTTTATCTCTCTTTCTCTCTCTATCACTCTCTCCCCCGCTGCTTTTCTACAACTTGCGCCATGCAGCAACAGCAAGACTGGACACGACACGACACGGTAAAACTAACCTTTCGTACTCACATGCGGAAATACCACCCCCATAGCCCCGCCGTCCAAAACTCTCTGCACAAACCCATCTCCGCATTGATACGGCACCCTGACGAACGGCGTGATGCCCGCCAGCAATCCCGCCGTGCACAGCTGACTGGCATCGTTGATCGACAGTGTCGAATGTTCCAGATCGATGAAAAGAGCATCAAAGCCGGATTGCTGCGCTATCTGCACGACGGCTGCAGACGGGACGAGTTTGATGCCGAATGCCTGCGTGAGCAAGGCTGTCAGTATTCGAATTGATGGGACTTTTGAAGTGGAGACATGGTTCGCACCTTGCATAGTGAGCCTTGGTCTCGTAGGCGGTATAGATTGTTAGGTATTATGCTCGTCATGGTGTCTGGGTGGTCGTCGGAGGCAACTGCTTGCATGTCGTCTTTGAAGACGGTAACAGACCTGTTAATCAGCATCCTGGAAGTCGTACTCGTAGTTTGTTTGGTATTGATGTCCTCGGTTCTCCAAGTTTTGATCTCCAGCTTTCAGATCTCCACACCGAAGTTGACAAAAGTACCGTGAATGGACGCACGAGATGCCGTTAAAGCCGTGGGATGAGGAGCAGGTTTGCTGTGGAACATCGACCGAGCTGTCACGGACCGGAGAGGGCGCAGGATGCAGGGCGAGAGATCACCCTGCTACCGAGTTATAGACCTGAGAAATGTCGACGACTTCACAAGGAAAAGCTTCTTGGAAAACGCCCTTGGACGAAAACACTGTGTGACAAGCACTCGCAGAAAACACTATTTACATCATCAAGTACTCCATACAGAGTAAACAACACCAAGTCAAGTTTCCACCCATGGATGGCAATGCGCTCTTTGAACAAACTCGCTGATCTTCAACGGCTCGACCTGGGGACAAAGCCTGTTCGAGGCTCGTTCGACAACACTCCCACCACCAAATTGACCTTCGCATTGTACCATCAGCATTTGCGCCACTGTTTTCCCTTCGAGTGCCCCGATATGAAGCCCTTCGTAAGCTGTTCGTCGGAATCCCGAGTCCTCCCGTCAAATTGTGTTTAAACGCTTCATCTGCAAGAGCTTCTCGCATAACGTCGTGGTCGGTAAGGAGGTGGCGGACTATCGTGTCGAAGAGCATTTGGAGGGGCTTCTGGGATGTCGTAGTGGTCAATGTCGACCTCAACCTCTTCGGTATGCTCCACGTGGACGACACGAGGAATGTGTCCACGGTCATGTTCGTCAAGGATTGCATTTGCGCCTTGAGAAAGGACCGCATCTGCCGGAACACGGACTTGATCAAAGGCCTCAAGCTCACGACCACGTTCGAGGTGCAGTTCAGGATACGTTCGCAGAGCACGTCGCACGCGGTGATAGAAGTGTCGGCAAGATTTGGCAAGCGAATGTCTTTCATCCAAGAGAATCCACAGCAGATAAAGGACACACATAACGAGGACCGTGAACAAGACCAAGGTGAGCCAGACGGCTAGATCCTATTCCCAAGCCTCTCCATTCTTCACTGGCTCAACTGCTTCGGTACCGTTGGAGGGGTTGGAACGTTGGCCAGACGCAGCCATAGTTGTGAAGTCTGTTAAAGAGCCGCCGGTGCAGCGATCTTGACCACTTGATCTGATCTGATCTGAACTATCGTTCAAGAGACGTATAGGATCCGCTGTTTTGGTGCGAAGATATCAAGGAGAATTCCAGTGACTGCAGCGAGGGTGACAACGATGATGAGAAGGTCGCGCAAGCCGACGTTGTTTTGTGGTCGCTTAGAAGCGTAGTGACAAATGGGGTCGGACGCCGATGAGCTCCCTTACTGACTTGTTGTGGGATTGAAAGATTGCGTAGAATAGAGATAGAATAACATGAAGTCTTGTGGAGATAAATGGTGCAAGCCAAAAGAGAGATGGTAATTGATGGATTCTGGGATAGTGAAGGAGGAAGAGTTTACCTTGAAGTCAGATTTCTGTCTTGACAAAACCAGGACGTCGTGCTTGCCAGTTGCGAGAAGTGCAGTCACGATAGACCTGCCCAAGGCTGGTGATGTGCCGCTTGCGACTGCCACACGAACCTTCCTGTCGCGTCAAGCCGAGGGAAGGATAGTAGAAGAGACTCGGCCATGGATTGGGAAGCAAAGTCGCTGTAGACCATGACTTGCTGTGGCAGCTGCGCGTCGTGATATCTTCTCGGAGGAAGGAGTGTTAGGCAATAACGCGTCTCGATGATCATGACTGGCACGATATTGCAATGCCCAGGCATCAAAGAACTCAATGGAGGCAACACTTGAGAATACCGGTGAAGCACCCTTGCCATTGCTTCATCACACTGAGCCGCCAATCTGATCGGACAGGAAGGTCCAACGTCGATGGCTTGGTCATTCTTGGTGTAAGAGACATCTTTTTTCCACTAGCACCAATGACTAAGCCACTAGCCCTCGCCTGACCTTCCCCAGACCCCAAATGGAAGACGTCACCTTCCACTTCATCCCCTGCAAGCTTCAAGCCTCGAAGCCTGGATGGGTGATGCCTCTTCCTGTTCGAATCACTCGAGCTCGTCCATCATCGTCAACGGCTAGATTTCGGCAGCTTGGACGAGTCAAAGGTGCGAGTGGGCGCCATCGTGGGGAGTACCTACTAGGTACATGGCTACAGGGTCAGGCTAACTCCAGTTTCCAGCAAACATCAGCCAATGACCTTCAGAAGGATATCTTTGCCATACTCCTCCAGCTGCCTCTTCTGACTACTACCTAAGTACTGTGGTATTCGTTTTCATACCAAGTCCTCCGTACCTCGCAGGCTCTGACGCAACTCCAGCACAGCCAGAGACCCATTGGGTGGGTTCGGTAGCCAGCACCCCGACTGGAAAAAGAGTCCGTAAGCTCTGTCCGTCGACCACGAATTCCTTCATTTCAGACACTTCATTGCACGTCCTAACAACCATCCTCAATCACCTACTGTGTATACAATCCCACTCGGCACTCTTCCAATCTCAAAAAATGGAAGACTCCGAAACCCAGACTCGCAACGAGCGCTCCCCCCTCCTCCCCTCTGACCGGCGTTATCTCGACACGCTCCGCTCATCTCGCGACTTCGTAGCTTGCCACATCATCAAAATCCACGGCGAAGAGTCCTCGGTCTGGAAACTGCGCACAAATCTCCAGCGCTTCCTCTCCTCCAAATGGGGCCACTACTTTGTCATCGCCCTGGTCGCGCTCGATATCAGCTGCATCTTTGCCGACTTCCTCATCTCCCTGCACATGTGCGAGCACCGATCCGACGAGAAATTCCCCTACAAAGATTGGCAACTCGCCGACCATGTCCTCGACTATGTCAGCCTGGCCTTTTCATGCCTGTTCATGGCTGAACTGCTAGGCAGCGTGTTTGCTTTCGGGCTGGGGTACGTTATGCTACACACGGCCATACCACCACCCTCCCTCCCACCTCCTTTCCTTTTCACGTGGCGCTGAGCTGACTCGTGACAACACTTTGTATAGTTATTTCCGTTCCAAATTCCACATCTTCGACGCCTGCGTCATCGTCGCAGCATTCATCATTGATGTTCTCCTGCGCGGCCCTGTCGAAGAGGCCGGCTCCCTTGTCGTGATCGGTCGATTGTGGCGAGTCTTCAAGATCATCGAGGAATTCTCCACGGGTGCAGAAGATGAGCTGGAAGATATGTATGAACGCCTTGAGCAGCTCGAGCAGGAGAAGGACAAGCTTGTCAAGGAGAACCAAGAATTGAGATTTCGAGGGAATAGGAATATTCCCGACGGTGATGGGACGGCTCATTGAGCGATGCTCAGCCGCGGCAGGACTTTGTAGTGATGGATGTAATGAGTTTCATGCGTGCCGTACCTAATCTCTAGACGACATTGATATCATTTGGAATTTGTGACACCATCTTTCAGCGGAACTTATGCATTCAAAGTAAAACGAGACGTGATTCATTTCATTCTTAGGGTCGCTAATGTGGCTCTTTCTACTATAAAAACACAGACATCAAGGAAATGTCCTGTAGGTAACGAATGGACCCCTTTCCTTCCTCAGGCTGCACTCGACGGCAACAGCGTACACTCAATATACCTTGTTCACGACCGTGCCCGGTCACATTGCTCAAGGAATCGATATATCCCTTGGAGACCCTCGTACCCGTTCCCGACGGCTGAGTCCGTGCGTCTACCTGGTACCTTTGTTTTGTCGGGCTGGAAATAGTACATGCCTGCCACATCTCCGTCGTCGTCGTGTGATTCGCTCTCGTGCAGACTGGAATAACCCGACGGCGATGAAATCCAGGGATTAAGACCCATGGCGTCGTCAATAACTTCAAACCCATTGGGTGACTGACTTCTGACCGAGACATGCGAGAAGCCTGCAGACCGCTGCTGAGGGGGAGTCAGCATTTCGTGCCAGTCCACGCAGTCCCGCTTAGTTCGTTTGGCGGGCCGAGCAAGAGCCTCCAGGCAAACTTCACTGGCGGTCCTGCTAGGAGCGAATGGGAACAGTAAGGCCAGTTCGGTGCCGTTCTGGACATCAAAGTCCTCGTCCTGTCCAACCATCCCACGCTTGATGTTCAACTCTCGGCACAGACTTTCGACCGTGTCGGCATCGCAACCTGGGAACCGGACGCGAAGAGTGGTGCTGTTGTGCAGGGAGATAGGCAGATCGCCAAGGGTGGACAGGTGCTTAAGATCGTTCATGATGGCGGCAAGGTCCTTCAAGGTTCGGGCAAAGTCCACAGCCAAGTTGGACATCATGATTGGGTTATTCAGAGATTCCCGTTCCTTCTCGTAATCACAAGAGGAGGCAGACTGCGACCGGGGAACGGTGCTCAGTGGGCCAACAGCGGTAATGGTTGGAGATACCTTGAAGTCGATGAAGGATCCCGGGGCACTGACTGGTGACATGTCCATAGTATGTCTTGCATCCTCTTGCAGGTTGGACACGGCTCGGAATCGTTTCTCTCCTGTTCGAGTAGCACCATCAAATCGAGCATTTTGTCCAGACAACCAAAATGCTCGAACAGCTTGCGAGACATTGCTCACGACTTGTGCTGGAGCAGCCGGTGAATGCGAGAAGTATCTTGCTCCACCGACTCGGCCACCTCCCAGACCATATCCACCAGCAGAACGACATAGAGTGCCGCCTGTCAGGCTTGGGCGAAGTGTTGAGGCGAAAGGAGCTCGGCCAGTCGATCGTCCAACTCTTGTAGCGGTGCGAGAGGTAGGGTAAGAGGCTCTGGTCGGGCGAGAGGCACCAGAGTGGGACGAGTAATGTCTGACGGCTGTGTCAATGGCATGTTTTGTGCTATAATGGCGGCTGCTTTGAGCTTGACGGATCTGGTTGATGCGGCTGGTGGGTTGTCGTTGAGAGACACGGGCGTAGGCAGGTTCGGCGTTGGCTTCGTAGGACTTGGTTGCCTGCGGGACCTTCTCACGAATGAAACGGCCCGTCTTCTCGACAGCGTATTTGATCAGCCTCATAGCCTTAGGGACTAAGAGGTGACCTCCCGATGCTCCCGCCATGATGTTTACCCACCACAGCGTGAGAGAGAGATGATGAAGATGAGAAAGAAGGGTGGTAGGAGGATGAAGGAGGTTAAGAGAAAGTCTGGAGGCTGAGGTGTATTGTGTAAGTTGGCAATTGTCTGGTTCCGAGTCATTTTTGCCACCGACTCGCCGATCGCCCTCTCCCGCATCATCATTCCAAAACAAACTCCAACCACGGTCACGTGAGAACGAACTATCACGTGGTTGCTGTTCAGGATACAAAAGTACAATTTGTCTTGGTTCATCTTCTCACAAGTGTCAAGGTCTGTCCCTTGTACATGTCTTCGAGGAACACGGCCAGGCCACTCCTCATCTCTCGCATCCTCATGAAGATGACATCAAACCACAGAGCCTCTTTTGCCCCACAGCTTTGGAAATAGCCTTGTGCAACAGCAAGCGGAAATCCGACAAAATTTGTGCCCAACAAGCCCATGTCCGGGTGAAGGAAATATTCGAGAGACTGGGCGATGTGTATTGCGAGAGTCTGCGCTGATTGCTGAGGGTTGGTTCTTCCCATTTGTGGTATAGCAGCAAGCGATAGTCCAGCTCGACAGCAACGCTCTCGAGCACCGTGAAGGCTAATGTGGACCAGCAAAAGGCCAGTCCAGTACAATGTGATCTGCTCCGCTATGTTCGGGTCGCGGAAACAGATGAAGTAAGGAAATATGCGGGCTGAATCCGTTGGGAGGAGTTGCTCATATAAAGTCGACGGCTCGAACCAATAAAGAGCCGAAGATGGCTCATCACCGTTCTCGGGAGCAGTAGAAGCATGGCTTGGAGAGAAGTCCTGATGAGGATCATCCCATCCATACACAAATTCTAGTCCGCTGAGCCAGTCCGTCAGACGAGCTTCGAATTCCTGACATTGCTGCACAAACTCGGTTACCATCTCCAGGAGGAGATCCCCTTCCGGTTCTGGGGTTGTTTTGATGCGGTCCCATAGGCCCAGAATGTCAGGTAGAGTCTCCAGAACCTCGAAGAGACGAGCATGTGCGGAGTCCATCTCGGGCTTCAAAGGCGTAGACCTAAGTACCGACCATAGAGCAGCATTGTCGCAGCGCTGTCGGTTTCCAACTCCATTGATCAACTTCTGCATATTAGTCAATTGGACATGACCATCCAGACCAGATACTTACCTCTGTGAGTCGGGTGCCAAAAAACAGTCTGTGGCTCAGTTCTGTGGAGAAATTACTTGCACCGCGTAGATGGATAAGCGCCGACGCCCCATTTACGTGCGACAGCCAGCTTTTGGACCTGACGGACACTCCTGCTTGCATCTGTGGCACTTTTAGATGCGACTTCAATTGCTCTCACAATGTGACCAACCTCGTAAAGACCAAGGGCCATGACAGTGGCCAAGGTTGTGTCCTCCATCACCGCCGTTTTGTCCTTGAGCAATTTGTTCACACCGCCCACAGCTCCAACGTACAGGGCTTGACTTGCATGCAACATTTCTTTTTGATCGCTGGATGAGGCAATGTGAGCTAGTGAGAGAGCTGTCAGGGCATCGTTCAAGACAGGAACTGTTGCAGCGACGGAAGCTCCAGCCCTGAGCCAAGATGTTTCGGGCAGAATCTCAATGTCTGAGTTCAACTTGGGCCATTGAGCTGACGTATGTGGTAGGTAAATGTCAAAAAATCGGCCATATATCTGCATGCGAGCAGCGGTATCGAGGCAAGATGGCGGGAGTCCTCGCAGAGGGAAACTGTTGCGGCCATAATGCCCGACAGTCTTTCTGGCCACTGCTTCTTCCAGCGCAGTCGTCGGACTCGATGACTTTTTCCTCCCAGGATGTTCCCAGATTATGTTGAGGGCTTTGACATAGCCTTTACATATGACGCCCCTGCGCAGACACTGACCGCAGCATGGCCTGACAGCATCGCACTATACAATGAGATATCAGTGTCGGTCCCTCAATAAAAAGCACCCTGGTACGATGACTTACGCCTTTTCGCCTAGCTCGACAATTGATGCAGGCTTTTGAATGCGGGACGCCAACCATGGTCGGGCGACCTGAGCACCTCCACAGGCATGCGTAAGGAACAATGTCCTATCTTCCAGACCAAAGAGGTTAAACAGATAGGAGAGCACGTCTTGACTTTGGTGATGTCGTGTCTTGAGGCTTTTCGCCGATCGTCACCCTTGTAGGAAGTATTCTGCGACAGCCAGATTTGCGAATACGCATGGCACGCTCAGAATACAGCCACGGCCAGCCAATCGTCGAAAGCAGCCAAGATCCATTCTGGTCGGTCCATCTCAGGCTGGGAGGGTTGTCGCCGGCGAGAGAGCCCATACTGTGTTACACTAGCATTAATGGTGACGTACAGCAATGCTCGTATTCGAATTGGGTAAGCTAAACCCAATCCAGTGCCATACTGCGCCATCTGCACGACAAGGCTGGGCTTTTGCAGGCAAAAGGAAATGGAGTGGCACTGCCCTGATGTATGAAATGAAGGAGATGATCGCTCGCAGCAATCACATTGCCGTGAGAATGAATCCTCCAGAAAGTACAGAGATCCGTAAGTGCAAGATGACTCAACAAGACACCGTCAAAGAGTCGTCAAAGAGTTCGCCTTGAACAAGCATTCACGACTGTTCAAAGGCTGGTCCTAGCTGGAGTCGTCAAGTTTGGTGACATGGATGATCGGAAGCCAAGCAGAGATTCTCTTTGATCACGATGATAATCTAATCTCGTATGATCCAAAAGTCATCAAACTCAGGTGATCCCGGGCGATGCGTAGTTACAGGTATGGAAGAGGATGCTCGGAAAGGGAATGAGACAATATTTGGTGGATCGGACTTTTGCACCAAAAGCGTGGCCTGCCTTGAGACCACCATAATTCCTTGGTCATGACAGAAGAATTATCTCCAAAACCCACACAAAAAATTCCTGTCGACTACACATTTGCCAAGCATTTAGTCTGACGGACTGGTATTCTTCGATTGGACACTCGGTGGCGGGTGTTTCTGAAGCAATTGCCTGGCATCAGTGACGCCGGCCTTGAATTCTCACAAAACAACAACAGCCGCCGAGCATAGGCGAATCAGTACTGTACGACTAGCCGCCGTCACGGTGTAGCTTCTTCCGTCAACCATCCGCCAATGTAGTGAACTCGCTGCCTTTGATGGTGCGAGCGAGGTTGTTTTGGCCATGACTCAACCTGCACTGCCACAGTTGAGTCACTTCTACAATCTTTCCACGATAAAGAGCATGAATGTTTGCGCTCTCACCGTGAACTCCGTCGTCTACGTTGTTACGCACAAACCCAAGTCCTCAAGTCGTCTTCCCCTGACCATTTCGATCAAACAGATCGGTGATCTTCCACCTCTGGTATTATCAACACGACCCCAAAACGCTGTCGTCGGCCATCCTTTGCGTGACAGAATGGCACACTGTGTAGATCCTGGATTCAGGATCCCTGTTCTCCATCCGACTTTGAGGATCGTATTGACGCCGCCTAACATTGCCGATGGTCGTGACGTTGTCGCTGCCCTCAATGATCCTCGAGTCTACATGAATCTCAATGGTCCACCGTACCCATACACGGACGAGGACTATTGGGGCTGGTATGAAGTCGTCGAAGAAGCCGCTCGGACAAGCTCCGAGGAAATGCAGACGATTAAACGCTCTTCAAAGATCACTCAAGACGCCGAGCAGAATGCAGGAGGCTGCCAAACGAGATGGGCGGGCAGGAGTTGGTGGGTATCAGCCATTAGAGAGTTGAGATCGGAGAGGTCCGACACCGGCGAGGAGACGAAGTTTCTGGGCGAAATCACGGTTCGAAGGAGCAATTTCCTTTACATCTTGGATGAAGCTGAACGACAAAAAAAAGTGTACGAGAATAACAGCTTGGAAGCTGGAGATCCCAAGATTCTTTGGGAAGTAGGATGTAAGTCGGACAGCATTTGGTTCACTTGGTGTATCGCCTTTTCCGGTCAATCTCTGGGTTGCTTAACGTCGCTAATGCCTCTCAGTCTACCTCATTCCCGAATGTCACGGTCGTGGCATCATGCCCATGGTCCTACAACATTGATAAGCGAGATCCTCATACCGTACTTTAACTTGCAGCGACTCGAGGGTACATACTTTGAGCACAACGTACCCAGTAGGAAGGTATTCGAGAAATGCGGCTTTGAGTTTCTGACCATGGTGCCGGACGCTATCACACTGGCACCGGCAAAGACTGGAAGGCTGGAGGACGTGAAGGTCGGGATGGGCGTGATGACATGGCAACGACAGCCAACCATATGAGTATTATACCCACACACATCGTCGCTCAAGTCGGTCATGGTCACTCTAGCCCGTCAACTTCGGCAGCAGCCGTTTCCTGGTCATTATTGTTGACGACAGGGGTGGCGTGGGTGGTTGCGTTGACAGATGCCGGTGCACAGATAATGTGGGATGGAGCAAAGCTGACAGGCCTGAGACCTCTGGTGGCCGAGGAAGAAGACCCGGGCAAAGTGAGTTTATGTTACGTTCCGCGTGTACCCGGGGTGAAAAGTTGCTTCCAAGTCAGCTCATGCTTCAATCGCTTCGATCAAGCTACGATCGTCTGGATTGCTTTTGACATGGCGCAGTTGTGAGTAACTGCTCACCATGTCGGTTCAACTCGACCTTCAGCATCTTCAGTGCACATGCCGTGACAGGCTGCTGTAACTGTCGTGTGGTCCTACGGAAAATGGACGTCAGGGTTCAAGTACGGTCGGATTGTGTCGTTAGCGGCGGCATATCGAAGCCGTGAGGACTGACAGCGTGTCCCTGTAAAGCGATCGATGTGTTTCTTGCTGTTCCAGGGGACGACTTTGACAAGAAAGGTCTGGATCGCTGCTGACATGACTGTCCACCACCCTGATGCATCGCTTGAAAGATCTGGCAGGAGAGGGCGTACAGAAACTCGGGAGCAACGGTACGCAAAGCATTCCGTCTGACATGCTGGGTCGGGCATCCAAACCACCAAAACCGTTGAAAGAGAATCTGGAATGACAAAAGCCCTTCAAGGAATTAGAGAGCCTGAGCGTGGTCTGATGGTCACTTCCATAGCACTTGCGTCGACGTCTCGGTCAGATTTGGCCCAGAGGTATCCCAGGCTCTTTCCATCGGGACAGATACCGTGGAGCATGTGGAAGCCATTGGTCTATGTCTTAAGACCCATACTGTTGAGCCGTCCAGCTGGTACTCGTACGAGCTACGTTATCCCGCAACGAGAGGTGACATGTGTCAAGGAAATGTCAGGAAGAGCGGTGACCGTGGGATAGTCCCTGCTATCGTCGAGGCAACTTTTGACTAGCGAGATGCAGTGTCAGATTGTTCTTGCATTATTGAAGGTGAATGTCATCTCGGACACGCCTGGCTTGATCTGACGACGAGCAGAGGGACAGAGAACATTGTCCAGTTGATACCTCGTACCAGCTGATGTCCTCTCGTTATGGGCGGTCTGTCGAATGGCTGGAACGATTTTGTCAGTGTCAATAGACACAGAGTTCGCCTATACTTCGATAGATTGAACGAGTGCATAACGTTGAGCACAGACGAAATAATCGATAAAGCTTAGGTGAACAGACCACCTGTTTGGACCTTTAACTTGGTAGAGTAAAGTCTTGAGCCTGGATAAAATCTGGGGTTCTCAAGTGTCAACCTCAATTTCGTCCACTATTATTGTAGCAGGCACGATTGATTATCATTGTTGGTTGTGACTTGATCGGCTTGGGATGGCTTAGAGCATGCCGTATTCAACAAAGTCTGAACTGTACCAAGAGTACTTCTAGGATTCTCCGCCGCAGTGTTCCTCAGCTGGTACCAAGATGTCCTGCAAGAGCTGCTGTCAGACTCTAGACTTGCGACACGTCAACCATGCACCTTTTCCGGCAACTGTGTGCGCAGACAGGTCGCGACAGGTACCGGGGAAGCTTAGCGAGGTTGAGTCCGTGCATCGATTGGTTAAGTTAGTTCTCGCCTTGCCCGAAGCCTCGCACGAGCAGTGGAAGGCTCGAAGGGTAGGTGAATCATTGCGGAAGATTGGCGTGGCCGTGCACAGCGTTTTAAGCTACCAATTGGATACCAATAAGTCTGATCTGTGGCGTTCCCAGGGTCAAAAATCACCTGGAGAACAGCCGACAGATTCGGACTTCAAGTATCCCGTAACATACCATGGTAGACCCTGTCAGCCATGAGATGAGGCTCTATCGATAATCTGCGAGCTGGAATCTGGAATCTGGATGCCTACGCCCTTTATCATTTCCCTGAAGCGAGGGTGTGCGGCTGAGAGATTAGTTAGCATAGCGTGCATAGCCAAGGGAGATGTGGAGGAGGATGTGGAGGAGGATGTGCACCCTAGCAGAAGGTTTTAGGCGAACCATTGGAGGTGTCGGTGCTCTAAAGTCTGGAGGGGATTAGTTAAGCGAATAGTTGTCCTAAACGGGCTTGGTGCATCTCTAATCGCATGACGGCTGGGTCTGGATCGTGCGCCACAGTGCGCCATCTTCCTTTTAGGTGCTTCTCAAACTCCAGGACTGCATCAGAAAATCCCATCATGTCCCAGCGTGTCCCCTTGAACTCGTATGGACTCTTGATGCCTCAAGGCCGGCTGCACTTCCTTCCACGGCAACTTCCTGCAACCCCGCTACTCACTTTGACACGGACCTGTCACTTACACCGCTTTCCTACGGCTTTCTGCCCCCTGCGTCGATAGCCAGTGCGTTCCAATGCTTGCGCAGCCAGTCGTGTGTACTTTCGCATTCGCTAGCCCTTGCCTTAGCCCCCATCGGGCGGAATTCGCCAATATGGCGTGTCGATTGCTGGATGGTCCCTTTCGCTCACTTCTGCTTTAGACCATGAAGGACCCTGGCTCTTACTGCAAGCTGGTGCAGCAAAGGCCTCGTGCTTCCCCCAGAATGTTCTTTCAGCCGCAAATCCAAAACCTACCTGTAAAAGACTTCAAGCCCCTTACTCCTCTCGCTTCCCTTCCGAGAGCACTCGGTACCCACTCGTCGTGATCGTGGCTGACTGGGAGAGGAATGATTTCGATAACCAAGTCGACCATCAGCACACCGGTCACGGGCCACATGCAGGCGCTCGTGTTCTGGTCCATGTGGGTGAAGGTCTAGTAAGATCTATAATGCAGCCTTTGCACTGATCATCAATTTCTTCTTTCCTGAATTGAAGTGATATTGAACCTGTCAACTCATGACTTATCGTCCTAAACCAACCCGAAGAACCAACCTCAACCAAACATCCCGAGCCTACATCATGACCTCAATAGGGCCTTTGTGCTCTCACAATCCTCTCGAATTTGCATCTACTCCAGCCCAACGATCAGAAATGTCTCCGCCGGCTGCATCAAGATTACATTACGTTGCATCGTGGAAGTTGAACACAGAATCTGCCCGTGACGAACCCAAGCTACGGAAACTTCTGGGTCACATCTCGGTTTTCGATCAGACGCGGACACTGCTCCAGTCCCAAACGCCATCTTCGCAGGACCTCGAGTCAAACGAGCTTTCTACCTATCTTCAACAACACGTACCCTCCTTCAGAGATTTCCAGGCTGCCATTGCGCTCCAACTGGCGACAATGGCCGAGGTCAAGGCTGCGGCTTCACAACATGCTGAAGAAGAAGACAACAACAGTGATGAGGAAGAGGACGACAGCGACTATGACAGCCACGATGAAGACTGGAGTGACTCTGACACGGCAGCTGGGAGCGATGAGAGCTACACGGACGACGAAGGCTCAGACGGCCAGTGGTCCTCGTGCACTTCTCCGACGTCCAGTTCAAGCGAGCCCGAAGACTGCGAAGAAGACCAAGCCGATCTCTGGGCCATTCGACCACTCGCACCAATGATCCGCAATGCTTCGGTACATTTTTGATAGAGCTGGACTCCAAGACGTGCTTGGCCGTCTTTCAGCTTCGTATCGAGACTTGGCACGGCTCAAATCTTTCGCGTTTGGGTTCCATCATTAGCAAGGCGTTGGTGATATCTGACCCCAAGAGAATGGACTGAGGAATTCGCGGAATTGGGGGCTTGAGCGAATCAATCGTCAGGCGAAAAGCACGGCGTTCAGGACTTTTTCTTCAGAGAAAGCTTAAAAGATACCCATTTGAATATGTACTTTCGAAGAGGATCTTGCGGTCCAATCGAGACCCACAAGAGAATATATGGCCTTTACCAGCCCAAATCCTTCTGCGCTCCCGTCGAAACTCAAACCCATTGGATGCCGTCGCTAATATAACATAGAACCCCCCAGCCTGATAACTCCGAGCTCACTGGCGGATCTGTATCGTACCTCAACCCAGGGTCGACCGACGCCGTGTCTCAATGCGCAAACCACATCAACTCATCGCGGGTCTAGAGGTCCCAAGACCTCACCGCAGCTTGCGACTGTTTACTTGAAGAGCTTGCTGTCGGCTCCTTCCAAGAACCATTTCGAGCTGTCGAGGGAGGCGTTCTTCTTAGCGAATCGGGCGTTCTGTCTAGATCCTGATCTTGCAGCCTAGAACACACACCATTCGGTCAGCCGCAGTCCTTGGCTAGACTAACTCTCCCACTTACGACTTTTTACCCGAGGCGGCAAAGTCGATGGGGAGCATCTCCAGTACGAGGTCGAGAACACTTACTGCGTATAGGACACCAGTTGCTGTGGCCAAGGTTGCGGCTGTGAAAATACCCCGCATCACACCTCTCTCGTGTTTTGTCATCTTGCCGCTATGGGCAGCAATGGGCGAGCTTGATGCAAACCGCACTGGTGTGGTGAGTCTTGGGCCCATGGACACGACCCGGCGAGAGAGAATTTGACGAGTAGCGTTCATCTTGATTGTTGTTGAAGGTGTGTGGTATGGGGTGGTAGAGTGGTGTTTAGTCGTTGGCTGGTAATTGAGTAGAGATGTTGAGTTGGATTGGAGAGTCGTGTGCTGTTCTGATGATTGTCTTGTGCTTTTCGAATTCGATCGATGGAGTGATAGAAGGACCTACCTTGTCTGCGCATTCTTCCAGGGCCTTTTAAAGAGCTGTGAATAGTGAATCCTACCTGGTAGTTGCACGATATGTCCCGGCATGGCATGATAGGCAGAGGGTGCTATGGCTCTGCTTCATCAGGAGACAGGTGAGCGACATCCAGCAGTATAGCGATAGAATATCAGGTGCTCGTTGATCAGATCACCAGCCTGTACCAGCTCTATGGCAGAGAAAACGTAGGTTGAGTGGCTCGAACAGATCGACGACGGCGGCCTCCGAAATGAAAACCCGGGCTATCACGGAATTGGACAAGCCGGAGTATTTCATCGTTAGGCGACCCAATCGTCGATTCACGGGCGTGGCCAGAGCCTGTCACCTTCATACCAGGTAATTCGTCCCAGGCAGTAAGAGACGGGCACTGCTTTACCCACAGCTGTTTCGGCCGAAGCTCGCGCGCTGTTCTTGTTACGAGGTAGCAACGTGTGTATCTGCTGCTAGGCGCACTTCCATTGGCCTCACCAGCCTTTTCCCATACGTGCGTGGTCCGGGCAATACCAGATCCCTGCACCGTGGTGTGACCTTGCCCAGGTGTGCTTTTGTTACTCACCAAGTCCACCCCTGCTTCGCCGTCTATCCGGTCTAGGTCTAAGTCTGTCCCTATCCATTCCCGGAGTGTTGCTGTCGACCCTTCTTGTCACCTTACAACTTTACCGATTTACCTCCACAACCTCACTCCCAGCTTCGACCTTGTGGCCTGACTTCCTCCCTTCTTTGATACCCAGCAAAACAAAGCTTTCCCATTCTGGATCTCTAGCGTCCTCACCAAGGTCACTTTTGGGTCTGTGAAAGCGAAACGTTAGCACCAGACTCCCACACGAACTTTCCAGGACCCAGTCCGCCCGTTGACGGAGGACCCAATCTCCCGCGAAAACAGTTTCTGATACCTCAGGCGTCGATACCAGCTGCTGAAACGATGCCGTTCCGACACCTCTTTGCCCAGCATGGCTCTCATGACTTTCAAAACCAGCGTCATACCCAACAATTAGCCATCGTTGATCCCGACTCACTCGATTACACCGGGTGGCATGAGATGGACTTTACCACAGCCCCCTTCACTTCCTCAACGACCACCTCCTATCCTCAGCAAGTACAGGGTCCAAAGTACTCGACCAACATGGACACCGATATTGACCCTCTGGCCTATCTACGGTCGAGCCGACGACAGAACTCCACCGGGTCTAATCAGCAGCAGTCGACTCTCTCAGGAGACCTCTTTACCACGGGGCCCTTCAGCTACTCTCAACTTCTCAATATGGACGCAGATCTTACGTCCCTGGATCAGTCAAGCCTGACCTCACGCACCGACGGTGATTCCAACATGCTTAACGACGGCAGTACCATGACGACTTCACTGTCAGTTGCTGATTCTCTCAACACTTCGCCTTCCGTTTCCACGCTTGATCCTATTTCGTTCTCAATCACAACCAAGAATGAAGAAAAGCTCTGCCCACTGATAGCCGGCCAAGTTGATTCTTGCCAGCCACAAAGGTGTGGTCCAGATGCTCCCTGCATGAATTTCACCACCCTTCCTCCAATCGAAGAATGCACATCCGTTCCGTGCATAACCCAAACGACATCTCCAACCGAGACCATGATCACCAGTGATAGCGTCGTTCCTTTACATCAGAGACCAAGTCTCGGCTCGAGGTCGAGCACCGCACAATCCACTCTTCGCCGATCATCAGCTTCATCCAACGACAACCAGATCCAATCCGTGCCGCTGCCACCGCGGAAGTCAAGGGCTGCTGCGGCGCGGAAACAAGCGCGGAAGAGCAAGCCAGCTCCAGTTGTTGCAAGCACAATTGCCTCGGATGACGACGAGGAAGGACAAGCAACCACAAAATCAACCGCGCCGTCGAAAGCCGACGCGAAACAACGAGCGAAACAAGCGCACTCCCTCGTCGAGCGCAAGTACCGCGAAAACCTGAATGCGAAGATCGCGCAGTTACACAACACACTTGAGTCGTCCCATTACGGACCCAGAGCCAATGAAGATGACGAGAGCGACGCGCCTAGTGTGGTGCCCGCGAACAAAGTGCGCAAGAGCGATGTCTTGACCGAAGCCATGAACTACGTCAATCAGACCGAAGTCGAAATGCGGCATATGGAAAATGAAATCCAAAGACTCGCCGATAGAGTCAGGGTCCTGGAGAAGTTGGTGCGATGTGAGGATTGCAGTCTGCTCAAGCAGATGGTCAATATGCAAGTGCAAGCCGTTTGATTGTGGACATGCAACACTATGTGACGAGTCTTCTTTATCCCGACTCCGTCCCCCTTTTGGCGTTGCACGGCATTCTACGTTGACGCAGATTGGGCTGGAGTCAGATGGATCGTTTCAGTATTAGGCGTTGGCTTAATCCCGGCGTTGTTGGTTGCAATGCCGCCTGGTTGCTACCATGGGAAGGCAAATTTTCGAAGATTGCTGAGGGTCTTCTTCGGCACATTTATTTACAATATGGTCTGCGCGGCGTGGGAGGAGTGCGCATGCCAGCATTATGTATACTGATGAAGAATCTCCGAGAGCAAAAAAGGCCCGGAATTCGCGGTTGAAGCAGATGCAAAGAAATTGAGATGGAAAACTGAGTACCTTGTGTAAATGCAAGTACAAATTTTTGACACAAACGATCGTTCCTCCAAGTCCTATCTACTGCAGTGCCACTTACTTTGACTCGTCGGAGATTACTACGGTCTGCGTGTCAATACGCTCCAGGACGCACATTGATGCGAGTCGGGGAAGATTCTTGACTTCTATCTAATACTCGATGGACCCGAGGTCCTTCCCTGCCTGCGTATTCTAACCCATCGTAAATGTTGCCGTAAATTGCATTTCCCGCAAAACACTCCGTACTGATATTCGCTCCCATCTCATTAGAAAGCAAGGCCATCCATCCATCTGCCAATCCCAACCTATTCAATCTCGATCTTGATCCCACCACGACTCATTTCAGCCTCGTCCTCGAGACTGCGTTTTGGCAGATCGATCCTCAACAGTCCCCCATCAAGCCTGGCCCTGAGCTCCTTCATCTCCACGTCTTGGGGCAATGTGAATGTGCGTCTCCAGGAACCGACTTTCCTCTCGGACAGGAGCACGGTCGGCATGACATCGGCCATGAGCTCGGCTTCGACGGTCTCTCGGGACGGGGTACGCATGAGGGGGCCGCCGTCTTCGGACTTCTACTCGCCCGGGATCAATCAGCAAACTGTCGTGCATGACATGGGCTGGGAAAGGGGGGAAACACCACAGAGGGGGGGTTTCTATGGATGGTAGTAAGTACTAACCTTATAATGTCCCGACTCGGTGGGCCATCCTTCACCGGAGGCGCCTTCCCAGACTCTCTTGCCATCGGCGTTGTCGAGAAGGCCAATGTTGGTGGGTCTCTTTGCTTCGCCTTGGACGAGCAGGGTGTGCGGCGTAAGCCACTGGATCAGGATGCTGTCCTTGTTCGTGACGCCGGGAGTCTCGATCTCGATGTGGTACGAGCGCATCGTCTCGCGGATGTCCGTGGCCGGGGCGAAGACGCCGGCTGCTCTGGGTGCCGAGACTTGTTCAGGCTTGTGCGGGCCGTGGTAGTGTGTCCTCAGGGTCATTTCGTGCAGTGACACGCGCGGGAATTGGAAATGTGTAGGGTGTTCGTGTGGTTGGACAAGCTCATTGGGATGCTGCTGAGCAACTGCCTGGTTGATATTGCTCCCCTCGACGAGGCGGATAGCGTAGTTTGCTGGTACGGCGTATGGGAGGCCCGGCATGGTGTTGAATGTGGACGGGTTTGGGATTTTGGTTGAATACTAAGTATTGGGTTTCTTTTCTGGGTATGCTCAGTTACCGGCCTGGTTTGAATTGCCTGTGTGGTCGGTCTCTTCGATATTGTTACTCTTGCTTGTTAGACTGCTCGGTAGCTGCGAATGGGAGGAGGAGGAAGAGTGTCACAAGCGGGCAGCGACAATGTGCAGTTATATACGTCTTAGCAGACCAAGCTCTCAATGGGACGTAAGCCGACTGCAAATATCACGGGCACAGGGCAATAACGCTCACAGTGAGGACTAGCAATCAATGGCATAATGTGTACCACAGCTGCTTATTGGCTGTAAGCTACTCACCCCTGCGCGATATGGGCCATATGCGACGCGGACATCATGAGACGATCGGCTGAGTAAGGAGATCCTGGGGATGTCGCGGAGAGCGGTCCAAGGGGACGAGGATGTGAATTCATGGACCGAATGACAGGCTAGAATGGTGAAGCGTGGTGCCATAAAATCACGTAGAAATCTCGCAGCCCGGGTTGTATTCTAGGTCGCGCGAGACTCAAGGCGTATGAGAACTGTCAAGTTCTGACTTAGATCCGGTATTAGTGGGTTTTGGAGAATCGTGGTCGATGGTGGTCGATGGATGGAAGTGGTGTGATGTTGTGGATGTTGGGAAAAGATGGAAGATTAAAGATGAGCAGCCGAAAAGGTCCAGATGCATTCGAACATCTATCTGCCTTTCGCTTCAACTTCTCCCGAAACTCCATGACCTGCCGCTTGGCCTGCGCTCGCTCGGGGCTCGGCAGGTTTAGCAACCCTCGGGTGAGCCTTATAGGTGTCAACAGCCTTATCGAGATGCTGCAAGGACAACCTGCCTAAGGTTACCTAGGTACCTAGGTAGGTAGTAATGATACGCTATCTCCCTGGCTTTTCAATCTCGCACCCTCTGACCCCTTCTCCTTCAAACCACACACTCTGAGGACGCCTTGACTGATCGCTTGCTACTTTGACTCCAACGTCACTTCATTTTGCCAAAAATAACAGCGCGCGAGCTTCGGCCGAAACAGCTGTTGGTAAAGCAGTGCTCGTCTCTTACTGCCTGGAACGAATTATGAAGCTCGCCACATTTGTGACTGTAGGAGGCTGAGAACTAGTCATGACTACAGTATGGTAAAGCTTGACTAACTATAACATTCGAAGCCTCGTCAATACCTCGAGATATATACCTGGACAGCGCCAAGAATTGACGATGTGAGTGGCCAGTGGCCAGTGTCCAGTGCTCCAGCCTCTGCCTTGATGCTGTGAATCCTCCAAAAATCCTACCTGGATCCCGCCGACGCCGGTAGCAGCGTCAACCCGCGATCCAAGGGCATCCAATAAAACCCAAACGCCCTTTCCCTTCCTGTGCGTGATGCCTATCCTTTGCCGTTACATTTCGTGAATCATGGCTTGTGATATCGGGACGTCTCCTCAGAGCATAGATTGTCGGGCCTCCATGTCGGCCACCATTTCCTCACGCATGATCTCTGCCATCTTATTGGTAGCTTGTGCGTCCAGGCTTTGTCGTTTTGGTTTGATCTCTTCTGGTTCCTCAACCAGCCCGTATCTGTCGCTCAAGTTCTCGGTCGGGATGATACTCTCGCAGTGACACTTGTTGTTGTATCCTGAACTGTGCTGAGCTGAGGGATGCTTGACTGTCATCTGAGTGGGCGAGGTCCGCCCGTCACTGTGCTCTTGCGAGATGAGGTTGCCTGGACAGAGACCGGAATGTCTTCTGGCGTGGTTGCGAGGACGAGGAAGTTCCACCGGCATGCAGATATCTGGACACAAGCTCTCGTATCCCTCATCTTCACTGTGATGAGAATGACTGTGGGTGAGAAGGAGGTTCTGAGACGATCGCCGCATATGGCATTTCGAACAAAACTGTTGCGGAGGGCTGTGACTCAGGGATAGCCTCCTCAGGCGTGGGGGAACGGCTCCAGGCATCTCCGTCTGACCTACACGATGTCAGAGATCGTTTCACTGAGCGGGCTCAACACACTTACTTGGTGAGCGAGCAATATCTGCGTGAGTCTCTGTTCCGTTCACACCCTTCCCCCGCGTAGGAAGGGCACCATTCAACACCTGAGCGAACGGGTCGTACTGTACCATAATGGGTGAAGGCTCGAAGAACGAGTGATGTGGTTGGTTGGATGATGATGTGTTAGACTTGGGTGTCTGTCTGGATTGGCGAGATGATGAGCTGTTGTCCAGACAGTGTCTCGAAGGGCCATTTATGCAATTCACACAATGGCATTGGTCTAGGCTGAGATAGGGGCGACATTTGCGACCTCCCACCTGCGATTGCGAAATGAACGCAGCAAGACTCCGCTCCGCTGTCAATGAGCCCTGCCTTGCCCGAAATAAGGCACAGTTCGGGAGTGTTTCTGGAGCAATCTGGTGATGGCAGATACGGCGGGAAATACGTCTAAGGCAGCTGACTGCATCAAACCACCGCCCACCTCCAGCGGAAGATTTACCGGCAGGGCGACCCCGAAGGCACTTTACGGGTACGAGGCTGAAGCTTCCAGGGTTGGGACAGGCGTGATTGGTTCTGCGGCACCCGCCGATATGGGCACAGGGGGAGCAAGAGCCACTACACGCCACTCGCCATGGGGAATTCGTACACCAAACGAGCTCTGTCACTCCACCATGGTAAAATAAATTGGCTCATGCAGAATCTGGAGGTCTCCTGGTCAAACGACATCTCGCTTTCCCATAGGTCAGGCATCGACTTCTACCACGTTTTCCCTGGACTGCACCTTGATCTCTAACAATATGCATATTTCGTCATCGACAGGACGTATCGATCTTCTCCCTCCAAAACAGCTGCCGATACATGCAAGTTTCCGTCGCCATATCACACGGACTGTATTGTGCCTATGCCACGCCGGGAAATGTCCCGTACCGATCTCAAGACCATGGGAGCTAAATGTTCCGCTGCTCTGAGCACTCTGCTCCGGCGAGTATTGTCTCACTGATCCCAAGGGTCCTTCAAGGGGTTTTGAAGAGTCACAAAGGTCAATAACTACTTGATGTTGCCCCACAAAGCCAAGGGGGAACGGGCACGTAGAGAAGAAAAGCCTCCTTGATACGACTCGAATGCCGGCGTTGTCGTTCGCTCTTACAACTCAGCGACATTGCAGGTAGAGCGGGAAAATTACAGCTAGCAGCACTCCAGCGCACTAGACGTTGCAGATACCACTGGCGTTCTAGATGCCTCTGCGGCTTCTTACATCATGCGGCAGCAACTGTCCGTGTTGTTCTCGGCAGACACTCTCATCCTGCAGGAAGTGTCGCATCATTCCGGTTTACATTCGGGTCTATATTCGGCTCTTCGAGACGCTGGTGGACTGTTTCTGCATTCTGCACCTGACTAGCTCTCTCCCTTCAAGCTTCAACTGAAAGCTTCCTTCAGAGCCGGTATCACGTCCGATGATATGGTCTCGCATAGGACATGACTGTCCCCGCACAGAGGTCACACAGGCTGAAAGTCAAAGTTCAAAGAGGTGTTCCTTGAACGCTCATACTACAAAAGTCTAGAGATCCACTTTCACGCATGGAGGTCCACGGGACGATGTCAATCTCAGGTGTGCCAGCAGAACTTCTTCGGTCTTACCCTTACACTGTTGGCTGTCTTGTAAATTGCACCATGTCATCGTCTCGATGGTCATATTGATACACAGAGGGAACGGGGCCTCTCGGGATGCAAGCATCTTGTCATTGATAACGGAACGCCAGTCACATGTTACAGACCATCACCAGACGTGTTGACCCCTACACCTTTCCAAAGACGAACTGTACCTGCATCAATCGCTCCCAATCCAATCTGACGCAACCTTTGCACTGGGATGTCACTGTCACAGTACCTGCTGGTCAGGAGAGGTCTCGTGAGCGCAGCATCAACCAGGGAAGGACTCTGTGTACAACATCAAAACAGAAAGGCACTCGAGCTTGTGCACGAATTCTGGTACCACGTGTTACGGAATACGGAATACACTGTAATGGACTCCGTGAGTTGCAGATTGTTCCGCTTCTGTATCTATGTTCTCCCGATTGTAAGTCTCATACCACTGACACAGTGCACTAGCCACCACTCTTGCAACTCCCTTACTCCCCTACATCATGGACCTCAGGAAATCCCCTTTGGTCCACGTCGGGACATGGAATCCACAAAATTTATCACCAAGCTTCGTTTCGAAGCAACGTGCAAGAATACAATCGTTTGCTATCTGACTTCGAATATCTCGAAGTGTCTGATAGTGTCTCTGAGCGACTGCAAGCGACAAGTCTGTTGAAACACCAGGATGAATTTACTCCCAGTTACATTTCATCTATTCTATGGCAGGTGCGCAGTAACGGCTTATGATACGAGTACCTGGCGCTTATATCCTACCTCTACCATCGCTCCCACACCATGGCTATATATGTGAGACATATCGAAGAGGTGGAATGATGTTTACCAAAGACAAAAGGGATGGGAAAGAATACACACAGACGGACATTCATACACAGTTATGTTTATTGGAACTTGGTTTGATTAGAAAACTATCTGAAGCTATTGTCGGAATGCTAGAGATATGCTTGTGTGCCTTTTTGATGGTACAGGCCACGCCCGTGCAGCAAGCAGAAAACGCCAGTCGGCAATGCAAAGGAATGATTACATGAAGCTCGTTAATTCGTCATGGTCGTATTTTTGTGGTGAGTCGAAGGAATGATGGCAGTGATGATGTTGTTGTTTGTTGTTGTACACAGTACGAGAGAAAAGCAGCACTCAAGATACGAGGTTGCTTTAACTCAAGTACTCGTAGTAGGCCGCAATTCGAAGACCGCAACTGGAAGAGCTGACGTTATGTTCTACTCGTTGCTGATCTCAATCTTCTTGGAGGCGTTGACCTTTTGCAACTTCGGCACCACGACGCTGAGGATGCCGTTCTTCAGACTGGCCTTGACATTCTCGTGGTCGACGCGGGTGGGGAACGCAAAGCTCCGGGCAAACTCACCGACACTGCGTTCCGAGACCCAGTATGTGTGTTGGGGATCGTGTCTGCCAACTTCTTTGCTGCCGGTGGTTGCGACCTCTGTGCTGGATGACTCCTGCTGCTGTTGTTGTTGTTGTTCCGCTCCTGGTTGGCCTTGGCCTTGTTGTTGAGATGCGGACGGCTTCTGGCCTTCTTCGCGGTAGTGCTCGGTGCGGCCTTTGATGGTGAGCGTGGACTCGTCGGCAAATTCGATGGTCACGTCCTTCTGCTCAATGCCCGGCAACTCGCCCTCGAGGACGTACTTGTCTTTGGCTTCCTTGACGTCGAATTTGGGCGTGAAGCTGCGTTGGGCGGTGTCGGAGATCTTTTGAAGCTCCGAGAAGGTGTCGTCGAAAAGTTTGAAGAACGGTTGCATTTCGTGTCGGTATGGTCCAAATGCAGAGCCGAAGCGTGGGAAAAGAGCCATGTTGCGTGTGAGGGTTCTTGGTGTTGTTGTTGGCTTGTTGATTCGAGAGGTCGTTGTTAGAACTCGATGTGGTAGTCTTCGCAAAGTGCTAGTCATGAAAAGATTGTGTTGCTGATTGTTTGTTTGATGAACTCAAGAATGAATTGGGCGCGATGAGCAGGGTACATTTATAGGCGTGAGGGAGGGATGGATGAAAGTTCTCGAAAAGACACGACGACTCTTCAGGAGCGGGGTATGATCGAGAGTGAAGTTTCTAGAGACTGTCGATATTTCCGCTTTTGGACTTACGAGCATGGGTGGTGCAGGGGGGAGACATGCCTAGAAATTTCGAGATATGCCGTGTACTGCGTTTGGTAAGGCTGCGCTTTCAGGGGTCACTTTATTCCATCCTGAACCCGACCACAGTCACCACTGCAGGAAACTCGCCATATTGCCAGTACTCGCAGTCATTTGCTATCACTGTGCGTCTCAAAGCCCCTTCGTCCACGATGTGGATAAGTACATCGTAGACAAGTCTGCTGTGGTACCTGCTCCCGTCCATTGCCAAGGTCAGAGGCAGTGAAAGGCTGCAAGACGTCATTACAAGGGGAGGGCTGCACATGGACTTTACGAGGTGTGCCTCGATTCGGCTAGAAACTTCGGCGCGCGTCTCATTTTCTACGCTGTCACGCCAGTCGTACCACGTGCCTAACCAAAGGCCGAGAACATTCTAGGCTTTGATGGCATTTGCGTCATTACAATCACTCAATCAATCGTCAGAACGGTTTGGGCATATGGATGCTTAAGGTAAGTCTGGAGAAGTAAGCCCAGGTCATGCTTCATTCTTGCTAGATAGTACTGTGCACTGTGGCTCAGGGGCCTTCTGTCAATCAACGCCAATTTCCCACACATCGAAGTCTTGACAAATACGACAGCACGAAAATGAAATCCCATATCTTCGCGGTACGTACCACCGTACTGAACGAGCCTCAATCTATGGGAGACCATTTGTCGTCCCTCCAAATCCAATTGCCAGATACTCTCGCCGTTCCATTGCCATACAATTTCTCATCTCTTCTTAAGCGCTGGAAATTCACCGATTCCTGGCCAGCCGTAAGCTTCGGATTCGGCAGCGCCGTCAATGGCTTCGTACGTTGCCTCCTCCACCTTGTGCTCCAATTCTGCGGCTCTCTCTGCAGATCCGCTCCTTCGTCGAACCTTTGCCGGGTCTTTTGGTGTCTCTGGGAAGGTGCCGAGTCCAGGCCAGCCCCAACTCTTTTGCCTTTCCCGATCTTCTTCGGAGTCAGCGCCCATATTGTTCTCGTTCAAGTCAAAGGATTTACGGGCTTGAACGGCCGGACTGGCGCCACTGGTGTCGTTATTCTCCCACGACATTTCGGCTTCGGCCCGGGCACGATCGATCTTGTCTTGTTCGCGTAAATGCTCTAGATGCTCACCAACCTTGGCTTGGTATTGGCGGTGCTGCTGGGCGATCTTGTGAGGCCCGAACAATCTTTCTTGTTCTTGCGAAAGAGTCTGTCGAATGTGATCCATGGCCTGACCAATTCTCGAGTTATGCCGCTCGCGATGGGTAGGGTCAGTGCTGCTTCTGCTCAAGCCAGGTGAAGATGTTGTGCTTTCTGCGTGTACAGAGGCGTCTGATGACGCTTCGGAACCATGTCTCGTCATTTTGGGTACTGTTGTCGTCGTTGTAGTAGAAGATATTTGCTGTGTTTGATCTTGAGTATTTGTTTTTCTGTCACTTGGTACCGAAGAGCATTGGAAAGGAAGTAATTCTGCCATTTTTATACCTCACCTCCACGTTATGGTTATTGTCCGGGGTCATTTCTAGAGCGGAACAAATAGTCGAGGCCAAGGTATTCGTATTAAAAGGCCTTCTCCAGCACCGGTAAAAGCTGCCGGTAAACTTCACCCCCGGTATAGCGCACCTCCTACCGGAACGTGAGTAGGACGGGTTGTACAGTATGTTCATCTTACAGGCACTTGACCAAGTCAGACCACCTGGTAGGTGTTTAGCGGCACAGCCAAAATCGCGCAGGGACAGCGAGAATGAGCGAGACAGCCCCGACAGCAACTCGGCGAGCCGGAGAACCTTGGCTGTGCTTGGCGGACATCACGTGGTGAGTCTGAAGAGCTATGACGAAGATCACGTACAAGGAAACTGAGCCGAGATAGTCACGTGTATGAGGTGTAACAGAACAGCCGATCGGTGGCTAAGGTATTGTTTGCTGTGTTTGCACAGACAACTCACTTAACCACCCCATCTAATCATCGATTCATTCCACCTGCTGCCACAACAGGCGCAGACCGAGGTTAACGAGAGACTCTTCTCAGGTTCCATGCCTCATCTGTACAACTACAGCTCATCTCATGCTTGACAACCTCGACTTTGCACTTAAGAGCTTGAAACGCCCAGGCTATCGATGGTTGCGTCAGCGACGGCTCTAGTGTCTCATGGCGATGTGGACGAGTCAGCCAAGGAGGAGTATGGAACAGGCAAGGTCATTCTTCGAATAGGGTGGGTTTCATTTCGGTTCCTTCCTCTCAATTGCTGCTCTATGCTTGCGTTGATGCGTTTGCGTCGACGTTGACTTCTAGATAGCAACGGTGGCGCAGGTAAGCCCTCACTTTTAGCCATCTGATCTCGAGGCGAACTTTCCAATTGGATCTGTCATTTTAATCCTTTCCGACCGATCAGGCGCCACCGGTCTCATCAGAGCCCTTTCGGAGGATTATCTCACAACCTTGGCCAGAGAAGCTTCCATCAGCTGGGTCTGTAACCATTCTCGCAACACTCAACTCGCCCTACTACGCGGATACATCGACATTGCGTTGACGTACGAAAGAGACCAAGAAGCCCTTTCCGAAGCGGAGGGATGGTCACGCACAGCCGGTTGTGCTTTCCACGACCATTTCTGTTTGGCAGGACCAGCTTCAGACCCGGCTGGCATCCGACGAGCGGCATCGCTAGAAGATGCATTTCTCAGAATCGCCCAGTCGGCGTCCTTGTTTCACAGTCGTGCAGATTCCTCGGCCACGATGTGGAAAGAATGCAGCATCTGGCACACCTGCAAGCTGAGTCCCTGGGAAGACAAGGGAGCCGCCGCGTGGTATCGCACCAGTGTCCTGAGCCCGTCAGAGGCGCTGACAACTGCCGAAGCGGCTGGTGCTTATCTCCTCACGGATCGGTCGACATTGTTACGCCAGACATCTCTCCAAACGATCCACAACACGACTGTCTTCTTCGAACCCACAAGCACTGATCACGTTCTCATGAATAGTTGCTATGCCCTCATACCGACGCACATGTCCAACGAACGCGCGGTGGATGTGTCGAATTTCCTGGCCTACCTCTTCTCTGAACGTGGACAGGATGTTATCGGGACATTTGGGTCTGAAGAGCTGGGAGGGTTCAGCCTGTTTGCTCCAGTCAGGGATGGCTTTGCAACTTCGTCTTTGCAAGGTGGACTTCCACGGAAGGGGCGCTGGAAATCGTAGCCGGCAGACCCAAGCCTATCAATCTTACTTGAGTTGATGCAGCGTTCGAAGAGGTCGTTCCCTCCGATGTTTGTCAAAGCTCGCTGGCTCTTATATGATGCTCACAACTTCGCGCCTAAGCCTGTTTGCTGTTGGCCTCCGCTTCTGTGCCATGGTCGCAGCAGGACCTCGGTCGAGCGGCAACACACTTCCCCAGAGCACGCATCAGAATCTCAACCATTACCTGTAGGTGCCTGCATTGTGATGCTTTGCGGAGAAGCAACCATGTGGAGACACGGAGTGCCGCTCGGATATTCAGGTCGGCAATTGGATTTGATGAAAGTCGGCCTTTGCTTCTCGCAGTGACGACTTTGGAAGACCTAGCTACCTTATTGACAGACCTCTTCAAGCACAGCTTCCGACCGAAGTACCGAGCAATAGTGCCGTCAATGAAATCGATGGCGTGGGGCTGTTTCGTGCTGTTCTTGATCTTCTTGCTCTTCGTAACTTTTCGCAGAGTCCATGACGGAGGATTCGTCACAAGATCGCCGTCCGAGGCTGTACCCCTGACTGACACAGCTTATGTGGAGATTATTATGTTACGAGTCAGCCCAATTGACTCCGCATCTGGTTAATGGGTTCGACAGGCAGAAGGAAATCGGGACCGCGGTCCTTAGGAGCTGTAGCATTCAAAGTGTGGGGTAGATAACCCGAGGCTACGGAGGAAGATGAGGAACATTTCTCAGGTGTCGACTTGAGAAGCGCTCCTCGACTGACGGGTTTGTCAAACACCTCGTGCAGCTCAATCCCATTCATTCCTTCTCGACTGATTGTCTTGGATGGTTGAATCCGGACCAAAAATGGACCGTACAAAACGGCCATGCCGCATTGCCAACTGTTCCGGAGCTCGTGGTGACCCAGGGTATCAAATGCGGCGCCAGGCGACCTATGGACAGGTCGATTTCATCACAGGGGACTATCTTGCGGAGATGAATTTGGCTGAGAATGCCGAAAAATTAGCCTTGGGCCGGCGTGATGGCTGGGAACCGACCGCTTGGGACGGCCTGGAGCAGACCCTCGACATAATCAAGGATAAGGGCATAAAGATCGTCATCAATGGAGGTGCTCTAAATCCGAAAGGACTGGCGAAGAGGACACAGAAATTCGTAAACGACAAAGGTCTTGACCTGAAAGTTGCGTATGTCTACGGAGATGACCTGACTCAAGAAGTCAAGAACGGGTTGGAGAGAACAGGAAAGCTGCCACAACACCTGGACGAGGAGAATGAACACGTGTCCTTGGCTCAAAATGCGACGGCTTTGCTGGACATGAATGGGAAACCCATAGTAAGTGCGCATGCTTACCTTGGAGCCCGAGCCATCGTCAAAGGACTTGAACTCGGTGCGGATGTCATCATCTGTGGAAGAGTCGCAGACGCAAGTCCGGTCATAGGCGCAGCGTGGTTCTGGCACCAATGGTCCGACAAGGACTACGACAGACTCGCGGGGGCGCTTGTTGCAGGACACTTGATCGAATGCTCTGCATACGTGACAGGCTCGAACTTTTCGGGATTCGATGAGTACCCCTTGAGCACCTTTGTCGATCTCGTGTATGGCATTGCAGAAGTCGCCGACGACGGGACTACAGTCATTACCAAGCATGAGAACACGAACGGGCTCGTCAACGAAGACAACGTCAAATGCCAGTTCCTGTATGAGTTGCAAGGCGCAATATATCTCAATTCCGACGTGTCGGCGAATGTCAGTGATGTCAAGATCGAGCAAGTTGGCAAGAATCGCGTCAGACTCTCAAACGTCAAAGGATATCCTCCCCCTCCGACGACGAAACTGGCCATTTTCTACCATGGAGGATTTGAAGCACAGCTATTGATCAACGCAACCGGATATGCCACAAAGGAAAAGTTCCAGCTGTTCGAAAAACAACTGCGACACGATCTGCAGCAAAAAGGGCTCCTAGATAAGTTCCAGTTGCTGGATTTCCAGGCCCTAGGCGTTCCTGAGGCCAATCCACGGTCACAATTTGCCAGTACCACATATTGTCGAGTCTTCGTGCAAGCAGACGCCGAGGCGACTATTTACGGCTTATTGAAATGCTGGAGCGAGATTGGAATGCAACATTTCTCCGGCATGCACCTGTCGCTGGACACAAGAACAGCGTTCCCACGGTCATACCTCGCTTTCTATCCGGCGCTTTACCCGCAGGATAAGTTACGAGAGGGTGTGGCCATTTTGTCTGCCGATGCTCAGGATGTACAACTTACTGATGCAGGCCATCCTCCCAGATACCAGAAGTTGCCGACTAGGGAGAGTTATGAGACTGCACGTCCAGTTGACCTTGCCTCGTTTGGATCAACATGCAAAGCTCGACTGGGTGAGATCTGTCTTGCCCGGTCAGGAGACAAGGGTGCCAATATCAACTTTGGAATCTTCGTTCGTTGTGCAGGGCATTACCCTTGGCTACAATCCTTTATGACTCGCGCCAGACTGCAAGAACTCATGGGTGAAGATTGGAGAGATGAATTTTACATCGAGAGAATGGAGTTTCCGAACATATGGGCCGTTCATTTTGTCATTTATGGGCCTCTTGGCCGGGGCGTGAGTAGTTGTCGATTGCTTGACAGCTTGGGCAAGGGATTTGCGGACTACATCCGCGACAAGGTGATCGATGTACCGAAAGGGTTCCTGGATGATGTGCTGAATATCAAGCGCCAAAGGAGGGCTATGCTGTGAGAAAGTAGTGAACATCTATGTCCAGCTTGTACACAGTACACAAGATGTCCGCGTGGCCGGCCCCCCCTTTCACGGCATGTTTGAGACACTTCATCCGAGCTTCTGTTCTCCTCAGCAACTCGCATGTGAATGCTATATGTTTTGTCCATAACACAAGTGAAAGACTCAAGCCAATGTGGCCACGTCCCGATGATTAGTCTGGTGAAAATCTCTCCCGACGAGGCAACAGACCCTCGAATC
The DNA here is from genome assembly GCA_035928285.1 of Vermiconidia calcicola. Classification (NCBI taxonomy): domain Eukaryota; kingdom Fungi; phylum Ascomycota; class Dothideomycetes; order Mycosphaerellales; family Extremaceae; genus Vermiconidia; species Vermiconidia calcicola. The sequence goes on from JAXLQG010000006.1 coordinate 584,501, forward strand.
CTTATCAATCAACCTCGGCACACTGCAATCTCCACCCATGACCCATCGGTGTCCAAGTGAGGTGGAAGGTCCGCGAGGCTGTGGAGCCACGGAGCCTACCAATAGGTCCATATGGTCCATCATACTCTTTTACCGAGGCTCACAAGGCTCAGGAGATATTTTACATACTGTGTACTTCGACTTGTGCTTGTGTCAACCAGAGGTGAGGATTATCAAGCCTGTGCGTGGCACTTATGCTTGGCCCGCTCCTAGGTCAGTATCTATGCTGACACCAGAAAATTTCCATGACCCGTATGGGCTCGCTACGATGTCGTGTCAAATGCTCAGACGCATGCCAGCGGTACAGTTTGATGACTGGATACACCTTGGAGTTTCGATCAAGACCAAAACAACCTTGTCAAGCACCTGAAAGCAGTGTTCTCATCGATCTTCTCTCGAGGAGTTCACAACTTGAATGTTTGTGGATGCAATCTGCCACGATATGGCTCGGCACCATTTATCCGAAGTTTGACACCTGGTGGATAAATCTCTAGCTCAATTCAAGCTTGCGGCCGAGACAAGTCGCCAAATCATTAGACAAGGACTGGGCCGCCAGCGGTGATATCGATACGAAGTACCAGGCAATCGTGCCCGATGTTGTGGCTGCGGCAATAATGCTTCTTGTCTTCCACCTGGGTGCCACCGTCGGCGGAGCAATCAACATCAAGATGTGAACGCGACAGATTTGTGCCTCTTAGCTTCTGGTTATCCACATGCTTCATGGCGAAACCCGTCCTTAAGCGGTTGAAAGCTTATGATGCAATAGTGGTGCCTCTTTAGATAAGTACACACCCTTCCTGTCTCCTATCTTTCGTGCCTGGAATTGGGATACATTTGAGATCTCAACCCGAAGCCCAGACGACTCGCACAGCCACCATGGCTGAAAAGGACGACTTCGAAGATCCTGTCCCAAAACATCTCTCCCTCTTCCGTCTGGTCATCGATCAAGCTCGTGTCACCCAAGAAGTACTCAAGCACCCGTATCCAGGGTCGGGCACACACGAAGATCCATACATCGTCTCCTATATCCCAAACGATGTTGGCAACCCTTTCAGTTGGACTTCATCTCGAAGATGGGCGATCAGTTGGATCGTGGCCATTGAGATGTTAGCCGCGGCCTTCGCCTCGAGCACCTTTAGCGGTATGTTCATGTATTCAAAGGAGTGTAACTTTGGTTTGAGAGACTTGCTGATATCGTTTCGTCAGGAATGATCCGGGAGCTCATCTTCGATTTCGGCGCCAGCACCGAGTTGATAACTGCAGGCATTTCACTTTTCGTGCTGGGATTTGCAACAGGACCACTTCTATGGGCGCCTCTGAGTGAGATTTACGGGCGACAAATGATGTTCTTCATCAGCTTTTGCGGATTTACAGCTTTCAACGCTGCCTGTGCTGGCGCCAACAGCATCGGCGCCCTTCTGGTCTTGCGATTTTTCGCGGGCGCTTTTGGCTCCTCCCCATTTACCAATGCTGGCGGCGTGATCGCGGACATCTTCCCAGCAAGTGAAAGAGGCTTAGCAATGGGCATCTTCGCTCTTGCCCCTAGCATGGGACCAACGATCGGACCGTTTTGCAGTGGCTTTCTCGCAGAGAATCAAGGTTGGAGATGGGTCATGGGGCTTTTGGCAATATTCTCTGGAGTACTTTGGGTTCTTGGGGCGGTCTTTGTCCCCGAAACCTATGCTCCAGTTATCCTTCGACGGCGAGTGGATAAGCTTTGCAAGATGACTGGAAAGGTGTACATGTTGCAAGCAGATAAGGAGAAGGGCCGACCTTCGTTGGGGTCGCTCTTGCCTACTGCTTTGCTGCGGCCTTGGATTCTCCTCTTTAGGGAACCAATTGTCCTGCTGTTGTCACTGTACATTGCAATTGTCTACGGTAAGTGACATCGAGTCTTCCCAGATTTCGACGGGGACTAACGTTCGCAGGAACCCTCTACCTTCTGTTCGGCGCTTATCCGATTGTCTTCCAACAAGTACGTGGCTGGTCCGAAGGGATTGGTGGCCTGCCTTTTCTCGGAGTCGCGCTCGGACAGGTGCTCGGGATCGGGTTCTCTGGCTATGCGAACAAATGGTACCTCAAAGCCGCTGCAGAGAACGGTGGAATCGCCCCAGCAGAAGCACGACTCCCACCAGCCTTTTACGGAGCAATTGCTGTACCAGTCGGCCTATTCTGGTTCGCTTGGACGAATTCGCGATCGATTCATTGGATCTCGCCCGTCCTCGCCGGCGTGCCGTTCGGCTTCGGCTTCTGCATTCTTTTCCTTGTGGTCACAAACTACCTGATCGATGCGTACACCGTGTTTGCGGCGTCGGTGCTCGCGGCAAACACCGTGCTCAGGTCGCTATTCGGTGCGGCTTTCCCTCTCTTCACCGAGTCGATGTTCGATCGACTTGGAATCCATTGGGGAAGCTCAATCCCGGCGTTCCTGGCATTGGCATGCGTTCCTTTTCCCTTCATATTCTACAAATACGGCGCGGCGATCCGCAGCCGCTGCGTCTACGCTGCTCGAGCAGAAGCTGCAATGAACGAACTGCGGGCCAAAGCCGCTCAAAGTACTGGTCCGACAACTGTCGCAGCATCATCCTCGCAGACTACTTTGGATGTTGTCCATCCGGAGAAAAACGCAGAAGCATCTGGGTCGAGATTCGAGCCCATCAAGTCTGGTGCTGACGGTTTTGATCGGGCGGAGTTGACCAAGGTCAAATCATATTCTGGCAGTATCACGGAAGCAGCCAACTACAACGCCAGTCCCTACGATATCGACCGGGTCAACACATCCACCTCTATAGCCGGCTTGGAACTGAGCAGGACGAGAACGAACAAATCGATCGATCGATGATGCTGGCTTCCTCTTAGGAACCCTTTGCAAATATTTGTCACTTACTAATCCTTATACGGCAGCAGGTCACTTGCACATAGACTGTTGATTCACTCCATAGACTGATACCCCTCATGAGTACTATAGATGCATAGATAGATATGGCCTTGAGGTCATGAACGCAACATTTAAAAAAAATCTTTATTCAAGGCCTGCTAGTAGTACATACAGCGACATGTTCGCTGTCGTGCGCAGAGACAACTCCTAATTCCGCTTTGATACCCTCGACGACCCATTTCACAACACCGCCGAGAGCCTCCTGCAGAACCACGGCGGGATTCTCGATTTCATAGTCCTGGAAATGCGTCTCAAAACTCATGGTGCTGTTGACCCATTCGGTCGGCAGCCACGGGTATGTGTGCGAGAATGCTTGTGCTGGGGTGCATGTGCCCGTCTCTAGATGAGTAGTATGGAGGTTCTTTGGCACCGTCATGTTAGCCCACATGCTCTCAATGTTGTCTGCTCGAAAAAGCGACCCCAGGAATGGAGTGGGAACATACCGATACTTGTGATTCGATTTCATCAGCCATTTGTGCCATTACATTGGAGGCAGAAGGTCGTAATACTAGTTGTTGGGTATTCGTTTTCTTCTTTCCAGTTGTTTCAATCCCAAGTCAAGTCAAGGTTTACTAAGGTGGTCAGGGGGATGTTACCGGTCTGCACCAAATATGTACCTCGGATGTCTCTTCGATAAGGTGAATGCTTCGTATTTCGTATTTGCCCTCAAAGGACAAGACAAGGGAAGCCCGCATTATTGATCCAATCAGCCAACGGCCGGACCACAGTACCGTCCTTGCACCAGGCCAAGAACGACATGTCAAGTTGCTCCGAGTGGTTCGGTGGTTCCCGCCTATCTTGGACTTACTAGGTATGTATTTTAGGGGGTGCACGAGACAAAGTCGGTGCTTAGATCTTTTTTGCACATGTCAGTCTTTGATGGCATCAATGGCAAACTCCTCCACCAAAAAAATGTGCAAACACAAATGTCACAAGTCACAATCCGATGGTGGAGTGACTTCAAAACAAATGTCGGAGAGACCTTCTCCCGTAATTAACAGGGCAAGCTTCTATTCAGGTGAAAGTGAAAGTGAAACCACATTCCCAGCCTTACACTGACCTCGAAAATCCCTTCCAGCTGAATGAACCCTGGCCTTTGCTGGATCCGAGATGAGATGGATGGTCATCCTATTCACACTCATACGAGTGGTATAGGTGTGTCTCTGGGACCCCTCTCGACTGACTACGTATGGAAGTATCCTTTGCAATGGTGCCTTCGTACGAAAGAAGACATACGTGCTCACGGGTTCTAGTATGTCCACCTAAGCACTAAGGCATCGGGTATAAGTGGAGTCTCAAGGTCCGCTCCGATCTCAAGAAGATACATGATATTGAGGGAGACCTTACGTATACGGGGTATAGTAGACACAAGAAGGTGACATCCATAATAAGGGTATTGGAAGAGGCGTCACTATGATTCATAACAAGGGGATTGAAAGAGGCGTTATTGTCATTCATAACAAGGGCATTGAAAAAGGCGTCACTATCATTCATAGTAATAGAATCAGAAGAGGCGTTACTATCGTTCTCAACAACGGCATTGGAAGAGTCGTTACTGTCAATCATAACAAGAGCGTTGAAACAGGCATTACTATCGTCCACAACAAGAGTATTGAAAGAGGCGTTACTGTCATTCATAACGAGGGCATTGATATAAGCGTTACTATCGTCCACAACAAGAGCATTGAAATAGGCGTTACTGTGATTCATAACAAGGGGTTTGAAAGAGGCGTTGCTATCGTTCACAACAAGGGCATTAAGCCAGCCGTCCACCTTGACCCAGTATCTAATCGAGAGGCATGGTGGGCATGACAGACGACAGAAGCGTAGATTGAACATCTAAAGACCTCACGAAGGGGATGAATACAGGCTGCGAAAATTGGTGCTTCAACTCAATGGTCATTCTCTCGAGGGCACCAGCCTCATCTAGTCTAACAAACTACAACTAGGCCGTTGCCGTTGCCGTTGCCGTTGCCATTGCCGCGGCCCTTGCGGCCTTCGCGGCACGCACATTCGGTCCACAGGGCATCTTCATGCCGCCCTGGCGGCGGAGCTTGTCCTTGCCCACGGCAATGATGTTGCCCACGTACAAGTATCCCTGGTTGTCTATTCCGTACCAGGTCATCTCGACCTCTGGCACCGCTCGCACCACGCGAAAGCCGTCTCTCAGGCATCCATCCCTCTGGTGTCTATTGAAGTCTCCAGTGACACGCTGGATCGCGCCACACAGGTCGCACTCGTAGGCGTATGGACGGTCGTCGGTGTTTGTGCCCGCACGGATCGTGATCAAGGGCACGAGTAGCATGATGTTCGATGGCAACACGTTCGGAACCTGCGTCGAGCCATGGTTGACCATGAAAGGAGCTGTCGGGAAGCGAAGCTGAAGGTTGGTCGGTGGAACTGGCATTTGAGCCGGAGGATTTGGTTGAGGAGCCGCCATAGTTCGGAGAGTATTCGCTAGTGTTTCAAGAGGAAGTTCTCGACGTGGTCGAGTATGATGATGTCGTGGAGGATGATCTTCTCGAAGCTGGCGAGGTGCTTGATGATTGTGAATCTCGTCGACAAGGTCAACGGGCAGAGTTTGAGGTTGAAGAGTGTTATGATCTTGTCGATGATGATCTTCTCGAAGCTGACCAGGTGGTTGATGATTGTGAACAACGTCGACAGGGTCAACGGGAAGAATTTGAGGTTGCAGGGTATGATAATCTCGCGCAGGAAGATCTTCTTGAAGCTGACGAGGTGGTAATTGGTTTTGAACAGGTTCGACAGGGTCGACAGGACGAATTCGAGGCGGTAGAGTCTGATAATCTTGTGTATGATGATCTTCTCGAATCTGATCAAGTGGTAGATGATTGTGAACAACGTCGACAGGGTCAATAGGAAGAGTTTGACGTTGAAGAGTATGATAATCTCGCGCAGGAAGATCTTCTTGAAGCTGACGAGGTGGTAGAGTGTGATGATCCTGTGGATGATGATCTTCTCGAGATTGACGAGGTGGCAGATGATTGCGCACAGCTTCGACAGGGTCAACAGGCAGAATTCGAGGTGGTAAAGTGTGATGATCTTGTGGATGATCTTCTCGAAACTGATGAGGTGGCAGATGATTCTGAACAGCGTCGACAGGGTCAACAGGAAGGAGTCGAGGTAACAGATGGTCTGGCAGAATGTAGTTATCCGGATTGAACTGATATTGGGCAAGAAAATCCACCAGGTCAAGAGGTTCAGGTGGTAGAGTGTCTTCATCCAGTTCAAGAGGATAATGAAGGTTGTCAAGGTTGTCAGCAGTCGGAAGGAATTCGTCGGGATCAGCCAAGTGTCGTGGGTGTTCCTGGAACGCCGAGATGGCCAAGCCGTCGCGGCTGGTGTCTGTAGCCTCTTGGTGAGTGTCTGCGGCTGGAGCAGCGGCTGAGGTTGTGTCGTGAACAACTTCATTGTCTGTATTCTCGTCTTAGCATTGCAAAAGCTCGGCGCCATGGGATTGCTCACCTATTCTCAACAGTTCCATGCCTGCCAGTTCATCCTCGATAGCAGCGGCATCGATTCTTTCAAATCTCCACAAGAGTCCATTGTCGGACAGATCGGACAGATCGGACGACTGGGACTGAGTGTCTGCGGCATCTATTTCTGCAAATCGTCTGAACAGTTCAGATTCTGAGAATTCTGACAATTCGGACTCAAGTTCAGACAATGCATCGGTATCCTCAACAGGAAAAAGGGACGACATGTCTAGGTTGGCGCGAGCTTCAGCAGTCATGTCAGCCACGTTTGGATCAGATTGTGTCAAGAACTCACCATTGTCCAACACATGACCGTCCTGGCTGGTCGCTTCCGGCTCTTGTTTGATGGTTGCAGCTGAATCGGCTGTGCTTGGGTTCTGACTGTCTTCACTGTTCTGATTTTCAACCTCAGACTCCGAGAATCCAGCGGCAAAGTTGCGACTGTTTTCCTCAAAGAGTCTCAGAGCCTCAGCATCAGACAATTCAACGCCGTTCCCATCAACAATGCGAGAGCGCGACATGTTGGTTTGATCTGTTCAAATCTGTGCCACAGTCTGAAGAGATTGAAAGAATGGTGAAAGGACAGAATCAGAATTTGTCGCGATGTTATTGTTATTCACGGGCAGGGTGACTGGCAAGAAAAGGCGGGCGGAAGATAGTACCGTCTGCTGATGCCGGCATGCTTGCTTGTCCGCCTTTCATTGCAGTGTATGAGCAACTGGCAATATGCACATCACCGCCAACGTGGAAGTGCACAGAATGTCGGTGTCCAGGACCTGTGCATGCCGTGTCGTCCCAAAGGAAACATGGCACATATCGGCCATCATAGCCATCACGGGTTCGTCAGCCATGACAGCAGCAACACCAGCAGGGGAAAGCATTTTGTGTACGCCCTGCTTCAGGAGACTTCAGGCCTGTTAACTGAATGGATGGTATTCCATTTCTGGACAATCCTGCCTTGTCTCGATAGCGCCTGAAAATTGCTGTCACTGCAGCTTAGCAGATTGAGCTCACATCTTGGTAGGCTCTTGGATATTTTGTTGCCCACGACTGCTGCAGCTGAAGGAAAGGCTCTCAAGCCCTCATTGCTTGCAGGTGCTTTCCAAGCACCTGCAAGCAATGATAGACTGTCGTTAGAGGTCTCTTGAAGTCAGGGGCTGCCAAGGGTCACATGACAAGGCTATATGGGTTAATGTGGTAACGTAGCTTATGTCCGGCGGAGCATACCTTGGCATAGTGTAGTTGATCAATGTGACTTCCACCCTCCAATTTCACTTCATCCACCATTATCTTGGACCCAACAGCCACAACATTGTGAGCCATATTCGATTCCCGGACAGTTTCCTGTCATCGTTGCACTTGGGCCTTCCCAGCTGAGAGAGTGGACTTGCTCTCTGATGCCACCTCCTGCCCGACCGATTGATGCAGCTGAAATGATGGAGGACTTTCAATCAGAAACCGACAGTGACTACACCAGTTACTGGCGAGACTGGGTACGTTGGCTTTGCTATTGTATTCTTCGAGTAGCGATGTTGTGTTTCTTGATGGCAACAAGAGAAAGAAGGGATGTCTGAGATGATGCTCCTGAAACTTGTGAACCTGGCCCGTGGTTATCCGCCTTTGTCCGCCTGTCGAACATCCGGGTTGAGCCAATATTCCCTTCAGTCGCACATACTCTGGCGTGAATACACTCGAGCACACTTCCCGACAGGAGCGAGAACAGAAGAGTCTTTGGAGCGAGGGGCTGCTCGTCCTATGGAAACCACGGCTATCTCTATCCGCCAACAACCGTCCTGGTGAAACAAGTGTTCCTACCAACCACAAACCCGTTCCATATCATGCACTTGGAGCACCGGAAAAGTCATTTCTTATCAGGCAATCACAAATCCCGGGGCAGAAGTCATGAGTCTCACTCCTTTCCCAACATCTCACAACAAGACTGCAAGTCAGAGCGATGCCTCACTCTGCCATATTCATTTTTACACTTCCTCCCCTGTCTTTGCGTTAAACTAACATCGAATCTACGCAGTTCATCTCCTCTCGTGGCAATGAATACTTCTGCGAAATCGACGAAGAATACATAACCGACCGCTTCAACCTTACCGGTCTCAACACGGAAGTCCACTACTACCAGCACGCGCTGGACCTGATCACCGACGTCTTCGACCTCGACTGCGAAGACGACATGCGCGAGACGATCGAAAAGTCCGCCCGGCACCTCTACGGCCTCGTGCACGCGCGATACATCGTGACGACCCGCGGCCTGGCCAAGATGGTCGACAAATTCAAAAAGTACGACTTCGGCCGCTGCCCACGTGTCCTGTGTGACAGCCACCCGCTCCTGCCCTTCGGACCAAGCGACAACCCGGGCCTCAAGACCGTCAAGCTCTTCTGCGCAAAGTGCGAGGACATCTACAACCCGAAATCCAGCCGGCACGCGGCCATCGACGGCGCATACTTCGGCTCCAGTTTCCACAACATCCTCTTCCAAGTCTACCCGGCGCTTGTCCCCACCAAGTCACGGCGGCGCTACGAGCCCAAGGTCTTTGGATTCAGGGTCCACGCGGCCGCCGCGCTGGCGAGGTGGCAGGACGACGAGCGACGGCGGATGCGTGCGAGACTGCAAGAGGCCGAAGTGCTGACTAAACGCGGTCAGTTGTTCATCGAGGATGCGGAGAGCAGCGACGGAGAGAGCGAGGCCGGGCACGATGGAGATTCGAAGATGACGCTGACGACGGAAGAGCATGATGAGGGCGTGGGCTTGCAGCACCAGGCTACCACTGCCGTATAGGAGAGGCTTTGGGGAAGCAGCTCATGGTAGCCGCCACGTTGAATGGAATCTTGATGCGTGCGGATCGCTGCATCGGTTTGAAGAGGAGGAGGCTGGGAAGGGCGTCGGAACAAATGCTCATCGCAAGAGAAAGAGTGCAACTTCTTTCATCATTGGAGGCTGAGGTTTGATGGGATGGCCCGGTGACATACAGGATCGGCGTTATCAGGCGTCTGCTTGCATAGCCTCGGGAACAATTCTTTCTATCTCGTAGCACCTTGCTTGCCAGCACGAGAGAATACGAGCGAGGAACGTGGTCATTCATTTTCCTCATGATGGAGGGTGTCATTATGCTACACCTTGAGCGCACTGTGACATTGCGGGATCAGGGTTTGATCTCGTAGCCCTTGAAGACCTCACGGTTCCCAATCCTTCGGTTGTGCAATCATCGGACTTCTAGTCCCTTCTTCTCCTCTTGCCCTTTCTACCCGTGTCTTCCTGTCCTTCCACCTCCTCTTCGTCTTTACCCTTTTTCAGTTCTTCGGGAGTCAGACCCCAGGCTTCAGCGTCGATCCAGTCCTCACCGTCGGACCACTCGCCGACATGACCTTCTGTTTTGCTCCATTCCCAGACCTGGTCGCGCATCCTCTTCGCCTTGATCAGTTTGCCCAGTACAGCTTCGTAACCTCTTACGCTTTCTTCTTGTTTCTGTATATACATGGACAGTAGCCGGCGGGTTTCGAGGAACTCTTCGACAGGAAGACCGAGGCGAGACAGGCTGTTAGGAACGCGGTGATGGGCAGATATTGTGAGAGGAAGGAGGAATAGCGGGTCGGGGTGTAGGAGGGAGGAATCGATGGTTGAGGTGGTGGATTGCGGTGATAACGAAGGACTTGCGGCATCGGAGGGATTGTTTTCGGCGGCCAAGGCGCGTGTAATTCTGCGAGTTGGTTGTGGATGTGCCTCTTCATCGGACACGGTGTTGTCCTCGTTTTCGTCTGCGTCGACATCCATCTTATCTCCATTCTGCGCTTGCTGGCTCTGGGCACTGTTCGTGGCTGCCAGCTGATCTTTATTTTCGCCAGAGTCTTCCACCCTGTCTCCGGAGTAACCTCCATTGGCAATTGGCGCGTGGTTGTTCATTTCTGACTGCTCTTTGGCTGACTCTTCGATCAGGGAGCCCGTTTCTTCCTCGGGCTTACCCTTCTTGGTTGATTGCGACTCACTAGCGGGTTCAGCATTTGCTTCTAGTGCTCGCCTTGCTGGTTCAGTAGATGTCTCGTCCTCCTTAGCATAATCATGGCCATTGACGGCATTTTGAGGGAGTTTGCTGTTGTGTTCACGCTTTCTCTTTTTGCCTGCTTGTTGTGCAGGTAACCTGGGCTTAGGTTCGAACATGTCCCAGTCTTCGAGGCCTTCTATATTACCACAGGGCATCCAAGGCTCATCTCCCATGAATTGTCTGTTGAGGTTTTTGGCTCGCCATAGATTGGCCCTGGCCTGGCGCAGTTGGTCGTCCACCGATCGAACCATGTCCGGGAGGGCGCTGTCGAGAAATGGCAGAGATAAGGTGGGGTGGGATGCAAGATCGGAAGGATGTTTGAGGGGACAGAGGAGTTCTGTAGTTGTCAGTATCGTTCTGAAATGTCCCAGGAGAGATAGCCAAGTCACCTTCCAGCCGGATACCGGCGTAAGGATTTTCATCTTCTGCATCCGCGTCGGCCTCGGTGTCGCTTTCGCTGGCTTCCAGTTCGTCGCCATACTCGTTGTATCGCTTAGGATTGCGGTCTAATATATATCGAGAGTACCCGGCGTGTTCGATCTTCTGTGACTTCTGTGAGCTTTGACTCTAAGCCTCAGCCCGTTAGGATGACTGTTCGCACCTCTTTGTAACCGTCTGGGCCATGTGGGTACGGAAGAGCACCCGCATGAACGTAGCCTGCACCTCTTTTCAATTTGTTCCCTCTGTTCGTCGCCGAAGATATAGTCTGGTCTGTGGGTGCTGGAAGAGCAGGCTAGGTTAGCCCCATCCTCTCGCAGACTGAACAGCTCAATTGTGTGGGCCGAAAATACCTTCTTTTTCGCGGCGTATAGCCCTTTTGAGGGCGGCGATCGTCTCCGCGACCTCCACATGCTGTGGTGGCATGCTCACGACGGTCGTTGAAAGAGTAGGGTGAGTGGTGGATGGTGTCAGGAGGATAGGCTCTACTGATGAGACGCTGATGCTTGTGGGAGGTAAAAGGTGGATTCAGCTGCAACAAGATTATGAATAAAAGTCACAGGCTACATGCGAGAGACTTGCTGTGTACGTAGACATTATATCAGTCATGCAACACATGAGGTGGTGAAGAGATGCGCAGGTCAACTCTCATGCAAGAAGTGACAGCAACGCGAAACTGTCGAATCATGCGTCTAGGATTGACCCGCACCGTTTGAGTCAAGCACTTCAACTTGGGCACTTTTCAGGTGAATCTCCAACTACGCAATTATGCTTTGTCATTAAGCTGGGGCAACGCTGGAAGCCTCACTAGCCTGAAGGAAACCGGCAGTGCCAGCCTTGTCACCACCAGTCACTCTATCAATCTCCAAATCTCAGCATCGTCGTTCTTCTTCTCGCTAACGGACGTGTTGAACATCCATAAACATAGCAATCAATCGGGTATCATTGCATTCATCATGTCGTCCCCCCTTGTGGCCAGCGTATACTCGGCCCGACAAGCTCTCAACCCCCGAAGGCTGACCCGTGGCCCTTCTTTCACCTCTCTTATCCCAATGATCGCCTTCATCCTTACGCCTTTTTGTCATCCTTCTTCGTCATGGATCGAGTCACTGGTCTAGCCTCTTTCTTCGCATAGATATCGGCGGTGAATGGACTAGAAACCGTTAGCAAACGAAGTCCCTGAAGTCAGAGTCAAACAGAGGAAACACATACTCCTCGTACTGCAACGCAATGTAATACATAACAAACACTTCCAGTGTGAGGAGGACACCCGCCGCTCGACCTTTGTACAGCGCTGTGCCTAAGAATGACATCACGCTACCCCAGTACATGGGGGCTCCTGTCACGTTGAAAGGAAATCCTTCGACTTTCTCGTCCATCAAAATACCAAAGTAGTCGCCCAGATACGTTCCGGTAACACCCAGTGCCCACATACTCGACAAGACCAGGACATTGCCGGTACAGAACAACAAGACGCCAAGGGATGGCTGGAGCAGGGGTGGGTAGAGCGGTTGTTCTTCAAGCGCCGACTTGTACAGCGAATCGCGAAAGATGCCGAGACCAAATATCGTCACTGCCAGCGCATAGCAGCCATAGTATGGCGAGCCGAATATCTTGGTCAAGAAGTGGGTTTTGTACTCTGTATCATGTCAGCTTCGTCCCTGTATGGACAAAGTCGGGTCTTGCCTTGTCGCGCAACGATACTAAGCTGTCAGTCATCAGGTATCATAGATGGAATGCGTATACTTACTTCCAGAAAATCGGGTTGAAAGCTATAGCTGCAGCAGCCACTGTGTTGGGTCAGTACAGCTTCGGGGAACCAGTTTTTTCTGGGTCCAAGCTTACCATAGAATGAGGTCTGCGAGGGATCTATGAAGCCGACCTTCTCCTGGCCGGTCACGCTGGCGATGAAGTTGTGTAATTTGTCCATCTTCAGAGGACTCGTCTTGCTGCCTGGCAATACCTGGGTTGTTGGAAAGGGGAATCTTTCCTGTGATCATAAATGAACACCTTGACACTAAAGGGGACCAGCACTATGCCAAGCATGACGCAGCTTTCAATCTCATCGGAGGACGAACAGGCGCGGAGATTTACGGGCAATCCAACTGCCGCGCCGGAGACAGACAGACAGGATGCTTCACGTGCTTTTGTGACTTATGAGATTTGTACGAATCTCAGTCGGAACTTACATGAGCTTCCTAATACATAGACATTACGAGGCCGAGCCATGGAAATATCTATACCTTTACAAATACCGTCCCTTTCTTATCCACTTTCACGTTGTCAGCGCCCGGCAGGACCTTCAAGGCCTGTCCAAAATATGCGTCTACCACATTGAGATGGATTGCAATCCATTCATCCTTTTTGTTAGGCAGTATTCGGTACGTCAGAGTTTGCCTGCTGATAGGAACCAGACTCAGAGAGCACGCCTTTGGCCCGCTAAAGGCGAAGTCCTCACTTGCGTCTAGCGAGACGTTGAACGTGAGAAAGTGCATGCTTGGATTCTCGATCGTAAAACTCAGGCGATATGCAGAGAACTCTGATGAGCCCAATGCAGAATGAGATGTTGTGAGCATGACTCTGGGCTCCGCCATTGCCGCTATCAATTTCGGCACTTCGAGCACGGTGGTGTTGACTTCGTCCGAGTCTTGTCGACGCCATCCAATCTCAAGGGCAAGATCAATTCCCACTGTATGCCGATCACCAAGAATCATTTTTTGTAGAGCCAATTCGAAGTCGAAGATGGCGGTTTGGTCTGGCAGAACTACCGAGGAGATTGTGTCTTTGTCTGGAGTAGCGTCTGACGTGGTCGACTTTCGCACGACGCCCGTGGTTGCTGAGCATATCGCCCCACCCTGGATCTTGGTGGCCGTAAGTAAAATAGCTTCAATTGTTAAAGGCTCGGTAGCGAAGGAGTAGAGGTTGGCGACAACGGAATACTTGTGTCTCAATCCTAGCGGCATTGATGATTCAGTCTCGGGTGGAGGAGCCAAGAAGAAGTTCGGCCAAGGATCGTTGTCTAAGCGAGGGACAAAGTCGTAGTTGGCCTCGAAGGGACGGATGACCACGACGTCAATTGTCAAGCTTTTCGTCAAGACCGTCTCTGGCTCCGTGGCAAACCTGTATGTCGCAACGAGCTCGACCTCATGGTCCACGGCAACTACTGTCTCATCAATGCATATCGAGACGGTGGTCTTTTCAGCAGGGTTCATGGTTCCCAAGTCCCGCAGCGGTAAGGGCAGTAAGCCTGCTTCTGTGGTAGGCACCTCCTCCGACGCTGATTCAAGCCACTTTATCCGGGCAGCTCCCTCGACGGGACTGATCATACGAGCGCTGATGGATACCAAAGCGTCCTCTTCCTCGTCATTCTTGATGTCGAAGCTGATGCTGATGGTTTCATTTGTGTAGTAGGATCTGCGAAGGCCTGGCGCTTCAATCTGCAGTTTTGGCGGTTTCGGTTGTACAGTTACTGTGTTGTAAGCATTGGATTCTTCACCAAAGACCCGAGCAACAGGTCTACCATTCTTTGTCTCCCACCACTGAGCCACGGAATGTCCAAAATCAGACACGGTGACAGCAAGCGAGTATTCCTGGTAGTCGAGTAGCAACGTGATGGAAGCAATCGATACCTCCCCAGCCTCTCTGGGCACAGTCCGAAGGCGGAAGACTTTGGTGTGATCCGGCGGTATGCTAAGATTGGCATTTCCGGTGAGAGAAGCAATCGCGCCTGCGGATGACCTCCGGTTTGCCGTACTTGATTCTTGAAGCGGAACATCACGAATTCCAACAGTCGAAGAGTCGGTGTCGAGTGTTTCGCTCCCACTCGCAACCAGATAAATGGGCTTCAGAGACCCCTCGAACACAACCTTGACCTCCGAAAGTCGAATTGGACGCAGCCACGTTTGTGCCCGAGAACGCAAGCTTAGCTGGCACTCCAAGGCCTCCCCAACGAATACACCGTGGGTCGAGAAGGCAAATGCTGGAACAATTGGCGATAATGCGCCATCCATGTCAATTGCTACAGAGGGCCGGGAACCGTCATTAGCAACTGCACCTAGAGCTTTGTGTAGATCCTCTTCGGCTCCTGGCTTCCGTTTGAAGACGTTGCTGGATAGTTCCCACAATAGCTGGATGTGGACGTCGGGATCGTGGGCTTTGGCAAGGCAGTCCAAAAGGGTCCAGCCGAGCTGCTGGAGTAGTCTCCACCATCCAGCGCGCCTCCAATGCTGACTTAGCCACAGAGTCCGGAGCGTTTCGATGCTTGCGGTCCAAGACATAGACCGCATTTGTTCCAGTGCCATCTCTAGTTGTAAGATCTCAGTTTTCCGAAGCTGACCCCGTCGTGTAAAGTGATCAATGGAAGCTTCCAACGATGAGACGATGTCTTTCGTGTAGTCATACCCGTCACTTCCATCTGCTGGCACCTCGCGATAAGGCTCGAGCGCAAGATAAGTATCGTAGAGATGAGCTTTGCTCGCCACCAGAGATGCAGGTGAACGACCAGGGGACTGTCTGTCTTCTTCGGGGATCTCCAGAGCCCAGTGTCGCCGTGACATTGTGCACTTCCTTGCTATGTCAAGCCAGTATCCTTCATGGTGTAGCTGTTCCCAAGGAGTCATGTGTTCCGCAGCAGCTGGATTCTTGTCGGCACCAGCAAAGATTGGCAATAGATTCGGACCTTCCGGGATCTTGATGTTGAGCAAGGGATATTCCGATCTCGACATCAAATCCGCCATTACTTTGGCCCAGTTGCTCTGCCATGCCCCCCAGCCATAGTTTTCCGTTCCTTTCCCCCTGCGATTCACCAAATCTCTAACTCTTTCTCTGTGGCCAATCCACGCCTTCACCGCGGTCGTCCCTTGGTCGGTCCACAGCAGACACCTGATGATGCGGAATGCGATGACGTCCGCCAACGACCTTGCCTCATTGAAACGGGGGCTCCAGACCGCGATTGCATCTATTAGCTCGGGACCGAACAAGCCATCGTAAGCAGTCTCGTAGTTACGGCAGGCAGCATCCATCTCTTGTCGGAACTCGGCGAAAACACCAAGCTTGAATTCATACCGGACATTCCAACCCTGTAAAGACAATACGTGTGACACCCCTGGCTGTACAGTAGGCTGCGGAACAACATTTCTATTGCGCTTTCGTCGGCAGTGCTTCGAAAGATCGCGGTAATATTCTATACAAAGAGGATGCAAGGATGAAAGCAAGGTATTGACAAACTCCGTCACCTCAACGGAGGAAGAATCGTGTGGAAGGAAGAATATGCTTTTTCCATCAAGCCCGGCCGCACGTCGAATAGTGTTGAAGCGATCTTCGAGGTCAGACGGGCTTGTAGCCCCGTCGCCTATCAGGATGACCACAAGTTTCGTCTTATAGTTCGTCGAAGAAAGCAGATTGCGGATGTTGTTGATCTCAGATTTTAACTTATTGTCTTGAAGAGAACTTGTATGGGAGTCGGATGTGAGTGAGAAGAAGGCCAGAAAAGCGCAGGGCAGTCGAGACTGGTGTTTTGTGATCCATAGAGGAGACAAGATGCCGTCAGGATACAAAGGCGAGCTGGGTGTTAATGGCGATAGAGGAGAGTGTAGGACTAGGGGTGGCGGAGGACTTCCGTTTGCGACGACGGCCGACAAGCGAGGAGAATGGGGCGGAGGTGGTGCTTTACGAGGAGGAAGTGTGTAGACCTAGATACCTGTGTCAGCTCTTCATCCTCAAGAGCTCCTTGGCTGGGAGTTCTGACCTACCCTTCCAACGTTCAATATCTTGAAGACCCTACCGTTGCGCGCAGTTATCGACCGCGAATGCCAGGAGACGGTGGAAGCATCTTGTCGGCGGAATGAACGTAGCAACTGCTCCGCAAGTGGACTCTTGACAGCTGGAGTGTCTATCTTGATTCTGAAGCCGCCATCCTGCAAGAAGGTCTGAGTCCGGGTATTTGTAGCAGGTTCAGACTGACTCCCATCGTCCAAGCCAGAGAGGACCAGTAGTGGCAGGTTGTGGAAGATGTAGTCATCTGAGTATGCGTTCATGGCTGCCAGGCATCTTGCCCGCGGTAGAGCATTGGCCAGCTTCAGACGTCGCTATCGAAGAGCGCGGCGTAGCTACAGCCTCTCGAGCCTTTCTGGGATAGGATGAATTGGTCGACTTGAGCAACATATCAACTCTCAGCCCGAACGACGAGGACGGCGATAGTATCGGCAAAGTTGCCCAATTGAGCGGAATTCTTCTTCTGGCTGCTGGGCATCGAGGCATCTACGATGTAGGGAAACGCCTGGCCTGTCCGGTGTTCTACATGTCTCTCTAAATCACCACTCACTTCTGCATACCCTGCTTGACAGCAAGCCTCTGTCAAGCGAGTGTTGTCACCATAACTTGGTTTCGCTCTGTGATTAAAGTGATCTCCGGCCGTGTTGATGGGCCTCCTCCAGCAAGGAGCTCTCATTGAACTCCGAGCCATCGATGTCAGAACTTGAAACACGTCCTGGACGTTTCCGCATTACATGTGTCTCAACGGTTTGGGTCCTTGCAAAGCAATTGCTCGAGCCGATAAAGCTCATTTATCTGATCGTCCTGGGTTCAAAGAATTTCAAGCGCTGTTCTGGCCAGGCAAGTGGTCTCTCTCACAAGCAGCACGGGTACCATTTCAATCAATAGCACAGGCACGCCTATGCACACCGATTCGTATCTGGAAGGAGTCCGCTGTCGGCTCTGCTACAGTCACACTCTATGTCGCTGCCGCTAGCCTGTTCTTCAGCAGGAATATTGGGACAGATGAACCAATGCATCTGTGACGGCTCTCAGTCATCAGCTTGTCCGACTCAGCACCTGGCTATTCGATATCCACAGTTCTGTATAAGCGAGGACGAATCTCGCAATATGATGGCCGAGGAGAAGAATCTCTCACGTTTCTGGCGAGCATTTCCTTGTCGCCTCGTCCTCGACCTGTTGAAACTGCAGAGCCAAGCTGCAGCCCGGGAGGCTAGTGGTCCATTCGTCCTCTGTCTCTCTGGCTCCCTCTCTCTCTTCCATGCTGAAAGTGCTTCAGGATGTTGACTGTGCAGCCAGAAAGAGTAGGTGTACCCGACCAACCAGGTGGGGAAGGTGGTGTTAGATAGATGGGTCATGAGACGTCTGGACTGTCTCGTGCAACCGACGGTATCTCATTCCCGACTGTCAGCCAAAGACTTTCCTCTTTCAGGATTATGCTCAGCTTTGCTCCGGCTGTTGGACTGCTCTTGGACCTCCAGCCTCGTGATAGTCCAGATTGCCATGCTCTTGGTTTCATCGTATACGAAAACTATGTTGTTCAGCAACAACACGCATCTGGCTTCGGAGCGATGAGAGCCGGTACAAAACAAATGTCAAAGCATATCGTACGTAACGGGTCCTTCCTGCCATCAAAAGGAACTTACAGAAACAATCAGCCGTGGAATGTGGATTAGTTAGTCACAACTTATTCAGCATCCTCGCCCCCAAACAGACCTTCAAACAGGCCGTCGGCCACGAGGCATATTACTAACCAGAAATCTCCCTTGCTCTCTCTTATGAGCAGTCAAAGCATAAGCGCAGGCAAATTCAAGGTAAGCTGTTCAACGCTGACTCGCAGGCTTTCGACAAGCAAGCTCTACGAGACTGCCACGTCCAGTTTCGTTTAGACATCTGTTCTCATCGCTATGTGCCCAGATACCAGTCGACAGTTTGACAGCTGTTGAGCAATCGAGGTTGTCGAATGTTCTGCACGTCGCGAAATCACGGTTCTACCGTCCCATGCCTCCCAGGCAGGATGGCTCTTCGAAGACGTTCACTTGGATAACCGGTGATCCGCGCAGCAGGCAGAACGTTTCTCAAATACGTCGTCATGCTGGACGGAGCTCTGCTGTGAAGACAGCTCTTGCATCAAGCGCGTTCTTGAAGCACCCTGATCCGGCGTTGAGTCCGGCTGTCGAGACGTACGCAGCGCAAGACGTTTTCTTTCACACCGAACCCGGCACCACCAAACGAATATTCCCAACCGCCGCTGTCGTACCTCCTGTCCGCAAGTTGACCATCGAGGAGCTGGTCAACGCGCCAGAAAAGCCAGGTATAGAATCTCAGCGCAGGCCCTCCTCACCTTCTTCACCTTGGGATGGCGACTTGATGCAAGATCAGAGGACTCAACATCACGGCAATACTACAAAACATCCACGACGCAAACATAAACTCGGTACAACTCAAAAACACCCTGCCCGACGATACACAAAGGTCTTTTCACCCCTTTCGACCTCAAAGGCTGTCATTCGGGCCAACAGCTCCAAGTGTCGCAATCCGGCACCGACCTCATCTCAAATATCATGGCGCATCAGCATAGCCCCTGACCCGGTGACACTCTCCCACGAAGTATCCCGCGTCGAATAGATTCTCATCCAAGCATCCGCCAACTACTCGGAGAGCTTCGAATGTACCTGGGCCCACACTCCCCATGTCAACCTGGCCACTCTCGACGGAATACGCCCAATCGAGAACTCCAGCGACAGCACCACGACTACCGCAGGCCTTGTGCCAATCAATCGCATCGACACTGCATTGGTCATCCTCAACCGCATCCTGCACAAGTTGCAATCCCCTCTAGGGGTTCCGATCATCAGCACGTATATCACGCTCTCGCAAATCTCGCCCTTGACACCTTGAACACCGGCCTCAGCCGCCTGTGCGCTGTCAAGAAACTCATCCCTCGCGATTCTCGAGTCATCCTCGCTCCACACCATCCGATCATCCGCCTTCTCCTATTGACACAGCTCCCGCTCAGGTCGACCCTGCGCGTACACGAACACTCCTTCCACCTAGAGACGCCGTACTCAAGTGTGCAGAGCATGGAGGTGTCGTTGAGAAGCTTGAGTAGCTTGAGTAACATCTATACCACTGCCGTTGACTGAGGGTTATTGCTGAGGATCGCGGCACAGTCGAGATATGTCTTGATTCCTCTGTCTTATTACCGCTTCGCTAGCGTTGCGAGTATATGTTCGAGTGTCCAGCGTCAGACCACGATTATGTCGTAGGCAGTCGAAGGCATGACGATCCATGGCGCAGCGATCACCACGCATAGAAATTCCTTTTTCCTTCAAAAAAAAGAGAGAATAGCAAGATACGAAATGTATGTTATCAAATTCGACAATTCAGAACTTTCCACTAGACCGAGACCAATCTATTTCTATTTCTATTTCTTCTTCAACTTTCCCTTTTCTTTCTTCTCACGATGCGAGATGTATGCTTCAGCTGCAATGCCTCCAAACACGAGCCCAACGCCCATCCACTGGCCCTGACTGAGACTCTTACCGAACCAGACCACGCTGAGGACCATGGTCAGCATCTTCCTCGTCACTGTCACCGTGACGAGCAATAAGCTGGAAAAGCGCTCCAATGTCGCATATATGAACAGTTGTCCGATAGCTCCACATGCCGCAAAGCCCAAGACGTCGTAAAAGACCTTCGGATGCCTGCTAAGGAAAGACAGTGCCGTGGCTAGTTCTTGAGTATCCGTCTTGACAAAGGCCGGAATAAGCGGCTCCGGAACGTAGGGTGTGAACAGAAGATATGCGCCCATCAACAATGTTCCCAGCAGGTTCAGTATGACCATCATCTGCGGTCCAGAGGTTTTGCCATATCGATGCGGAGATGTGAAGATAAAGTCTTGCACGGTGTTTGTCAGGCCGTCCAGTAGCAAATTTATACCCAACAACGTCAAGCCGTATGTGCTCGAGGATTGAGTCTTTCTTTCTTTGCCTGGCTTAGGCGGATGGTACAGGGTAAAGATCGCAACGCCGCTCGTTACGGCGAGGACGATCAGGTATTTCGACAGAGGATACCGTTTGCGGAACAAGGTGACATGTAGTGCCATAACCGGAAGGAGTTTGCAAGACTTGGCAAGGACGAAGGTGAGGTAGTCGACGTGGGCAAGCGAGGCATAGCCGAACGGTGAAGCGAGGGTTGTGGTCAAAGTGACGAGGACGAGCGGCGCCAGAGCGGCTCTTCTTGGGAGAATCTTGAATGACCTTGTCTTATATAAAAGGTAGAGGCTGCCGCTCGTGAAGGCGAAGAACGACTGGATGGTGTTGAGAACGATTGGAAAGCGAAAGTACTCCTGCGGCGCCTGCGCCGAGTCATCAACCGGGTAAGGAGTGGTGGTTATGCGCTCTTGCAGGAGACCCCATGTCAAGAACGAAGCGTAGATACCGCCAACGCAGACGAGAAGTGTCAGGACACCCGAGCTGGGAGGATGAGAGGATTGCGATCGCGACCTGGAGCGCTTTGAGAGCGATGGTGCCGTCGAGATGTGCCCGTTGCGGTAGACCGCAGGCTTCTCAGGCTCGTCTGAGGGTGTTTGCATGATTTCGCCAGAATCGATTCTTTGCAAGGGGGTGACCTGTTTTCGACGTGCCATGATTACGGTTGGGCCGAGAAGGCGGTAGAGAGGAGGAACGCAACAAAACGAAGGACTATGGCGAGTTATAGAAGGACTTGTGAGATATTGTAATGTGGCCTTTTCGTGCACGAGATCACTTTGGACTACTACGTAGTACTCATCGGCTTTGAGGCTGACGCGCTTCGGATCGCGGCTCGACCCTGTTACCTTCCAAGTTTGTATCAACCTTGTCATCATGTACCGAGTTTCACCTTTACACATCGCTCTACGTCAATTGCTTACTATCTTAAACCACGATACAACACTCGAGGAGTCAAGCTATACCTCAGGTAGTATCCAAGGAGCAGATAATGGTATCTATTAGGTTTAATCGTTCTCGTCGTCGCTGCCAAAGATTGCTTTGAAGACAGCTTGTCCTGGCCGCTCCTGCTCAAGGGCTTCGTTCCTGTCCGGATCCAGTTTGGTCGAGGCCAGCTGCAAGTCCGATCCCATGTCACCTGTTACTGAGCCCGAAGCAATTGGATCAGCTTTGCTTTCGGCCAGTGGTTTAGGCTCCTTCGCATTGTCCTGCTGAAAGCTCCCTGGAGTGAACGACCGAAACGGGGTCATCGCAAGTCCATGTGGCCCAACTGGGCTTGCCGTGCCATTTCCACTATCAGAAGCCGTAGCAGCGGAGTGATCGGGGTAAGGAACATTGAACCTCTTGCAGACCAATCTGGTTGGGTAGAAGTTCGATGCAGACCTCGTCATAGGACCAAACATACCCAGTTTCGCAGCTGATACCGCTGGATCTTCTGGTCTTGTCATCGGCTTCGTCATCAAAGAGTCCGCAGATGCCGATGAATCTACGTTTTGAGCTTGCGGCAGAGACACCGAAGACGTAAAGCGGCTCGCCATCAATCCACTAACCGGCCTGAAGACTTCAGCAGCTCGGGCAAATTCCTGCATCTCGATGGCCCAATCGTCTTGTCTCATACCCTCAGCACGGGGTGGCAGCTCATCTTGTCTTAGACCAGACTGAATCTCCAGGTACGCTCGATACCTAGATCGCTTCTTTTCGTCTTGAGCATAGGGCATCCAGCCACTCACGCCGCGATTCAGGGCTTGCAGTGCCGTGGCCTTATCTAGGTGAGGGACCAAGCTTTGTACAGAAGTTGCCGCCGCAGTCGGAGCCGCATACCCTGCTGGTGGCGGTTCACTGCGGGCAGTTGGAAGGTCCTGCTGACCTGAGGCAGCTGCAAGTCGGTCACGGGCAGAGGGGGTGAGGAAATCAAACACCGATTTTCCAGGGAGTTGCGTTTCTCCGAGGATCGATGCCCGCACTTTGGCACTGAGGTTAGAGGCTTTAGCAGCTTCTGCTGTCGACACAAAATTTGAATCGCCAACCACTGTATCGTCCTTCGATAAAGTTGACTCCCATCCTGCAGGCACCTCTGGAGGTTTATACTTATCATCTTGCACAGTGAGACTTCCAAACGAGTCTAGCTGATCGGACAGCACGAATCCATCCAGAGGCAGTCGACCATCGTGGCATTTCCGTAGTGCTCCCTTGAGGTTTGCCAGCTTCTTAGATATGAAAGTCGGTTTGGTCTTGAGTAGAGGATTCGCAGTGCTTGAGGCGGTCTTCGACTTGAGCTTCGTTTTCTTGTCCCCACCTAGAGTCTTGTTGTAAGATATCCTGGGACCCATCGAGTACGGATCCTCGTCGTCGGAACCGTCGTCATTGAGGACGCCGACACCAATACCAGTCTTTTTGGGTCGTACTGCGGGCTTCTTTGAGAGTGCGAGGGGCCGGCTGGAGGTATCGTCATCGGAAGAGTCATGTTGCCGCAATGACTTTCGATGAGCACCATGCCTTTTACCGCTCACATTGTTCGTCCCTTGCAACTCGTTTTCATAACCAAGACCTTTGTAATCCGTCTTTCGCGCAAACGAGACAATTTCCACATCATCGGGAGCGAATAGATGCAGCTCCGAAGCAGCTTCCTTGTCATCGCCTAGATCTGCGGCCCTCCTTACACGAGGACCTATACCTTGACCTTCTCGCCAACCCATTCTTGCAAGCAACTTGGAGCCAATAGTCTCCTCCGTTGGTTGGAAGATGTCGATGGCGGCGCTTCTTCGCAGCGCATCATGATCGGTGCCAAAGCCTGCGAACTCATCCGACGTGCTGATTGTACGAGATTCTTCTGCTTCACGCAAGTCCTCCTCGTCCATAAAATCCTCCGGTCTCTGCTCGGCCGGCTTTGCGCCGTTTGCGGTACGACTCTGCCTCGAAGAGACGAAGGAAGAAGGCGTCCATCCTTCCTTAGAGCCTACAGTGTTAAAATATCTGTGTCCACCATTTTAGCCATCCTGTCCCATGGTCTCAAGCTCCACAAGCTCACCCGGCGCTGAAGCCACCAGTAAAGGCGCCGTGCAAGCGTTTTCTTCCTCTTTCATCCGTGACTTCTTGCTTCCAGACTGGCACAAAGGAGCCGTCGTCTCGAGTGTGTTCATCCGAAGGTGGTAGCGGTGTCCCATAGAAGACAAAGGGCGACGCTTGCTTTTGCAGATCAGCTTCGAAGGCTTGTCGAGAACGTTTGTACGCCATGATGAAGGAACATGTAGGAGACACAAACTCAAAGGTGCGACCTGAACCGCAAAAACGAACTTCAACTCGGCGGCGTCATTTACTCGCTCAGGTCTCTAGAACAAATCGCGATACCACCGAGCCTTGGAAAGCTCATGCAATCATGCAAGGCTTCAGGAACACTTTTTGTAGGATCTGTACGTCGTGCTGATCACTTGCAGGCATCTCAGCGAGAATGATAGATTGAGATCGTCTGACGAGAAGAACACGCACGTGAACACGCTACGACATTCACAAACACGGGCATTGTGTGCCGAAATTCACTTTGTAATGACAATAAGCTCACTGGGAGCGCTCAGTGCCGCCCGGGCATCGAGATCCTGGGCTTAGTTCGCTTTGCTACGGAAGCAAGCGCTAAGTTGCCTTAGTTAAGAAGTCCCGCTGGATTTAGGCGGCTGATGGCGAGACGGGCTTTGAGCACCGGGGGGCACGACTGGTATCAAGGATTTCGCCCAGTCAGATGCACCGATCTCCCAACCGGCCCCAGTGTGCCTGTTGATTGCCCATGTCGACAGCAATCACATTCATCATACCAACATCCAGTCTTCCAACTTTCACCCACGCCCTGTGCTGGTGCCTTGGACAGAGCATTGCTATTATCATATCCTCGTCAGCTCATGAATAATCTCGTTTGATACGGAACGTAGTGACACTGCCAACCCCGTTGCCGAGCTGTCATCTTACCTCCTACTTTCAACCACCCCGATGATCTTGTTCGAAACCTCTCCGCTCACCGGGCTGCCTCCTTGAGCTTTGAGGCTCGCTCACCAAAGAACACCTGGTTTCCGCCCAGATTCACAAAGGCGTTTCCGACTGTGAAGATCGGCTACAGGCGAAGCCTTGCGACCACAAACCGTACAAGGGCATTGATTGTCCGTGCGTGTTGCAAGGCACCGCATTCCGTCGCCGCAAACGTAACATTCAACTCTGTGTTTGGCTGAATAATACAGATTCCGCTGCCGCCAGACACTCTTCGCAATGGCGACGGCGGCCTCGCAACAGTCACCAACCATGGTGCGCAGCCATTCTGCCTCCCGCAATCCTCCTCCCTCATCCTTCGCGCCCGTATCCCCTGCACAACCATCTCGAGCGCGTTCGACAAACCAGCGGCCTTCTCATCATTCAGGCCATAATCGGTCGGGCTCTCGATCATATGAAAACCCACCATCATCAAACCCACCCACCCTCGTCAATGTTGCTCGAAGAGACTTTGAACAAACAAATATGGCGAAAACGTCGTCAAGGCGAAGCTCACGGGACGGCCGGGGAGACTACAGCGGAGAAAGTCAAGGAAGGGCATCATCTCGTCCTGGATCAAGGCGTGGGAGCCAGGATCTGACCGCACCGACCACAGTCGTAGCGAACGGATCATCAGCTCCCCCTCCCCCTCCTGCAAGCACTGCGCAGAACGACAGACACGCGTCACAGGCATATCCTACCGTGGGGCGCCGGCGGACGTCTATCACTGCGCAGACTGGCACTTGGTCGCTCGGAAAAACCATTGGGCAGGGTAGTATGGGAAAGGTTAAGCTCGCTAGAAATGCCGAAACTGGAGAGCAGGCTGCTATCAAGATCGTCCCGAGGCAGACTCTTGACGACCACGGAAATGCGAAGGACGAGCGAGCTGATCGTTCGAAAGAGATTCGAACTGCAAGAGAGGCTGCCATGGTCTCCCTGCTTTCTCATCCCTATATCTGTGGCATGATCGATGTTCAACGGACAAACTACCACTGGTATATGCTTTTCGAGTATGTCAATGGTGGCCAGATGCTCGACTATATCATCGCACATGGAAGACTTAAGGAAAAGCAAGCAAGAAAATTCGGCCGACAAATCGCCAGTGCCTTGGATTATTGCCACAGAAACAGCATTGTCCATCGGGATCTAAAGATCGAGAATATACTCATCAGTAAGAACGGTGACATCAAGATCATTGATTTCGGTCTCAGCAACCTTTTCTCGCCACGCTCGCTACTGAAGACGTTTTGTGGAAGCTTGTATTTTGCGGCGCCAGAGTTGTTGCAGGCTCGTCAGTATACTGGACCGGAAGTCGACGTGTGGAGTTTCGGGATTGTTCTTTATGTACTTGTTTGTGGCAAGGTCCCGTTTGATGATCAAAGCATGCCTCAATTACATGCAAAGATCAAGCGAGGTGTCGTTGACTACCCGCAATGGCTGACGGCGGGTATGGTCACTATCCCTTTTCCACATTCACTGCTAACAAGAAATTATAGAATGCAAAAATATTATATCGCGGATGCTGGTGGTCGACCCCAAAGAACGCGCGAGCCTGCAGGAAATTATGAATCATCCTTGGATGATCAAGGGCTTCAACGGGCCTCCAGACAATTACCTGCCAAATAGAGAGCCGCTCTCGTTGCCTCTTGATGCCGAGGTTATAGAGAAGATGCAGGGCTTTGACTTTGGGTCTGCTGCGTATATTACCGAGCAGCTCACCAGAATCATTGAGTCAGACGACTATCAAAGTGCGATCCGAAGAATGACAAAAGACGACCATAGCCATGCTTCGGGCAGCGGGGAGAAGAAACGTGGGGTCTTCGACTTCTATAAGCGACGGAACTCCATAAGCAGAGAAGGTCTGACAGCACCTTCGTCCGAAGCCATTCGCGGACACGACGCACTCAACGCCTACAGCCCTCTCATCTCAATCTACTATTTGGCGCGCGAGAAGCTCGAGCGCGAGCGCAGAGAGCAGAATCCTGGTGCCTTAGCGATGCCGATGACTCCGAAAGAGACCCCTCTGAAATTACCAGGCTTGCCTACGCCCGAGGCAGCACACACCAATACATTTGCCCCTGAGATGCCCGGTGAGAAGGCTACTGGGGGTCGTTCAAGGCCACGCGCTAGGACGAATGGTGAGGAGGATGTGGTGCACGGCATGAAGACACTCGAGATTCTTGAAAAGAAGCCTCCTCCCAACGCAAGCTCGCCCACTGCTATACCACCGCCTGACCAACCTTCCAGAAAAGAAGGCACCGCTATAGGTCTGCTTAGAAGGTTCAGCACCAGACGGTACCGCGAGCGTGATTCAGAACGCCCCCAGCCACCACCGGCGTTGAACATCCAGCCTCCTCAAGACTCGGCTGCTCCTCCGCGTAAGTCATTCTCTGTCCGGCGTTCTCGCAGGAGGGATCCGAGCCCAGGCACCCATCATGCAGGAGGAAGCCAGCCTCAACACGAAGGTCTCCTCAGTGCCGGTAACAACTCCTCAAGGGCCGGTAAATTTCTGGGTCGGTCTACCAGCGTCAATTCTGCAGACTATCGGCCACGTCGACTGCTGCATCGTGGACCGTCTGCCAATGAGTCACCCTTGCTTGCACCTGAGCCGCCACCTACCAGCGGCTCCGACAAATCAAGTGTAAGTGTTGGCAAGAACGGCAAAGGGGTTGAGCTTACAGACAAGCCTGCTCCGAATGCAAGTCCCATGGCCACACCACGCACTCCGACCAGCAGTCGCACGAAGTCACTTGGACATGCCCGACAAGAAAGCATCCAAGCCAGACGGAGACGATATGAAGAGCGGCGAGATCGAGAGGCTAACGTCCCCGAAGAGACGGATGCAGACATGCGAGTCGGTGCTGATGCTTTGCGTACGCCAGCTATTTCTGACACCCCAGGAACTGAGATTTCCAAGCCTGCTAGCTTGAAAGGGCTGTTTTCTACTGCGACCACTAGTAGTAAGCCCCCTGAGTTCATCAGACACGACATCATCCGAGTATTGAACCAACTCGGTGTTCAATACACCGTCATCAAAGGAGGATTCTCCTGCAGACATGCACCTAGCATCAATCTTGAAGGGGTCAAAGAGCCCGGTCCAGGGCTTGAAGAGGAGAGGAGCGGTCGGGTGACAAGTGGGCATCAACGAAGAATATCGTTTGGGGCAGCCTTTCGTGGCAAGGATCGAGAAGATGTCAAGGACGAAAAAGTCAGCCGGCATCACACTCGGAGGAGACAACCCGATCAGAGTTTCGTCACCAACTCCGAAGGCTCAGAGGATTATCTGCCACAAACCAGACATATCAACGAGCCAGGTCAGGATATGGCAGCGACCAGGACCCGAGTGCAAGACGACACAGGCGAGCGGCTGGTGCTCAAGTTCGAGAT
Source organism: Vermiconidia calcicola (assembly GCA_035928285.1). Taxonomy (NCBI): domain Eukaryota; kingdom Fungi; phylum Ascomycota; class Dothideomycetes; order Mycosphaerellales; family Extremaceae; genus Vermiconidia; species Vermiconidia calcicola. The sequence continues at coordinate 612,627 of JAXLQG010000006.1, forward strand.
TGCCATTGTAAAGATCCCCCTCCTTTCCTTGCATGGCATTCAATTCAAGAAAGTCCAAGGTGGTATGAATCAGTACCGTTCAATGACCTCGGCAATTCTCAACAGCTTGAGGTTGTAATGGTATGAGCGTTCCTGGTATTTTTGTAACGGCAGGTGATTGCATGGCAGCATGGCGCAATATGGAGTTACGAATGGAGAAGTGCCACCAAACGTGCTTGGAATGAGAATGTTTGTTTGAGGGGACAGGAATACCGACCGCTGAGCGGATCAAGCAATTTATGAATGAATGCAAGTGCAAGTGAGGTGCTCGCACGTTCACATTCAAACTTGCAGAATGACAGACATGCTATACCATATGATCGAATTTTGTAGGCCCTGCAACCAAAGCTTTATGCTGTTCTAGATCTTGCTCTCTTGATGCGTTACGGAGTATTAGAGCCTTCGTCTCTCAACTTTTGTGTTGGTATGTTGGTACTCCGTCCGAGTACGGAGGAGAAAGAGGGGATTCGAGATGGGCTTTGATAGGCTTGATAGGTTGGCGAGGGCCGGGGAAGACGGGATCCGCCGGGAGGAGGCCAGTCCCATCCCAAGACAGATGCAGGGTGGGTGCAGGGCATGCTTCAGAAGTACTCGTAATAGGGATGGAAGAGAAAACGGAGAGTCAAACGTGAAGATGTGGCAGTGATGGCTGAAAGGACGGAGGACAATCAAGACGTCGAGGATTGCGATGTCCGCGTATGGTATTCGTAGGGGAGAGTCTGCCTCGTACCATTCTGCTCGTCTTTGGAATGAAATGTGCCTGACGCCCAACTTGTCCACTCAATACCTGGTAAATAAATGGGTGATTCGACTGGGTGCATGAGGGAGCTGAGCGTGATGTGTGTGATGTGCGTTCCCCCCAAATTGTCTGGTACTGATGGTAACTTACCTAAGTTACCTGGTACTCGTACTCAAAGCAACGCTAGAATGAACCGTCCAGCTTCCGTCAAACACAACCCACAGCCACCGAACAGCCTACTCCGTAACAACTCCTCTTTCCCTCTCTGCAGTCTGTCTGCACCATCATCGTCAAATCCTCCTCCTCGAAAATTAATTGCAGTTTCCCTTTTTGCCTGCTGCTTTCTTCTCGACATCACCAAGGTTGTACTGTCAACAGTCTCCTTGCCAGTCACTCCCTTTTCCTTTTCGTTTTGCTTGTTTCTGAAGCCCGCCTGGCTCCAGTCTGCACCTGCACTGCCCTTTTCCGCCAGCTTCGCTCAGGGCACTTGAAACTCTCCAAAAAGGCTCGTGCTCTCGACCGCACTTAACATTCACGACCGTCACTTCTTTCTGTCCCCGTATATCCTCAACTCTCGTCCGAGCGCAGTTTGACTGGCTGGTCCGTCGATTCAACTCCCTTCGAAGCCCTTCTGTGCGACCTTGCCAGCATTAGCTGATGGCATCTGCTGCCAGCGCGACCTCCCACACTACCACCTCGTCTGCCTCCTTGCTGGATTCCGATACCCCGCAAAATAATAATGGTCTGGCGAGGACTACAATGAGATCAAATAATAATGCGAAGGCTGCGGATGCAGGGCGCAAGCAGAGTCCTGTCGACGGCGTTTCACGGTGCGTATCTGATGCTGTCGCCCCTGCGTTCACACCAACCTTACATTGCGTCCCATCTGCTTTGGGCGCTTGGCCCCAGACTTCACGTCTTCAGACCTGCACAGTCAAAGAAACTTCATTCACTAACATTGGGTTCGCAGACGACCAGGTTCACAGAAAGCTTGGGGCTCAGCCTCAAGCTCAGGTTCCCAACGAGGCTCAATGGCTGCACTGCAAAATGGGACCAGCCCCCAACCAAGAAACACTGGCAGTATGAGGTCAACTACACAGAAGGACATGGGTGTTTCGGATAAACAAGCGCATGAGAGACTAATGTTCCTCTTTGGAGCTGCTGTTGTAATGCCAATACTTTCCACCGCTGGCTTCCACTCTTACTGACTATGTGCAAAAGGGATTGAGTATCGTCATGACCGCCAAATCCGGAGAGAAGTTTGAAGGCTTATTGTCGGGTTCAACCTTCAGCCCGTCGACTTCCAAGGTTACCCTGAAGATGGTCAGAAAATTGCAACCCGCAGCTGCCGGACAGGTCAATGGTGCTGCGCCTCGGGAAGCGGCCTTGGTTGGCTCGAGTCCCGAGTACGCAATGAATTTCGACTTGAGTGACATTGCTGACATGGCCATTGCTGAATTCTCTCCCCCTGAGACTTCAAAGCTTCCGAACGGTATGCCATGTCGATCGATTGCAGACGAACCAAAGCTAATTTGGTTACATCCAGGCTCTTCTTCTGGCTTCCAGACCGACACGGACATTTCTGGCAACCAGCTTCGAGGAGCACGCGCCCTTCAGCGTTGGGTTCCTGAAGGACCTGATTCGGCAGACTTCTCCCTAGAATCATCCAGCAACACCACAGGCTGGGATCAGTTCGCGACAAACAACCAACTCTTCGGTACTAAGAGTACGTACGATGAGAACCTGTACACAACCATGATCGATAAAAGTTCACCATCGTACAAACGCCGAGAGGCCGAAGCCGCGAGAATTGCACGAGAGATTGAGGGTGCTGCTTCGACAAATACTCATATTCGTGAAGAACGTGGCCAGGCGTTGGAGAATGAGGGCGATGATGAGGAAGAGAAATACAGTGGTGTCCGACGTGACGAACGCGCTTTTCCCCCTCTCCCCGTGGGAGGACCGAACAAGTACACACCACCAGCCAGACGAGCTCCAACTGGTCAAGCTACGGTGCCGGGAGTCCCTGTCGATCCGGCTATCATCTCAGCACAGCTGTCGCCGCCTGAAGGTCCCAAGCCTGCTGTCCAGAAGCCGAACGAGAAGGAAGTGTCCACTCCTAGCGAGAAGACCGCAATACCGTCGATCCAGGAGACTCCTTCATCAGCTACCATCGATGCCAGTACTCAAGCGCCTGTCGCGACTACCGACACTACCAATGCCGAGCCAGTCGCTCAGAAAGCCGTGTCTCCTGGCCCTACCGAGAACGTCGAAGTCAAAGTCCTCAATCAATTCCGTCAGTTCGCCGACCTCGAGAAACAGAGAGTGATAGAAAGACGAAAGGCCCAGCAGAACCAAGACCGGACGGCTAAATTGAACGAGCTGCTCCGCTTCTCAAAGACTTTCAAGCTCAAGACTCCCATACCGAATGATCTCATTGGCATCCTTGCCAAAGACCCGTCTAAGCAAGAAGCTATCGTTGAGAAAGCGCAGAAGGAACATCAGGAGTCTACCTCGACAGCTGCTAGTCCCTCTCTAGGCCCAGAGGCTGACACTCCTGTCCGCAAGGCCGAGGCTTCGCACCCTGCTGCACCTGTGCTAGACAGACAGACCTTCAATCGTGGACGCGGTGGTTATCCTCAACCTGGACGGTCCGAGCGGCCCGCGAACCAGCAACAACCACCATTGTTCCCCGCCCGAGGCGGTAATGCCCCATACCAGCCGAGATTCCCTTCACACCAAGACCGCAAGGGAAGCCATCCACCTCCGATCCCAACTCCAATCCCTATCGTAGAGGGTCGCGTGCCTCCTACCGGCCCGTTGGCTGACCAGAGCGGAATGACCAGCCCGCAGCGATCCAACATGCATACGCCATCCTCCGCCGTGTCTGCCAGATTCAACCTAAACGTGAAAGCATCAGAATTCCGCCCTACCGCTGCTACTTTCAATCCTGCTGGCTCGTCACAGACCCCTTCGAGCCCGGCCTCCACTCAGCGAGCAGGGTCAATATCCAGGACCGCCAGCCCTTCGCTGGTTTTTGGCAACCGCAAGCCCAAGCCGGCTTCCGAAAGACCTTCTATTGCTAAAGATTTCAACCCCATTGCACGAATGAAGGCCGAAACCTCCCACAAACCGACAGAGACCGAAGCGAAGTCTGAAGACGTGCACAAGGACTACAGCTGGAATGGAGGAATTCCGATTGCTTTCCAGACCGGTCCTCGCTGGACAGTCAAGGCCGAGAATGATCAAAAGACGTATGAGGAGGCTTTTGATCAGCTTATGGCCACCCCCTTCCCGCGGGTGCCGACTCGGATGGGATCAGCGCAGCATATGCCATTTTCTGGCCAGGGCGTGTCAATACCGAACGGTCCTGCCAACATTCCCCATATTGCTACACCTCAGCATGCTCCTCACGCTGGACCTCATCAGTATCCTCACCAGTATGATGATGGAACACATCGTCTCCAGTTCGGTACTGCTACCCCCGGCGTTTACCCATCCCCCAGCGTTGCATCTCGTCAGACTTCGACTTATGCATCCCCCATGCCTCATCCGGCTCAATTGGCCTACCAGCAGCAACCCTACTTCGGTACCCCAACTCAAATGCCGATGCAGATGCGAAATTATCCTGGCACACCAGGAATGATGCATGCACAGGTGGGACAGATGGGACAGATGGGGGCGCCCATGATGGTTCAGCAGCCGTCCAACGGCCCTTATATGGCTGTACCTCATCAGCAGTTCAATCCTCAAATGCAGATGTATTCGCCGAACGCAAGTCACGCCTATCCTCACCAGAATGGAGGGTACTCAAGCCCTGGCCGAATGGCTCCAATGATGATGCAGCAGGGCTCTCAGCAGAGTCACGGCGCCGCTCCAAACATGATGTTCAGTGTTTCGAACCAGGGTGTCCCGATGGGTTATCCCCAGCAACAAATGGCGATGGGCCGAGGTAACTATGGCCAACATCAGTATGGGACGACACCACACCAAGGATACGGGATGCAACAGCGGACGATGAGCAGTGGGTATGGCCAGATCCCGCAGAAGATGCATCCGCAAATGCAAGCGAACCATGCCCAGACCGTGAACGGCCATCCGCACGCGCCTGCCAATGGACAGATGGACCCGGTTCAAGACGATGGAAAGTGATGATTCAATACCAGTCGTTCACAGGGTCATGGACGGCATTGGCTTTTTCTCGCAGATGTCGATATGAGCATACAGTATACCCGCTCCGCGGGTGCGAGCCGTGATAACACTTTTACCTGTTTATGGCTTGATCCAACATCAGCAGTCCAATTACTGCCGTTCACGGTAAGCTGAGATTGATCTATTCTTGCGTGTGGATGCTGACCAGAGCAGTTTGCTGCCAGAGCTACGCGTTGAGAAGCATCGAGCGGCACTTCCAAAACCCATGCGCAGCAGAGGACGCAAGATGGGTGCAGTCTGCCATCTTGCTCCTGGCCTGTTACCGTCATCGGATGGGTCTGGTTGGACTTCATACTGGGAGGCATGACTCCGTCGGCGTAAGGGGATGATATCTGACAGGAGCCCATGTGCTTCACCGGTCAATCGTCTAGGCCGGGGAACGGACGTGGAGAACGAGCGAAGCGATGGAACTTTGCTTCCCATGGCGAAGTGAAGTCTCAGTAGGGGGTAGGGGAGTATTGGTACGGACTGAGGCGAGCGTCTGCAGCAGTGTAGCGACAAGAGACAGACACAGTCAGGCTTCTTGGGTGCAGGGCGTGCTCAATGCCATTGTGTAGCTACCGTGCGCAAGTCGGAAGATGCTATCCAGGACTTCTATAGGTGATAGCCTCGAATTCGTTCCAATGTGCCGGCCATCAGCCATCAGCCATCATAGCCCATGAGGAAACGATGGTGTGCATTGGGTGGGAGATTTCTCGCTTACGGTGGCGCCTGGGATGAGCCGCATGGAGCAAGGATCCTCCAGCTGCTGCCTCTTGCCGTGCCACGTCGTTGGCTTGGGTTCCAATTTCTGGCCTTAACCGAGAGCGAAATCGAAGTACTCGTACGGAGTAGTATCCAATCCAATTCCCCTTAGGTGTCTTGGTGTTCCCATCGGCCAGATTCGTCTTCTCTTTTTTTCTCTTCTCTTCCCACTCACTTCCCACCACTTGTGACTGCCGGGCCATCGAGGAAGTGATTCCCGGTCGTCTTCTGCCGTCGTTTCAGCTGTCTGCCCCGGCCCTCCTTGTCTGATGGTACTAGGTAACTTACGAGTCTGAGGCACACTAGGCCATCCCGTCTGGATTCAAATCTCTACGAGTAGCCTCTGTGGCGCTTCAAAGTTAAAGCTCATCCGATCGCTCTAGAAACCCTGGCCCTGGTCATGATGGTGGATGGTCCACGATGGTCCTTCGATAGTACACGCTAATATCCAACCTGGTAAGCTGAACGACCGGGGGAGACGCGCTTGATGCGTTGGCACGTTGCAGGCTTGCATCTCTTCTCAGATCGCGGCTCCTCAGCCTTTCGTCTATTGAACCTCAGAGCTTACCGACTTTCACTGAACCTCTCCATCACTTCTTTACAGTTCCTTTAGCTTGTTCAATCAACGTGCTGCCCACAGCATTGGCGTCATGCTTGCTGTCTTCACCTGCAGGTTTCCACCGTCCTTGTCTTCTTGTTGACTAGGTCAACTACTACCCACTGACTGCAGATTCCTTCTGCCACATTCGTTGCTTTGTTGTCCTCCGTCCAGATTTCAACCTGCACCTTCCTTACGATTTCAACTGATGCTTATCCGGCAATCTGAATCTCTTGACCCTGCAGCTACCCTTACCAGGCCTTTTTGAGCCTGGTTATCCCGGTGCCTTCCACCTCGAACACCAATACTGCTGGAAAACGCCGAGCACTGGCAAAGTCACCACAGTGCCGATAAAGTGCCTACGTACCTGGCAGCGGTCCATCCCCCGAACACCACATCCGGAAGAACAACCTGTCTCATCTGACGACAACACCATGCGTCAGGCGAGAACAAGCGGTACCCTTCAGCCTCATTTCCAGACGTCCTGCGACCGCAGTCCCGACCTGCCCTACCTGTCCCATATTCATTGGCTACAATAATAGGGTGCTGGGCGAATAGGCATTTTTACGCCAATTCCTTGGTTCACCGCACCAGTAGCAAGGTACGCCGCCTCCCAGACTGCCAGACTGGGACGTCATGGGAGATATCTTTGGCCGTGAGCTGACAACTGTCCTAGGTACCCAAAGCTCGCAGCCCCATTTCGTTCTTTCCAACAGCTGTCCTGTTCGTTCTTTACGCAAATTCGCTCCCTCCTTCTGTAACAACAGCGCATAGGCGCCCTTAATATTAATCTCATCGGCTCGCGCCAAAAAAATAACGACTTCCACCTTCACCTGTACCAACACTCGATACCCGACCACTTGCGTTCGTTCAACACTGGAAAAGAAAAAGTCACTCGCTCTGGGCTGCGTACACACACTCTCTCTCTCTCTCTCTCTCCGTTATCAATACCCCTACGGAAGAATACCACAATCAATCAAGTTCAATATAATTCTCAACCAAGGCTGGCTGTCTGAACCATTTTGCGACTACGAGAAATTCTCCGAGAAGTGATACTCGAGCCGGGAGGAGGCCACAAGGCTCCGAAGCCTCGTACCAACACTGTTACAAGGAATCATAATTCTGAGACAGATTTCGTTGCAAGCGCTTAATCTGAAGCTGGGCGGCAAAAGGTAAATTACACCTTGCACTTCACGTTTCCTGGGATCCATTCAATCCACCCCTGTCACTTCACACTTTCTAGTTCACATCTTTCCTTCAATGGACCAGCGTCCGTGGCTACCCACCGTCACCTCATCGAAGGGTTACAAACTGTCTATGCTACTGGCGAAAGTTCATGTGCCTTTACGATCCCCATACGAGGCCAGCATCAAGCCTCGCTGCAACGGTACTTGGTGGTTCTACAACAGCCAATCAAGCCCTGCGGCGCACATGATGGACCAAGCCAGGCCTGACATCGACTTATCGCCTCCCGCGCGGAAACGATGGAAGCAAGCGTTCATTGAGCTGACATTTCTGTCTCGACAGTGGCACCCAACTGGGACTCCTCCTTTGTATTCGTTGTGGATGGCCTCCTCGGAAGTGGATCAAAAGTTCCTCGGTTACTTTGCAAAAGTTATTACTACAGAGAATAATTATCTTTCAAGGTGAGTGGCAGGATCATGAACACAGTTTGAGGTGGTTCTGACTGACGATGAATGCCAGTTTTTTATTTCGCGTGCTCGGTCTTTCAGTAATCCTTGCCGAAAAGCTCCTCCAAGCTAGGAGAGCGAAGCGACTTGACGCTGTCCGCGACCCCAAGGCCAGACATTTGATCTACCATATTCTATGGCTGGCTAGGGAAGGGCTCGTCATGGTGGAGCAGTACGTGCTTCCCATGGTGGGCAATTATGTCGAACTCCGGGTCTTGTCTTACAAACTCAGAGCGTCCTTCTACCACATCTTTGTCCTCTTCCACAACGAACCTCCAGTTAATGATCGAATCAACCGGTCGAAATCCGGCACATTCTCACTATTCCCAGACCCGCTATCGCCCAAGTCCTCCTTGAAATCGCCTACGACAGGTACATCTCCCACGAATGGACGTCGACGGTCGCCTGCAATCAGTCTTGGTGGTCCTGTCGGCGGAAGGGCGGCTACAACCACCCGTACACCACCTGGTCTTTCTTTACCCGCGCATCCTTACACTAATGGCTCGAATAATGGAAATGGTACGGCTACTTTCCTCCTTCCTTTGCAAGACTACCGACCCTACGCGACGCAAGCTTTTACAGACGCGAATGAGATGGCTGAGCGGCTGTTGCCCGGATCTCACCCTGTGCGACTGTCTGTGAAAGTCGAGTACATAGCATACATTTATGACTGTCTGCATGAAGCAGATGTGTCTCGGCGGTTGGCTCGCTTGGCCATTCGACATGTCTACGAAGCACAAGAGGGCATGGACGATGATTCCTTCGAGGATGCTGCCGAAATGGTTGGCATACTTGGACGCATGATGAAGCGCGGACTAGGTGGTGGTGGAAGCTCGGGGAGCCAACAGCAGACCCAGACCCAGACCCAAAATAGAGAGCCTTCTGGTCCTGCCGCTGGTATTGGTGTAGATAGGAGGCATGTCGTTGGATCTGGATCACCGCCTAGGTCGCAGCAGCCGACGACATGGGTGTAGATTCAATCAAACGTGCGAGTTCTACCCAGTGGTTCTCACCACAACTCATAGCTGATTCTATTCATTCTGACAAGTATAGTATTCTCTGGAGATTATTATGCATGTTCTACCAGAAGTTTGCAACGAGGTAGGGGAGCGCCAAATGAACTGATGTCTGTTGGGGGTACACGTATTTAGTGCCAGCGGGAGAATTACTTGGCCGATAATCCAAAGCGACAGTGCCATCATGGTGACATTTGACTGTTTACCCGTCATATGTCATGCATTAACTTGAAACAGCCTCGACAGGAACTTGAAACCTATGACCGTGCATACTGTGTAAGCGGCCCAGCCACCGCTAAGATGAAGATGGTCATGTTCTCTCAAGCTTGGCCTTCATCGCAGCCGGAGTCACTCCCGTCGCGGAGCCTGTTGCATCAAGGTCAAAGACGAATAGATTCACTCCGACGCCATCATAGTGCACCGTATCGACGGTCAGCCAGTCGAAGTTCGTGCTCCACTGTCCTGTGAAAGGGCCTCTGACTCCGGGAATGCCTGCTGCGGCGGCGGCGGCGTAGTTGTTTGTTTGCGGATAGATTGAAGCTTGGAATGCGACCTGCGAGCCTTGCGAGCGTGCGGCGGCACTGGATTTGCTGGATATGCTGGGCAACAAGCGTGGTCGAATGCCTCCGAACAGTGGGGATGCGAGGACGTCGGTGCCGTTGGATATCCAGCGGGAGATGCTGAGTCCTCCGTTTCCTCCGACCACGGTGGACTTGTTGAAGGCGATGGTCAGGCTCGAGTTGAGGGTGGAGGACGTGGACGTGGACGTGGACTCGGACTCGTATGTGCCGACGAAGTTGCGTTTGGCTTCTTGTGCGGCTTGGGCTTCGAGGGCAGGCAAGACGGCGTTGGTTGTGTAGTCGAGAACCAGGTTCGTCACGGGCCCGCGGACGGACTCGTTGGTGCTCGCGGACAGGATGGTGAATCCTGCGCCGTATTCGGGGATCAGGACGATGTTGCTGCTGTAGTAGCCTGAGTCGCCGGACTTGGTGTACAGGTCTGAGACTTTGCCGGTGGCACTGTCACTGGCGGCGCTGGCAGTCCTGGCAGTCCTGGGATCCGGGTGGATGTACCGGACGATTTCCCAGGGGGCGCCGACGGCGTAGGTCAGGCTCGCTGTGTGGCTGGTTGGTTTCATCCACTTGCGCGTCGCGTTGGCGGGGAGGAGAGTCGAGTTGAGGATGGCGATGCCGAACTTGGCCAGGTCGTGGGTCGTCGAGAAGAGGCCGCCGGAAGAGATGGCGAGGCCGTTGGCCGCGGCGAAGCCCAGCTCCGGGTCGCCTGCGATGACCGAGCGAGCACTAGTACCTTTTGTTGTCGGCGCGCTGGAGTAGGAGGAGCTCATGTCCAGGGCGTCGAAGATGGACTGTTGGTAGATTTGGGACATGGGCTTGCCGGTCAGTTTCGAGATGGCGATGCCGAGCAGGATGAAGCCGTTGTTGGCGTATGCGGGACCGGTCCATGGCTCGAGGATGGGCGGTTGCGCCATGACTCCTTGGACGTACGAGGATGCCGTGCAGTTGATCTCGAGGCACGTGCCTAGGTCGCTGACGTTGGCGGGAGGGAGACCGTACTCTGTCGCCAGAGTGTTTGCGCCGCTGGTTGGGTTGAGTATCACGTTGACCAAAAGATCGGCAGCTGCAATTCCCTGGCGTGCTATGCCGGCCAATTGGCACGCCAGCGCCCATGGTGTGATCTGGTCCCATGCGGTCTTGTAGACCGCATCCGCGTCTGTGTCCGAGTCCGCTGTGGCAGCTGCGAAGCTGGCAAGTTCAGGAATGATACTGGTAAGCGGACGGTTCCAATCTTCATCGGTCATCGTGAGCAGGCCTCCCAGCACAGTGAAGAGCTTGGTCATGCTGGCAATGCGGTAGATGCTATCTCCCTGGACGCTGTGTGTTCCGTGAGCCGCCTTCGCAACCTCGGAAGAGGTGTGATGGTATTGCAACTTCGAAGCCTCCGGGTCATGCATGGAGAACATGCCGAGTGAGAAGGTGACATTTCCGACCTCGGCGGCGGACAGAGTTGTTGAGCTGCTACTACTACCAGGGCCTTTGGATGTGTTCTTGAGGTAGGAGTCAAGTGTGGACGAGAGGTTCTTCCAACTCGCTGCAACAAGGCTGGCATTGCTGGACAGGTCGAGAGGCGCCGGATAGGTAGGTCCGACGAAATCGGCTAGAGTTCCTGTGATGAAGAGGCACAATGAAGGAAGGAGAGCTAGATGGCCGGAAAGATGCATGATGATGGCTTGAGTGCTGAGGAGGAAGAAGAATGAGAAGGTCAGATCATGTCACTCACAGATCTCCAGTCCAACGGCAGAACGTCTTCAAGCATGGTTTATATGCTCTGACTGGGAGGAGCAAGCAAGTGCCGAGAATGACGTGCCTACTTGAGGAATACCACACCATGTTTTGGTCCAGCTTGCGATGTCATAGTCGCGCCACAGCTGGTCGTGTTGTGTCGGTATAATGGACTGAATGCTATACTTGGGAACTCGACTGGCAAAAAGAATCCTGAGCTCCTCAGCCTCGTCGGATGGCGTCGTGCGCTAACCGAAAATGGGACTATGCAGCGCTCCGACTGGACTTGGGCAAAGCATACCTCGCTCGATACTACTATACCACAGTAGTATGAGGCTATGGAAATCCACCTTGCCCAGAAAAAGAATGCCAATCGCTGACATCGGACCTGCAGGTACAAACTTCTCTCTGCCATTACAACCAGCCATGTGGTGTTGATCTTGAGTGTCCCCAGAGACCCAAGTGCCAGGCAACAAGGTCGAAGCACACTCCGCCTGACTCTGCTGAGAGATTCCCATAGCTTCAGGTCCATCTTGGCTCAGCCTCATAATAGCGGCGCATAAGACGCAATTGCGTTAGAGTCAGCCTCTGCTTGTTACAGTTCGTCTTCGTGGCTAAGCATCCATGTGCTGCGATCTCATTTGCTGTTCGACTTCGTTGCTTCCTATACGAACGGACTTTCGGTACAGGAGGAGCGAAGTCTGGGGGACATCTGTAATCTTGAATGGTTTGTGAAGGCATTTCTGAGGTTCCGGGGTTTAACAATCGCCAACCTATTCGATGGGACACGCTGGGCGCAGCACATGAATGACTGCAAGAGTACAACAGTGACAGCGCTCAAAATCCATAGGAGGTGCAGGCAGTGATGACCTTCGGAAGAAATCGCTACAAGCGGTTCAAGACAAGAGCCATGGTAAGCTGTAGTCAGTGATCATGGTTGCTGCCTGAATGTTCTCCCTGCACCCCTTACATGCGCCCGGCACTCATCCATCCTTTCAAGCAAGGCCGGAAACAATGTGTCCGTGGACGCGATAACGACGTCGATATTCAGGAGACTGAACGCTCGTTACAGTCTCTGAAATAATTGCTGATGACGACGCAGGAGTGTGGCAGGTTCTGAAGTCCGTGATGGACACGGACCGCGAACCGCCCCTTCTGCTGTCAAATGTGTCAAAAGTACCTATTTTGGATAAGGAGGATAAGGTCCAATATGCCAGCCATCGTGCTCCAGGTGAAGGAGGTTGGAAGAGAAGCGCCTTTCTCTTTTGCTCTAATACCTTCTGATTCTGCGTGTGCTTTTTGGCTCTCAGTCACTCCTTTTTCAATAGACACCAAGGTTGTCTGCCACTCGTTCAGCAAATTGTTTAATTCTTCTCGATTCGAAATCACCAGGAATCATCCAAATACAGTGCGTCAGAGGCAGGAAGATAATCCGATCCGGAAATCTAGGACAGCGACGACGAACGACAGTGGCAGTGGGGGAAAGGCAGACAATTGAACTCGACAGAGTGTGGTGGCGAAGAGATTAAGCCACTCGGAGAAGGATCAGATTGCAATCAGAATGAAAACGCCGATGTTCAAGTCCTCGGCGATGCCACATCTTTTGATATTAGTGTTCATGATGTCGCTGTGCGTTGACACGACCATGGCCGCACCACACGGTACAGGCCGCCATTTCCAGCTGGGCGATGCGATACGAACATATCTCTCGACAGCAAGATCGACGCCGGCAGATTCATCGTTTCAACCTCAGCCGCAATACGTCACGCTCACGCCGCCCATACGACAGCTGCAAACACAGAACGAGGTTGAGGTTGGAGCTTCGCCATTGACAGCGGAAGAGTTGCCTTGTAGGGGTGAATTTGAGAAAGGCGCGGACCCGATATCCATCATTGAGGACTGGAAGGCCTGGAAGCAGCAATTTGGCAAACAGACCAAGGAGAGGAGCTGTCGATTGCATAAGAAGGGTTGTGCTAGTATTCGCAAGAGGACTTGATGCGCAGGCAGGCAGGCGCAAGGCTGTAATCCCCAGGTCGATGAGGCTCAACTCAGAGAGAGATGATCATGGGCATAGATAGAATTAGCATGCGATCATGCAGGCTGGAAGTTGTGACTCCTTTCTTTCTTCCTTTTGACACTCACCTCACTGCCACCTCAATCCATCCTTCTGTGTCGTAGGATGTGGGTGTTTTTGGAGCTGGAGAACTCCATACTATTACCGACATATCTGCAGAAGAAAGGATAGTGAAGTTTGCTTGAAGAAATGATAAGAATGAAGTGATTGTTGAAACAAAGGAAGAGAGAAAGGCGACACACTAGAGGCAATGGTCGTGCAGGATTGTGAGGTTGTCAAGGTGTGAGGGTTCTTGGTCCCTTCTCAATTCTCTCTCACATTCTTGTTGTGGCAAACGTCACTTCCCGCGCAGTTGAACATGAGAGACGGAATTGTCGCATACAACCATCTTCCACTCTTTCCATTCACTGCTGCTTCCTCTATTTAACCATCGTCCCTCGTCCCTCCTCGCCGACTCTCTTCCTCTTCTACCACACACTCGCCCATTTTAAAACAACTCAACCCCTCTACAAGGTAGTCATTCCCCCACCTCAGAACCTCTCGAAGCGACCACTAACTCCAACACGCAGTACCCTCGAACTGCCTTGCAACCTTTTCACGGTCCATCTTCTTCACAACAACACTCAAAATGTCCGACGCGGGTCAACAATCACCAAATGGCAACGCAGATATGCCGGCAGCGGCAGGTGGCGTTGAACATCTCAATATCAAGGTTACCGATGGCAACAACGAAGTTTTCTTCAAGATCAAGAGAAGCACGAAATTGGAGAAACTTATGAAGGCATTCTGTGAGCGACAGGGAAAAGATTTGCGCAGCGCAAGATTTCTGTTCGATGGCACGAAAGTTCAGGCGCAAGACACTCCAGATACAGTGAGTGAACTCCCTATACCCACAAGCGACATGAGTCGGTGATGGGCTCGAGTCGCGGCGCATCCTGCTAGTCTTAATACTGACAACTATTGCAGCTCGACATGGCTGATGGAGACTCAATCGAGGTCCACCAAGAACAGATTGGTGGCTGCGCATGATGAAGAGGGAGACCATGGTACTACAAATGATGACAGCACTTGAGTCAATGAGAACTCACCTGCTGGGCCAACCAGACAGAAGATATGGAGTGCGTGGCGAGGTACAAGACAGACTTCACTTTTGCTTCGGAGAGCTGGGAATAGGTCATTTTGTCTAGAGCCTTCTACTTGGGATGGAGATCGAGGCGCAATGATACGGTCAGCTCAAACATTGGCTGGAACAGAGGGTCAAAAGCAAGAATGCTGCTCTCCAGACTCACAAGTAGATTGCCGGCATTGCTGCCTGATAGGCTCAGTACGTCAATGCGATTTCAATACTTCAGCTTTCGTTTTTGGATCCTTCATAGATGGTGTTGTGTAGAAGCACAAGTCCAGAAAGGGAGCCAGGAACGTACAAAGCATACATATATTCCTACAAAATGGTGGGTTTACCCGACGCATTGCACGTTTTTGAGGACCGTTCGAGAATGATCCTTGTCCTGCGATATCCTCAGAGCAGGGCCATTCCTAACACGAGACTTGTTGCAACCAACCGACACTGTACAGAGCCACCAGGAAAGCCAACATCAAGACTGTCAGCGAGTTCTAACTTGACAGTAGGAGAAGAGCGAGCAATGGTCAACTATCCCAAACTGCCGCCTTCAACTTCTCATCAGCTTCCCTTTCTCGCTCTTTATCTTCCTTTTCCTTGTTCTTGCGTCGAATCTCTTGCTCCCTGACTGCACGATCATACTGTTTCTGTTCTTCAGTCTTCTTGGGGGCCTTGATACCCAACCCGGCAGCAATCATCCGGCTTGCCGTGGCAGTAGTCTTCTCTGGCCTCCGTTGCTCTCGTTCTCGATCTGAACCTGTCGGTGTCGACGGTTTGGGTGGGCTATATGGATATGGTGTGGGACGACCTCCTCCTAATACTTGTGCTGGTGACCAGTTCATATATTGCTCGCCGCTTCCGGGGGGAGATATAGGTGTAGGAGGTGGAGGTTTCAAGGCCGGATCTTTGGATCTCGTGGATATCAAGGATAGTCCGGTTCCTGATCCGTATCCTGATCCTGATCCATCAGTGGGTGTGGCAAGACCATCGACGGGTGAAGTCAGGTCATCATCCTCCCAGGAGTCCATTACATCCTCTTTCTTTGTATTTGACTTCATTTTCGACGCCGATGGCAGATCGATGTGCAGGTTCGACATTTTCGACTCCATCTCTACCGCAGGGATCGGCTCAGCTCCTCAGACTATGACAGGGCTCGACAAAGCTGGGGACCCTGGAGATGACTACCAGGGACGACGGAACTGTACTACGTCAAGGTGTAAGAAAACCAGACCAGGAAGTTGGGGCGTCACAGGAGACAGAAAGCTGGGAGGCACATTGTATCGATGTCATAGGCTTGGGAAAAGCGTTGCATCGAGTATCCGAGACTGAGACTTCAGCACTTACGACTGGTGGTACCACCCGCCGTGCTTGCGGACCCAACACGCGATGTGGCAGCAACGAGCACACGCACATCGAACACAGGGCAAATTTAAGCGGGAGATGGGGAAAAGGAACTCGAAGCAAGCCCAAAAAGGCGGGACTTGGTCAGACTCTGGGGCATCTGCGGCTCAAGCATCCAGCTGCCTGAGAGCTACAGTACTAGGCCTGGTGGCCCTTCGAAATGCCGAGGGCCACTGTACAGCACAGGGACTGCCGCAGGCACCCAACAGGCACGAGCTGAGTGAGCGAGGTGAGCTGAATTCCCCGCACCTGGTGTCGGCGCAGGCAAGGACAGGCCAAAGCGCATGCCGAGTCTTCCCCTTTAGCATGTCTCCTTGGACCATGAGAGGCACCACGCTGGGAGCAACAGGGGCAAAGGTGGGCTTTAAAAAGGAAGAAGAAAAGGCCGCGTCTCAAGGGATATGCGCACGGTCAAATACTGTAGCCATCGGCAGGCCATGGCAGTTGTGCACGTGAGGCTTCCAGTCCGTTCCTAAGCTCTCCGTCGGGCGACAACGACCCTCTCCGATCTCGCAGCTTGTGGTGTCCATTTCTCGAAGATGTGGTAGCGTCTCGGAGATTGACTCTGGCGCCCACCAGGTCCTTTTCGAGACGAGCCTCTCCTCATGGTGGATCTCTTCGCCGACCTCGGGACATGGCGAGCTGCTTCATCTCCTCCAAGTTGGTATATATATTCCCCTCATTGGTTTTTGGGACACTGTTCGATGCTGTTGGTTTGTCTTGGAAAGCTACATTTGTACATAGACGTTCATCAAGCTGGTTAATTTGCTCGTCACTTCTCTCGCATGATCTTCCTAGCTGCCATTGCCACGTTTAAGCAATGACGAGAACCATATTACCGAGGGGCTTCAGGACCCAGATAGCTCCATACCGAGCTCTATCCAAGTATGGCACATACGGCAATGTGGCGCCTTTCTCGACAACGCCTGCTCGCCGGTCGTATGCCGACACCATCCAGAACCTCAAGATAGGCAAGCACACTCGTGTCCTATACCAAGGGTTTACCGGACGCCAAGCAACCATGAATGCGAAGGAGTCGATAGAGTACGGGACCAATGTCGTTGGCGGTGTCAAGCCTGGCTTCGAAGGCGAGCACCTCGGTCTGCCTGTCTTACCGAGCGTCAAGGCTGCCGTGGAGAAGCTCAAACCTGATGCTAGCGCCATCTACGTGCCCGGAGATGGTACTGTCGCCGCCATGGAAGAGGCGATCGAGAACGAGATCCCCCTCATTGTGGCCGTTGCAGAACATATTCCTATTCACGACATCATGAGGATACACCAGATGCTGCGCACTCAATCAAAGACGAGATTAGTCGGTGCGAACTGTCCGGGCATCATCAATACCCACGGCCGTTGTCGACTCGGTTTCCAGCCGTTGCCCTTTTTCAAGGAGGGCAATGTAGGAATTGTAGCCAAGTCAGGTACACTAAGCTATGAAGCTGTGGCATCTACAACTCGTGCCGGCCTTGGTCAGACATACGGCATTAGCATGGGTGGTGATGTACTTGCGGGGACAAATTTCGTCGAAGCATTCCAGATCTTAGCAGAGGACGAAAAGACCGAAGGCATCGTTATGATCGGCGAAATTGGCGGAAGCGCCGAACTCAGAGCTGCCGAATGGATCAAGGAGTACAACCGGCGGACAGCAAACCCCAAACCCTTCATGTCTGTCATTGGTGGCGTCCAAGCTCCTTCGGGTCGCATCATGGGACATGCTGGGGCCTGGGCTGCCCCTGGAGAAGCCACTGCTGCGCAGAAAATCAAGATCCTGCAGGACGCTGGTGTCACAGTGGTTGACCATCCCGAAAAGCTTGGAGAGGGCATGAAGAAGTTATTGGCTGAAAGATCCAGAACCGGCACAGCCGCAGGCTCGGGCCCATCACAGCAGAGGAGAGGTTATCATACCATGCGGCGGCGACCCACGACATATGAAGCGAAGAGAACGACCATTGAGCAGCGCCGGACGCTGTACATCAAGAAATCACAGGCCTTTGACATGCTCAGGGAGAAAGGAATCAAGACGGTAGATACGCCGGCAGCAAGTGACGAGAAGTTCGTTGCTGTCTCGATTGATCGCGATTTCCGGCAGCCGTGCATCATCGCATCACCGACGACAGACCCTTCCCGAGCCTTTGACCAGTCACGAAAATTCCCGTTCGGCTACGGCACCGACGAGGCCACGTCGGAGAAGCTGCTCGAGGACGTTTCCTCGCATCTGGGTATCTCTGGCAAGGGCAAGCAGGGGCTATCCCAACTCATCACTGAGCTTGTTGGTCTTTTCATGTCCAAGGAGGCATTTGTGCTTCAGACCAAGATCGCGATTGACGACAAGGGTGAGCTGCAAGTCCAAGGCGCAAAATTCGGCTTCGACGATGCCGCGTTCCGGAGCTCAAAGAGACAAGCTGACGTCCATGCGCTGAGGGATATTGACAGCGAAGTCCGGGAAGAAGTTGAAGCCGAGAAGGATGGCATGATCTATGTGAAACTTGAAGGCGAAGGTTCAATTGGAACGATCGTCAATGGCGCCGGACTGGCTATGAACACTGTTGACGCACTGGTCGCTCGAGGCGGGTCACCGGCGAATTTCATGGATACCGGTGGCAAGGCAACGTCCGAGACGATTAAGGCTGGGTTCAGGATCGTGGTATCGGATCCCAGGGTCAAGGTCATCTTCGTCAACATCTTCGGCGGGTTGACGCTGGGTGATATGATTGCCAATGGCATCCTGATGGCGTTCAAGGATTTGAATCTGAAGGTTCCGGTCGTGGTGCGCATTCGTGGAACAAGGGAGGCTGAAGGGCAGAAACTCATTCAAGAAAGTGGGCTCAAATTGGATGCGTTCGGTAAGTTCAGGCGTCGAGATGAAAGAGGTCCCATTTTGCTAACGTGATGGTGCCAGATTCTTTCGAAGATGCAGCAGCACGAGCGATATCGATAGCAAAGGGGACAGCCACCATGGACTAGGCGATACATTTTGGAGTCATGAAACATCAAATCATCTTGCATCACTTGGAGCACACCATGGAGACTGTGCTGGATGGGAAGAGGGCGCTTGGAATATCCTGATGCTTTTCGTGGGTCGGTCTTTTACCCTGTTTGTGATGAAAGGCTCGGTTCCAGATGGACATGCAGATAGACGTTGAGGATTAGAATGTGCCATACGTGCTTGGATGATAGGAACGTACCTTGTAGATGCGGAGGTTCGGCCGCATGATGGACCATTGATCACTGCAACTGGAAATTCTGACTGGCTGTCATGGGTTGGACAGTTCGGATTTTTGTGCTGGTCCTTCGCATCCATCAACACTTGGCTGATACAGAGTACGATGCTGCTGACTCGCGACAAGGACCGACGTCGACGCGCTGACTCGAATGCTGACAGTATGAGCCCTGGGGTAGGTATATTTGGCTATGGAGGTATCTTGTTCCCGAGCCGCGAGCACGACTACCGCTGCCCAGCTGATGACTTTGCATGAAAAGAGGCAGGGCTTCATATCTTTGACGAATGGTTTAAGCCCCCCCCCGAGTGAACTGATTCCGCGGTCCATCCGCCTACTCCAGTTCTCCACAATCTTACTCCGTACTTCAGCCAGCCATGCCCACCGTCTGCCTGTTGTCGTTGTTCTCAGACTTCTCGCCTTCTATCATACCTGACCTCTTCATTTACGTGTTTCTCCTCCCTAGAGGCGAGAGCGTCTAACAAGGGAGACATCAATCCCTTCCCCAAGTTTGGGCACCGAAGTGACACTGCCATCATCCCAAGGAATTGGGAACAGCAAGAAGCCGCCATGACTTCCAATCTGTCCACCGAGTCTCTCGCGAAGCTCTCTGCAACTTCAGCACAACAGCTGTCAAGTCTATCATGGCTCTGGTCGAGATACCTTATACCAGCCATTGTAGCATACCCTTTTCTCTGCTCACTCTTACGCTTTCGCCGGCTGAAGGCTCTTCAAGCGAAATACAAATATGGCACTCCTGAACATCCATCGTACGAAGCCATGACGGTCAAGGAGGCCCACGACATCATTAAGGCAGTCAACGACCTAGAATTCCCGGCACTTTTTGAAAAAGGGTTACAGTTTGCTCTCTTCAGGACCTACGGCATCCCCAGCATCAGCGAACTCCTCGTCAAGACAACTCAATTGTCCACAAGCAAAAACGTCGGCAAGCGTTACGCAGACACAGGCGTGCTGTTGGCCGATATGTACGCGTCGGAACCGGACAGCGAGAAATGTTACGAGGCGTACGCCAGGCTGAACTACCTTCACGGTCAGTACATCAAACAGGGCAAGATCAGCAACTACGATATGCTGTATACCTTGTCGTTGTTCTTGAATCAGCCGGTCGAATGGATCGACAGGTATGAATGGCGGCAGCTGACCGACATTGAGAAATGCGCCATGGGCGTCTTCCACAAGGCCATGGGCGACGGGATGGGAATTTCGTTTGAACCGTTGCCGTCATATTCCATAGGCTGGAAGGATGGGCTGCACTTCTACCGCGAATTGGATACTTGGGCCAAGGAGTATGAGCGCAAGTATATGGTCCCCCACAAGGACAACTACGATACGGCCGTCCAGACCCGGCAACTTTTGATCAACGGGAATCCATCCTTTATGAAAGGCGTCTTGACCAAGGTAATGAGCGCTCCCCTAGATGACAGGCTGAGAGAGGCCATCATGTTCGAGAAGGCGCCCGCAAGTTATACCAAGTTCTTCAATGGATTCATGGAGCTAAGGAGGTTTCTGTTACGTTACCTCGCCTTACCGAGACCGTGGTTCATGACGAATCCTTACCAAACAAAAGAGCCAGACCAGAAAGGAAGACGGTACATCATAAAGTGGGATACCACGCCGACGTATGTGAAGCCGACGCTGTGGAATCGGTGGGGACCAGGAGCGTTGATGGGGATGCTACTGGGGATTCCCAGGCCCGGAGACAAGGACACATATCCTGAAGGCTTCCAGATCAAGACGGCGGGGCCATCGGTGTTTGCTGGGAAGGGCGAGAAGGAAATGGAGATTACGAAGGAGAGGTTGAGGAAAGAAAGGACTGGTGGATGTCCGTTTGCGTTGAGAAACTGATGGGTTGGCCTGTGGAAAGATCTTGATGTATCACAGTAGGCGAGAAAATCTCGAATCATTCTTGAATACCCTAACTTCTTGACATCCGATGAGATCCGATGATTGCCGACAAGGCCATGAAAGATTGACACCGGGTGCCGAAGTTCGGCTCAAGAAACTCGAGCTCGCCCGATCATGGTCGGCTCAAGGCTCACTACCTAGGCGTACGGTGGGTGTACCTATCAAGGCCTTCACGGGGCTATACTAGGCCTTGTAAGGCGTGGACTGGGCGAGGGCACCAGCCATCCAGGTGCCAGCGGGCTTCTCCTTTACACCCACAAACCGACCGCAGCCGATGATATCCAGGTATGTTGTCACAAGCTCTTAAATACTTCAAAATGCCTGCCGATGCGCGGCGGGGGTGTCTCGTCTTGTGTTTGCTTTACTGGTGGTGTCCCTCGTAAAGCTGTCGTGATCTCCAGGTTTGCAAGGCAGGGAGTTTGTATGGTTCTTTCGTTCACGGACGAGGTTCACGAGGTTCAAAATGGCTACTTCTTCTGGTAGACGTTTGTTTTCATTCCCCCAGCGTTCGGCATCTTCTTCAGCAACGCAATTCATCCGCACGTTCCATTCCACACCATCGAGCAGGTCGACCCTGGCCGCGTTCAGACTACCCAACATTACGAACGAGGCAAACAAACACTACGCTCAAGGCTCGCCCGATCGGGAAGGCCTCACCTCCGCTCTCGAGGCATTGAAATCCAAGATCCCCCTCGAAATCCCACTCGTCGTCTCCGGCAAGTCGGTCAAGACGTCCTCGATCCTCACCCAGAACAACCCTTCTTCCCACACAACGTCAATTGCAAAGTTCTCGAACGCCTCGACCGAGGATGTCCAGAATGCCATCGAGGGCGCTCTGGCCGCCAAACCGGCCTGGGAAGCTCTGCCCTTCGCCGACCGAGCCGCCATCTTCCTCAAAGCGGCAGACTTGATCAGCACAAAATACAGATACGAGATCATGGCCTCTACAATGCTGGGACAGGGGAAGAACGCATGGCAAGCAGAGATCGATGCCGCGGCCGAGTTGATTGACTTCCTGCGGTTCAACGTCCGCTATGCAGAAGAGCTGTACGCCCAACAGCCTCCATACAACTCGCCTGGAGTGTGGAACAGAGTCGAATACAGGCCGCTGGAGGGCTTCGTCTACGCCATTTCCCCCTTTAACTTCACTGCCATTGGTGGCAACCTGCCGGGTGCTCCTGCGCTGATGGGCAACGTGGTGCTTTGGAAACCAAGTCCTTCTGCCATGGCCTCGAACTACCTCGTCCACCAGATCCTGATGGAGGCCGGTCTGCCGGCCGGTGTCATACAATTCGTTCCCGGCGATGCGGAGGAAGTCACCAAAGCCGTCCTCTCACACAAGCAGTTCGCCGCTCTACACTACACAGGCTCGACAGCCGTCTTCCGGAAACTCTACAGTCAAATCGGCCAGGGAATCGCCGAGGGACGGTACAAGGGGTATCCAAGAATCGTAGGAGAAACAGGCGGCAAGAACTTCCACTTGATCCACAACAGTGCAGACATCGACAACGCCGTGGCACAGACCGTCCGCGGCGCTTTCGAGTACCAAGGCCAGAAATGCAGTGCCTGCTCAAGACTCTACGTCCCCTCGTCCATCTGGTCCGAGTTCAAACCCAAACTCGTGGCCGAGACGGAAAAGCTGAAGGTCGGACCACCCGAGGAATTCGGCAATTTCATCGGCCCAGTCATCCATGAAGCCAGTTTCAAGAAGCTGTCGGGCGTCATTGACGCCGCCAAGGACGACTCGAGTCTCGAATTGCTCACTGGTGGCAAGTACGACAACTCGACAGGTTACTTCATCCATCCAACCATCTATCTTTCCAAGGATCCCATGCACAAGAACTTCACGACCGAGTTCTTCGGGCCGATCCTGACGGTGCATGTCTACGACGATTCAAACCCCGATGCCTTCGAACGCGTGTGCGAACTCGTGGACAGCACATCGGACTACGGTCTCACCGGCGCGGTGTTCGCGCAGGACCGCGCTGCCGTGCGGTATGCCGAAGAGGCGCTGAGAAATGCTGCCGGCAACTATTACATCAACTGCAAGTGTACAGGTCAGTCATCATCGTCATCATCACCCTCCTCCCTCCTCTCTCCTCCCTCCACGTTTGGGCGGCCCCCGGGTCAATTGTGCTAACCATTTTATGTATGCAGGAGCTGTCGTCGGCCAACAACCATTTGGTGGTGCTAGAGCTTCCGGCACAAACGACAAGGCCGGATCGGCTGCTATTCTATCGCGCTTCGTGAGCATGAGGTCGTTGAAGGAGGAGACGCTGCCGATTTCCAAGGTCGAATATCCTTCCAACGACGTTTGATTTGGTTTATCCCCCAACTTGGGATGCGATGGATTAAAATTATGTTTTATATATTTACTCATGGGGAACACCGTGTTGGTAATGAATAATGAAAAATGGAATTGCAATGGCGATGGCGATGGCGATGGCGATGGCGAGTTAAACAAAAAGCCCCCTGTCAATCAACATAGTTAGGATCGCATAGCAGTCAACAAAGATACCTATATACTAGTAATATTCTTTGTGCCGACACAACAGTGTCAATCGTATGCATTATGACAAGCTACTACGTACTTACCAATGTGCACGGGTCTTGACAAAAACGTCCAAAGCAATGCTGTTACAATGAGATATGCGGACTGGCACCAAAGACGATCTCTAGCTGAGCAAGAATCTCTTCCTTTTCTCGGCTTAATCCGCGGCGACAGGCTCGCAGATTGAGTTGTAACATATTGTGTGTACAGCTCCGTGAGTCTCGTTTACTCCTATCGAGAGAACAGGAAAAGGCATTCGCTGTACTCGAGGCCATGCTCAAAAGTTCAACACACACATAACAGCCAAAAGACGGTATTAATGTGGATAGAGCTATGCTACCTATGCACTGGATCTCCGCTGTTCCTTACAAAAAGCATGAGTTCCCGCTACCCATTTGGCTATGCTATGCAGAAGAAGCAATTCTCCAAGCAATGAATAAAGGCTTACAAAACGCCCAGTAGCAGAAACTCGCTGGTGGAACGGCAAAGGCAAAGAAACTGTCTGGAGTTGGAAGAATAACTGATGAATGCAACACACCGAAACCATGCGCAGGCACCGATACCCTTGCTCTGAATCCAATGAGCTCAGTCTTAATCCCTTCCATTTTCCATTCACCAGCATATGCATTGCCCCAGCGCCCGGGCCCTTCCACTGCCGTTGAGCACCTTCAAGGTTGAAGTCAAACAAAAGCCCATGTACTTAAACAGATTCCCGCAGTGCCGATTTGTCATGACACCGTGATTCGCCATGACCATAAACATTCCATTTGCAATGTGAGGGAAGCCGCACTCCTCACTCTTTTTTCCAAACGCCGTTGCCATTTCGCAGTAAAAAAAATCAGGTGCAATTTGCACGCCCATGAGGTGGTCGCAGCCCGAACCCGTAGCTGAGCCGATGATCGGATTCAGCAAATATTCGAAGCAACTGGCGTCTTCTGTGGTCTTGGGAGTCGGTGCCGGTGTTATCGATATGGTGGTAATGATACTGATGCTATTCTATGTGGGATATCATTTTCATTCGTGAGAAAAGAATGGTGCAGACATGAAGGATGACCTCTCCTAAAAAGGCTGATGTGATCGGGCATGTCATACGTGTTTTCAGATGAAGCTGGAGAAGTGCTCCGTCCTCCGAGCAGGTAAGTGTGATCCGTGTCGGTGTTGTCATGCCAGCGCCTGTTATGATAGCTTGACATCGGCAACCGAGACACCGCCGTTCATATGGCTTGCACCGTAGTCCTTAGCCCACTTTCGCGACATGATCGATGCTATCAAAAGGTTAGCGTTGGTGTTAACGGCAAGGTAGAACGGTACTTACCTTTGAGGAACTTTTTGCTGGCATATTTCTTGAACAATGCTTCGTGGGCAACCGGTGCCTGAAGATAGTCAACCATCAGGTCGAAGACGGGCAAGATCTCGTCCTCAGAATAGCCGGCAAACTTGGTCAACGTTGCGTCCTGTGAATGTTAGTGGCCGGTCACACAATATGGATTAGTCACATACCCATGCACCGCGTTCCAATATCATGCGGGCGAGGTACATAGCCGCCGCCGCGATATGGCTCTGTTTGTACTCGAGGAAACGATGATCGACAAGACTGATCTCCATGAAGTACTTTCCAAGAGTGCGGGTCTGGATGTCGTAGTTGTCTGCCTTGGAGATTCTTCGTAGGAAGTTCATAGGGTTGGGATAGCTGAGATCGTACTTCAGAGTCGTCAGGGTATATCGTTCGGCGCTGAGCACTTCATCGACAGTGAAGCCATCATCCGCGACATGGACGAAGTTGCCCACGTGTGGTGACAGGACCTCTTCGTACTTGGAGGCGATGAACATTGCAGTGATGCCGACCAATTGAAGTTTATCAAGGGGCACAACCTTCTGGGACAGGAACCTATCGACGATGTTGACGGCCAGGAACAATGTTTCTGGCAACAACCGAAATCGGGTGTGCACCTCGATCAGCCAGTCGACGAGTATGCCTCTCATCTTCCATTCGAGATCATCTTGGTGGTCCATGTAGTTAGGGTTCGGTTGCGTGACATCTTCCAGAGCGGTGTAGTATTCGAAGATTTCGCGGACGTATTCGGCACACATGGAAGGGTCGTCGAGGTCTTCAGCATCAAGGTCGGCAACGATGTCGTAAGAGTCTTCAGCTTGAACAGCCTCTTCAGCAGCTTCCTCGATGCAAGACTTCTTCCGGGGTGGCTCTTCAACATCTGGTGTAGCATCTTTGGATGAAGGCACGATTGATGTTGATGTCTGCGTCCGTCTCTTGGCACCCATGACACCTGAACCACTGCCGGGCTTCTTTGCTTCCGACCCAGACTTGGGCTTGACATTGTTGTCCTTGACACCCAAGGCAGCTCTTGACGAGTTTGTTCTTGACAGCTTCTGAACACCACCAGTGGTGGGTTGTGCAACCTTTGATGGAAGTCCGGCCTTGGTGGCAACTGCCTTCTTTCCTTCCTGGACTACTTCGACACCCTTGGCGGCATTGGTCACATCTCCTAACGCACGTCTTCTCTGAGTACCAGTTGCTGCGGTCGAGGTCTTTTTGGTTGGGAGAGCTTTCTTTGCCAGCGAGGTATCTTCAGTGTGGGACAAGCCAGCGGCTTTGGCACGCGTCAAACGTGTGGACTGAACGGCGTTGTTCTCATCGTTTTCGTTGTTAACTACTCGCTGTCGAGTGATGCGAGACTGCAAGTGGGTCAGTGCGTGTTCAAGAGACGCGTAGAGGGGAGGACGTGAGGGGAACGTGAGGTCTACTTACGACAGGCATGTTGAATATGAGACGCCGTTGTGGCGGCTGAGGTGTCGAGAGGACGAAGAGGTGTTCGAGTTAGGTATGAGAAGAAGAACAAGAAGGTTGAGTAGCTGTGTTCGAGACCCAGTCAGCATTGACTTGTGCAAGGAATTCAATCTGATTGGGGAATGACGCACGAGCTTCTCAGACGCGGGTTGCTGGAGATTGACCTCAAGATTGCGAGGACGTCAAGGTTGATTGAGAAGATATGAAGCCGTATAACCGTGAGGTTCTCGCGTGTTTCTGTTCTTGCTGGAGTATGCAGTCAACGCGAGTGGTGTTGCGGCGCGTTCTTCGGTACGGTGAATTCAGAGTGGTGGAAGGTCAAACGTGTATGGTGGAACACGAAAAGGCAAAGACCAGAATGCAGTGTGGCCCGATGGAAGATGCTCAGAAAGACAGTGGTCGACGTCTAGAAGGATTCGAGGAGGTGTTTTGGAGGTGGAAGAAGATCTGAAGTGCAGGACAACAGATACTGAATGGGCCGGTTGTGATGGTTGATGCGACAGCAGACGAAGTGCAGTTCAGTTGGTAGCAAGATGGTGGAGCTGTTGGCCGGTTGTTTTTCCTTGGCAACCGGCGTTTCTTCGAGGCGCGCCGCAGAGAGAAACCAGCGAACCAGCGATCCACGAACCACAGTCACTGACCCGTCCAAGCTTCAACTAAAAGCCTAGGTAGTGGCCCACGAAAGGTACAGATGCTGCTCAAGTAGATCTGCAGAGAGTCGTATGATAATTGAATGAATTATGTTGCAGTTGTGCCAGCAACAGATGCAGATGCAGTACCGGACAAAGAGGACAGAAGGACGGGTGGAAGAGGGAGAGGGAGAGGGAGAGGAGAGATGAAATTCTGGAAAGGTGATTGACACTTTTCACGTCTTTGGCTGGAAACTGATGAATCTGAATGGGCAGCAGCAGCACGTCGGGGTCGCGCCTGGCGTTGTTGTCAGCGTTGGCTGAATACGCTAATCACTCCGTTACCAGGCAACCAACCAAGCAACCTCACCAATCACAAATGCTTCACAATGCTTCAAGAAAAAATGCATTCATCTCGATTTGGAATTCATGCTCTGGCTCACTCTTTTACATACTCGATCGTCTCGCTAGTCATGCGGCATGAAAATGGTGACATCCTCCTGATGTGCTGCTACTAACTTAGTAGTAATTAGTACAGAGTCCTGCTCAAGCCCTCCCCTCGAGGAAGTATTCTTCCTTCCTCGTCCTACTTGCCCCGAGCATGGCGCTGGAAGACTGGTTTCACATTCCCCTCTAAGATGACACTTCCCGGAATCTCCTTGTCATGAATCGGACTTGCTTCAGCCTCGCCTCCCTCCCAACGGTTTAGGAGCTGATTGCTCTCAACTGGTTTGATCTCTGCTCGTGCTGTGCCAACTGTGATGTGCGCAATGGGATTGGCAGTCGGCCAGGTCTTAGCTCCGTCACCGGGATAGATGCGCACCACGAAGACCATAATGCGGTCGTCCCAGACCACCCTCTCCAGCTTGACACGTGCACTTCCAAGACTGGGTGTCAGTTTGTCCTTCTCTCGGAGATCAATGTTGGCGATTGCGTTCCTGTAGGCTTCGGTGTACATCTGCCACATGTCTGGGTGTTGGCTCGCTGATGCACGATGAATCAACGTCACATGAAACTCGCCTTGGATTCGACGTGACTGCTTCAGCATCCGATACGTGCGTGCCTCTTCTGCAGGGGCCGAGTCGAACATCTTCCCCAGGAGGGAATTGATTTGGGTGGGAGAGACAGGGACACTGAAGTACTCCAGCTTGCCCATCAACTGCTCTGGCGTCAATGACTTTATCTGTACGGGACCGTTCTGCTGCGCATTTTTCTGGTGCTTTCCCTGATTCCCCGACCTGTTGAACGAAAGATCATGCTTCGTAGTGACTTGATGTTGCATCGCAAAGTCGATGGCTTCTTGCATCTCTTTGTCACCAGGCATCTCTTCTGGAAGCAGGCCTGGATACGCATTGTACAAGTGAGTAATGACAGTCTCCAAGTTTTCCAGCGACGATGCAGACACATCCAGATTGATCACTTCGTCAAAATCATTGTCTGGTGGTGAGTTGGGGTCACAACCCTGAAATCGCTGCAAGAAGCCCTCCATAATTGAGATGATCTCATCTGGACCTTTACTTCCAGTTTGAATAGTCTGGTGGTTGTCTCCTCGCTCCAGCACTCTCTCGCGCGTAACTCTGCGGATGTCATCGAGCATGCGAGCCTTCGGCTCGTGAACATAATGCAACGCTACAAATCGTGTCTCGGGAAGCACTTTGCTGACATCGTTGATGATCTGTTCTCGTTCTCGTTTCTGATGATTATTCCGGTCAGCAATGACTACTCGATGAGTGCCCATAGAGTTGGTCACAGCGTATGCAAATCGCTGGGCTCGATCTTTTCTCCCCTCAATGTTGTCGTTCTGGATGTGGCCAAAGTCGAAGAGCTTGACCAACGCAGTCGCCACGGTGGTCTTGCCGCAACCAATAGTTGCGATAGGAACCAAGACAATATGTGAGATTTGCCCATGCCCGCCCGTGTCGGCTCCTTGCGCCTTTTCGTGTGCAATAATATCAGACCCCTTCTGTCCTATGTAGGCAAGGAATCCGTCTCTCATCCTGATTATGCCATGATTTTGGTTGTAGAGTTTGCCGATTGCAGGATCTCTAGCCAACTGGCGTCGTGCATAGATCAGATACTCTTCGGTGATTTTCTTGTGCTTTCTGATCTTCGGAGGTTTGCCAGCAATGACGGCTTTAGTGCACTCTCGCCATTGTCGATACATCAGATACGGTTCCTCAAATTTGTACTTGAAGAACCAGTCCGGAGCATGTGCCGACTCTTTGCTTCTCAACTTGCATCTGACCACGAACCCCTCGGTGTCTCTTCCCTCCCAGGAGCCTGTCTCGGCACACCTGGCTAAGAATTGTTTGACCTCGTCAAGAGACTGGATAATGACATACTGTGCCTTCTTGAAACCCCAAGTGTCGGCGAACTCATGTACTTCAGGACCTGACAAGGTAGCAAACTCTGGAAGGTTGAAATTGATACCATGGAGGTAGAGGCCGGCGGTATCTGGAGGATATTCGAGAACATGTTCTTCGAACTCGTCATCGCACAATTCCGCGACAGCTGTCGCATTCATCTTTCTCAGCGCCAGTGCCAAATCACGAGTCGTCTTGCCCACACTGGCTAAATGCTTTTTGGTCCATTCCGTTCCTACGACGGCGTGACTCTGGGCGAGGTCTGAACGTGCACCTGTCGAGTGCTTGCTGCAGACAAGAAGTGTGCCATCCTCAAGACCCGACATGAAGATGATGCAGCCATTCTCCTTGACGCTGAGTTCATATGGCCCGGTAGTGTCATTTTCAATGTTCACCCACTTTGTGCTGGGGACTTCATCAACATTGAAGAACTTGTCATATCCTCGGATGGCGATTTCTGGTGTGCCATCGGATCTCTTGGTTGTGAACAGGCCTCGGGCGTAGGTTGGGAGATCATCTCGTTTGTAATCCCAGTCATTGAAGCGCCATGAGTCGACGGTGGCATTTGAGCCTTCGACGTCAAAGGTAGTTTTCTTGCAAGAGAACCCTTTGCGGCCCTCTCCTCTGCCTTTTCCTTTGTTGGCTTCGAGAGTTTTCACGAGTTCAGCCACTTCATGCGGATCCTGAGACATGTTGAGGCGGGTCTGATTGAGCACAAATGGAAGGCCAGTGCAGGTAAATCACAGTGCAAATACCAACGATGCTTTTTGAGGTTCGAGAAATGTACTTTTGTTGAAGGAGTGGCAGGTTGAAGTTGAAGCCAACCGTGAATAGAAAGCACAATTGGCAGAATTATATCATGGCAGGGACACCCGACTCCTGCATGAACCTGACCAAGTTGTCGCAATGTGACTGGGATAGTGCTACCTGGTAGGCAACGATGAGTCACAGAGTCACAGATTGGATATTGCAGGCTTCAGATGTCTGAGTGAGTTGCCTTGGGAAAGAAGTAATGACTGGTTTGGGAACTTTTCATCTGTGTTTGCGGGAAGGATTGTGGCCTCTCGCCTGCACAGCCTTGCCTCCGTTTTTAATGCAGATCCCCGCAATGATTCAATAATTCGGTACCTTTTGAGGTCGGCGTCCCAGGGAAATTTTCCCCTGCGATTCACCTGAGTCCACCGTTAGTTGACATTGGATGACTTTGCGCCGACGAAGACTGATATGTGGCCTACGGGATTCGAAACTTGACACGTTTGTCCGTCTCAGCATGTCTATCTCTGATCTCAATCCATTCCTCCTCGCCGCTGTCACTCCCGACCCAGACTCCCGCCTATTGCCCCTCCTTCGAGCGAAACCCGAACTCGCCTCTGCGCAAGATGCTCACGGCTATTCTCTGCTACATGCTGCATCTTCCTACAACCACGTGGATCTCCTGCACTCACTAGTCCACGAGTTCAATGTCGATGTGAACCTTAAAGATGAGGACGGCGAGACCTGTCTGTTTGTCGCCGAGACTGTAGAGGTTGCGAAGTGTCTAGTTGAAGAATTGCACGTCGATCTAGGCGTTCGAAATGAGGAGGGAATGACAGCAGCGGAGAAATTCGAGTCCGAGCAAGAATACCCAGAGATCGCAGAATACCTTCAGCCCCACGCCGCTCAGAACACGACTGCAGATGCGGCACCGACTCAAGCTGGCCTGGTTTCAAATGGGATTCAGCACCCCCCACCACTCCCACCGAATGTAACCATCAACATCGACACTGCATCAAGTGCGGCGGATAGCAGCATGGAGGAGGAGCCTGACCCGGAGTTTAGGAGGAGGATCGAAGAGCTCGCGGCCAGGGAGAATTTCCACACGGAAGAAGGCCAGAGAGAATTGCGTGAGCTGATCACGGATGCCGTCAGAGGGGTCGGGAGCGAGGAAAGGGACGTTCGGAGACGACTCGGATGATCGTCTGAAATGAATCCAGCTTCGATGAGGAAAAGATCACGAAAGATGACGAGTCTCGTTCAATCATCACAGGCGAATGACAGGTGTTGGAGCAGGCACGATATCTTTGCATCAGATGTACTACAGGGGGCCTGGGGATATGTGTAGAGGGCTGGTGTGTGCTCAGTTATTCATCTGCCAATTGTCAGTAAGCTGTGCCGGAATTGGTGGCAGACAGGCCAAAGACACGTGCTTGAATGGCAGAGTCTTTTGTAAGGGGAAAACATACCCATGCAGCAACTCGCCCGCCTCCTATCCTTGCTGCAAAGCGCAGGCCTGTGCTTCCCATTGGAAAATAGCTGACCAGGTACCACACCAACGCCACAAGCTGGACAATGGACGAAAATAGGGTCAAGATGGTGGAATGGAGCTTCAGTCACGTCAGTAACGATGATTATCGAGCAAGGCCGCATTCAATACGTACGCCGACCGCGAAGTAAATGGTCATTACAATGGAGCCAAAGTATGCCGCCGTGAAAGGCAGTCGAGCACCGGACATGAGATGAATGGCATATTGGTAAGGGCCCATCAGGAATGCCCAAGATGCGAGGAACAGCATGGAGCCGACCGACCACCTATCGCGACGCGTCAGCCACACAGACATCTCCATGAATACGGATGCATAAACCCAAGACACCGATTGCCCAACAGGGCCGACAAGCGAGAGTCGAACGCCCAGGGTATGATGTCCAGCATGAACCATCATTCTTGGAATGGAAGTAGCTGACATCATCATGGGGTACGCGTTGTCACATGGCCCTGTTGACATGAACCGTAATGGTGTGCAGCCACAACCGAAGAAAGGAAGGGTGGAAACACTTACAGGATTGCAAACTTTCGAGGCTTGAGTGAGAGCACTGGGAAGAGTGCGAAACAGATAATGAAGCATGCCAAAGAGGCAAGATTGCATCCACCAAAAATAAGAAGTCGGTCCCATCGGCTTACTGTAGAAGCAGTGGTGTTAGCACATGTTGGCCATCAGAACGTCGTTGGAACGATCGTTAGAAAGCGACTCAGAAGCATCTGCGTTGCCAACTTACAGGCAAACCACCCTTCCTCCTCCTCCCTCCTTGTAGGCGCAGGCAGCGGTGCACCCGGAGCCTCGTGGGTGGGTAGCTGGACATAGCCTCTGTCACCAAAAGGGTTCAACGACGACAGCCTGGAGATGATGGGGGTCGAAGATGTATTGGCTGGCACGTCGGGATCTCTCCTCGACCACCCCAACGAATTCAATGAGTCTCGGAATGCTGTCGAAGTCATCTTGACCGGTCGCTCCACCCACTCCAATTTGTTTCTTCACCCGCTAATGACTCGTCACAGACGCACGGAATTTGTTTCCTTAAGTAGACAACACCCTATTACTGTCCCTGCCTGTTTGGGGAATATCAAGGTCTCTCCCACGACGTGCTGGATGCGTTGAAAACAAGCCGAGCGTAAAGAAGGGTAAGATGATCCGGAGTGTCTCTTCTCAAGCTAGCGTCGCAATCGCAATGTGATCGGCGACAAGGCTGCCCTTGAATGTATTTAGAGCTAGGGCAACAACTCGAGAAGAAGTTGGCCACGGGCGAGAAGAGAAGCGGCCGGATTGAACGCTTGCGCAGGTAGGATGGCGGCTGCCTGCAGAATGTCTGAGGGAGGTTCGTTTGTCTGTGTGGAAGCGGAGTCGATTGAAATGCTAAAGGGCAGATACGGGGTCCAGACTGATCAATTGAAGACTTGATTTAGAGATAGCGGCAGAGAACAGACCACCTCCAAGGGCAAGAGGATTCAGTCGAGGCATCGAGGAGCAGGCTGCGTTGAGAAAGTAAAGTTGAGCAAGCAGACAATCGGGCTGTAGATCCAAGGTGCCACCGTTGCGCTAACACCAGGCAGGCTAGTGAGCGAATATGTCAATGCGGAGGCTTCCAATCACAACCAGCACTCTTACTCCTTCATGTATCTATCACTTGCATACTGACCATCATGACCCTGGTCTCGACGGACACCCAGCGCCTAACAAGCATTCTTCACGAGTCTTCCATTCAAGTCTGGACTGAACTACCAATACGAGCATCATACATGTCCGGAGCTAATCTCTCTGTGGCAGACATACCGCAGGCAGCTAAGAGCCAGTCGCCAGAAGCCATCGGGACGAGGCAGCCGAAAAGCTCAGGCTTGTCTCAATTGTTGGTCGAAGATGTTTCCATGACACTGCGGAGTGCTCCTGACGTACTACACAAGTCTAGAGCAAACTGTGCAATGCTACCCCCAAGAGTCATCAAAAGCACGAACATGTGCTGGGGAATCGTTGACTTGATAGACACATGTTGTGCAAGGTCGCACAGCAGCCGGTTGAAAATCCAATCCCCCTTCCAACCCCGATCATGTTGCAATGAGTTTCGAAGGCTTTTCCAAGAACCAATGAATGGATCCGATTGACACTTCCTGATAGCACGTTCACATACCCTTCTGGATGCCCACACGTAACTTCGCAGCCTTGACGCGCGGGGTCTTTACAGATGGTGTGGCTGGTACTGGATCTTGACAAATGATCTGGCATGTCCACTTGACCTGCATCCGCTCTAACCCGGATGATCTCCCACTGGGATCATGACTCGGACTAGTCGCTATCCAAGTCATGCACAGCTTTGACGGAGGATTGGTTGAGAGAAGGGTGTATTGGTACAAGGCCATGTGGGCGGACTTCGTGGGCAGGAAACAACATGACCCCTCCACGCTCCTATTCTGGCAGCCGAGACAGTGTTGACTCTAGGCAAGCCTATATTCGACTCATGAACATTCCGTGCGTGCCGCCTTTCGCATTGCCTTCTGAGCACACCCTCACCAGGTTAGACTGCCAAAAATGCCGCTCATTCCAGGGTCCTGGCCATGGACAAGTAGGCAAATGATTGGCTTGCCGGTGCTCTCCGCGATGTGGCTGCGCCTCGAGGATGGCATCTTAGGAAATGCACACGCAAACCAAGATGGAAGGGTGACGCTCCAAATGGCAGAAGCTGAAAACTGGATGCTGCAGTTGCTAGCCTTGCATATGGGATATATAAAGGAGCGCCGAATGACCCTGCCCGACGTAGCGAGGAAATCTCTCCTCCGTTTCGTTCCTAGATAAGACTCGAAGTCATTGGCGTGATTCCATTTCTGGTTGACGGTGATTCCTCCGCCATTTCCGGGGATCTGGAGCCAACTGAGCCAACTGAGCCAACTGTACATCTCTTATACGAGAGCCAACTGAGCCAGCTGTACTCCGTACATTTGCACCTATCAATTGTCAACGTCTAGCACCATCTCAAACCAATCAACTCCTGACAGCCAGCGTTACTGAGTCAGACACTCCCCCCTCGCATTAGGTGCCCACTGCCCTCGGCCAGCAACAGCCAGCCAAGGCCGCAGTCCG
Organism: Vermiconidia calcicola; assembly: GCA_035928285.1. Taxonomy (NCBI): domain Eukaryota; kingdom Fungi; phylum Ascomycota; class Dothideomycetes; order Mycosphaerellales; family Extremaceae; genus Vermiconidia; species Vermiconidia calcicola. The sequence goes on from JAXLQG010000006.1 coordinate 647,438, forward strand.
TGCCAAGGCCGAAGTGACTCGAAGTTCGCAGGGTCGCAGCACCTTTGCAGCTAAAGAGCTAAAGGCCGAGTTTCCTTCCATTGGAAGTGGCGCCAGTATTTCCCTTTCCAAACTCGAACCAGCCAGGCGGGCGTGCGTCTCTGTCGGTCTCCCTCCGTTGCCGGCCCATTGCGCACTCACAAACTCACGGCCACTACTTCGTCCTTTTGACAAACATTGCCACCCTGTTCGTCATCTCAACCTCGCTGCCTCGACCACTCTGTTCTTTCTGCCTGAGCAAATTCCATCAGCGCATCACCTCGACTGCGGCATCGATTGCCCAGGAATCCCCGAGCCGCATCCCTTCGACCTCTCCAAACCGACCCCTCCACAATTCGAACCACATTCCCACCTTCCAACTTGTCGGTGTGCTTCAAACAACATCCTCCACCTCTCTCACCGTCTCGACCCTCGAGCGCACGTTGCCTCTCTGCGGCTGCCTTCCGTTCACTTGCGCTGCGCAATAACTCAGAGTTGATCCATTCAAGAGGCGGTCACAAGCGATTCGAGCCAAACCCCTCTGTCATACACCCTCTTCACAAACCGAACCTGATTACAATTACCTTGACTCAATCCAGTACTATACATAACGCCACACTCTACAACTGCATAAGATTGTCAATTGCCTTTGCGAATATAGGCCGGAATACGCCCGGACGAGGTTGACATTCTGCTTACACGCATACTGCAGTCAGCCTCATCCTCGAAACGACTGAGATTCACGTCATACACGATCGATCCCTGAGACCAAACGGTCTTGGTCATACTCGTTTGGACTATTTTCTACACCTTCGGGACGGGTCTTTCCTTCGATACCCGGGCCATCAGCTATCTTGACAAGCGCCATCCCTGATAACAGCTTTGCGATGGCTAAGGCTGTGTGATATCCAGATTTGGCAACAGACTTTACGATCACGACACCAGCTTATATTCCCATCAGCATATAAGAACACCAAGCGCAGCTCGCGCCTCTCCTATAGACCATGACTCACTCTTCTGGCGCGATGCCGTACATTAAGAGCGAGCCCGATGACTTTGGGAACAATCCCAATCACTTCATGTCTGCTTCAAACTATGGCACATCACAGCACTTCGGCAATCACTTTAACAACAGCCAAGACAGCGGGAATATCAACCCTTCCGACCTGTCCAACTTTGGTGGAATGCAATACAACTTTGGCGGCAACATGTCCTCGAGTTTTAACATGGGTAACTCTGGGTATGATGACAGTGAATTGCTGGAGAGTCTCGACTTTGCCAATAATGACCAAGGCATGCTTAATGATTACACTGCCCTCAATCAACAGAGCGTCAGCAATAATAACAGAAGTTCGGCCGGTATACCTATGAGCCAACAAAACCAGATGTCCAACATCTATTCGAGTACGCCAGACGGACCACCCATCCAGAGTCCTTTCTTGGGCACCTTCGACTATAATCAGTTCCGGCCTATGGGTTCATTGCCACAACACATGTCACCTTTACAGAGTGGACAATTCGGCAAACGCCCAAGCCTACACTCAGCGAACCGAAAATCATCATCCGACCAGAGATCTCCTCTGACTCCACGAACATCGGCCATGGCAGCACTTCACATAGGCACTCCAGAATCTGCCAACATAGCCAACGGACGACCAATCAGAGCACCCAATCTACAGAACCGACACGCTAAGACCCTGTCCGGTCAGTATGATAGTACTCCGGGAAGCCTTCACTCCTACCTCGACTCTCCCTTGTCCTCGCCTAGCGCAGGCATGCACCATGCTGGCATCTCAGAAACCATTGGCTCTGGTCAACATGCATCTCTGCCTGCCAAGGTTGAGAATGGAGTAACCAATTCAGAGACCATCGAAGCGAAGAAGCGCCGACGGCGGGCATCTCACAATGCCGTCGAACGGAGGCGACGAGATAACATCAACGAGCGTATACAAGATCTGTCACACCTGGTCCCACAGCATCGTCTGGACGATGACAAGGTCAAGAAGCAACTCCAGAGCAATGGTCCACTGTCGCCATCAGTCGGTGCCACCAGCATGAGTCCGCCGAATGCCAACAACGCGGCCACCTCTTTGCTGGCGGGAGCAGCTGGTCGTCGTGCCGCGAGCACAGCAGGAAACATCACCATTGGTCTGCCGATTGAAGAAAAGGAGAAAGGCCCGAATAAGGGCGACATCCTAAATGGCTCAGTGAGCTGGACGCGAGATCTTATGTGGGCGCTCCATATGAAATACCAACAAGAAGATGAATTGGCCCAATACATCACCTCTTTGGGAGGTCAATGGCCGTTCCAGGTCACTGAAGATGAGAAGCGCATGCGATCCGAAGTCTTGGATGCGATGGAGAAGAACGATTCGAGTACTTTCGCATACACTAGGGGGGACGGAAGTGGGCTACGGGTCCCACGACACACCAACCTGGCTGGAGATAAGATCCAGACAAACCCTAGTTTGAGCCCGCAGAGCAATTTTGAGCTCAGTCCAGGCTTTCACAGTGGGGGTAGTGGCACTGGCAGTGGCAGCAACCCCGGACAAACACAATACTGGCACAGCGCCGGGCATGGAGGCATCAGCTTTAAGGAAGAAGATGAGTTCATGGATATGAATTGATGAGGGAAGTGAGCCATTCCCACGAACACGAGATGAGCTGGGGGAAGTTGCGGGACACGAATATAACGCAGGCACAGTTGATCATTGCATTGCAACACAAGACGGTGGTGAAGGCTGAGAAGCATATGAGGGTGGGACACTTGTCGAGTCGATGTCGTTCTTTTCGTCGTGTTTCTTCGGCGCTCGAGGTGAATTTTTGTTGATGGATACTCTTGTTTTGTTTTTTGATACCCCTTCGTTTTGACCATCTCCTCTATTCCTTTCTTCTTCGATGGTGATTGCAGAGTGCACCACAGACACAGGGGCTTGTATTGTAGGTAGAGAGCACTGCAAGTAATGGCATCTTAGGCGGAATACATTTCTTCCACATCATGTAAAGACATGGTCTCCAAATGCCTCTATCGTCCTGTACATACCTACCTGATAGGTCGTCGGGTAGGTGTTTGATGGTGTCTCTCATCCGATGCCTTAGTAATAAGTGGTTGTCCAGGGTTGAAAACCAAGAGTGGGCGGGCGGGCCAGCAGCCGAAAGTCCCTGAATTCTCCAACTTTCTCCAGCCAAGCGACCTTAAGGTGACTTGGTCCCTACCGCCCTGAGTGCCCATAGCCTGGTGCAGCCCCCATCATGCCCTATCACGCCCGCTGTCTGCAAGCTATCACAGAGCTTGGGCGGAGGTGGTGCCGATATCGTCCCGTCCGCACCCTGCACTGCAACCTCTTCTTAGTAATTTCTTCTCTTTATTCTAGGTTCCTTTCCAGCAGCAGTCAGTCAATTCCCCATTGTCAGCACTCTTGCGAGGAGTCACAGAAGTTCTAGCTACCGCCTAAGTAACTTTCCTTGCAGGCCTGGGGTCAGAGACTGTCCACTCATCAATTTGCCCTCCTCTGATCGCGCGGTCGCACCCTCTCGAACCTGGGACTCTCTCTACATCGGATAAAGCACACGACACAGCCAGATCCAAGATGACGGAGAAACCGCTCCCCTTCGTCTACCAGTTCGCCGCTGGCGCTGTGGCGGGCGTGTCTGAAGTATGTCATTCTCGTCCCCTGTGGCAGGCAGGCGCAGCTATCATGTCATGCTTGTGCTTGTGCTAAGCTAACGCTATCTTGTCACAGATTCTGATGATGTGAGCTACACTTGACTTTACCTGCCTAACCCCGCCTGCTGCGGACGAGACGAACCGAAGAAGCGACATGAGCAGATTCACTGTGCGCGCGTGGAACAAAAGAAAGGAGTTGATCGCTGATAAATGTTTGCGTGCAGGTATCCGCTCGATGTGGTCAAGACGAGAGTGTCAGTACACCCCTCCATTTTCTTCCTTCTCCTTCCTTGTTGCCATAACCTCTGCATTCTCAAACATCCGGTGGAAACAAGCTGCTGTGGTCGGCATAGCTGACAATGTGCCTCTTGTAGACAACTCCAAGGCAAACCAATCCCCGGCCAAGACTACTACACCGGCATGGCCGACTGTTTCAGGAAGATTGTGCGCAACGAGGGACCTGCACGCCTGTACCGTGGCATCGCCGCGCCGATAATGATGGAAGCACCCAAGCGCGCTACAAAGTTCGCCGCCAACGACTCCTGGGGCGTGTTCTACCGGCGCCTATTCAACGTGGAGAAACCCACGCAGCCACTCGCCATTCTCACCGGTGCAACTGCCGGTGCGACGGAAGCGTTCGTCGTTGTCCCCTTTGAGCTGGTCAAGATCCGTCTACAAGACCGCGCGAATGCGAGCAAGTACAACGGCATAGTAGACTGTGTGGTCAAGACGGTCAAGAGCGAGGGCCCCCTGGCGCTGTACAACGGGTTGGAAAGTACCTTGTGGCGCCACATACTCTGGAACGCGGGCTACTTTGGCTGCATCTTCCAGGTCAAGGCGCTGATGCCCAAGGTCGATCCCAAAAAGGAGAGGGGCAAGGCGATGATGACGGACTTTTTGAGTGGCGCGGTTGGAGGCACCGTCGGCACGATACTCAACACCCCGATGGACGTGGTCAAGTCGAGGATTCAGAACAGTCCGAAGATTGCGGGCTCGGTGCCCAAGTACAACTGGGCATGGCCGGGCTTGGGCACGATCATGAAGGAGGAAGGCTTCGCCGCCTTGTACAAGGGCTTCTTGCCCAAGGTGCTGCGGTTGGGCCCCGGTGGTGGTGTGCTGCTCGTCGTGTACACCGGTGTCATTGATTGGTTCAGGAAGATGGGCGCGCAACCGATCGGTTAAGCAGATCGAGTCGAGCGGCGGGATGACTGTTCTTCATCGCAAGATGGTGAGAGAAGGGTGAGGGTCGTGATCTGCATGTGACGGGCCAACGCAATGGCGACGTGATATTGCGGTTCAGCTTCGGACAAGGTCCGATCAGTCTCCAACTCTGCGTAGATTGGTCAGGGTTCGAGAAGGTTGAGGCTGAGTATGGCCATTTCGATCGGTCGACTTGTACTCTACCTCGAAGAGTACTGAAGGGGCACCGGGGCAAGAGAAAGAGCTAGATTGGTTGGTGACTCTGTGCACATGGTCGTATCCCTGCTACAAAAGATAAAGTGCTGGTCAATTTTAAGAAACAGAGCGCACTTGAAAGCAAAAGGAATAGAGAATTGGCCCTCAATGAACACGTTGTGAGCAATCATGGACACACGTACTCCGTGATGGTACAACAATTCGATTTTACACTCTGTGCAGCTACTCGTAGGAAGTTCCTATCATTGATCATTGTCCAATTCCATACTCCAAACCACTCCTAGACGGAGACCAATGCGCGTTCCTCGGACCACGGTAGGGTACAGAGCCAACTGCTACCAACGCATGCGCAACAGCGTTCGACACAAGGCCAAGTCCCTCCTGTAAGGACACTGACCGAAACAATCGTACAGATAAAACATGACGAAGAAGGAAAATCAAGTGAGAGAGGCGGTTCGTCTCAGGCCAAGCTGTCAAGGCGCTGAGTTGATCATTTAGCTCTTCGAATGAACCACCTAGACCTTTGCCCCAACTCGAGCTCGATAGAAACCTTCGAAGGTGGAAGTTGTGGCTTCTTCGGCCTCTCAAAGGCCTTGTCGTCGGTCTCCGGCTCTGCTACGGTTGAAACTGCTCCAGCGAGAGAAAGCTCGACTGACTTCGCCTTAGCTTTGGCTTTGTCGCTTGCACCCTCCTGACCAGCATCGAGTTCGAAGTCGGTAACCACTTCATCGTTGATCTTGATGGCAGGCCCGCTAGTAGAAGAGAGGATCTTGCTTGGCGATTGCTTCTGCTCTTGCTTTGGTCGGATTTCCAGGGGGGCCTTCGCTGTCACTGAGGGTTCATTCGGCTCCCTCGCCTGCTTTTGAGATAGCTTGGCCTTCACGACAGGGACTTGTACATCCCTTGTCTTTTGAGCCGTCCATAAGCGCTCCTCCAAGGCAGCAGTCCAGCCTGCTCGTCGAGAGATCTCTCCGATGATGAGATCACACTCTCCCAGAAGTTCAATGTCGACCTTGACCCCTTCTCGCTGACATCGGTCTTTGCTGATCCATATTTGAGGCACCGTAGGAGGAACGGCAAGGAGCATATCATTTACAGGGGCAACCTTTAGAGAAGTGCCGACAATAACAAGCAGATCCACTTTCGCCTTATCGACCTCTAAGCGAGGAGCATAAGAATACGAGATGTGTTCGCCAAAGAAAGTCATGTCGGGTTTGAGTAGTCCCTTCGGAAAAGGCCTGCGGCTTTCCTCAAGATCAGAGTCCGAATCTTCGAGTTCATCTCGCTTCCTTTTTCTCTTTCCGCCTCGCCCTCGCTGTTTTCCAACCTTCTTATCTGGTTCGAGTGAGCATTTGCAAAATGGGATATTACCCTGTCGAACAACAGGCATGTATTTTCTGGCAGATGTCCTCTTACCACAGCTCATACATGTGGCAGTGGACAGTGTACCATGACATTGTATTAGCTTAGCACTCGACAGACCGGCCGCAGTCTCTAGGCCGTCGATATTCTGCGTATAATTGGTGAGTAGCTTGCCCTTCGCGTGTAACAATGCAAGGAACGCATGAGTAGCGCTATATCTTGGGATCAAGGGAACATCAGGTGATATGCCCTCTTCTCCCGCCCCATCAGCCGGCACAAGACCTTGCATCCTAGGAAAGACCTTTGCAGCCTGCTTGAAAAATTCGCCAGGATCCGTTCTGAAATTGTCGATGTGAAAGAGCTCTTGGGGATCGTCGTATTTTGAGTCCACCATAAGATTGTAGACGCCATTGGCGGAGCGGAAGTCCGGTACACCCAGAGAAGTCGAGATCCCTGCTCCGGTCAGAACGATGATATTTTTCGACCTTTTGAAGAGTTGGACAGCGTGGTCGAATGTATAGAACTGATTCAGACGGGGCCGGACTTGTGGAGCATTCTTCACAGGCGAAGATAGCCGCCGAGGCGGCAGCGATGATGCCCGCTCCGCGCTCAGTTCTAGGAGGCGTAGCAACTTGTTAGGGGAAGGTCTGGAGGCTGAACCATTTGAGTCGGCATCGGAATCACGGTGGCGAGCAGGGGAATGTGGTGCTGAGTACGCCATGGTGGTACGTTGAAGAGACTGCTTGGGGACAGGTCCGGATGAAGTCGTTGTGGATGAAGGGTAACTGTAAGTCTGAAGCCGCAAATGCAAAATGATAGAGGCGGATAGAATGTACGGCTCGCATAGTGGTCTATCTTGCTGAGAGCTTAGAGCCGAAGGTCTCGAAACTCATGATTCGTTGTACTTTGATGAGGAGCTCGGTGGTATGAGAGTGAGGACACAGTTCGAAGCCGATGCATATCCACTTTAGGGCATACGGGTATCTTAGACCATATGGCAATGCAGCTGATACCGGGCGAGAGACATCGAGGAAGCAGAAAACTCGTAGTCTGTAAGTAAGATGCGGGACCTGACCATGAGCTGAACGAAAACGACTTCGTGTTTTTGCCCGCTGAGTCTCGAGTCGCTCCTGAAGGCTGAGCATTTTCAGGAGCCTGCAGATGACATCATACCACGGGACATTCACGTGATTTGACAGTGTATCACGTGACTGCGCATCCTGCATCTTCGACGCGTCGCGCTTTCCGAAACGCGTCGACTCCAACCCATTGGTTGGCCTTCTCGCCTTCCACTCGGCAGCAAAACATTTGTTGTTTGCACCGACTTTCGCTCAGTCACCACACTTTGTTCTGAATTGACCGTCCTAGGCCATGCGATACGGACGAAAGAACGCTCTGAAATTATGCCGTTAGCCCCTCTTGGGATCTCGTCGCAATCACGGAAGAAGCTCAAGGCTTTCGCTTTCGACGAGAAATTGATTGCAGCACAGGAGGACAAAGAAAACCAAGGTGCAGCAGAGACAGACACAAGAGATGGAAGTGACGAGGAAGGCCATCCCGGTATCAATGGTTTCTCCGATCGGAATGTCCCTCACACACCTGCGGTTCGAATACCATTTGAAGACCTTATTGCAAATACCGAAGATGCCTTCAACTGCGCTCCGCCATTAGCGACACCGAAAGATCATGTGTTGTGGGATCCTCATAGCTCCGACGTCTCTGGAGCTGCCGCCGGGACGCAACGAACCAGAAAACGCGCTCACAGCTCTTCACCAGCTTCATCACAACAGTTTTCGGCGCAAAAGGATACCTTGAATCTCGAGACATTGAACAGATCACTGCGAACTCCCAACAATGACCCTACCCAAGATCTCTGGAACCGATACACGACGGCAAATGCTCCGAAGACCGCCCAAGGCGAGCCGACTTTGCCTAACTATGCCTACCTTCTCCCGGCTTCCCCTCAAACACCCAGCACGACCAGCAAGGACAGTGGGTTGCGCCGGACGCATAGTTGTGGAGTCGAGTGGCCAACATCTAAGGCCAAGCGCCGCAGAACTGAGACAAACGCTCAGCATGGTCGCACAAAAGAGCTTTTTGCGGCTTCTCGCAAAGATATCCTCCGTCGTGATCTTTCCAACAACACTCGTGTGGGCCTCCTTCTTGAGAAAATCCAGGAAAGTCTGACCAAGAAGGCCATAGCGGCGGATGAGAGTCCATCAAGCTCCTCGCCACTCCCAGACAGACGTTCGCAGACAGTCGTATCGCCAACGCGACCCCAGAGTAGAAGTCGCTTGGAGCAGGCTGGGCAAACCCCGGATTGCGTTCCTCCTGCCCTAGACACGACTCCAAAAGCGGCCAGTCACCAGAATAGGTCTTTCTCCTCGGAATTTGATGACGATGGTCTTGATATGGAAGCTTTCGAGAGCTTGGAGCAGGCACTCCTTGAGCAAGCGGCCGAGACAGGCGCTGGCGCTGGCGCGGCGAAGAACAATCGGGACGTAGCCGCCACCGGTGCTCCTTCTCGATCCAACGCTCTCGCGGTCTCACAGCAACCGAACCATGATTCGGAGACGCATACAGAATCCAACGACTCTTCGAAGCGTGGGGAAGCACTGGAAGCGGCTTCTGAGGCAACAGCAGATTTTGCTGATGAATTTGACGATTGTGACGAGGAACTTATGACTGAGATGATTGATCTTGCCGCTCAGTACGACTCGCAGCGCAAGTCACCCAACAAGAGGCAGACCCCGACCGGGCAGCCAACTTCACAAACAATGGCTCCGTTCAAGAAACTGGAGACACTTGACGAATTCGAGGATGCTTTTGATGATGACGATGAACTATGGGAGGGTATTGCAGACGCGACCTCGGTTAAGGCAGGAGAAATGGACACAACGAATTCTGTGCGTTCTCGACCGAACCTCATTTCATGAATGATATGCTGATAGGGTATATAGAACACGGTCGATAACAGAGCCATCAAACGTTACCTGATCATTGATGTACTGGAAAGTTTATATGAGTACAAGGCTGGCCGCAAACGACCTGAAAAAGTATGATATCCTCGTTTTGCGAACGCCCCCAATGTCTGACCAGTGGTAGATGCTCTCCGTCAAGGATGAAAAGACAGGCATGCTGTACATCGTCTACCTGCGGGAATCTTGGTACGATACTCGATGCACCAAAGGTTCATATGTCCACGTCATCGGGAAGTTCGATCGTACTGGGCAGTGTGTCGTCAACGACGTTGACAACATGATAATACTTCATCCGGATCATCTAATCTCGTCGACGGTCGTGGGGGACTCTTTTACCTGTATGCGACGTGCTGTGCTTCAAGACAGAGTGAAGGCCACGGGTGCAGCTACTCAACCACAAGTCTACGGGCACATCCTGCATGAAGTCTTTGGTCAAGCGTTACGCATTAACAAATGGGACATTGAAACCTTCAGAGGTATCATCGCCAATGTCCTGCCGTCCTATCTCGAATCACTGTATGAGATAAGTGTCCGGGTCCCAGATGCTACGGAATACCTACTGGGGAAAGTTCCCGAATTAACCGCTTGGGCAAGCGTCTTCGTGGGTGACACTTTGTCACCAGATGCTGTGGCTCGGGACCGCCATGGCGTGCTTGTTCCCACGACGATCAACAAACTGCTGGAGCTCGAAGAACATATCTGGTCGCCAAAGTATGGCCTGAAAGGGAACATCGATGCAACCGTACAAGCTCAGATGAAGCTCCCAAATGATTCATCTTCTAAGACTCTGTTGGTTCCATTCGAGCTGAAGACGGGCAAGAGGGACAATGTCGAACAGCATCGTGTCCAGACGGCTTTGTACACGCTTCTCTTGTCCGACCGATATGACATCAATGTCACATGTGGCGTATTATACTACATGGAAACTTCAAAGACATTCCGCGTTGAAGGCATCAGAAATGAAATCCGACACATGATTATTGAGCGGAATGAGCTGGCTTGCTACGTGCACGACAAGCTTGCATTACCTCCAATGATCAAGAGAGAGCATATTTGCAAGAACTGCTATTCCAAACCAGCATGTTTCATCTATCACAAGCTGTCCGAGGGCGGTGACGGCGCCACCAGTGGGCTAGGTGAGAAATTCGATGAGGTCGTTGACCATCTGTCTCCAACTCACCAGGTATTCTTCAAGAAATGGGACCAGCTTCTGACCCAAGAGGAACGTGACACAATGCGATTCCGCCGAGAGTTATGGACGATGTTAAGCGTAGATCGCGAAGCGCTTGGTCGATGCTTCTCAGAAGTCGTCATACAGCCAGGATCCGCCTTTGAGAATCCCGAAAGCTCCAAGATCAACAGGTTCGAATATACCTTTCTTAAGCAAAAGCCAGCCTCCGGCTTCTCTTTTATGGACTCTCAGATTACGGTAGGAGAACCGATTGTGATCTCCGACGAGAAAGGTCATTTCAACTTCGCTGCAGGCTTCGTTACGAACGTACGGCCAACGAGAGTGGTAGTAGCTGTGGATCGAAGGCTGCAGTATGCACACCGCAAGATGCAGGGGTTTCACCCAGTTGAGAACCAGGTCTTCTCAGGCGTCATAGCTTCAGAGCCCGAAGTGAGGTCCGAGACCGACCATCCGATTCTTTACCGCATTGACAAGGACGAATTCGCCAATGGAATGGCTACAGCTCGTAACAACATCCTCCGCATGATGGAGAAGGATCTCTGGAGGGCACGAGAACTTCGACAACTGATCATCGAGAACAAGCCTCCCGAGTTCAAGGTCACGTCCACAATGCCTACACTGACTGGTCCAGCTTCTCAGTCCAACCTCAACGTTGATCAGCTGAGAGCTATCGAGAAGGTGATGAGCGCGAAAGACTATGCCCTTGTTTTGGGCATGCCAGGCACGGGCAAGACGACCACGATCGCTCATATTATCCGTGCTCTGGTATCACAAGGCAAGTCGGTTTTGTTGGCATCCTACACACATACTGCTGTCGACAACATTCTCCTGAAAATCAAGGACGACAAGATACCTATCTTACGCATTGGCGCTGTTAATAAGGTGCATCCTGACGTTCAATCCTTTGCGCACATCTCAGGAATCCCTAAACACACAACGGAGGAGCTGCACGACTCCTGGCACAACACCAAAGTCGTGGCAACCACCTGCCTTGGAGTCAATCATGGCATCTTCAATGCTCGCACATTTGACTACTGCATTGTCGACGAGGCTTCTCAGATCACTCTGCCGGTGTGCCTTGGCCCTATCCGAATGGCACGCACTTTCATCCTTGTCGGCGATCACTTTCAATTGCCGCCACTGGTGCAAAACAAGCAAGCTTTGGAAGGTGGACTTGATGTCAGTCTTTTCAAACTACTGTCTGATGCCCAGCCAGATTCGGTGGTAAACCTAGAACACCAATATCGAATGGCAGAAGATATCATGCTGTTGTCAAAAGAGCTGGTCTACATTGGGCGGATTAAGTGTGGCAATGAAGCTGTCGCGAATCGAACGCTGCAAATTCCCAACATCGAAGCCGGACTAGCTGTTCACCACTACACTTCCTCGACGTTGCCAAAATCAAGCCAATCAGTCTGTATCGCTGATGCCGGCTGCTGGCTTCGGCGTGCGCTTGTGCCCAGCTCCCGCTGCCTATTTCTGAACACTGATACGATCGTCTCAGGAGTATTGGGACGAGAAGCTGTCTCGGGCGCACGAATAACTAACAGCTGCGAGTCGAAACTAACGGCACAGCTTGTTACTACCCTTATACACTCGGGCATTGCTCCTCGGGCCATTGGCGTCATCACCTTCTACCGCTCGCAACTCGCCCTGATAAGGTCAGATATCAAAGCAGCAGCAGGGTCTATCGCTGCGGATCAAGTGGAAGCGCACACGGCGGACAAGTACCAAGGTCGAGACAAGGAGATCGTGATTCTCAGTTGTGTCAGAAGTAACGAGAACAGTCATGTCGGAGATCTGCTCAAAGACTGGCGAAGAGTCAATGTGGCCGTGACCCGTGCCAGAAGCAAGCTACTGATCCTCGGGAGTAAACGCACCTTGAAGGGCAGTGGGGTGCCTACCCTTGAAGGGCTGACGAAAATCATGCATGAAAAACATTGGATACTTGACTTACCTGCCGGGGCTGTGGAGTCGCACTCGTTTCAGAGCATGAATATTGCTACTCAGAAAAGTACAGCAGGTTATTGTGATGCGGAGAGAGCCCCCGACAAATCGTCCGCGCCTGCAAAGAGGAAGCAATGGATGATGGAAAGTGCTGGGAACAGCAGCCCGAACAAGCGAAGCACTTTCAGGAAACCCAACAAGATTGTGCGTGGGAGCGCGATCGTCGGCGACGTACAGAAGGTGTTGGATAAGAACCCGGTACTCAGAGACGTGGTACATGATCTCGAAAGCCATAGTCAGGCATGGGAGAATATGGATGAGAATATGTGGTATGGAATGGACTTGGCCGTGGAGATGGAGATGGATGCTGATTTTGACTCGACGAATTTTGGAGTATACTGAGCTCAAACAAGCGAACGGGCTTTTCTGGACTAGCATGCGGACGGAGTAATATGCATCAACACACATGATACCGGTTTCACGACCTTTGGCGATATCTTTGACAGCCTCAAAACTGCAATCGAGTCTATAGAGGAATAAAGAGCACTCTCGACACTCACGTGACTCACTGAATTATGACAATTAAAGCGGCGTCGGATCTTGCTGCTTTTCGACTAGTTGGTCAACACTCACAGCCTTGTTCACCTCTACTTAGTGCTCCACGTGCTCTTCCATCCTTCCAACTTCAAGCCACATAATAAATGACCATCCGTATGAAAGCGGTATTCTCCACGGCTCTAGGTATTTAGAACTCCTTCCACGGACCTTGCCACAAAGAAGGCGTGAGATCGAGCCGTTTCCACCTCCCTTACGAACTCTATCCCACCACTAACCTGGGGGTGTCGGACGGCCACGTTGTCCGCACATCTCCGACATGTCGAGGATGTGTCTGATAACGGGGGATAACGAGGAATGAACTAAAAGGCAAGTTGGCGCCTCCGGTCATTGTCTAGCAGGCGTCTAGAGCCAACTCATTCTCGGTAGCGAACGCCTCGTCAGGTCAACTCATGCTGGTGCCCATGGAGGGCTATTGAGGGGTCCCCACCAGGGGCACGCTCTTGGATTGGTATCGGAACGGTAGGTGCTCATGGTGCGGTGTTTAGCGAGACAGGGTTTGCTCCATGGAGAGGTTACTTGCTACTGGTGAGCGAGCGTTGGTTGTCCAACGTTGTCTGCCGTCTACTGATGGCTATAACCACGTGCATGCCCCTCACATATTGACATTGAAATCGACATCCCACCGATCTAGCAAGCAATTTGATATCCGCACTGGACAGCTTATATTTCTGTTCGAGGGCTTCTATGTGCGACCGTGGCCATGGAGGAACGACCTGACTTTCAGTTCCAAGACCGACCTATCGATCAAGGTCGGGAGACACGGGTTTTGATCATTGGGGCCGGTGTCTCTGGGATATGCACTTACATCCGTTTACTGCAATACGTTCCTAACATCAAAATCACTATTCTCGAGAAGAACCCTTCTCTGGGTGGGACCTGGTTTGAGAATCGATATCCTGGTGTAGCCTGTGACATTCCCAGCCACGTCTATCAATATACATTTGAGCCGAATACTCAATGGTCGAAGTACTTCTCACCTGGAGCCGAGATCCATGAGTACATTAAGGGAGTAGCCGAGAAATACAAAGTCGACCAGAAAGTCCGATACAACACCAAAGTCACTGGTGCGACATGGGACGGCGAAGCTGGCATATGGGCTGTGGACGTCGAAGCAATGAGCTCTGAGGGTGACCATGCGCGCGAAAGGCTCGAAGCTGAAGTGGTCATAAGCGCAACAGGGTTGCTGAACAAATGGAAATGGCCCGTCATCCCTGGCCTGGCCGACTTCGAAGGCAAGCTACTTCATTCTGCCAATTGGGACTGCTCGTGGTAATTACACACACACACACGCACACAAACGTCCCCTAGCTTGCTCGATAGATCATGCTAAGTGGCACACAGGGACTGGACGAATCAAAGAGTCGCGCTGATCGGCTGCGGCTCATCCGCCATCCAGATGCTTCCCAAACTCCAAGCAAAAGCCGGTGCGGTACACAACTTCGTCCGTGGCGGAACATGGATCAGCCAGCCGTTCGGCGGGTCTTTTACAACCGACACCATCGCAAAGAGCGATGAGCCGGGCAACTACTCATACACGGCAGACGAACTGCACAAATTCGCCCACGACAAGGAATACTACAAGAACTTCCGCAAAGCCATTGAGCGATCCATCAACATGGACTATCCCTGTCTTTTCCCCGGCTCACCCGAAGAAATCGCCGGCACCGAGGCCATAACGTCGAACATGAAGACCAAACTCGCCAGTAAGCCCCAAGTCTATGAAGCGCTCAAGCCAAAATTCGTACCCGGCTGTAGGAGATTGACACCCGGGGTTGGATACCTTGAGGCGCTTACGCAGGATAATGTCGACTTCATCAATACGCCGATCGAGAAGGTGACGAAGAACGTAAGTTGCTCTTGAGTCTTCATGGAAACTGACGCGACGCTCTTGGGGCTGCTGGATCACTGACACCAATCTGTTACATACATGCACAGTCCGTCCTCACGTCCGACGGCAAAGAATACCAGATCGACGCCATCGCCTGCGCGACGGGCTTCGACACGTCCTTCATGCCTGCATTTCCGATCGTCGGCTGCGACGGCGCACGCATCAGCGACATCTGGTCCCACCACGCGTCGGCGTACATGTCGCACTCCGTCCCGAATTTTCCAAACTACTTCTTCGTCGGCGGCCCGAACTCGGCGACCGGCGGCGGGAGTCTCTTGATCATTTTCGAGAGCATTATCGGGTATGTGGTCAAGGCCGTGGCAAAACTCTCCCGCGAACACCTACGCAGCATCCAAGTCAAGCCGTCCGCGCTGGCGAGCTGGAATGCTTATCTTCAGGCCTACTTCCCGCGCACGGTGCACGTGGACGACTGCTCGAGCTGGTATAAAGTCAACGGCAAGATCATGGGGCTATGGCCGGGGAGTAGTCTGCACGCGCGCGCGACGCTGGAGAATCCGCGGTGGGAGGATTTTGAGTATGAGCAGGGGGTACCAGGGCATGATCCGCTTGAGTGGCTGGGGAATGGATGGACGGTGGCGGACAAGGAGAGAGGGGATTTGAGCTTTTATCTTGATCAGGTCGATTATCCGCCTGTGCCTAAGTGAAGGAGGCTCTGGCAAGGTCTGTGGCAGTTTCCGCGTATTACAACAAAGGGCAAAACGAGTAGAGGACCAAAGTGGTAGGGCCATAGATGGGGAGAAAGCAGTATTCATTCATAAGTCCTAAGACCTGCCCCTCTGGGAGAACTAATTTAGTATACAGACTAGAAGATGAGGTATATCAATACTAGCGAAGAAGGATTCGGCACAATTCAGCTTCTCAGGCTACATGCTGAGACATGCCCTAGAAGAGATGCCACTGCTTCTGCTCCCACATTCTCAAGGGAACATACACTACAGCCGTGGCAGCGAAACCCAAGATCCAGCTGATATCCGTGCCGTAGGGACTACTTCCGATGCCGCCAGCAATCGGGCCGACCCACCACGCCTGACTCATCGTGAGAAGGGACAGGACTGTACCAACGACCCAAGCAACCGAAGCAGCGATGCCATACGGCAACTTGGTGCGGTCATTCCAAGCAGTAAGATCGTACTGGTAACCGCGTCTCCAGATGAAATGCTCTACGATGATGACCGTCGCGAAAGGGACGATCCAGTAGGCGCAGATCAGCAAGAAGTTCTCCATGGCTGCTTCGAGATGGTCGCGACCAGCCATCGCTGCGGCCAAGAAGATGACGGAGCCGATGAGCGACCAGACCAGGCGAGGAACGACGAGGAGTTTCTGCGAGACCATCTGGACGCTCAGACCGAGAGAGTAGATGTTCGTGGTGATGACAGCTACGCAAGACAGACCAAGAATGACTTCAATGAGTTTGCCGAATCCGCGAGCGCCTTTGCCATACACGCCGAAAGATGCGCCGATAAGACCTCCGATTCCGCGTGCGTCGTAGGCGTCAGTGAAGTAGGTGTCTGAACTGAGGGCGAGGGTGCCGACCGCAGCGCCGAGAAGTTCAACGAACAGCTGGCTCGTCAGGAAACCACCATACGCCCACAGGAACGATTTGCGATCCTTTGTCGTCTCACGCATGTAGACACCATAATCTGCCGCAACAGGCAGCCAAGCGATTTCGAAGCCGATAATGGCGGTGCTGAAAGATAAGACGTTCGAGGCTTCAAGTGAGCCTGAGCCCATTGGGACGTTCACATAGTGCCTGGCGCCAAACCCGGCCACGATGATGAAGCAGATCAACATCACGATCCAGGAGTATCGGTCGTAGATGTGGAGGACTTTGTATCCGAGAAGACCCATGACAATGGCAGAGATGCCGACGATGAGAACGGCCACGGCGAGCGGCAGGTTGCCATCACCAACGTCATACAAGACCGAGGCTCCGCTGATGGCATTGACCATGGCCCAACCAATCTGGTTGATGCAGTTGAGGATCGCGAGGATCTTTGCTGGCCACCAACCGAAGCTGTATCGGGGAATGATCATGGTTCTCAAACCCAGCTTGGGGCCAAAGCGTGCGAGCAGCGCTGGGAATATAGCGCCGAACAGGTTGAAGAAGAGCAGACAGCAAAAGGAGTCCCACCACCCGAGGCCGAACAGGGTAGGCCCGAGAAAGCCCAGTGCCAGTGTCGCAGTGTTGCAGTTGGCGCTGAAGAAAACGGTGAAGAGATCGCGAGGGTTTTGATTCGTTCGCATTTCTTCAGGAATGCGCTCGATTCCCAGCTCTTCTGCGCCGATGCTGCGAATCCATTTTCGGCTCTTGTACCAAAAGGACTTTTCGGTTAGGTCACCAGCCGCGCTATCACCAGCAGCATCGACGGTGAGTTTGATTTCTTTCGGTTCGTACTCGGAAGTCATTGTGACGGGTTGGTAGGGTGATGAGCCTCCCTAAAATCTTGAAAGTGCAATCCTGGACGAGGAGCGCATTTCGCAGGCACAATCATCTCGCCATCAACCGTATTTATACGAGCGCGACAGGTTAAGCCTCTTCCGTTATCATAAGCCTCCTTAAACAAGCAGCACTTGGCAATGGGTGCCAAGCGGAGGAGTACTCCGTGCGAGGTCGCTGGAATCTGGACCCCAGAGATAAGAGAGTTCCCCACGAATAAGCGACTGGCTGGGTGACTGGAGAGGTGAGAAATTGGCCTTTTCACGCCTTTTCACGCCTTTTTCAGGTGATAACAGAAAGCCTCTGGAATCAAGCTCCTGCTTGTTGCAGACAAGTTTTGTCTGGACCAAGAAGCGCTAGTATTCGTGACATTTCAGGGCGGCCTGGTGCCCCTTGGCCAGTCTTGTGGGAATACTCCTTGCAACAAATGGTATTCTCCAGGTACCTCCGTATTCATCGGCAGGTAGCGCTTCAGCCCAAGCATTCGGGCTTGTCAAGTCGATTAGTCGAGTTTATCGCTTGACAGACTGCTGAATACGCGATATCGACTGTCGGGTTTGCTTGCCGAGTATGCCCGATCGGCTTCAGCGATTGGCGTCTGCTCGATGCGTCAGCTGGCACTTTCTTGGATATGGTTGCACTGTCCCTGAGTCCGGAAAACCTGCTAGCGGCAGGACAGAACCTCTTGATAGGAGGATCTATCAGTGGTTGCATGTTGGTCAGGGATAGGCTCGTTCCCAGAGTCCTGCGGAGTACTCCTATTGAAACTTGAACGATATTCTGCATGGTGTGTTGATCGCAGCAGCCGGGATGCACGGTGCCAAAGGCTTGGTACACTGAACACCACTTCTGGCGGTGTCCTCCGTCAGGCTACGATAGCCATGCATCTGGCCCTTCAGCCGCAGACCTGACCGTTAGCTCAGGTTATAGCTTGGAGTTTGATAAGGTCGACGGGGGTCGACTAGCAGCCAACTAGGTGGTGGGTGGTTAGTATCGATGCGTCGTTGGGCTGACACACTTCAAAGATTTGGATATGTCCGTTGTTGCAATGATAATGTATTCCAGTAATCCGAGGACTAGCCTTCAAAGATAGGGAAGGGGTTCCTGTATCTTTTAAGTTTCGTCCAGATTCGACCTGCATTCACCCACGTGGAGTGTAAGCGAATCCCGCACATTCTCGGTTGTCCTCCCGATCTCTGGAGATTCTAACTTGCTCTCCACTCATCGATATTTGTATGGCGGCCATCATACCAGAACGCTGACCTCGAAGCACAGTGAGCAGGACAAAAAGGCGATGGCTCGTCGCAGGCTTGAATACATTGCGTGGCTGTCATTTGTTTGTTGTCCAGCTCAAGCCCACCCCGAGCGCCTCTTCGATTTTGGCGACACCTTTGGTATTCTCCTCACCTAACCAATGAACTTCTGCTTTGTCAAGATCCTTCTCGATCTCCCAGCCCTTACCGCCTTCGACGTAAACTGCTAATCCTGTCAAGGTTCCGACGAAAGGACTCTTGGGGATGCTTGCCAAGGTCAGAACATACTCTGCCACCTCGCGGGCTTCGTTAACTGGTAGTCCTCGTCCTGTCCAGAGATCGTACATGTGCGATGCCATCCCGGTATTGATCAGAGATGGACATATGGTGTTAATCCTGATGCCATACTCATGGTGTAGCATTTTTCGGGTCGATCGCATGAGCCCGATCACGCCATGCTTGCTTGGCTGATAAATGAACAACCCTGCCTGTTCCTTGAAAGAGGCAATAGAGCCTAATAGGCAAATTGATTTGTCCTGTTTGTGATCAACGTTCCCTTGACGTAGATATACCGTAGCAATGCGAGCAAAGTAACATAGCCCAGTGAGGTTGACGTCCAACACAGCGGTGGAAGGTGGAATTTCCACGCTCTTCAGATCCAGGCTTGGTTCGAACCAGTTCTGTCTTTCAGTGACTCCAGCTATCGAAAAGGCATGGTCAACTCGACCATGCTTCTCATATGCTAGTTTGAAAAGAGCCAGATTATCCTCGTATTTAGAAACATCGACATGGACGTAACACAAACTTGCCGAAGAGGATCTCTCGGCTTGGAGGCCATCCACGAGTTCTTGACAAGCTTGCTTGTCGATGTCTCCGAAGAATGTGTGTGCTCCAGCGGCATACAGAAAGCGAACAACAGCCTCGCCAACCCCATGTGCACCTCCTATGCAGCCAAAGAAGACTCGGTCAGCAGCTGAAGCCTTGGGAGGTAGTCTTATAAGTCCGACTTACCGGTGAGTACCACCACTTTCCCCTTCAGATTGCTGAAAGAACTCGGGACTGGTTCGAACTTAGGCATCGTAGAGAGAAGCGCGCTGTTGGGGGGCTCGTAAATGACTGCAGATATCAGAAGAAATGGGGTCGATGACGATCAGCTTGTGCCACTGTTGCGCTTGTATAAAGCTGTATGTTAGATGGTCAAGGCGGCGACGACGTCTTCATGAATAGGATCAAAGA
Organism: Vermiconidia calcicola; assembly: GCA_035928285.1. Lineage (NCBI taxonomy): Eukaryota > Fungi > Ascomycota > Dothideomycetes > Mycosphaerellales > Extremaceae > Vermiconidia > Vermiconidia calcicola. The sequence continues at coordinate 667,474 of JAXLQG010000006.1, forward strand.
CCTATCGTGAAGCCGTTCCGGGCCAAAGTGCACGAGGGTCTCGGTCGCACGGAGTGTGCCGCAAGGCTGAATCCCAACGGTGATGACCGCCATCTCTCGTGGACTGGTGAGATCCTGCAGTAGTGGAGTCTTGACCTACTAGCTGGGGCTGGATGAATCAAGCGAGCAACCAAGACGGTCTTGACTGGACTTGCGACCAACCGGACATAAAATGGGGCGAGATACACTCATCGTAAGAGCATCTTGAAAAAGAAGAGCCGAAAGACGGCCAAGTCGGAGCTCGTCGACTGCGAGCATCAATGTAGACGCAAAGCTTAGGCTTCTGCGGGTCCGTTGCGAAGCCGCATGTGCGACATGGGGTGAAAGATAGCTGATGGCAGACAAAAATGCCATGGAATGTGTACATGAGGACAACAGAATCAATGAGCTGTTCAAAAGCTGTGGTGGAAGTAAGTTAGAGCGGCGACATAAATCAGAGCACGTGACTGGCCAAGCAACGGTGGGTCTGAACGAATCGAGCTCAAGCGTCGACATCAACTGCGATATCGTGCAATGAGTTCAGCAATTGACTGAATCGCTCCACGTCGAACTTCTGCGCACATCCTCGACAATTCACTCCAACAGTACGTACCGTCCGCTACTAGCACCGGGTCGAGAGAAGTCCCTCAAATTGTGGCCACAATGGCCGCCAAACCTATGAAGGACGTCGTCGGAGTCGCGAAGGTACCTCTACTTCCACCGACTTTGCGAGCAGATCCTAACTGGAACAGAAATACACCCAACAGAGCACCGGCATCTGGGAGACGATACGCAGACTTTTCGCAGTTGATCCAGATCGAAGCAACGGTATACCAGTGAAGCACTTCCGAAATCCGCCGCCTGGAGGCCTCGATCCGCAATTATACGATGAAGCCGTGACTACACCAGCCGCAGACATTGCAGATAATCCTTACTGGAGAAGAGATGTCCGAAGAGCATACCCGAAATTAAGCACGGTCACGCAAAGAGACGCCGTTGGTCTGTTGACGATGGGAAGCGCGGCAAACCCTAGTCCGAAGCTGCTGGCTGGTGAAGAGGGCCAGAAGCAACTAGTTGCTGTGCAGCAAGAGGGAGAGAGGGGCCTGGCCACATACTTCGAATCGGAGAAAGCTACAGCAGTATTGGGCGAGAATGGTCTACCACCCATGCCAGTCCCGGTCGGTCAGAAGTCAAAAGTGAAATATGAAATTGGACCAGTAAGCTACGACGAAACGTAAGTTACTCAATGTGATCCTAACAAGCAGAATTTACTGACCACACTTACAGATATCCCTGCCGAAGTTTTGTCTAAGTCTAGTTGTGATTATGCTGGGCAGCTGTATATAGTCCAGGCCCTGGAAGGCATGACCCAAGAAGGGAACGCATATCAGGTTATGCCACTCCTGATTCAACCAGCTGCTGTTTGTTGTTGTTCCAGGATTTCTCGTTGTCGTGCAGCCTCCTCTCCAATTGCCTTCTCGCCTTTCCTCCGCTGTCGTTCTTCGAATGCTTCTCGGCCTTTCATGATACGCCCCACGATCTCCTCAGCGTTGACATGGGCATAGCCATGATTCTCGATCTGGTGAAGGATACCCATTTCTTTCGCATCCGTGTATGCGTCGAACGTCGAGGTCAGGTATGCGGTTGGGCCGTGATATACGGCATCCACCTTACCAGTCGGCATTGACTCCAGATATGCCTTTGATGGGACAAAGGGGGCACCAAAGACCACCGCGTGGATGTACTTGCATTGTAGAACGCAAAGACCACGCTCGAAGATATTCATGATCGGATAATTCAATCCTTTCCAGTGATTGATCACAGCATCGTTGTGTACGCCAGCCACAACATAAGCCCCTCCTTTCTCTGCTTTATCGACACGCTTGAGGAACTCGATGTGACCGGAAGAGAATAGATCGAAGCCGCCATCGACGTAAACAATCCGTTGGCCAGGCCTTGGCCCATTGCCAGGAATTATTTTGGTAAAAGAACCAGCATCAGTCGCATGAACGCCCGACTTGTCGTATTGACTACCAGCCCACGTATAGACTTCTGACCCCGGCTGGAGAGCAGTCTCATCAGTGGCGTAATCCTTTATTCTCTGAAGCATTTCGGCCCCAGCCGCGACTCGCTTCGGGTCAGCTTGACCGTCAGGCTTGGTCTCGATTTCATCTGTTAGCGACTTGATGAAGTGCGTCTTGGTGCACAACAGCATTCGGCCAACAAGATCGGTGGTAGATATTCCAGGCGTTCTCTTCACGACCAGGAATCGCCCAGCAGCTTTGACGAACCGATAACAATCCTCGCCGCCAGCATCGGAAGTGATGTCGTCTCCGTGAACAACGTACCAACAGCCATAATGAGAAATCCATGGCAAGGATGTCACATAAGGGGCATGTGGAACAGATTTGGTCACCCATCGGCAAGCATCAACAGCAGCAACTCTGGTAGAATCAGTTCAAGCACTCGGCGCACTGGCGGTGAACCCACCGCTCATCCAAAGTCATGACCGCGGGACCCTTATTCAACAGGATATCTTCATCTGAATGGATGCCGGCATAGAGCTCTTTGCCTAGCTGACGAGCTTGTCGCATTGCGCCCGCATGGCCTGGAGCACTCGTTAGACAGCACCTACCTATGGTCTGAATTAGACCTACCGTGATGAGCAAAGTCAAAGCATCCGTCCACCCAGATTCGGTCTTTTCGTATCTCCTGATCTTCTTGAGGATCGACTGGCCACTCGCCCGGCTTAGGGACATCCATCTTGGAGGCTGACATGGTCGGACAATTGAGCAAGTCCCCCGAAAGCAAGGTATCTGGTTCACCTGGATGTGCTAGGTGTGGAGTGGAATGTATCTGTTACGATGATTTGTTCGATTAACCTGAACCCTCTGCCTTTGCTCTCCAGAGGTGAAAGAGTTACTCCCTAAGGTAACTACCGAGCCCACCTAGGTACTGTGTACTCCGGAGTAGCTTTAGGCTATGGACCCTCTAGAAAAGGTGACTGGCGCAAGCCCAAAAGTTGAATCCATGGCTCCGAGATGCTCCCGTGTCCCCCCACACTTCACAGACCCCCTGCGTCCACTCCATGTGCAATCCTCTTGTACTATCATCTGCAGGTACACAGACTTCCCGCACCCTTTTTCGATCCATGCCATCCATGGTCACAGTGTAACCAGACTTCCGTGCACCACCCGCACTTCAATCTAGGACGGGCCACAAATCACTCTAGGCTCGATTTTGATTCGGTCAAGTGCTTCGGGCTGGTGCAACTGAAGTCCTATTAGTATGACAGAGCCCTCCCCTCGCGATGGCTCTATCAACTCGGCTACTTCAGGAGGAGGAGGAGCAGCAGGGTTCCTCTCCAAGATCACGAGATCACCCTCACGCAGACACAAGCCTCTAGGATCGAACAGTTCCATTGATGCAACCCTCTCCCCTCCGCGCCCAGGATATCAACGAACGACAACTGCGCCCGCGGCGCCCATTACACTGAATTCAATCAAGGCCGACATTGTGTCTCGAACAAATAGCGATGTGACCAACCCTACGACGAGCGACAGTATGGCTCTTCCGCTACCAGTGCCCCTTCTAACAAACGGCTCAATCAACGGTCGAGCGCCCCTTCATCGAGTCACTACGAATGAACTTCTATCCGCTACAGCGAAGCCAGAAGTGGACGTCGCATCTGCGTTGGCACTCAATGGCATGCTTTCGGCAAGCGCAGTCTCGGGTGGTACCAATACAAGCGCACTATATTCACACATACAAGAGTTGGCAAATAAGAGAATAGCAACGTTGGATTACCTGCGCAAGGCGCATGAAGGACGATCGTTCTGGTTCAATACAGTTCAATTCAGCGAGGGAGATATTGCGAAATTACCTTCATACACACCGAACCGACTATCACGGCGGGCCGTGAATTTCATGATCCTAGGGATGTCTATTCCCACCGTCCTCGATCTTCATCCTCCTCAAAATGCCTCTACCACAAGCGCTGCCGTTGCACAGGACTACCTGAAAAGCCTGAATACGCTCTTGACGGAGTTTGAGTCTTTTCAACAACTGCATCCGCCCGACGGCAGTACAGCGAGTTCCCTGAGTCGAGCGCGAATACCTCAGATGTTCAAGAGAGCGGCAACGACGTCGAGACCGCGAAAGTCAAGTGGCCCTGTTACAGACATTGGACTTCCCATGCTCCCACCCACTTCATCTCCACCAAGTTTCTCAGAAGGCGGACATCACGGGTCACAGCCTTCCATCGATGCAACAACAAGTGGCGGATCATTCATTTCATCGACAAGCACGCTGACCACATCATCTCCCTCGGCGCCCTTACCTTCATCCAGTTTTCCTACCACTTCTTCTTTCCCGGCTCCTGCGCCGTTTGATGCGCCGAACTCGACCCTACTACCGAACGAAGGTCCTTATACGCATCTTCAGACGCCCCCACTACCGTTCACACCTGACTTTTTCACTGTTTTTGCGACTCTGTGCGACACATTGATAGATACGTATCAGAGACTGCTGCAGATATTGACAGGCCCGTCGGCTTGTACACCTATGATCAGCGATCTGTTCACGAAAGTCGATGGACGGATACGAAAGGTCATGGTTTCTTCGATTGTGCGAGAATTTGAGAATGCTTCACGAGAAAACGCGAAGCGAGAGATGATGGGTTTGCAGAAGGTGGTCTTGGGAGGACTCATGGCCTGAAGCGACTAGGATGTCTGTTTTGTCGATGTACGATCATGTTTGAATAGTAAGGCGTTGGAAGACCTAAGGGATGAACCATCGGGATTTGTTACGATTAGCGGGATGGAGTTTCAGGAGCCGTACAACAAGCTCGTGTGTGAAAATGTGTGGACGAGACTGTGACATGATAGATTGGCAGTGTCTTCTATTTCGATACAATCTTTCGCTAGTATAACCTGTTGGTGTCTCTGTGGCTTCTCTTGTTGTTACACCTCTACAATTGCCAACAAGACATTGCCGATTCGAACGTGTCACAAGTTTCGACATAGACTCCAGGGAGATCAGCGGCGCCCGCATCAAACATGACAAAAAGGCGGACTGTACGGCCTATAATGAGATGATCATATAGAAATCTCACTGACTTCGTTAAGACTTAAGAGGCACCTCAGATCCCCGAATCTTTAACTCAGGCTACATGGCTGGTCCCACCAAATTGACTACTTAGCCTGCCCCCCTTACGCCCCCTATCTGTGCCCGGATCCTTGCCTCCACGGGCCGTTGGCGAAGCCTATCATGTGAACTCTTTCGGCTGTGGCTTCCCCAGAAAGATGAACGAATCGTGCTTTGACGGTACCTGGCTAGGGCTACTTGTTCACTTTTCCCCCTGCGCGTGGACATCATCAGACATTCATTTCCGCCTCTGCAGCATCAACCCCCTTCGACTCTTCTCTCACTGTTCTTTGCTGTTTTTCCAACTGGCTCTGGACCTCTACGTGAGACCATTTGTCCCTGACCGTCGACCAAGGCTCGCAATTGAAAAGCCAGCCTGTTGCAGCCGACCAGCAACTCATTACACAACTCTGTCAGGAGTCAATCGAGGAAGCCGAAGACAATTCCACCCACTCGAGGACGTAGCACGTCACTCCTGCTCGTATACCCCGGCGTCTTTCGAGACGAGACCTGCACAATGGCCGGTCTACGTCGCACCCATGCCCTAGGTCTGGCGGTGGCCATCGTGCTCATCTACCTGCTTTTCTTCTCTGGTTCCGAGACCACCGACTTTCGCAGAGTCACCGAAGCATCTTTATCCCGTCGCCGTGGCGTACTGAGAGGTTCTCTGTCCGACGCAGATCTGACTTTTCAGACGAACCAACAACTACAAGAGATTCTGGACAAGCAGAAGGACGCGACAATCGCGACTTCCGGTAGCGAAGCCGATGTTATTGGAAGTACATCATCACCGAAAGAGGAGGAGAAGCCCAAATACCCTGTCGACAGCAGTGCGGCAGGTTCAAGCGCAAAGGGTGAGGGTTCCGAATTGAAGGGAGACATGGAGGACAAGGCCGTTGATAATGGGGAAGAGATGGCAAGGGAAGAGTTTCACAATATCCTGAAGAAAAGTCCTAGTACGTTCCGCTATCGCCTTTTTGTTGAAGTCTATACTAACTGAAGTAGTCATCATATTCTCCAAATCCTACTGTCCCTACTCGAGACGAGCCAAAGCACTTCTCCTCGAGACATACACCATCTCGCCCGCGCCGTACGTGGTTGAGCTTGACCTGATGACGAAGCCTGTCCCAAAAAAACACGTCGGCGACGAAGACGAGGATATACCAGCGCCTACGCTTGGTCGAAAATTGCAAGACCTCCTTGCATCCTTGACTGGCCGTAGGACTGTTCCGAACATCATGATCAATGCGCACAGCTTGGGTGGCGGTGATGACATTGCGAGTATGGATGCCCAAGGCACACTAATAGACGAGATCAAAAAGATGGGTGGGAAGAGGATTGTCAGCGTGGAAAGGAACCATAAGGGCGAGAGTTAAGCTCTACTACCAGAGAAGGTACAAAACCGTTCTGCTGGGATCGACGAGGGCTTGATTTACATTCGCATATGCCCGAAGAAACCAACCAGCAACCTAGACAAGAGCTACCGGCACAAGAGAAGTGCAGAATCCCAACGAATGGCGCTCTTCGGGTGAATTACTCTTGGTGGCTTTGGCTTTGGTATGGCTCAATGGGGACCTCATGAGAGGTGCCCCAGGTTGCCACATGGCGGCCTCTTGCGCCGAGTATTTCCTGCACTACTTGCTCAATGGGGCCACATTGATCACTGCTTAGGAAGAGGAAAAGGCATTGAGATGGGTTCCAGCTCTTGCCAGGGCGAGAAGATCTCCGGACGAACTACACAGCCGAGGAGTGGTTTTGACTGAACGCACCCATAATGTTGGGTCTGATTGTTGAAAATAAAATCAGGCCTTGCATCGGGTGCATGCGAGCATTCCTCACCATCCGAGCTTTTGAGCAATCACGACTCAACAAACAGCTCTGCCTCTCAACCCCAGCACGGGGCGGATCAGCCAAGCTGTTGCGCGACTGGGGGAAGAGATTGGATACAGCAGGGACCGGCCATGAAAGGACACTCCAGGCGCCAACGCTTGGAGTGTTTACAGAAATTCTGGCCTGTGGCTACGAATGCACCTCATCGAAGACATATACCAAACCCCTTTGATACCCTGTTTAGCCAGGGACACAATCGTATACCTGGACCACGATCCTGTTCTCTCTTGCCATTTGGCCTTTTCCTATCTCTCCATCCCACAAGGAGAGTAGTGTATCGCGGCTTCATCTCCACGTGTGTTGCAATACTGCAACCATGATCCCAGTGACAGATCCGAAGATACAGTAGCGCAGCACGTTCTTAGGGTTGCCACTCCTACCCGAACCAGATATTACGCCTTGCTGCAGTCTACTGTGTAGTGGTCCGACTTGTCCTAGCAGCACGATGGCCTCACGTCACTTCACGTTCGTTGTCTCGGCCTCTCTCCTCTGACTCGTCCGTCGTTCAGATCGTCCAGGAGAATCGCGTGGGTGGCCGGCTCATTCATGCATCGCTGCACATTTGGCGCAAGGCAAAGGGTACGAGTATCAGGAAAGGGAAAAAGTGTATACCCGCGCACATTATTGACGACCCCGATCTCTAGGGCCCTTGTAAAGCTGAACCTGCATCGGACCGGTCTTCTTTTCATGCTAATGCACAATTTCTCGGATCGAAAGGCGACCCACGTACCACGTACCACGTACCAGGTGTACAAGTAGGTGTGCACATGGGCGAAACCCACGAAACAGGCATCCCGAATCCAGGATCCAAATCCGAAAGCCAAAGCCAATGATAATGCAACAGCAAAACATGGATTCGTATAACAAGTGTGTGTGTATCCTGCAAAGAAAGACCCCACGCGGCGACGGCTGCGGCGAGGATGCACACATGGGGGGATAATGTCAGACTGTTGCTCGCAATGTGCGGCCTTCCGGGACCGAGAGCAATAATATTGCATACGTCAAAGTTCCAGTCACCTACCAGATGCCTTTCTACTCGTAAGGGGACCCCATACGATACGAAGGACACAAGCGTGGAACCAAGTAAAAGGAAGCACTTAGTAAAAGCTGTGCTGTGCTGTTCGAACATGCATATGTCAAAATATTTTTGACATGTCCCCCCCTCCCGTCCCCCCAACCACAAAAGGTGCTCACTACTGTAGACTGCAGATCCTACCATGCAAGGTGTCAGCCACGCGGCTTGACGAGTTCCTACATACGAGACCACGCAGATGCCACGCGCTGGGAGAAATTCGTTGATGGGGGTGGTGGTGGTACTCGTGATGCAGATGTCAGTTTCACCGTCACCGTCACCTTCGTCACCATCACCACCGTCGCCACCACCACCATTGGGTGATGACGCGACCCCATCAGAACAAATAAAACTAAACGCTCCATCGTACGATACGATCAATCACCCATTCGACGTCTGCTACTCGCACTACGCCTGGTCATCCGTACGACGATAGCTTGAAAGCCTTTTGGCAAAGCAAAGAAGGGAGTGCGGTGCTGTGCGGTTACCGGGTACGGCAGGGGTCGCTTCGGTACGCCCTCGCTTCGGTTCGCCTCTCCCTATAGCTCGTGTACATATACAGGTAAGTTAGAACGTGCAGGTCCCAGGTCCCAGATGGGCAGATGGCAGATGGCAAAGCCCGAGGGAAGCCTGGTCACCAGCCTATGTTCGGCCGTGTGGTGGGGTGTGGCACCCGTAGCACGAGTAAAATTGTAGTACCTTTCCTTTACTATGGAGCTCGATAACGAAGGGGAGAAAAGTTCAAGGCAGGAGGAGGAGGAGGAGAAGGAGGAGGAGGAGGAGAAAGTTGCAACGACGAGGGAAATTTGTAGCGATTCGACGACAATAAACCCAGACATGCCTCACTACTAGCCCTTGCTCTCCACTTCCGCTACGAACAACCTCGCTTATAGCCTTGTACGAGTACCATGCACGACCATGGTAGATTCACATGGGCGTTTTTTAGTCTGTGATACCCCGTATGATAGTATGCATACTGGTACGTACTATGTAGGACCCTGCATATGGACGTTTACTTATTGTGTCGCTTGAAGCTTCGCCCGATTTTCTCGTAGCAGGCTGTAGTTACCTAGGTACTACCATTAAACGAGTTCCCCTTTAAAAGCCCATCGTGTGATGTGCTGTGCTTGGAACTTCAGCCTCGCCTTGCCATGCATCGCCTCTTATCCCTGGGAATCTCCCTAGTGTTACTTTCCCTTCACCCTCTTCTGCGAAATCCACTCATACAGATAGACAACCGGCTCATGTCACAGTGCATGATGCATCCCGCCTGACGTGTCATAACCGTCAACGCCCTTGACGCCCCCGGCTAAGCGAGCCGTTCCTCCTGCAGCTAAGGCGGGCGGTACGCGTTGGAAAAGGCTGTCGTTGGATCACCCTCCATTATTCTGGGATTTTGATAGATGTCAAAGTGTAATTCCCATGCAATCGTTGCAATGAGACTAGGAGCAAGACAAGCCTATTTCTTGACGTCTCAATAGCTTGGCTCGCTTAGACTTGTGAAGCTGTCATCGATTTCAAAAGTAGAAATGATGGCCACACAACTCACGTGAAGTCGAGTCGCAGAGCGTGGCAGAGGGAGAGTCGACACTGTTCGTGTCCATTCAGAGTGATAAACCCAATTTTGCACATGGACGACTCTTCCGGCCCTGCTACCCTCACCGAGGACGTACAATCTTCTCGAAATATCCTGTAAAAAGACTCTCTGAGTCTTTCCGTCTTCACGCACCCCATCATGAACATAACACAACATCAATGAGTAATAAAGCCATGATGGCTGGAAATGAAATTTTTATCCAATCTTCTTTCACATGGAAAGAGAAATTCGTCAACGACAGGGGGTATTGGTGCATGTTCCGTAAAATGTTCGCCAAACCAAGATCTTAATTAACAAAGAAAAGCAAAGGTCAAGACATCCTTCCGTGAACCCACGGTAGACGCTCACGTCGTAAACGCCCTCAACGCCATGCCTGAAATAGTAGCAAAAACTTGATTCGTAGCACGTCCATTGGCCTGAGACTCCAGGTATCTTTTCGCCAGTTCTCTCTCCGAAGTGAGATCTCCATTCCCGTTCGTTCTTGATCCCAATAGCATGATACTGTAAATGATGTCTCGATTTTCCATGCCATCGAGTAAAGGCCGACATTGTTGGACTGCTGCAGGAGAAACCCCTTCTCCACTAGGACCTTGACTTGCCGCTACCGTCTGGACAAGTTTCCAAAATTCATCCGATCTTTTTGCAAGCTGCTTCTCTAGAGCACTGGTCTTGACCTCTGGCTCTACTTCGTCTTGATGGACAAAATCGGCGATCGAAGTGGTCGGACTGGAAAATGGTTCTCCAGTCAAGATGCTAGTCAAAGCTCGACAGCGACGAGCCAATCTGTGTGCTTCTTCGCCCCCGTCGTGCTCTGGTCGGATACACAATTCGAGTAATGCCCATGTAACACGAGCTTCTTGACTTGCCAGCGTGGGGTTAGCACTCGACGCATCCGGATGGTTGCTAACCAAGGTAAGATACGCCAGCATTCGCCCAAGCTGGTTTCGGTCCTGACACAACAACGCAAACCCTTCGCGTGCGAACCATCTGGAGGAGCTGGACTCCAGCAACTTGTCGAGCCCTGGAGCGAAGGCAATGTCGTAGACTTTGCGAATAGATTCGAGGTTGGGCACAGAATCTGGAGGAATGGGCGGAATACTTGGGACCTTTGTACCAGCAATTGTACAAATGGCTTCGATACTTCTCCTGACGACAGGAGGGTTGGCGTCTGCCATTATTGCACTTATGAAGCGTTAGGGCCTGGAAAAGTCACACTCGGCTCATCATAACTTACGACGTCCTGATTGGTGATGTGAATATGAAGGTAAACCGGAGTGAGGGTTGCCCTCCATATGATACGGTTGGTTGAGGTGAGGTAGCACTTGTTCAGGTGGTCGCGGGTATGGATACTCCGTGTGGTTGTGAGGCGTGCTCGGTACAATCGTCGAATTTGGTCCAGTAATAGACGGACTTGAGGTATACCTTTGCGGCTGGCTGTTTACCGTCGACGTGGTTGAGGGAATTGCGGAACCGGACGAAGCTGGTGCAGGATGGAGTGCATGCGGGCCTTGCGACTGAAAAACCGGATCGTATCCTTGACAATGTCGTTTGCTCTTCATGCAATTTCGGCACTCTGGTCGACCTTCGTCGCACTGTGATGTGGAAAGTGAATTATTAGTTGGACGCAAGGCACTGGGTGGATTGGTCTGAACGATGGAGGGTAACGCAGGACGGAGAGGAAAAGAAAGTTGTGCCTGCGTCAGAAAGGGCAATGTGACAGAGTACTACAATTATAGAGCGCCGACAAGGTGAGTGAGTTTGATTTGAGGCAAGGCTTGAGTTGTGGTTTGTGGTGATGAGATGTTTGGGGTTTGTGTGACGCCGGAATTTGCAGCGCCGATGGCAGGGCTTTTAGGGAGGCACAGGGCGTGGCCCGTGGGTGATTTGGGACTTGGGGCCATCATGGGCTTCCTTTTCGTGGCTGCAAGCCACCACGAGTCCCCGAGTGGATCTCCGTCTAAACCTGCCCACCCTCGACTTTTGACCTTTGTTGACTTTTGCGACCGTCGCGCCAACACTGCTCGGCTCGTGCCTTGGATCAATGGCTGCGGAGGGGGAATGACGGCTTTCATGAATGATCGGACAAGGCTTGAGAGAATAAAACAGCAATTACGGAACCGCCGGACTCACTTTTATGCGCCGTTTCCGGCATGTAAGACACCCTGTTTTAGTCCGTCTCTTTACCTCTTTGGCCTTGTGTCGCGGAGGATGAACAATGAGACTGGGATCCGCCGAGGAAGGTAATGGCATGCGCCCATGCATCGGCTGGTATGTTGACGGTATGCCGGGATACAGAGGCCTGGTGTCAATATACCCATGGGACATGTGATGCGGCGGTGGTGGAAGAGGAGGTACCATTGAAGGTCGTGGTCCGTAGGGAGGATATGGAAGGGGTGGTAGTACACGTGGCGCTGCAGGTGGAGGTGGTGGCAGTGGCTGTACGACTTCTGGTGACGACCGGTGATGCGCGATCTGTGATTGAAATTCGATACTGCTGATCGGAGGAAGACTGATCGATGCCGAAGAAGGGTGTAGAGCCGCGGTGCTCATGTTTGAATAGTTCATCAGGTCGACTGCTTCTGCCTCCTGCTGCTGTCCAGCGGGTAGGCTCAGACGAGCGGGATGTAGATGGCCACGCGCACACTTCGCTGTATCGTGGATGAACGTTGAACGGCGAGAATTGCTGTGTTGGCTTGTTCCTGCAAATGCGAAGGCTTGGTCTTCTCTGTCTCCTCAATACTCAGATACCGGAGAGTATGCTCATTGCTGAAGACTAGCTGGTCAGCATCCGTCCCAAATTCGGTCTCGCCGCCCCAGTGAATAGTCTCGTCAACTCACTTTCTGCAGATAGACCGGAAAAAGCCATGCAGCAGGAAGCACACAAACAAGCAAGCGATGCTAAGGAGCGAAAAACAGGCGAAAGAAAACAAACAGAACGCTGGAAGAAACAACCAGGATTGAAACCGGAACCAAAGACAAGCGAATATGTTAAGAAGCAAGGTGTATGGTGGTGCCTGCACCATAGTAACATGTACGTCGATGGAAGGTGGGCATCCTCCATGACATGACCGGAAAGAGGGACCAGGGTACTGGAGACGAGACTGGAGTCCGCCCATTCAGGCCAGTTGAAACGTCTCGCAAGTGGTCCATATGGATGCACACCTTGCTCAAGGTGTCGCGGACGCCCCAAATGCCGAAGCGCAGCGAGCATGAATCAGATGGATGGCGAAATTGGAACGAGCCTCGCTTGGGATCGCTTCGACTCGCTCAGCCGCCCTAGACAACATCAAGCATTTGCGTTGAACAACCACAGACAACTGGAGCAGTTGCAACAGTAGCTCGGTCGGTGGATGAGACTACTCAAAGCATTCGCACTACTGGAGCCACTTCCAGTCACCCAGGCCAAGTCCAAGTGGCTCCTCACCATCCAAAACCCCCGTTCCGCTCGTTGATCAGAAGGTCATGCTTGAGGTGTGCTCAAACCCCCTGGCTCCTTGTCAAAAGGCTTCTCGCTTAGGGCATCTCCCGGCGCCAAACGACATTAGGCCCGAGTCTATGCAGCTTAGACGTGCCAGGATAAGTGCATTGCCAGCTCCTAGCGCTCCCATCCCGGGTCTGGTGCATTTGATGGTGCATCGGGGCTGCTAGCTATACAGAGTAACAACCCAACGATGCAAAGACAGAAGACAAACAGAGAAATTAAAAAAACCACCGATGCAGGGCGTCACGGTACATCACATGAACGGGGCAACTGCGTTCACGAGCTGGGGGTTCGATCCGGATCATGCAACTTCCAAGGCAAGGCAACAACACGGTACCCGTACAGGTCTACCCAGTCCATCAGACCGTACCTTAGGTACGCAAACAATCCCGAAGGATAGGAAGCAGAAAATCAGACACCAAACAGAAGTAGAGAAGAACCCAGCGGACACGTACGTACCTTGTTGGAGACTTCCCGTACCCTCTTCCTCTCCCTCTCCCTCCCCCTCCCCCTCCCTCTTACTCGTGTACCTTTTCTCCTCCGACCCCTGGTCAACCTTTTCTCTGTTCTTTTTCCAAAACAGCAATTGAATTCCTGTCACAGTGCTGCTTGACCTGCTTGACCGTTGCCAAGTGGCTCTAGAACCCTGCTAGCCGACTTTCGAGATATGGAGTCGTATCAGTCAATTCGACGACAGCAGTGGTTCGCGGGATGAAATCCACCTCTTCTCTTCTCGTTATGGTCCAGAGTAAGTTAATCCACTTTGCCTTCGCCGAAGTCGTATCCTCCCTGATGCCACCATGTCAGCTTTAGGACTCTGTCCATCCCTATCGAGGCTCCAGCACGGTGAGGACAACCTCTCGTGCGTTACCCAATTTGTTCTCACCTCGTCGTCGCTAGCTTGAAGTGCTTCCCACACCTAGCCTATTCTTCCCTGGTCCCCCGTAATAACGCGCCACCACTTGCCTATCAGTGTCCCGCCTCGGACACTATTGGAGAGGTTGGAGAGGGAGATAGACAAATTGGTAGGTGATGGACTCAGAAGCGACCGTTTGATCACCACGATCCTTGTCACGCTACCCGACTGAAACACTTGTTCGAAGACGAAAAGACCCGGGCCCGTCCAAACACTCTTTTGCGAGTCAACTACCAATTCAATTACCAACTCTATAGAAAAATCTCCGAGACAAGACCAATCTGGACGCTCGAGCTTATGTATACTTTCGAAGCGAGACCAGCATCTCTCGTTCCGAGTACGCCTCTCTCTTCGCGTCCTCCATCTGGCGTCTACCCTTCAAATACACCATGAGCTCTCCTATCCGTCATGATCGCCCCAGCCACCATGCATGACTGGTCTGCAACTGATCCGCAACCCGACCAGGTACCGAGTACCATTTGTCACCATCCTCAACCCCTCGTAGAGTCCTTTTGTGTCACATGAGGCCGCTCGGCCGCTCGGTCAATACCCAGAATGCAAGAAATTGTACCCTGAGACAAATGAGTGACAAAGCCGGACCATCAAGGCAGGGGTCATTCACGCTAGGCAATTGTTCTCCATTCCATAGCCAATATGCGCCTCTGTTGGTCTCATGCAGCCAGCCCAGAATTTCGACGAAAAAGCCCGGACACTGAAGCATACGAGTAGCGGTGGATAAGGTATTAGCTGGTGGAAAGCAAAGCGCTAACCAACGGATGATTGTCCTGTCAGGGGAATCTGTTGGCTGGAGCTCAGCAGCAATTCTCCGAACGATGGCCTCCCCATCTCCGGATGTCCACTGAAGGCAAAGGCAGACGCAGACTTCAGAGGCGACCGACTCCCTCCTCGGGGCGTTGATTGACTCGTACCGCTTATCCTGCCTGGCGGCTGGGCGCATGAGCTTTGGCTACGAGTAGGAGATTTCAGAGTAGCTGCATAATCGTGAATTAGCCGAAGACTAGGGTAAAGCCTGGGCAATACGCTCGTAGTCGATACCTCGTACGGCTCCACGCAAACTGTCATGCCTCCCATTGGCTCGATGCCTGGAAGTTCTCTTTCCCGTAGCACAATATCATATTGCGAAACGGAAGAGCGATTGCCTTTAGGACCAGAGAGAAATCTCGAGGTGAGCAGCTCGTCTGTCCTACGCGGCAGGAGTCTCTCATGTACGATCAGACCATGAACTCGAATGGATTATTCCCACCCAAGGACTCAGCCTGCTCAATTTCCTGATCGCACCATCCTGGGTATTACCCCGGAGGCTACTAGTACGCGAGGTAGGCACTATTGCAGGCTTCATCATCCTGAGAAGTATAACGTCCGTCGATTCGAACTTACACAATGAGCCAGCTTCGCATCTCCTGATGCATCCGCCCAGACGAGAACTCATCATTCATCACATCGGACACCCCCTGACCTTGCACAGGACAGATCGCGACAAGACTCCGCATATATCGTTCTGACGAGGATGGACCTGTCAGTAGCGTCGTACAGCGTGTGCAGTGGTACCTGCACGTGGCCACCATCCCGTGCGACAACCGGGTCACTATCAATCAGTGGTCTCAACACCTAGTTTCAACCTTCGTGTTGATTTAGCTTGAGACCAGAAGGAAGTATCATTCTGCAAGGAGTTCTCGATGCCTGTTTCCTCATGCTCTCGCTTATCTGGGGCGCTCGGTTCGCTTGTGCTGGTCGAGACACAAAACTTCGGCACGAAGATGACGTTGGGTGTTTCAGGACGCTTTAGCTTTGCGCTTCTTCTTGAAAACAGGGATCGGTGTCTCGTCTGGGATCTTGTCTAAAGCACTGCGCAACTGCTCATCCTGACTCTCGTTCTTCACCAGGAAACTTTCGACTTTTTGGTCGGTCTCATCCCGTCCTTCATCTTTGATTGGAGGGGAATTTGAGTCCCATTCTTGATTCCGTTCGTCTGCCGGATTGTTCTCTTGCTTGACAGAGCTGTTGTCTGTCTCCTTGGCTTCTTCCTTCAAAGACGAAGCAGGTTTCTCTTTCTTCAGAGAAACAGTTCCTGACAACAGATCATCCAAATCTGCAGTATCTTTACCAGGGTACCTCCTGGTTGTCGTTCCCCAGCCACGCCTAGCCACCGTCTCTCCGGCTTCCTCCTCTTCTTCCTGGCCTTCGAATTTGCGCTTCTTGATGCCGATGCTGAGAGGATCTTCAGGCGTGGGCCCATCAGCCATCTTCCGTGACGATACTTGCCAATCTCCAGCCATGGCCATCTCCGACCGAAATTGTTCGGGTACTGCGATTCCCATTTGGGCCAACTGCGCCCATTGCCTCTTCTGATCTGCTTGTGTCAGAGGGGCCGCCGTGGGTTTGCGTGCTGTAGGAGTGGTCGCAGACTTTGAGGCTGCATCGGCAATGTTGGACGAGGATTGTTGTGCGCCAGGTCCGCCTATCTTGCTCAACCTTTCGACCTCTGACTTGGCCCGCTCTTTATCCCGCTCGCCTCTTTCATGGCTGTTCTGGATATCGCGAAGGAATCGTTTAAGATTGTTCTCATGCTTTGCCGTGATCTCATGCTGTTTGCGCTCGAATGGCGTGTCTTTGACATAAACGCTGCAGTGTTTGCACCAGTATTTGGGCTAGAAATAGACATCAGCATACGCCACCTCGTTGACCACAGGATACCAATGACTTTATGAAAGACTAACCGTGGATTTCCAATATTCCGACATTGTGGAATAGCGGGATTTTAGTACTGAGTGAGGAATTCGCAGGTGGCTATGTCATAGTCTGGCTGAGATTTGTTGGAGTAATAGTCGATAACAGGCGAATGGGCGCAGGCAAGGAAGCTGTTCAGCGCTGCCCCTCGGCCAGACGGCGCCGAAGAAAGGCTCGAGGAAAGGCTGATGAGGCACATTATGGCATAAGGAAGGAGAGCCGAATGAGAGTGATAGGCTGGCCTGGCCTCGCTGTGCCGCCACTCCCTGGAAAAACAAAGAAGCCGACCCGAATGGAGGAGTAACCGAGCCAATCGACGGCCCGGAAATGTTTGGAAGCCCGATCTGCTCCGTCCACATCTTCTAAAGAAAAAGAAAGGCCGATTCCTGCTTCGGACTTCTGAGCTTTTTCTCTTCCACGCACACATATCAAACCTCTCCTTCACGCCTGGATTTCATCGATCCGACCTTCTTTTTTGTGAATTGCGATTTCCTTAAGATTGCCATAGACAAGAGTCACCGGTCGCTCTCTGTGTATCATCACCCGGACGGATAGACACGACGCATTGACTCCGATAGAGATTACCTCAATCCAGCTCACGCACTTCCTCAAACCTCCTCCTTCTCCATCTTCCATCACAATGAAGATTTTCTCGTCAGCATATACCTTCGACTACTCATGGGAAGAAGTCAGCACAAACAACTGGCGGAAGTACTGCCCATGGAACGACAAGGCCACGCACGTGATGGCCGTCGACACCATCTCACGCCACGTGGATTCTGCCACCGGGATTCTTCGCACAGAACGTCTCATAACGTGTAGACAAAATGCACCGCAATGGGTTCTGACCATCTTGGGAGGGGAGACCACAAGCCATGTCTACGAGGTATCTTACGTGGATCCCACGTCGAAGAAAGTCACCATGTGCAGTACGAACATGACCTGGTCGAATTTGCTGCAATGCCAGGAGACAGTGGTGTACCAGGCATCCTCGAACGACAACAAGGGGAAAACGGACTTTAGACAAGAAGCTAAAATCATTGCGCTTTGTGGCGGCTGGCAGAAGATACGCACAAAGATCGAGGAGGCGAGTGTGGAAAGATTCCGAGAGAACGCGGCTCGAGGACGAGAAGGATTCG
Organism: Vermiconidia calcicola; assembly: GCA_035928285.1. Taxonomy (NCBI): domain Eukaryota; kingdom Fungi; phylum Ascomycota; class Dothideomycetes; order Mycosphaerellales; family Extremaceae; genus Vermiconidia; species Vermiconidia calcicola. The sequence goes on from JAXLQG010000006.1 coordinate 685,480, forward strand.
AAATGGTCCTCGAGATGTCGCGGAGGCTGTTTGCTGAAGAGCGGGAGAAGCTGCGGATGGGACAGGCCGTCACTGTCTAGGAAAGAGAATTGGGTTGGCTATATCACACCTCTCATTTCACCATATCACGACTCACGAACGTCGATTCAGCGAGACATACATAGAGCACTTGATTTCTTCTCAACGTGCAGGACTGCAATTGGCTTCGAGCATTGCTTTTGGCGTGGTAAGAAAAAGTTGGGCAACGGACTGGTTGAGTTTCAGCGTGGCGTTTGAAGGCAGTGTCTTGATATTCATATTGCATGGTTTGGGCATGAGGGAGGACGAGATATGCGACAACGATCATGCATACATACTACACTATTTCTAGAGTATTAGAAGGAGGTAGAATCCGACCTCAGGGTCTGAAGGAAGGCAAGAAACTTCTTCCCAGTGACTGGTAGTCCGTACTTGTCCGGTTGATGCCTCTACAGTCTGATCTTCCTTGTATGTTCCATCGAGTAGCTACGACATGCACCTACGCTTGACAGAGACAGCATTCCCATACACATCAAAGTCGGCGTACGGAGGTACCTCTCCTGCTCTACAAGTACCACAGTATGCCGCTAATAAGAATGATCGAAGGATTACTTGTACTCGAAACGAGCCCGCGTTGGTTCGGTTCCGCAAATTGTGGTGTCCACCCATTCCCCCTTTTGAGGTGGCATGGCTTTTCCTCCATAGACAAAAGCTTCACTTTCAGATATCATCCACAAGTGGAAGACAAGTGACTGGTGCTTGGGCCATTCCACTTTTTGCAAAGCCGGTCGATCATATCCTCTGAGGTCCTTTCTGGCCGAGTAGCATCTTGCATGAAACCCAATTCTCCCCAATCATGTTGCTGTCGCATTCCACAAACATCCCGCTGTCGCCTCAATCGCAATGTTGTTTTCATTATTGACTACACATCCCGTGTCTGGCGACCGACAAGGCCTCAATCCATGGCCTACATGTCTACTGCAGCCACCATCACCTCGTAATATCTGATCCTACCGCCCCGTGGCTGCTAGTGGCCAGAGACAATCCCATCAGCAAATTTCCTGAGTCTCCTTCCCGATTGGCTTAGCGACTGTTACTCCCCTGTTCAGCGCTTCGGTCGTGGCTCAACTTCGCATGCGCTCCTTGCACCCAGCATCCAATGCAAGGCATGGATGTGAACAGAATTGCCTCTGTTCAGAAGCCTTCCCACAGCGCCGTGGAAATCGAACCCGTCGTTCGTTCCCCGACTATCGACCTGTCCCAAACCTCGAACCTACCTAATGATCCTCTACGCTCGCCGCAATCAGTCCATGTCATCTCTTCCCTGATCGACTCTTTAAGCGCAGTACCGGGCGCTCCAGTGCAAGAAGAAAAGCAGGGCATATACCGTTTTGAAGACCACTACGATCCTCCTGCGTCACCTCCCTTACAAGATGCTGATGAGTTAGACCGCAACCTGAACGACCCCATTGCGGACGATCGCAGTGATGGAGAAGTCGCAGCCGCGCCAGTAATTCGTTACGCGAGGAGGCCGCCGCCACTATCCAAACGATCAAGCAAGTCGAGGCTCTACTCGCTCAACATGACTCAACCAGGTTTGGCTCCTCGAACCTCATCCCAGAGTCTCAAGTCGCTCGCAGAGACCGAGTCCGTGGGAGTTCCCAGCATCGAGAGACGGCATGGCTCGAGTGCTAGCTCAACATTTTCTATAATCAGCGCCGTGAGTGCACTACGGCGAAGGCCAACCACCGAATCACTACGAGACAATGCTACAGCGAGGCCAATTCCTCCCATGCGAATCTCATCATCGGCCAGGCGAAAAAAGACCGAGTCGCTCTACAGTATGGAGCAGGAGAAGGAGAACAGAACCCCGAAACGGTCATCCTCAATCGATGGGTACTCGCCAGGTGCGATGCAACAAGACCCTGTGAACGGCGAAAGTCCGCCCGTGAGCACGCTGAATCGCTTCAGTAGAGGTGACCTGGGTAACCATTTGATTCCTTCCCGCCGGTCGTCTCTCAGACGCAGTGTCACGGGACTATCGGAGACCACACATGATTCCAATCGTATCTCATCACCTGTCCGGAATCTGAAAGAGCTCAACATCGATTCGGAGTTGATCGACGGCGATAATTCTACGGTCAGGAGAATTCGCGAGCTACAAGAGGCTCGAGAAAAGCGCCAGAAGGAGTGGCGGAATGAAGCTCGAAAGTCTGAACGAGCCGCCAAAAGACACACAATTGCTGTGCCCAAAGTTTCGTCCCAACGAACCGGTTCATATCAGAGTTCGAGGCTCTCTGTTACCGATGTAGTGGTCGAGTCGCCAGAAGTGGAAAGTCCCCTCGACTTATCGGCTACTGTCAACGCATCCGATCTCGCTAGTATGCCAGCATTAATCCCTGCTGTCCCGAATGGCGAAATGCTCACTCCATACAAGGGCACATCACCCGCAGTATCTAATCCAAATAGCGCCGCTCCGTCCAGAGTGAACAGCACATACCGAAGTCCTGCTACTCAGACAAAGCGCAACTCCACAAATGGCACTATCAAGCAAGAGCCCCCCTTGGCAGAGCTCAGGTCGATCTCAGACGAAGTGGACACGTTCCTTGGGGCGCCTAGACTTACGCAGAAGATCAGACACCCACGCACAGGCCGGACGATCGCGTTTTCGGAGGTTGGAGACCCTCATGGCTTCGTGGTCTTGTGCTGCGTCGGGATGGGACTCACACGCTACCTGACGGCCTTCTATGACGAGCTTGCCAGAACGTTGAGGCTGCGGTTGATCACACCAGATCGGCCGGGTGTCGGCGAAAGCTCAGCTGTCCCGGAAGCCTCTTGTACGCCCCTGAATTGGGTTGACGATGTCGCTGTCATCTGCAGCTCTCTGGGCGTCACCAGATTTTCTCTTCTTGCGCATTCGGCTGGTGCTATTTATGCTCTCGCTGCTGCTTTGAAGATGCCTCAATATGTACGAGGACGAATACATCTCTTGGCACCGTGGATTCCACCGTCACAGATGCCCAAAGGAGCAGCACTGGGGCCTGATTCTCAGCCGATTGCCAACTTGCCCTTCTCACACAAGATCCTCAGCGTTCTGCCGGCACAAATATTAAAGGTGGCGAACTCTCGGTTCTTGACCGCGACAAGTGCGTCTGTTGACACAAGGCCGCTCAAGGCCAGGAAAAACAAGGGACTTGAAAATACCGAGGCCTCTTGGGATTATGCACTCGATGACATGGAAAATCCCTTCAGCAATCCCTTGCCAGACATGGAGCCCATGAGACCTCAGACTGGCAGGAGCGTGTCGTGTTATCAAGCCAACAACGAGTTCCCAGGCCTTGCAGCTGAGCAAAACACGTCGCCGCGCCCACGTTCTCGCCGGCAAACCCAATCTTCATCAAAAGTGCAAAGCCCAAATCCCACGCCATTGTCGCCTCGCTTGACTCCAGAGGCTCGTCAGACGTTGTACAATCAGACTCTCACGCATCGCATCTGGGCTCTTGCCACAAATAATGCAAACCCGGCCATTGATTTGGTTGTCTGTCTGGAGCGAAGGAAGCCGATTGGATTCAGATACCCTGAAGTCACGAGATCCGTGGTGATCCATCATGGGGCCAAAGATACAAGAGTTCCGCTCGATAATGTGCGCTGGTTGCAGAGTGTAATGAAGCGTTGCGAGCTGAGGGTGTTGGATTCAGAGGGGCATGGGCTGATGGCGTCGGCTTCGGCAATGGCCACGGTTCTGGGAGAGATTGCGAAGGAATGGGAGGAGTGGGAGAAGGTTGCAAAGGGTAAGGAGAGGAGGAAGAAAGAGGAGGGGCCGTCGACATTTTCTAGGCCGCGGGTGTGAAATATTGAACAGTAATGCATCACTTTCTGGATACACATGCCAGGCAGCGTAAGCAGAAGCATTAGGTCAGGTGTGATGCATAGGTAACCGTCGAAGTGAGCCTACTAGGATAGAGGTGAAACTGGAATAGATGTACAGTGCCATCATGTGCCAGCTTTAGAAAACAGTCCCAAGGCTGAGGGAAGAAAGGGGAATCGGGAGATGTGCGTGTATGAAAGTTTTCGCTTTCGGTTGTGACCCCGGCTGAATTAAATAAATGACCCACGATGACCTTCCCTATTTATCCTGGCTGCGTTCCACCTTTGACATACCAGATAGTCTATCCATCTTGCATCTTCTACGGCTGAGACGTTTGGACGGCAGTCTATTCACACTCCATATCATTCCTCGGTCTACTGTCAGGTCATAGTTGATGACTGCCTCTACTCGAACTCCCTTCAGCCCAATTCTTTCTGCGCCCCAGCACCCTCCATGAGCAAGGTACCAGACGCCTGGGCGGACGATTGGTCCAATGCAGTAGATGTACGTCCAGCACGGTTGAAACCCTGTATACGAAGACATGGTCTGACAATCACATCCAGGAACAACCGACTCCTCCCAACGACCCCACCGAAACGAAGAAGGTCTCATCGAAAGTGAACAAGGCACAGCGCCGGGCACAGCAAGCCGAATTCAATAGACAACTATGGACTGAAGCGTATGAGTAGCCCTACGGGAGAGACAGGCGACCTGAGTGCTGACAGATGAAACGCAGAGAAGGACCTCGAGAAACGAATTACTTCCTCGAGTCTCGCAATGTCGTGCCTCTCCGTTCCGAGTTCAAACCTCCACCGATCTTATTGTCAAGGAAAGGTCCTATAAATCACTCTGCCAAATCACACATCGGAGGGCTTGCAGGTTTGACCTTAAACGACAGGAATGCTGAATCCTCCGAAGACGAAGACGAGGTCAAAGAGCGTGAGTTGACGCTTGCCGAACGTCAGGCCCAAGCTGCCAAGGACCGAGAAGAGAAGCAGCGTAAATATGAAGAACGGAGGCTGGAATTGTTCGGTCCGAACAGCAGTACCTCCAATACCCAACACGTCAACAAGTCTGGTAATTCCAGTCCCTCGAGCCTGACTCCGCCCGGTTCAAGGTCAGCGACGCCAAATCGAGGACGGGGAAAAGGCGGACGACGTGGTGGTGCGGTTGCCAACACGAGAAATCAATCAAGACCCTCACAGCAACGCGAACTGTACGACTCTTCGTACTTGCCAAAGCCGGATGCTGGGTACATTCAGCGGCGTGAGAATGGAGCCCCTAGCTCTCGAACTCCAGAGATTCAACCCATACGAGCACCTAGAGGACCAGATGGAACTGGCAGAGACGGATTTGGCTTCGCTCATCCTCGAGGCACGCGTGAAAACGGCGACTTTGCACTGGATGCTACAGTTGACACGACGAATATCTGAGGTTGCGTCCTGTGACTTCACATGGGACCGATCCGTCCCCAGTCAAGTTGGGACGGACGATGACGACTTGCATTGTTACTAGCAGCTCTTCAAAATTGAAGATGCCCGCGAGGATCAATCTCCACGCATAGCCCGTTTCACAATACTTCCGGACTAGGCCAGAATTCCAGAACATGTCCGAATGATACCATTATTGCACGACGACGCGTCGTCGGTCCAAAGTCCAAAGTTCCACGAGCTTCTCGATAGGCTTGGACCCGCACGTTGCGTGGAAGGTATGTCGAAAGAAAATTCGGCCTTGAGATCGAGATGTCGGACGTCGCATCGATCTCGAACGGTCAGAGAGCGTCGAACGGTCAGATGGCGCACAATTACCACGAGGAGCCCCGTTGAACTTGGATGCTTATGCTTGCAGAGGCAAAGATTTCACGCTTGCCAGAAGGGAAGGCAGTGGTCGATTCTGTAGTAGGCATCCAGAGCCCGTTCTACTGAGTACCCGAATCAGAGCTCGAAAGGTCCACTTCACCCAAACTACAGCGAACCACAGCAGCTTTCCAGGAGAGCCGACGTGTTACGATGTCATGAAAAAATCCGGATCTATCGAAAATATTCAGATACAGCTATTTACGATGGAAGAATACCTACCTCAGGTGACGTACGAACGGAAAGACATGGCCTGGGCTGTCTCCTATTTTTGACAAATGGGTTGCCCATCGGTCGCCACTAAATCCGAATTCTGAACCTCCGAAGGAGAAGCAACAGCAACAGCAGAAGCAGAAGCAGAAGCAACGTCGTCGATTTCGCCCACTAGACGACCTTACCTACGAGGACAAAAGAAGAATCTCAGATGGGCCTGAGGGAAGCCAGACTACAGATCATATTATCCCACACACGACACATATCCGAACAGGCATGGTTCGGTCCCTCCCTCCACTGTGCAGTGGAGATGGGAAGTGAAATCCACATGAAAGGCAAATGGCCCTTTGCTTGATTCAGTTCCAGTTCCAGTTCCAGGTTTTACCAAAAGACAGACGGACAAGGAACGTCCAATACAGGCCCCGGTGGGGAAGAAACCAGAAACAGAAGTGCAAACCTTCTCTGCACACGGAGACGGAGATGGCGAAGGCAGCAGAGATTACCATATCACGCATACCTTACATAGCAAGCACCGTCCGATTCAAAGCCCGAAATGCACTGGGCGCAAACCGAAGAGAAAGAACAGAAACTCTTCATCCATCTTGATCGGCACGCACCGGCACAGCTTCAAGCGAGTCATTCGCGTGGATGCTAGCAAGATACTGTAATCCTACAAACATGACCATGATAAACATGTACAAGAGACACACCCCTCTCCTTTAACTTAGGTCTTTGAGCGTGCACTCCGCTCCAGGAACGGACACCTTCCTGAGACGCGGCACAGGCCAGGTGTTGGAGCAGACCATCCCGTCTCCATCTCTAAAGTAAAGACGCACACAAACCAGTCGTCACCATGACTCAACACCGTACGGCAATCTCACGCCACCTCCTCCACGTTCAGACTGCGCTGCGCCTGCACGGTTTCTTCCTCACGCAACCGTCCCCATACATCACCACCGAGCCCGAAACCTTCCTGCGCAACGATACGCTTCGCAAACGCAACCTCGACCATCGTCTTTCTCGGTCCATGTCCGTCCCTGGCACATAATGAATCCCAGCCATCCTCACCGACGCCGCGGTATACACCATGGTACGAGTTCTCATCCGAGATTGTTCGTTTAATGCGCTCGTCTGCTTCGATCGCGTCGACCCATTGACGCCAGCGCGTTCCGACTTCAGGACGGGGGAAGTTGCGGTAATACCCCAAGACCCGAGACAGGCGTATGATCCATGGCGCAAACATGACATCCACGAAGCCAATTTCGCTACCGAGGAAGAACGGACCAGTCGCATGTGACGCGTTGACCAGGGAGGTGATGTTTCTCTGCAATGTGGAGATGAGCATCTCGTGCTGTGCAGCGCTCGCAGCCTGGACTTGGGATTGGCCATCCATGTCCATATCGCCATTCAGATCGGACCGAGGTTGATGATGTTGTGGTGGAGGGGTTAGCAGTAGACTGTAGAAACTCGGCAGGATCTTGCGATTGATGTGGTCTGTCCAGAGTCGGCAGTGAGCGCGGAGTTGCGGATTGCCTGGCGGCAGCAGGTTGTGTCCTATGGCCAAATCTTCGAGATACTCCATCACCACGCCACTTTCCCAAATCGCCCAGTTGCCATGACGTAGGCAGGGAATGTGGCCTTCCGGATTGACTTCGAGCATTTCAGGTGGACGATAGGAGTCGATATGTGCAGGTAAAACCTCAATCATCTGGTAGGGGACGCCTTGGATCTCGAGGGCGATCCATATGCGTTGCGCGAAGGGACAGTAACTGTTGGCATAGAAGACAATTGACGAAGGTGTAGGTCTGGAGTGGTCACGCGCTGTGAGGAAAGCCATACCACTAGCGCGGAAAGTAGGAGTCGTAGAGTCGCTGCTCGTTGATGTTGGAACTGTTGTTGCTGGTGTTGGGAGTTTCTAAAAAGCGTAAGTATCGTGCAGCGAAAGGACTCACGTCCGGCGTGACGGCAGGAGCGTTAGCAACGCTGCGTGGCCGTGAGATCAGGGGGTCAAACTCACGCTTAATCGTTTCTTTTCCTTCTCCTCCTTCTGCAACCATCTCAACACACTGTTTTTCTTGATGCGATCACTGTCTTCTAGAGTGTGCTTGTGATCATGATCCAGAGTAGGATCCAGGAATGTAGAGTCGTCTTCCTCGGCGACATCTCCTAGGCCGTCCGCATTACTTTCACGCTTGTCCTTGACAGCACCCCCTCCTGGATTGCCTCGCACGCGCTGTATGGTGAACCATCGCTTACCATCAGCACCAGGGTGACCTTTCGGCAGATGTCGGGGCAGTTCAAGAAGGCCGAAGTTCGGGTCGCTTGGGTTGTTAGATGGGCCATTTCCATTGACACCGTCCTCGAGGACAATGGTCAATTGGCTTGTGTCTCCGGTCAGCGCAGGATCGGTTGGAATGTTGTTTGATCCGTTCATGCCGCTAACCTCGTTCCCAGACATGCCCATTTCTTGCGCTTGATCAGCACCGAAGTACTCAGTCACCTTAATTTTGACGTCGCACAGATCTCGTTCACGAGCCTGCCGCTTGCGCTTCTTCTTGTTGGGGTCGGTGCTCTTTGGAGTGCCACTCGGTCTGCCTTTCAAACGACAGTCCCAGTAATGGCTGACAAAGGGTTTCCGCTTGTATTTTTGCGTAGACCGATGCGAATAGACATTGTCTACGTGTGGGAAGTAGGTCAAATATTCCGCTTCTGAAAGGACAAGCGGCTCGGTAATGTTGAACAATCTCTCGCGCCAGGCCTCGAGATCAGGTGGATTGGGTATCAATGGAAAGGTGTCGCTGAAGGGGTTGGCTGCAACGGCAGCATCGACTTCCTGGTCAATGTTCGAAGTAGGTGTGTTGTACTGCGTAGGTTCGTGAAAATGTGCAGCCCACGGATCCGAGTGTGGAGTAGTGTAAACTGAGGCTTGTTTCGCCTGCGACCGAGTATTCTGGTTGGGCGTGCCATTGGGAAAAGCAGATGAAGAGTTCTTCCACACGTATTCATTCTGAGGCTGGGGTGGTGGGTAGTCTTGGTGAGGAGGGAGTTGGTTTCCTTCAGGAGAAGCAGTGTCATTCGTCGCGATCTGTGATTCAGTGTTCACGCTTTGAGAGGCCCTAGTTGTACGCGTCTGCTGTGGACTGCGTGGTGTCTGGCCATCGTCGCCCCGATCTTGTGTCTGTAGCAGAGAGTCATCATTTTGCACGTCCGCAGTCACGTCGTAGGCCGAGATGTTCGGATCGATCGAGTCCGCAGGAGCGTAACCCGCAGCGGCGGCGGCGACCTCTTGGGCAGATCGGGGAGGTTTTGATTCATCGTAGGTAGGGAATTGGAGAGGTTGTGCGGACACAGCCAGATTTCTCAGAGCCTCTGCATCCATGGCTGGACCCTGCGGCTGTTCTGATTATCGCAGCAATGCGCAGGTACCGCGAACGCGATTCTGGTGGAGCGGCGATTGGAAATTGTGAAAAGCAGCAAGATGGAAGTGGCTTTGGGGAGAAGCGAAGGAATCGACGGCATCGCGGCATGAAACGGACAGTCTTGGCACGTGACCACACGTGACGGAGAGTCTCACTGCCTGAAACATTGAACATTTGCTGAGATGGACGTCCACCTTTCACACACTCTCACTCCCAATCAAAGAATTGCTTCAAGCTGTGTCCTATACAATGTATGGGCATCTCCTCTTCACTGAGTTCTAACAAGCTCCCACCAACGCTACTACTCCTCACAAGCGAGGGTGAATACGGCAGACAAACCATCAACCCATCTTCCGATCTCTCTTCTTGTCGTATGCACTCACGTTCTTGAATGGGAAGCCTGTCATGCGTTTATCGGCACCTGTTCGCTTCGACATCCTCCCAGCCGACGTCCCAAATATCATGCACCACAACCCAAAACTGGCCATGGCCCCGTACCCAATAGCTCCCAGCAAGTACCCAGTCTGGCGATAGTTGACCCAACGCATGTAGCAGTATATCGTGCTCAGTGCATGAAAGAAAGTCGTGATCCGTAAGATCGGCACGGCATAGGGAGCTTTGGGGTCGTTGTCTTCCAGACTGACAGGCTCACTGATACTTGATGACAGTGGTATCGAGCCCGTAAAGAACATGACGATGAGGGCGACCAGTACGAGAGCCAGTCCCAGCGACCGACCGAAGTAGATCTCAATATCTGTGCAGATTTCCATGAGTTAAGAGTGACCGTACGAAAGATGCTCAACGCCCTGTCACCCGGATCTACACTCACCTGTTGTATGGTGCATATCAGTGCTGGCCAGCATTGTGATAATCAGCTTTGGCATGACTATGAGCGGCATTGCTTGAATTCCCAGCCAGCCAGCCGTCCCATAGGTATAAGCGTGGAAAACCTGTGAAATGCCTTGTAAGCAATGATCGCCTGGGGGACGCGTCACAAGAACACTTACGTCCATATTGCCGCTTCAGAAAAATCTGGATGTAGCGTACACTGAAGTGAGAAAGGTTGCGAATGCAGGAGACGTCTATGGCTAATAGACTAGGTGCCAATTGAGTGCGAATCTAAGGTAAAGGTACTTGACTATCTCGAGAAAAGCACAGGCTTGCAGCGTGACACCGGCAGTGACGTCAGCCGTAACGACGTCCTCATTGAAGAGACAGGGAGAATACAAGCACCCACGAGGTACCAGGCTCTTCATTCATCATTATTTCCCATTAACTGGTGTGTTGCTCGCAACATACCATTGCAATAAAGGAGGGCATTCATAGCACAATTCTAATAGACCAATGCAACCCGTCAATGGGTCTGTAAATGTGCTAAAAGCCCAGCATAATGCTTTCCCTCTCACCCATGCAACCAGCACTTCCAGCTCCAGTCATAGAAGACCTTTTCCCAGCAAGCAGGCGACTCCTTGTGAATGCTTCTCTGCCCAACACACTCTTAAAACAAGCCTGTCATCACGGGATCATCCGCCATAGAACTCGTCCATGTTTGAACTTGACCATTCTTCCTGCTCGTGCACATAGCTAGCTGTGCTTCACGAGTTCTGGAATGCATTGAACGCCTTGTAGGTGTACCCAATGAACGGCAGACTCATTTCCGCATCCTGCTCCGGCAAGACCTGCTTGGCATGTGCGCGATGCATGGCGGTGTTGTCCTCTTGTGGAATTTCATCAATCGGGAAGTAGCTGACGTCGATGTTGGACGACAGTTTCGGCTCGAATGGTGCTCGGATTTTTCGCAGTTGATCCCAGACGACTCCGCGGAAGAAGGGATGCTTCTTGATCGACGACGCTCCATCATGAGCTCCACCATCTTTGCCCAACCGGTCGTTGGCGTCACAGAGGAAGCTGCGTTTGTTAGCATTGAGCCCGTCGACGCAAAAAATGGCAGCTCACCTTCGGATCATGTCCTCCGCGTCACGGCCCAGTACTAGCTCGTCAGGGAAGTACAGAGATTCACGCCAGTTGACGATCTTGCGATACGTGTCATGGGTGTCTTCGGCACAAAACGGAGGCCAGCCAACAAGACATTCAAACATGATAGCTCCGACTGACCACCAATCGCAAAGGTATGTGTAGCCTTGACCGAGGAAAATTTCTGGTGCAATGTAATCAGGGGTACCCACGGTCGAGTAGGCCATGTGTCGTCGGGATTTTCTCCAGGTATTGACCAGCCCACGGTTGCTGACTGTCAAGTTGATCTGTTCGTTAAGGGCCATTGAGTTTCGGTTTCCTGACTTGTCGTTTGCATTCGACTTGAGAAGTGCTTGATAGTACGAGTTTTCGTGCTGCTTACGACCACCAGTGGAGAGGCCGAAATCAGTCAATTTGATGTGACCACCTCTGTCCAAGAGAATGTTGTCCGGCTTAATGTCACTGTTTAAGGTTAGCAGTGTATCGAAGCGACATCCCAGCGTGCATACCGATGGAGGAAACCCAGTTTGTGTACTGCCTCAATAGCCATCACGATTTCGGCCATATAGAATCGGGTGATGTCCTCGGAAAAGATCTCGTACTTGATCAACATCGTCATCAAGTCACCACCAGGCAGGAATTCCATCAACATGTAGAGGAATGCTGTATCCTGGAACGAAGCATGCAGTTTGACCAACCATGGGTTGTCCTTGGAGTCGGCAAGAATATCACGCTCTGCTCGGACATGGGCTAATTGGTCCTTCTTGAACATCTCGGACTTTATAAGAGACTTCAGGGCGTAGATCTTTCCGTCTGTCTTTCGTTGCACAAGTCGAACCTCTCCAAACGCTCCTTTACCAATGACTTTGATGGTGGAGAAGTTCTGGGGGCTCTCTCTTGTTCGAATGAATCGCAAGAAGCGTGCTTCTTTCTGTGCCAAGATGTTGATCTCCTTCTGCTTCTCAACGTCAGGGATACTGGGGTTCTTCAGGATAGCATCCAACTCTTTTGCACGACTATTCCGATCTCTTGCTCTCTCAATGTTCTCCTGGAAAAAACTGTTGACCAGCTGCTTAGCAGCAGTGCCTCGTTTGACGATGTTGTCAGAGTATTTTCGTGGGTTGGGTTGTTCCTCCTCTTCTGGCTTGGGCGAGGGTCTGGGCATGGGAGGTGCGAGATGGCTCGGGTAGAGGTTCTGAGCTTGTCTGGCATCCCCAGCAGTCCGTGGGCGCGAAGTCGCAGGAGATGGCGTCCGGTTGATATTGGTACTCCGTGGTGTCGCGCTCAGATCCTGGTTCGAGAATTGCTGAATCAGACCGCTGGTTCCATCATTGTTGTTGTTGACCATGTAAGGTCTGGAATTGCTCTGGTAGGCAGGTTGAGGAGACTGAAGTCCACCCTGTGGATGATACTGGTATTGCTGCTGATACTGAGCCTGCTGTGGCGGCGGGGAGAAGGTCTGGTTCATGAAATAGCCATTGTTCGTGGTTGGGTTCGGAGACAACAGACCACCGGGGTATTCTTGCTGTTGACCACCATAGATCGGCTGCGGGAAGGTGGACGGAGTGGTAGGATACATGCGAGCATTGGCAGCGTCAAAATTGTGCTGGTTATCGAATTGGAAGTTCAGACGCAGACGATTATTGTTGTCGGGGTCCATGATTGAGAACGCCCTGACGACAGGGAGGAGATCCTGGTCACTGACCACGCTTCAATCAATAGTGGTGTAGATGTTGTTCCAAGCCTTGCAAGACTTGCAGAGTCTAGGGAGATCGGCTGCAGTCTCTGACGTGAGTCCTCGTGCAAGGGGTGCTTTGAGATCGGTAAAGAGCGGTGGCTCGCCTCCTCTGCCCGGAGAGTTGAGGGCAAGGTCGACCGGGATCTTTGGGACAGAACAAGAATGGATGACACTGAGGAGGAGATAACGTGAATGCTTGTCGATCCGAAGTGACTGAGAAGGAGAATACGCGAAGAAAGAATGTGTCAGAGACAGGAAAGAGCGCAGGCTCAGGAAAAAGGGTGCGCAGGGGTTGCGAGTTTTGGTGTGGAGGTCGGTCACGAAGGTGTAAGGGACACGATAAGTTACAGTTTAGCATCCAGGGGAGCGCCCGGGCACTAAATCGTGGTTAACAAGCTTAAAGGGACTCCCTGAAACCACTTTCAGGCACATCCAGGCCGCTATTGGTTCTCATATTGCTACAAGGCGACGCCTCATGATGCCTCCAACGGTGTTCACAAGGATGCTGCCACCTCTAGACGACCCGGCGAACACAGCATGTTATCACATCGTTACCTACCTAGGTACGGAGTAGGTAACTTACTCACATGCTCATTTGCCTCGCACAGCTTGGGCGGTACTGGTCATTCCCGCTGTCAAAAAGAACAAAGACCATGGCACAGGCCTAACAAGACGGATCTCAAATTCTACAAAGATCTCCCTAGACTTCAAGTGTCTGACAAGCGTCATGTGTGTTGTATTATCGGCTCATTCTACTACACGCTCGTTCGATTGTCGATTGTCGGACGACAAGTTTGTAGCCATACTGGTGCTGGCTTGCCCTTGGTGCCTTGATAGGAGCTCACCCAGTGCTCACCCCGCATTACAGAGATTAACACGTTCCAAGCGCTAAGGGCTCGAGGGCTAGCACGGCCCAGATGGCATGCTACTATCCTGTCGGGCAGGTGTACCGACCGTGCCCTTTATTTTTTTCCGGTGAGCTGCGCCGAACCAAGATGAGCATGTGCCCATGAGCACGAACTCGAATTGTACAATTGCTTGAAGTGTAACACCATTCTGTGACACTGAGAACAAAATGGCGGAACCTCCGAAACCAGACGCTTTACCAAGTGGCGGTCAATATGAAGCACCAAAACCGCCGCCGAAACAGAACCCAGTCTTCCGCATGATGGGTAAGTTAACATGAATGCTGGTCAAGTCTACCCGTTGTTAAACGCGCCTAGGTTTGCCCAACTTTCGATTTAAACTACCCTCCCGGAACTGGTTGATCTTCCTTACCATTACCGGTGGTTGGACTGCAGCTGTGCTCTACGACAAGCGGGAAAAGAAGAAGGTTCAGAAGAAATGGTGCGATCTCGTAGCGCACATAGCCCAGGAGCCATTGCCCGTCAATCAGCTGCGCAGAAAGCTGACGGTCTTCTTGTCCGCCCCGCCCGGAGATGGCATAAGCCCCTCGAGGACATACTTCAAGGAATATGTGAAACCTGTATTAGTCGCCGCCGCAATGGACTATGACGTGATCGAAGGTCGCAAAGAAGGTGACGTACGATACGGAACAGCAGAACAGATACGCAGACTCCGGCGGAAAAAGGGCGAGAAGGCACTTGCACAAGAGAAAAAAGAGGAGGAGGAAGAGATGGACGCGGAGAGGGCCATCGACATGATTCGAGACAAGATGAACGTTGGCCCAGAGCCTGGAGTTCGAGGTGATTTAGTCCTTGGGAGGCATACCTGGAAAGAGTATATCCGAGGCCTGCACGAAGGGTGGCTCGGTCCTGTGGACGAACCTGAAGCCCCTCCTTCTGAGGCGGAACCGACACCATCACCCATTCACCCTCCCACCGAAGCTCGAACAGACGATCCAGCAGCGACCACGGAAAACCCAGAACCCGAAAAGAAGATTGAGGAAGAGAAGGAAAAGAAGAAGCCGTCCCCGCCTCCAGCATACATATCCACCGACAAATACTCCTCCGCTTCCTCATCACCCAACACACCCAGCACCTTGGAACCATCACAGCCCATCTACCAGCAGCACCTATTAGGTTTCCTCAAAACGCCTCAAAGAATCTACAACTTCCTCAACCGCCGTCATCTAGCCGATCAAATTGGCCGCGACACAGCAGCAATTGTGCTTGCAAACTACAGACCGTACAATCAAAGCTCCACGTTCTCATCAACGGCTGCGTCTGAAGACCTCGACGCTGTTCCCGTAGCCACAAAAGCGCCCGAACTCGATGCGTCAGCCTCGAACTCAACCTCGTCCAGTCAAGGCTGGGAGCAACAGTCAGTGCTCGAACTCGAGGAACCACACTGGCACAAGTCCATCCACAAACCTCGGAAAGAAGGTGACGACTCGGAACAGATATGGCTTAACGATGCCGTAATCGACCCTCGAATCGGCGAGCGGATGAGGAGGTTCGAGCTCACTGCAGAAGAAGAGGAGCGAGCGCGTCGGATCGCCATTGGAGCCGAAAAGACTCGTGCTATACCCGTGCAGGACCTGCGAAGCGAGAAGGTCAAGCTCGGAAATTTCGATGAGGCATAGGGCATGCTCATGCCCTTGTTTGCGTCAATCTCGCCAACCTGTATCTGTATATTCTCTTTCAACATCTCGTCTGCTATGATGTGCAGACGAAAGATACCCTGCTCTGCATAGCCGGATTGGAATTTGCTCCATGTACACTGTAGTAAATGTGAATCGAAACAATTCTTCACTTCTCATGCCCAAGCTCCGGTCCTCTCTAACCCTTCTTAGCGTGACAAATAGCTGTGCACTGCTCTCAGTTGAGCGATTGCTCTGTTGTGCTTGTGCTAGCACTGATCCTGCGGCACACGACTTCATCGCCCGCTCGATCGTTGGGTGTGTGTGCCAAAGCTTCGGACGGGCGCCCTTCGCATGTATCCATGACCAACTGACTTTCGCACCATCACCACCTGTTTTAATATGGCTCAACCCGAACCCGAACCTCCCTCCTCCTCGACCCATCTGAGGTCGTCAAGTCCAAGAAGTCCCCCCACCCACGCATCCCATCCAGGATCTCTGTCTCACGCTTCTTGAACCGCTGGCCGTCGCGGGTGATGTACATCGGCTCACTACCCTCTTCCTTTTGCAGCGCCTCATGTCCATGCCCGACCATACCATCCACATCTGCATCCAGATCCTCATCCTCATGCCCGTGGTCTTGATCATGGTCATGGTCGTCATTCTCAATATCATCAACATCCCAATCTCCCCAGGCATCCCAATCATTTTGTCCACTTTTTCCATCTCGCCTAGTCGTCCGCGAGATCGGTTCTACCGGATCATACTCATGGGACTCGTACACCAAACGAAACTGCAGCGGCGGCAGATTGAACAGCTTCGCAATGTGTGATTTGAGTCTGTACACAGACACGGTCGGCGGGAGGAATCTCTGGAGTTTTCTGTGCTGCTCGCTCCGACTTGCTTCTTCGGATGCTGCGCTGGCTGTAGAGCTACAGCTCGGCATGTAGAAGTACGCATCAACAAGCCTCGAGCCCAGCGTTCCTGGTGCATAGCCATCCAGCTCCGACGTTCTTGTCGTCGTCTTCTTTTTCTTCGTGTCATTTTGATCCTGCTGCGCCTGCTTGGCCGACTCGTCCAGAAACCGAGCAATGATATCCTCGCGCTCATACTGTGCGCAGAGGCTCGCATACAAAGGATGACTTCTCCTCGCTTGCGCGGCTCTCTGCTCAATATTCATATTCTCCGTCGATCCCGCCACAGCTGCCTCGAGTAGTAAAGTCTTGATCTCTCGCTCAGCAACAGAAAGATAATAAATCTCGCCCTCCTCCCTATCCCTGCTCGTAATGCTCGTATAGTTCAACGACTTCAACCCCGGTATCCTCGCGAGTGTAAGATAGTAACTCGTCGAATCCGCGGCGGCGCTTGCCACTTGCCGCTTCACCTCGTCTCCTTGCCCGCCATCACCTTGTGTCCACGCGTACAGCGGATTTCGGGATATCCGCAACGACGTCAAATTCGGAAACAACCCCGGCAAGCTGTCGATGAACGCGTAGCTCCCTATCTTGTTGCCAGCGAGGTTGAGTGTCTCGAGCTTGTCAAACCGAGGGGGATCTGCATATCGTAGTCCGTCCAGGCCAATTTCGGATACAAGATTGCCCTGTAGTGACAAGGATGTAGTATTCGGGAACAAGGACACCAGAATCGGTAGCGATGACAGGTCCGTGAATTTATTATTTTCCAGCACGAGTGTGGTGACAGAGGCACATCTCAGTTCCTCTTTCTTTCCGACGTTGCCAAAGAAGTGCAACTCATTCGACGACAATGTCAGCGTCTTGAGTGACGAAAACCCACATGTCCCGCCTGGTGAGAGGATCTGCGCGGTCTGCTCAGGCGTAAGGAGGCATTCGTTCAAGTGCAACTCCTCGACATTTTGGAAAGGGTTCTCCTCGCCTTCCGACACTTTTGCTTTGAAATTTCGTAGCCGCAGCCCGCTCGCCTTTGAGATTTTGAGCTTTTTCAAGGACTGGCATATATCCGCGACGTCTTGCCATGTCTCGATCACGTTCCAGCCTATATCCAGCTCGACGATGTTCGGACACGTCTGCGCAAGTTCGAATTGTGCTTGTCGTATCTCATCTCGCGACGCGCCACGACGAGCCACACCCGAGACCACGAGTTCGTCGATCAGCACGATCTTCAAGTCTGTCAAGACGGAGAGTTGCTTTTGAATCCGCTCGAATCCAACTTCCTCGACGACCTTGCCGGATATTTCGATCGTTTCATCCGCAACATTGTTGTTGGCGTTGGGCACTGTGGTCGGAGCATATTTGAATTTGACAGCCTCGAGTAGCGTCCGCTCAGGGTCGGGCTTCCTTGACGGCCGTACGAACGAAGCAGCTGTTGGAGATGACGACAGACACTCGAATACACGATATCCTTCG
Source organism: Vermiconidia calcicola (assembly GCA_035928285.1). NCBI lineage: Eukaryota > Fungi > Ascomycota > Dothideomycetes > Mycosphaerellales > Extremaceae > Vermiconidia > Vermiconidia calcicola. Next base: position 703,492 of record JAXLQG010000006.1, read on the forward strand.
TGTGTGCCGCTGTGCTTACCACGGGTAGGATCGTCCCATTCAACGCCTAGCCACTCACCCTTCAGGGAGGGAAGGGGTCCTTGGTACCGGATTGTGCAGAGACCGCCGGCGTAGGAGCGGCGCTGGCCAATGTAGACCCCTTTTGATGCCATCGTATTCGTCAAGCTGCCTCACAGAATGGACTGCATCGTAATGGTCGCTGCCGGCTTTTCCCCCTGAATGTGGTGCTTGCTGGTCTAGCCCGACATCATTCCCCGGGTGCACGTTAGGGTTATCGTTCAGGAGTCAAAGAATCTGGAAAAGAACCCATAGACTCTGTCGGCAGCAAAGGATGTTGTCGCAGGAGAGTAATGCACTGCATGTCATGGAGGTCAGAGTCGAGACCAAGCACTAACATCAGTCAATACAACATTGCCAAGATTTCAGCCTTATTCGCAAGGCTGTACGACAGCCTCGTCAGCATTCAAATGCTGCACACAGGTAGCCAAACACCTCGGCCTCGAGGTTGGCAAAGGTAAAGGCAAACGAGGTGGAAGGTCCTCGAGAACGATCACGATCCAGAGAATCAAGTCGACAATCAAGTTAGCAAAGGAAGGCTGGACTTAACCCCCTTCAGAGAGATGCTTTCCTGGACACTAACATGATCCGAGTAGGGCAAAGTATCAAGTCAAAATATTTAGGGGGTTCGAGAGGAGACTATAAAGAAGTGCCGGTCGTCGCTAGAAAAGACTGTATTTGCCAACATTTTGTACATTCGTTTTAGGTCTTTTGCCTTGCTGAGAATAGTGTTGAGCGGCGACACGTCAGTAAGCCGTCCCTACCAAACTAGCAAGGTACAGTTCTCGCAAGAGCCTCGCTTCAAGATGTCGATGCGCCTCTGAGCTCCTCATGAACAATGCAAAGCCTAAGCCCCCAACCGTCTTTCAATGACATGCAACCGCCTGGGTATCTTTTTATTCAACCGATTTGCCAAAACGCCCCCGTGCTGCTCTCAAATGATTCAGAAAAACCTATGCTCCGACGTCCTCAAAGGGTTCGTCAACGTCGTCATCGTCATCCAAGCCAGACTTATCCATGTCAGAGTCCTCCACTTTAGGCGCCACAACACCCATCGGGTTCTGCAGCGCAGGGTCACTTTTATACTCATCCTTGAGCTCCCACTTGCCGTTGAAGTCTCCTGCCTTCCACATAAATGCAACTTCGTCCAGCGTTTGTCGCAGATAGGCCTCGGGCTGATTGACCTTCGCCTTGAGATCACGTAGACCCCATATGCGATGCTGCCTGAAGAGTTCGAGAAGTTTGTCGATAAGGACGTGTTTGTCGACACGAGCAGCGCGGTTCTCCTTTTGGGCTTGTCTCCGAGCCTGCGCATTCTAACTGGGTTAGCGAGCGCGGAATGAAGCATGGGACAGACTTTACCTTGATCGCATTGGCCCTGTCGCTCATGCTCATCAGCGGTACGTGCTGCCTTGACGGATCTCTCTTTGGATCAAACACGGCCGTATCTCGCTCCGGTGGCTTGAGCATCTGTGAAGCTTTTTTGTTCTCGAGCTCGAGATATTCCTCGTTCTTAACCGGCACGGCTTCGAACTCCCTTGCCACAGTGCCCGCGATGGCAGTCTGCTTTGGTATCGGACGGCGTGCGTAGGGCACGAAACGACCTTTGTTCTCTTTTTTCTTCACCTCGCGCTTGTGTCTTTCGTACAAGAACGAGCGGCCTTGTCCTGGATTTCCCTCTTCGTCAATGTCGTCCCATGCGAATGCTCGAGGCTTGTAGCCGGGTAGGTCTTTCTCCGAGAACACAAACGCTTGACCAGGTCTTCGAACCCGTAGTTTCTCAGTCGGTGGACGGTGTAGATTGTATTCTTTCGGCTCGTTCGCAAGCTCCGGCCTAGGTTTGAGCAGCATACTGACCTAAAGTGAATCAGCTTGTCATTCTTCAAAGAAGGTGGCTGTGTTGACGTACTCTTGATGGGTTTGTCTCAGAGCCCTCGACTCGTATGGTCCCGATCTCTATTTCGTCATCGTCGTGTAGTTTGGATAGTACCTCCCACAGTGTCTTAGGAATGTGACTGAGCCATAGTTGTTGTTGTGCTTGCGAAAAATCCAGGTCGGCATTATCCTCGTCGTACATTTCCTCATCCTCGTCTACGTAGGGTGACGGCGTGTCTTCCATGGGTTCTGGTTTGATGTTGGCATCTGGAACCGACTCCAGTTTCACCCTTGGGATCCCTGATCCCTGAAGGGTCGCCATCTTGAAGGAAATAAACGGTGAGAATAGGCGCAGGAAGGAAATGAACTGTTTTCAAGGTGAATGCGGAGATCAAAATACTATGACATACCAAAAGAACCGGGCGAGGAAAACTTTTGCTTCACCGTACGGAGTAGTACTGTGCGTGTCGCGGCCACTAGCGCTAGTATGCACCCAGCTCGCAAGTCTGCTGGCCTCGTTGATTGAATTATGGTCCGAAAGAAGTTCAAGCAGGTTCTACTGCCGTGGATGTAGAATTGAAAGTCATTTTGTCCTGCCCTTCCATGAGCTGCACGCTTCTGTAATTACATGGGTATCTCGTAAATGACATGGGTGATCATCTTGCAAGTCAACATTATTGCGAAAGTGCACGATCATCACCCCAAATCCTCCCTTAAACGAGCAACATTCCACCCAGAAAGTCGAAAGAATGCCCCCTAAAGCAAAACCAGTGGCTGTCGCCGGAATCCATCGCCAACGTGAGAGATAGCAAGATCGACCGCCCCTTTTTGTGTAGCCGTTGGATACTCCGATCGCTGAAGCATTTTCAGGGGGATTACCAGTTGCATGGCAGCCACGACGTTGATTTCTTGAAAGCCTCTTCGTGGATTTTGCGCTGAAATCGAAGAATGAAAAGCCCCAGTAGGTGTCACGTCCCCCAGAGCATAAGCAGTCAATCCAATGAGTTCCGATGCAGTCATCTGTATTATGGTCTGATATTTCGAGATTTTTAGATTTGTGGCGACATTCGGAGTCCGTTGGCCCGTTGAGTCCTCGGTCAGGGCTCTCTGTAACTCGATCAGACCCTCATATAGCTTTACCCGAGCTGAGAGGAAGCGTATCCAATAAAGGTAGACCCAGAAACTATAGAAGTGGTAGAGTGCATGGGAGGGATAAAGCGCCCACATAGTGCCGGTTGTGCCGGAGCGCACTCTCATGATATCCCAGCCGGGCTCGTCTTTGCTCCATCCAGTCATTGCTTCATCGAGTGACTCGCCGTAGTGGAGCAACTCTTCGGTTGTGGTCGTCCTTTTGGCTATGTCGTCAGTCTTTTGCGCCAGGAAGTATCTGATCTTTTCTAGTAGTCGCGCGACGCGGTGGAAGTAAGCCGTGGCTTTGTTGGCTGTCTGACTTGGTACGAACTCGTGTTCCTCCTTGAACATATCGACTTCAAGGTCATCGAAATCCTTGTAAGTTACCGGAGTCAGAATGAACAGACGCATTTGCTAAAAGACTGTCAGTTACTACAGGCAGAAGTATGACGACCGCTTACAATTGCTGCTTTGAAGATGCGGAATATCTTTTCCGAACGAGGACTCGTAAATTGCGACATTCCCCGAAGGTGCAGAAGATGCATGGCACCTCGAACATGAGACAAATGCGAGTGCCATTCTTCCTCTGGGGTCTTGGATTCAGCGGTTCTCCGGCCATGTGTCAAAAGAACGCTAATGTGCTATTTGGGCTCTCAGTAAGCTTGATGTCCAATAGCAATAATGACTGACCTCGTAGAGTCCGAGTAGCCACACAGCTAGCACAGTCTCATCTTGTATGTTAGCCGCGCTTTCACGGATTGTCGTGTTAGTCAAGCTCAAAGCCTGACCATACTCTCGCCCCGTCTGGAGCCTGACGTCTTTTCCACTGTACCGATCGGCCAATGTCAATCGGGAGACTGCCATTGCTGCTTTATGTATACTCGAAGACGGTTCGGCGTTTTGAAGCACGTCTGGCAAGAAATCAAGGACAGGGAACGAATAAAGTCGGCCTGCTTGGAAGCAGAACAAGTTGAGGAAGAAGCAAAGTGACTGATGGTGGACATCGTACCGGGGAGGTGGGGAAATTGAACGCTGAGCCTGTGCGGACGAGGACGAACTCGGCTGCGAGGAGAGCCGCTCAGTCTTGATTTTGTTCAGGTCTTCTTCGTCTTCAGTATCCGATAGATGACTAGCACTGTAAGTTCGCACAGGCGGCAAAGTCGGACCGACCGCATGGGCTCTCCCGCTAGAGTCTCGGGCTGGAAAGGCGAAGTCGGAACGAAACTGCAATTGGACTTGAGGATAGCCTGGACAAGTCTTGTGTGCCTGCGCGCATCGCTTACAGCCTGGCCTGCCTTCGTCGCACTGGATGCTGGTCAACCTAAAGCAAGACAAGCTGATGTAGAGATGATCACCTTGATCTTGCGTTTGCGACATGAGGCACAGCCGGTACTGGATCTGCCGATGTTGCCCATCGCTATCAACAAGCTTAAGGCGTGCTTGTCAGTATTGAAGGTCTGGCCGACAGTAAATGTGATATCACGAAAACGAGTTGAGGTGGGAGGTTATGAGGCGAGTCTTCGAACATCCATTAGCAGGCATATTTGTGGCGAGTATCGACGATTGAAGGAGCCGTAGCTTGTTCGAGGCTATCGGATGTGGCTCCGGCTCGATTCTTGATTCCTATACGGTGGTGAAGTCAGGAGTATGCAGCCTTAGTTAGGATAATTCAAGCTTGCTTACGTTGAGCCCGGTGGCCGTCTGATGGAGAGGAAGAAGATAGAGATTGGAAGTACAGGCAAGTAGTACTGTGGTAGGCAGACGATACCGAGAATACGGGGAGATCAACTCGACCACAAAATCTGGCCTCAAGGTAGCAACAGTATGTTGAAGGAGGTCAGATCGATCCTTGCATGTAAATAGCTTGTGGTGATCATGCTGATACGACGCCGCTGAAAAGGAGGGGAACCCTTGCGAGCCTAGGCAAAAGTCCAATACCATACCAGAATTGGCCCATGTCTTGGCGTGACCTTTGTTGTCGAAATCCTGACACTATCATAAGGCGGCTGATATCAGATCCTCTAGACTTGTGTAAGTCTCAAGTTGGGCGAAAAGAGACAAAAAGTCGTCTTATGTGGTATTTGAGACCCCAGACCCATAGAGGACCTACCTGATGAAAGAAGAATTGAGCTCAACCTACTTTGTTCGCCTCCTGTAAAGGTGGTAGCGAGTCTCTCGAGTAGTGACGTTCCCTGGGCTTTCTTGTTTGTGCTATCTCTAGTTGAAGGAATGGGTTGTAGTCGTACTCCAGAAGCTTCACAAGGCCACAAAGAGGATGCTCTTGACAAACCCACAATACCTAGGTACCTACCAGGTAGGTACATATTGTGATATTGTAGAAAGCCAGCATCGTCCAGCCAATGTCATGACAGAATGCTCTCGCTTAGCCTTCCTGTTACGGAAACTCCTTCGAGGCTGCGCCATGCACCTGCCCGTCCAATGCGACGGGCGACGAGCGACTCACCTTCCACATGGAATTGTCCTTGCCAAATCACGATTGTCTTGCTGAGCCGCTGAACATGCAATTCTTGTGCTAGGAGATTTTTGAGTGAGAAGAGGCATGGCCTCGCGCTTAGTTCTGGTCATCGGTGACCTCTTCATCCCAGATCGAGCACCAGTAAGCACTCGCTGTTGAACACAGCCATGTCCGACAGGAAGCGTACTGACCAGAAGGACAGGAAATCCCCGCAAAGGTTGGTCCTCAAGCAACACTGCCATGAATGGTCTCTGACTTCGCTCGTCCCAGTTCCGAAAGCTCCTTACTCCAGGAAAGATTGGCCAGGTAGTATGCCTAGGCAACCTCACAGACAAAGAGACATATGATTTCCTACGCCAAACAGCACCAGACTTGCACATTGTCAAGGGTGACTACGACACCGAGGCCTCCACGCTAGCACTTTCGAAAGTCGTCCAACATGGCAGCCTGCGGATAGGGTTCACCCATGGACATACTATCATTCCGCACGGAGACGCGGATGCTCTATTGATCGCCGCACGGCAGATGGATGTGGATGTCTTGCTGTGGGGTGGAACGCACAAATTCGAAGCATATGAGTTGGAAGGGAAGTTCTTTATAAACCCAGGCAGCGCCACCGGCGCATTCAGCACAAGCTGGCAGGCGGTTGACGAGGAGCCGACACCCAGCTTCTGCTTGATGGACGTACGTATCTGTGATACCCTTTGCGTGGATGTTCTATCCACTGATACCCTACAGATTCAAGGCGATGTGCTTGTGCTGTATGTCTATCAATTACGGACGGACGCAAACGGGAACGAGAACGTCGCAGTGGAAAAGGTGTCTTTCAGAAAACCGGCATCGACTGAAGTGTGAGAGCACCACCAGCACCACCAGCAGGTAACGAATACCCAGGACGTCGACGCAGGCTTTCCAAAGTCTTCCCGGAGTCGAGAAATTGAACGCTAGCGGGCATGTGCGGCTAGCCTCGCAATATTTGCACAGTTGAAGAGGTCGTGCATCAAGCACGTCGACGCATTTCACAACGTCTGCCACGGAGATCGTACTGATAAGGCTACCTATAGCAAGGATGTTGAGCAGTAAGATCGCTGGCTCTGGAAGGTGTTTAGGACCTTCGCCACGAGCAAACTCCAAAAGCATGGTGCCCCTTGTAAGACGGCGCCGACGAGATGTTGGCTGGAAATTGGGATAACCGCATAGCTGATATTACGAGTGCTTGATGCCAATTACTCGATACAGTTTTACATAAACCCATGCCATCATAAGTCAACATTGTCTCCTTTTCGACACTGACTCCATCCTGTCCGAAGAATAAGACATATAGCTGCCGGCGCAAAGAAGAGCCTCTTCCAAACAGCGCAAGGTGTTCAGCCTTGTAGAGTGATGGCGACCTCAACCGTCTTGATGTGCCTCACACGCGCCTCGGGCACATCATCCTCTGCATACACCGGTCTCTTCCTCTTCTTCCTCTTTGCCCGTGTGCTCTTCTTGACCTGCTCGTCATCGGCTTCGTCATCCATGTTCTCCTTATCCTGCCCGGTATCCACGCTAGACTGCAATCGCTCAACCGAACTCGAACTCGTTGCGACATGGTGGCCGATGATTTCCAACGTCGTATCTCCATACTCTATCGTCGTCTCCTCTTTCTCTCCCTCCTCGCCATCGCCCTCGTCCAGCTTTGCGCCTTCTTCTCCCTCGTCCTGGGGTGGCACTTCCACAAGGTCATCGACAACACTAGCACTGCCCGTCCTCACCGCCACATCACAAAGGAATTCTTTCTCCTTGTTTCGAAACCACTCGCCCACGCGCAGCGCCTGGCTCATCGCCCTCCCGCTCGCTTTGACCAGGACTTCCTCTTTGTTTCGTGCGATCGTCTCGTTGGCCGCCTTGATCCTGTGCCGTCGGTCTCGGTCTTTCCCGGCCATCGTCACACCCGCCTGCTGCATCGCGCGCTTTTCAATGTGGCTCAAAATCTTCTTGACGCGCTTGACCGCGGCCATCAGGGGCGTCTGCTGCGAGACGTAGACTACCTTGGGCACGGCCGCGCCGGCGCGGATGTTCGCGACGGGTGCATGGTTGAGCGGACGGCGTTGGACCGTGTAGTTCGGCGGCAGACGGTGGAGGTTGTGGTTCTTCTTCTCGTGCTGGAGTGTGGCGAGTTCGGCGGAGACGTCGAAGGGTCTGCTGTGGTCGCTGGTGTTCGTGCTGGTGCTGGTGCTCTTGGTATTTCCGCTGGCGCTGCTGGCCACGGGGCCTGCGACATTCGCACTCGCACTCGCACTCGCGCTGGAAGGGGTGGAGGACATGGCGCTTTGTAAAGAGGTAGACGGCCGAGACGAAAGTGCAACGGCACTTTTAGTGCGGATGGCTGTTGGCAACCAACCTAGTCTTCTACCCGTAGGTGTTGCATGTTTTGTCTCCAAAGCAGATAGCCTCCGTCAATTACGTTGGACGAGTTGGGGGCAGGTTACTTGTATGTCGTGTCTGCGAATCTTCGATCCCAGTCATCAACATGTCATCTCGAAGCATGCGGAGAAATTTTGAAAAGTTGTGTTGCACCGTATATCCTGCTATGCAAGGGCGAATCAGAGGGACATCTGCGCAGCCTTTTCGAAGCAAGCGAGGCAAGACATGACTTGCAGGGGGAATTGCTTGTCCATTATATTATGCTCGACTTTGGACTCTTCGATAGATTATGAATATTTCCATTCCGTATTCCGCTCCGCCGGGCAAAGTTATTTGAGCCCAAAAAGATATAACAGTTCATCGTGTACGTCATCATAAATCGTTACAAAATCTCACACCCCTCTTGCACTTGTCCAGCTTCCACCTCCAGGGGAACTCCGTGCTTGTGCTCGTTGGCTGGGATCCTGACCAGTGTGTGCGTAGTCGTAAGGTTAAAGTGTTTCGGGTCAGACTGACTTCGGGCTGTTCGTTGCTGGTAAATTGCGCCAGAAGGCTATGGGCGCGAATACCTCCCATGCTTTGATGGTTGGCATTCTAGCCAATTGCTGGACTGACGTGCAACCGTGAGCTGCACCTCGAGGTCTCGGGGTATCGCTTCTGGAGAGGATGGCCTGATAGACGAAGACCACACTCAATCGCTAGCCTCCGCGGCTGCTGAATGATTCGTTGCTTGTAGAAGCGTGTCAAGCACCAAGATCTCAGGCATATTCGTTCTCATGTAACGTGGCCATCGTCGAGAATCGGCGCCGGTATCCTTCCGGCGATGAACATGGATCTTCGTCCGATAAGGAGCTTCCTTGTTTGGAACCAAGCCTTATAGACTCTGGTGAAGATGAATAACTGTGCTTGTATTCGAGCTCATCCTCGTAAGTCTTCCCTGACATGTCGGTGTTCGATCGATGTAGGGAATGTTGTCTCCCCTCGCAGTCACAAGGAACCTCTCGTTCAAAGAGCAACATGGTTCTGGGGGTTCTATCTCGTCGTTGGACGGGCACCGTCCTCTTATTTCCGTCCTCTATCAGACAAATGAAACGCCTGGATTGAACGTTAGTCTGGCCTCGTCAAGCTGCTTATAGAGTCCTTACCATCCTTTCGATCCTTTTATTCGCGAGTTCTTGCGTAGCTGCGAAGTGACAAACTTGCTCACAGTCTCGGTACAATGGTCGGCGTCGGTCCTCGTGAACGACCTGAGATCTTCTTCGGGATCAAAATCAACCTCATCCACATAGGTGAAACACCAGCCGTCATTCGACGCCCGAGCATGAAATCCCCAATCACAGAATACAATCTTTCGTTCTCTGGAAGATAGAGGGCATTGTGGCCCTGTTGACCGTTTCGAATGCCGTTTGAGAAGGCCGAACATGATATCGCCTGCTTGTTAAGATCAATGTATCTTTGGAAATCGAGTTTTATGTAGAAAGGCAAAAGCATAACTTGGTGGAGGTCGTATGCTCAATGTTTCTCAAGGTTCAAGACCCTGATTTTTGGATATTGAAGTCAAAGCGTCGAGGTCGAGGTCAGTGCACGAAAGCCTCCTCGTAAGAATCAAGCCAAATGCATTTTCAGGTGTCGCCCACAACGGCACCGTGCGAGCAATAGCAACACTACCCGCGGCAAAGTGTGGTTCTTTACCCCAATAGTTGCGGGTGGAAGAATTGACTTTTGATCAGACACCGTGTCAAGTCAGCACTGAGCCGTTGGAAGTCTGTGCATTTCCCCCGTCGTCATCTTGGCCTGTCAACTCCAGTCTACTGAAGATGCTGATAGGTCGATGAACACTGGTGGCCAATGGAACCAACTGCCTCGGTCGCCTACAACACTCAAGCTCATCTGCTGGTTCAATAATCTGGGTTTATGACAGACTGGAGGTACACACTGACACACTGACACAGTACTGTGTCGCTTGGAGGTGGTGCGGAAAAGATTCGTGGACATACAGGTCTCTTTGAAAGTGCAAATCCACTTACCAGATAACCCGTGCACACCTGATAGCTACCGTACCCCAAAAGTTCTGTTGACTAAACCCCGGCCTTTTTGCGTCGTTAAAGAATGTCTCTACCCATCCTCGCTCAACTCCAAGCTGCAACGTTGCCAGTTAGCAGCCAGGCGCGATGTATAGTCAATCACGCTGCTCAACATTGGAGCGACCGAGTATGCATTCCTATCATGGTGCAACCCTGACCAGCGTACTGCGGTATGCATTGGCATTCAAGACCTCGGCAGGGACGATGGCTGCTCCGAGGAGATGATAGCCATACCTCGTCCAAGTCGAGAATACGGCGGAATTTCGCTCAAAGACTTGCGCGAATCATACGACAATGTCATCATTTGTACCATTGAGATGATCTGCGCCCATTTCTGGTACGAGCTAGCTCAACCCCAAGCCACAGGGTACATGTCGACGTTTGGAGCACATGTGCAGAAGCGTAAGCATATGGTCCAAGCGTAACAGGTCGAAAGGTTCATGAGGGGTCCTGCTTGGGAATTTGTAGGATCTCTCTGGAAGTCTACTGGGTAGGCGTCGGTTCGGACAAATGTACGGCGACACTCAGATGTAATGTTCGCCCCTCCAGCTTGAAATAGTGGCGACGTAGAAGTTGAAGTGTTGATTCTCTCGATGTTGACGAGACAATCCCTCCCAAGCAAGAAGCATAAGTCTCGCCATTAGGGAAAACTTCAAGGCTTTCGGCATAAACACGGTCAAGCTTACGTTACTGAAGACAGTAATCGTTTTCAGGCTGCCATGTTGTTGCTTCTCAAAGCCATTCAGGGATGCATGCGGCCATAGGCAACCGTTTCGAGATGTCATTTGGTCCATGATCAGGTCCCAAGGCGGTCTGTCGCTTGTCCATCATCAACAGACAGAGGCCAATTCTCATCAAACGTATCTGTTACAAGCCAATCGTCGAACTCGCTCGTAGGATGGACCGCTTCTGTTGGATTCTTCTGTCCTGCGGTCGTTGCTGATATTGGCCCCGTCATGCCAGTTGGGAAAGTTGTATCAAGTGAATATTGGAGGCCACTGTCGGATGCAGCACCATCATTTGAGTCTCCGACTGTGGTAGGCATATGGCCTTGGGACCATGTTGAGAGGTTATGAGGTGCCTCTGGCTGTGTGATGGGGATATTCCACTCGCTCAGGAGAGCCTGAATTTCTGCAGCATTTCGACGTAGGTCAACATCATCAAGATCAGCAGAATCCTCTTGAGACGCTGTCCTTCGGGGCATCCTCTTGAGGTCTTCAACCCCAATCCCGAGATCTTTCAATATATCTGATAGTGCTGCCGAATTGCTGGAGGCGCCTTTCTCATATATAGTCCTCAAGGCGCTCAGTAAGGCATCTCGCTGCGATTCGACAAGATGTACATATTCTGCGTTCAATGGTTTGGCATTAGGATCTCTCTTCGACTCCCTATTTGTGGTACATATGACGCCGTCGCGCTTGCATCTCTCGCAAATCCTTCCCCCAGAACAGCGTGCCTTCTTTAACCGACAGCGATCGCATGATTTCTGATTGCGCTTGGGATAGTAACCTGCCACTTGTTCGGCCTCGGGCGAGAGACGCTGTCGCTTCTGGTTATGAGACGGAGAGGACGATGTGTTTGAAGCGGGAGTAGGCTCGACGCCTGAGGCTTTGCGATCTGGTACAATGAAGAACATAGTTGGGAGTGGTGATGCGACGGCCGGAACGCAAGCGCAGGTAAGGGTTTTGATTTGTTAAGTCGACACCTTCGAGGGGAGAAGCAGCTTAACTAGCCGCCGGACATCCACATGCGTTGACACAAACTTCTTCGAGGATCCGACATCACATCAATCCACTGAGAAGAAGCGGACTCGTATCCCCATGGGTGTGATAAGGCGTAACTTTGACCATTCGAGGCACATTCACTCAAATGGAGACAAACACACGACACAGTACTCCGTACAACTCCGCCCACGTCCGCCTTGGTCATCTGATCCGCCGTTGTGGAATACGGACAAACATTGATCCTTCTTGAGCTTGAGGTTTCCACAGTTCCTTCTTAGCTGGGCCACGCTAGGCTCATTCTTCGTTCAGACCCGATGTCAGCAGTGGGCGTTGAGGGAGACGAACTATGCCAAACGCTTGATTTGATATCGTAGCCCATGGCTGAACTTCGCTCATCCGGCACTCAGTCAACAAGCCCACGGTCACAGAGCGTGGCGTTTCAACATGCCGATCGCCCCATGGGAAAGCCGCGCTGCCACAAAACGGGCAAGTATTCTCAGCGCCATACCACCAGCATGGCGAATACCAGCGGATCAGATACCGTCGTTGGAAGAATGCCCCAAAGTCACTGGATTTGCACGGCAGTATCTCTCTGAAGAGGAGCTCATCATGACTGAGACGCCGCCGATGGATACAATGGTCCACATCCAGGCCGGGATCTGGTCTGCTGAAGAGGTAGTTCGTGCTTACTGTCACCGGGCAGCCATCGCCCATCAGCTTGTCAATTGCCTAACGGATGCCTTCTTCGATGTGGCGATCAATACTGCGATGCAACTAGATCAGTATCGTCGTGACACGGGCGCTTTGAAGGGACCTCTCCACGGACTACCAGTAAGCTTCATGGATCGATTTCGAATCGCTGGGAGGGAGACCGCAGCAGGATACGTAGCATGGCTTGGACGGGTCGAGACCGACGCAACGGAGTCTCTCATTGTTCGTCACATGCGCTCTCTCGGCGCTGTACCTTTCTGCAAAACGGCTACTCCCCAAAGCATGATGTTGGCAGAGACGACAAATAACATTCATGGCAGCACGCACAATCCCCACAACCGACTACTGTCAAGTGGTGGCGCTGCAGGAGGTACGCTTCTCATTTACACGACAACGATTTTGGTCTAAACTAAGATCTATAGGAGAAGGTGCGCTGTTGGCAATGAGAGGGTCACCTCTCGGTTGGGGAACAGAATTTGCGGGATCCACGCGAATCCCAGCGGTGTTCAACAGTCTCTACAGCCTCAAAGTGTCCTGTGGTCGACTTCCAATGCGTGGAGTTGCTAATGTTCGAACCAGCCTTCCCTCTCGCAATTCCACGATAGCCATGATTTCGTGGGATTTTGCCCTTCTTCAGCACATAGCCAAGCTGTCGCTAGGCATTTCCAACCGAGAAGAAGACCCTGCATGGATCGATATGCCATGGAGACAGTCCAAGATCCGGGATCTAAGCATGCGACGCCCGGTATATGCGGTTCTGGAATTTGATGGACATGTCCAACCTCAACCACCTGTCCGCCGCGCGTTGAGATCTGTCACTCAGTGTTTGCGTGGTGCAGGGTACCAAGTTATCGATTGGAATCCTCCAGCACATGCAGTGGCCGTTGAAACATACTTCAAAATCATCGGTGCTGATGGTGCTCAGTCGACACGGGAACAAATCAAAGCTAGCGGAGAACCCCCGGTTCCGAGGCTGAAAGACTGGTATTACGGCCAAGCTCCACAGCCGCTTCCCTTGCCAGACTATCTAGCCCTGCTGGAATCACAGGAAGAATTTCAGACAGAGTACCAAACCTACTGGAAGTCGACCTCGAGTCTCACAGTCAGTAAGCTCCCCGTTGATGGAGTTATTATGCCTGTCTGTGCCAATGCAGCATGTTTGGAGAATACATTGAGTTATTTTGGTCAGTCTCAACGTCTAGGCGTCTCTGTTCGCATCCTAATAACAAACTCAGGATACAGCGCCATTGTCAATCTTCTGGACTTCACCGCAGTAACGTTTCCTGTTGGCTTGATCGACAAGGATATGGACCCGAAACTAGGCTCGTTGTTCGCTCCAGTCAGCCAAGAAGACGAAGCCACACACCAGTCCTGTATGCATACGCATTTCGTCCTCATTCGCTTGCAAATTACTAACATGGTACTCTTCCTTTTGCAGATGATCCCAAGGCATTCCATGGTGCACCCGTAGGTCTTCAGCTGATGTGCCGGAGAACGGAAGAGGAAACCGCCCTTAAACTTGTTGAGATGATCCTTCAAGCTCAAGCGCAGACTTCTATGATTTCTGGATGAAGAGATCCCGCCAGAATCCCGCCAACAACTCTGGCCTAACACCAGACGCACTGAGCCAACTTCTTGCGAGGGCTATCGCTCTCCACGTCTGGACGCCCGTATGTGCTTGCTCCGACTCTGGATGTCAACCGCTCAAGCTACGAAGCATCTTCCTTTGTCACTTGCTGATCAGATGTCTCTTCGGGGTCACGAAATTCTATCTTGTGCCAGGCATTGGTCAGGTTGCCACGGAAGTTGTACTGTGCCTCGTATGACTCCGGCTGCGAGCTATAGCTCTCGTCGACAGCTTTCACCACGAAAGCCTTGCCAGCTTGACTTCTGGGGACCACCCATTCCCACCTCCTCCACGACCAACTTTTGTGGCCTTGGGTCACATCTGGGTGAATCTTAGCTTGGGTCCAGCTTCTCCCGCCATCTGCACTGACGTCAACTCGAACGATATCTCTTCCGCCCCCACTGAAGGCATACCCTTCCAGTCTAATGGCATCTTCCTCCAGACCATATTTCCTCAGCTCAGTGCGACCATGATGACTGGCTTGGGAAATGGACCTCACCGCAGTAATGGCACTCTGAACTGGAGTTTCTTGGATGGCTGGCGCAGATGCCCAGTCCACATCTTTTGGTGTCTGATTGGGACCGAAGCACTTATAATCGCGTTGCTGCCACTGCGATTGACACTCCTCTTCAGCAAGAACAATCTTTTCGAGCCATTTGACACTTCTAGCGGCAGTGTGGCCTGGAACCAGCGCTCTCAACGGATACCCGTGATCGCGGGGCAGCGGTTCACCACCCATCTCATACGCAAGCATCACGTCGCCTTGCGGATCCACTGCTTTTGCAATGGGTATGGACCCGCTGTACGCCTCGGCACCAAGCAGATGGACGTGCTTCGCCTCCTCGGAATCCGAGTCCTTGACAGGATAGCCTGCATCCTCCAGCACGTCCCTTAATCGAACACCAGTCCAAGTTGCATTCGAAATGGCACCCACATCCCAGGGGAGACCAGCGGCATGCTTAGCATTTTCAGACATCTGCTTCCGACGGTTGCCAGTGCATTGCAGTGTCGCAGTTATGCTGAATGGCTTGAATTTGGACTTCAGGTCCGACAAGCTGTATGCCTTTTCTGTCCCATCTAGCAGCTCCACATTCAGAGCGTGTGTCTCCTCGTCCGTTTGAGGCACCCACAAATGGTTGCGGACGTAAAAGACCTCGTTGGGTGTGATGAAAGCGTCTAAGCATGCAGCCGGGGTTTCTGCATTACAAGGTCTGCAAGTGTGCTGCAGTAGCCGAGGATCTCTCTTGGGATCCAACACAAATGGATCTTGGATTTTGTCGTCCGGCACTTTCCCGTCAATCAGGTCTCTCGGATCGATGTCGCCGATGAAATATTCCTCAAGAATATCATACACATCCTGCTTTTTGTGGATGGTGAAGATGTCCCAGTATGGATCGATGCAGCCACCGACGGCTTGGAGAATTACTGGTCCTCCTGGATGAGCGGCAATCCATTCTGTGATGTCAAAGACTCTGTTCCCCTTTGTCACCCATTTTCTGCCGGAGTTCCTTCCATGTTGCTTGACCTCACTCAAACGAATATACTTCTTGCTCCCGTCCCCCGGAGGAGCCTCAGCATGCGCTACCTTCCAGTCAAATACCGATGCGGCAATTATCGTGTTTCCAGCTATTGCAAGTCCAACGTATCCCCATATCGATATTAAGGGCGTTCTCTTCGGCACGCTACTGGCTGAGCTCATTGACCGGAAAGAGACGAGTGAGGCTGTTTTGGCGATGCCACAAAGTCGCCTCCTGCCGTTCAACGTCATTGGCGATGAACAAGCCCAGGGCGACAGGCCGCACACCCGATTGAACATTGACATTTTGTGGAAAAGTCGATTCAACGAATATATGGGTCACGATTGTCCAGTTCTTGGACAAGAAGCTGCGCACAAATTGACCTCAGTGGGACATGCATCCTTCGAGAGGCCAACGCTCGCAAGGACCCTGCAAATTACCCTTGCGGCTTTTGGAGGGTTGAATTGACGCCTCTTCATAGAGAATTGCATGCCGGTTCAAATCGACCAAAGAAGGGGCAAGATCTCCCATAAGTGTCGTGGCCCAAACTGCCTGCCTCACCAAAGCGGAAGCACGGGAATGCGGGGTGTTTCGGTGACACAGCCTCATCGGCGACTCGGGGTCCATTTGAAATTGGACTGAAGCAAGTGTGAGCAGGTCAGGAGACTTGGATACGCAGACGTGTTCGGCAGGTACAGGAAACTAACCAGGGAAGTACTTGCCTGCCAGGGACTCGACATCACCAACATCAAGCAGTGTGAATCCGGGAGTGCCAAGCCATTCACTTTTGGAGACAGCCTCGTTTGAGACCAGCGTTCATTATGATTGGTCGGCCATACTCCGCTTCAGCCTCGTCAGAATCGACTCACACTCCGGAAGAGCGGCGAAAGATGCGGCTGCTCGAGGGATTTTGCTGAACATACATAAGCTGCTTCCTGTAAGTGGCTGTATTTTTCAGCCGGTCATCTCGACCATCTAGACTACACACAGGACTCTACTCACTCCTGTGCCCGCCTCCTACGCGATTAGTAGGTTGGTGATTGGCCAAACCTGCATCCGGTTGTTTTGGACGCCCGGTCCACGTCTACGAAGTACACATATAAGAACCCCCCCGAATCATCGCCAAATCGCACTTGAGTTATACAAGATCATCCAGCTTGACCATGGACCCCTCAGGAACGTATGCCAATTGTCAGGTGGCTCGCACGACCTCCCTCCACCATGAATGTCAGGACGGAATCGCACAGACAGGCAAAGACGAACTCGAGTCGAGGTTCTCCGCAAAGAACAACAAAGGATGGAGGCGGGTAGTGTTGAACTTCACTCCGTCTTGGTTCGCAGCTACCATGGGCACGGGCATCACTTCTATCCTACTGCACAACCTACCGTACAATGGTGACTGGCTATACTGGCTGTCCGTCGTCGTCTTCTGTCTCAACGTCGGCCTGTTTTGCGTGTTTCTATTCATCTCGACCCTTCGGTACACCATGTTCCCGGGCCTGTTTATGGCGATGATCAGACATCCGGTGCAGTCGCTGTTTGTTGGTACATTTCCCATGGGCCTTGCCACGATTGTCAACATGATCGTCTTCGTGTGCGTACCTGCATGGGGCCTCTGGGCAACGACATTAGCGTGGACATTGTGGTGGATCGACGTTGTCATTTCAGTGGCTTCGTGCATGTGGCTGCCATTTGTCATCATGCACCTCCACGAAAACGAGCTGTCGAAGATGACGGCGGTGTGGCTCCTGCCTATCGTGGCAACGATTGTCGCAGCAGCTTCGGGCGGTATTGTCGCTCAAGTCCTACCAAATCCTCAGCATCAGGTCTGGACGATTGTCACATCATACGTCCTCTGGGGCACTGGCTTCCCCCTAGCCATGGTTGTGCTGGTCATGTATTTCCACCGCCTCACCATATATCGACTCCCGCCAAGGGAAGTGATCGTTTCCGTCTTCCTCCCGCTCGGGCCTCTTGGGCAAGGCAGCTTCGGCCTGATGCAACTTGGCAAAGTTTGTGCAGAAGTCTTTCCCAAAACCGACAACTTCGGGCCCGAGAGCGGCAGGGTCATTTACAGCTTCAGCATCGTGTGCGCCTTGGTGATCTGGGGATATGGCTGTGTATGGCTGTTCTTTGCCCTTGCCAGTATAACGCGGAGCAAATTCCCGTTCAACATGGGCTGGTGGGGGTTCACTTTCCCAATCGGTGTCTTTGCAGTGTCGACGTGCACTCTGGCCAAGGAGCTCCCGAGTTTGTTTTTCAAAGTTCTAGGCACGATCTTTTCGGTTGCTGTCATCTTGTTGTGGTTGATAGTTGGAGTGGTGACACTGAAAGGGGCCATTTCTGGCGCGATTTTCTTCGCGCCTTGCGTTGCACAGTACGAAGAGCAAGTGGTGCAGGCACAGGTGCGGAAAGAGGGGAAGCAGCGGCGGGCGTGGTACAGCAACCTGCAGAAAAAGAAGGAGGATGAGACGGGGAGGGAAGATGCGGATAGACAAGAAGTGTAGAAAGTGGTTCTGGACTGGAGGGAGCCTCCTCCCCCAATCCGTCCTTCTTAGAACTTCTTCTTTTCCCCTTGTCCTTGGTCCCTACTACTGCTACTATGCGCAAATATAACATGTGGTCATGAGGTGGTCTTTCTTGACTTGGCACCTTGCCGAACACGAGCCATGCCAAGGCAGCTGAGGCACACCAAGACATGATACCGTAATTCCGGGTCTACAATTCTGCAAGAACAACCAGTGAGGAGAGGAGCAAGTCGACGGACCTCGCTAACTAGCCTACGAGTACGGGAGTAGTGTCTTCAAGAATCAGCAGAGTCAGGCCAAGTTAAGTCCTTGTCCGTCCTCTGGGAGGGATGATGGACGATGGACGATGGATCCCATGGATGAACGCCCGATGTTCCGGACCCCCAGGGAAAGACTTCCCAGAGCGGATGATGGCGGGGTATCGTGGGGGTATTTAGATACCCACATACCTGACCACTACGAAATGTGATCTCTGTTCGTTTTGAGCCCAAGCATATTCATTCTGACTTCTGTACACCGTACCTAGTCTTCAGCGACGCGGCAGTTAAACTACCTACAGTGTTAGCCAAGACCTGAAGAGAGAGAGACACACACAGAACGAAACAAAGAAAGAGAGAAAGAGACCTAGCGACAAACATGGCGACAACTCTCGACTGTCTAAAGGACTACCTCTTCCCCGTACCCTTCATCACCTTCAGTATTTTCTGTGAGTTCCCATCCCATCCCATGCCATCCCGCTCTCCTCTCCCCTCCTCTCCTCACCCTTGCCCTTCCTCTTGCCTGCACCATAGTGTTGCAAAAGCACTGGGGGGAGGGGTCTTGATATATGTACTCCGTATATTAATGTGTTTGTGTGTTTCTCCCAACGCCCAGATTTCGTCCTCGCCTTCCTGCAAAACCCGCTCCTCCCACTCACCAACTTCGAATCCTTCAAGGAAAAGGCCTTCGCGGGCCTCTGGCTGCAATTCGGCCCGGCCTTCGCCGAGCAAACACCGCCCGAGATATCGACCCTGCTCTCGCGCTCACGGGGCCTGATTCTCGACGTCGGGCCCGGATCAGGCGAACAGCTCCACCGCTTCAGTCATCCCGAGAACATCACCGCCATCTACGGCGTCGAGCCGGGCGTCACGCTGCACGACAAGCTCCGCGAATCGGCCAGAGCCGCCGGGCTAGGCGACAAGTACCATGTCATCCCGGCCACGGCGGATCTGGATTCAATCCTGCCGGGACTCGTCAGGGCTGGCCTGGTCAACAACGCTGACGCCGACGCTAACGAATCGAACCAGAATCAGAATCAGAGTCAAAACCAAAAGCAGTTGTTGTCGGCCAAGGATCTGCAGTTGTTCGACGAGATCGTCTGCATCCGCGTCCTGTGTGGCGTGCCGGACGTGCGGGCCAGTGTGGCTGATCTGTACGGCCTGCTCAAGCCTGGCGGGCGGTTCATCGTGTGTGAGCATGTGCTGAACAGTAAATCCACCGCGGCGAATCTGGTGCAGAGGTTCTGGATGACGGTGGGATGGAAGAGGTTGATGGGCGGCTGTGAGCTCACGAGAGACACGTTGCGGACGTTCCTCGAAGTTGCGCAGGACAAGGATGGTGGGTTTGCAAAGGTCGAGATGAAGCAGGTCGATGAGCACAGTATGGTCACGCACATCGTGGGTGTTTTGACCAAGAAGTGAATGAGAAGAGAAAAGAATGTTGAGAATCAAAATTGTGTACGGGCTTATGGAGTAAGGCTATCTGATCTTCAGGCTAGTGAGGTTGGCTTTGTGGTCTTCCGCTGAATTAAGGGGTTGCCAGCTGTGCAAGGTTTCTTGTATCGGCCTCAAATCTCTTCCGTGTTCGATTCGGTCTCGCTCCCATCTTCGGTGTCCTCATCTTCTGAAGTAGATCCTTCGGATTCAGACCCAGTGATCGGAGGGTGTGCATCGATGGGCTTCGGCTCTTCCTTGACCGGTTGCGCTTCCACCTCTACTTCTGCTTGCTCTGGACCTGGTGATGGGGATGAGTATGGCTTTTCCTCCGGCAGGTCTTTGATGTTTGGCTCAGGTGCTGGTCCGGCTTCAATGTCCGGCTCAGCTGCGTTTTCACCTTCTTCCACCGTGGCCGCGTCCGTAGCGATGACCCAAGACTTCTGGAATACGATCCCAGGGAACGCCGTGGTGACGGAGGGCTTCATGGACCTGTCAATAGCGCAAACGCGAGGGAAGACGACCGCGAGAACTGGATCGGCACCAAAAGAGCTTGAATTCACACTCTCCAATGCGGCAGTCTTGTCCTCCATCAGTCGGAGTGTCAACCAGTCACGATTGGCACGACTAGCGTCCGTGCTGACTTCGAAATGGCTTTCGTATCGCTGCACTGGCTGCCACGCTGTGACAACATCGCACAATGTCTCGACGAGAGTGGCTTTGACTCTCTCACAGCGCGTTTCCGAGAGCAGACTTTGTATAGGTTGAATGACCCCGTTCACGGCGCTTTCGACCCTGAAGGCCTTGACGTTCTCCATTTCTTCCTTGACGTCTTCTCCCTCGCATGCGGACAGCAGCAGGCTTCTCAGCCGGTTCTTTTTCTTGGTATCCGTCATCTTGCTGAGGATGAATCGGACCTCATCGTCGTCTTCGAAGAGGTAATTCGGCGTCAGGATGTAATCTTCCAATGATTTCGCCAGTAGGGCCATGACGAGCATTGTTCGAGAGCTTTTATTCGATGCCTCAAGAGGAAATGCTGTCACACCGGGCATTTTCTCTTCGAGATCGGCCCAATTGACCACGCTCCAGTCCGACAGAAACTAGACGTAAATATGAGACAGGTCTCCTTTGAAACTCGTCTGGTCCAAAGCCGACGTACCTCTTCCGCATCATCCGCATCCATCACGCCTTGAACCGCGATAAAGCAAGTCTCCCATATCTCTTTGATTTTCTGAAAACTGCTCAAAGTTAGATATCATGTCAATGTAATACGAAAGAGAAAAAAGGCCACGGACGTTACGTCGGGATCATCCACAGTAAGCTGCCATTCCTCGTCGTGGTTGGCGTCTCGAGAGGTCTCGGGCCGCTGTGCTGCTTTTTCCAGGGCCTTGAGTCCTTCTCTGACCCTCTTCAACTCGGCTCTGAGCTTGGAGATCTCCTCCTCTCTCTGAGCCACTTCGTCACGATGGACATCTAGGAACGCTCTTGCCGCACGCTTGAAGTTTTCATCAATGTCTGCTGAATCCAGTCCGGCCACTTGTGCGGCTGCCTGATCAACCACAGGAGTATCAAGGACCTTTGCAGGAGCTTGCGAGGTCACATCGGCTCCGCCGGATGCTTGGACTATCGGCTCGTCTGTCTCTGCAGCTTGTGTGGCCACATGGTCCTCATCTTGATCATCTCTTTGCTCCACTGCTAAACCCCTCTCCTCGCCAATCTCATGGGTCTCCGAAGTGGTGGGTGCCTCGATAGTCACGGTCTCAGACATGGGAACAGTCCGTACGGAGTATTCAACGAACAGAATTCTTTCTGATGAAGAAAGAGAATGTTGGAGGGCTCTCTCCCGACTTGGAGAAGGTTATCACAGAGGAGCGCAAGCTCAATGGGTGTCTGACGATTATACCGAGGGTCTCTTCTTTGTTTCTTGCACATGGGGACGGGTTCAGCGACGCCTTCCCCAATCAGCGAGGTGCGAGAGCCACGGGCCAGTGGTGCTTGCATCCGCTGCCTGCAATGATTCCGTAGCTAAGCCACGCGTCCAATCCTTTTCAAGAGAGATTGGGCACTATCAGACCATCAAAGCACAGGTTCCCCGTGCCCAAGCCGAGCGAACTGCTGTCTGCTGCCATGTTGGCATCACTGCTGAGAGAACATGACATATTCTCTTTACCCGAAGCATCTGAAGAGGTCCTTATGACCTGAAAACACCGTTGAAGGTTGCATTAGCACGCTGGGGAGCTCATGGCGTTTGTGGTTTCGATATGGACAGGCGCTCCGTGTCCGACTCTCATTGGCCGCAAACTTCAGGGGTAGGTCAACCGCCTCACTATCCGTGAGCCATAAATCTGTCTGCACTGCATGTTAGGCACAAACCGCTGAAGAAGATCGCCTGATTGCTCACAGGAAAGGGATCATGCAAGTGCAATTTCAGGCGAACCACGTCTTGAACAGGTGTTCGTCGGTTGCAGCGCAATTCGGGTGGCGAACTCAGGTTCGCAGAACAGTACGACATGATCCGCATTCACATGGTGGTGACTTTCAAGGGTGCTTGATTGCTGTAGTTCATGCTGTTGGTACCAAGGTCAATGCTGGTTGTCATGGCTTCTTCGGGATTTCGGCAGTCTCGACCAAGAGGTGTAGCGCTAGACTTTCCATGCACCTTTCCTCGTCCCGCCGTGTCCCTTGAAGCTGTCGCTCACTTCAGCTTCCCCCTTTACACTGAAGCTCACCGCCCATTCTTTCTTTATACATTGTCTCATATCTTCCACAAGTACGGCGGCATCATCGTCATCTAGGTCATCTCGCATTCCGCGTCCAAACAGAATCATGGTTCGTTTGTGTCCGGATGGTTGAGCATTGGGTGGATACTGCTTCATTTTCAATGCCGATGTTGGTCTTGGAGGCGTGACATAGTTCAAGGGTGGCCGTGGAACAATGTGAAAGTGGACATGTGGAACGACTTGAGCCGCTCCGGGACCTTGAGACGAAGTGAGAAACTGTCATCAGAGACGACCGCAGGGGTGTTGGCACGACAAAAGGAAACAGAGTAGCATCATGTTGGGCTTACCATTATTCTGAACAACGTTATAATCGGCCTGTTCGTGTGGTATGTCTGGCATGACTGCTTTGATTACTGAACGTGCTAATACAGGAAGGATACGCCCGATCTGGTGATCGTCAGCGTTGTTCTGGGTCGATGACTGCAACAGGCGATTTGATCGGCCATATCAAATACACTCATCACGCACGAGGATGAACATACCTCAGCGCCCTCATCTGGACTCAAGTCGCCGACTTTGACTCGATGCTTCCGAGGTGCCACAAGTACATGGCCCCTCGTCAGGGGCATGATGTCCAAGAACGCTATGACATGTTCCGACGAGTAGAGGACGAACGATGGCGGCTCGAGCTTGTCAGGATCTAGCTCCAAGCTGCCGTCGGCCGCTGCTAATGGCGATATAGGGCCGTATGTGCGCGCTATGACACAGAAAGGACACGATGGAGAGAAGTCGTGCTGTGAATGAGGCGAAGATTGATGCGATGTTTCAGGGACGAGACGAGGGAGATCGGACATGTTGAACGAGCTAGGGAGCCTCCGAGGCGGTGGCGATCTGGGATGCGACAGTTTTAAAATATAGATAGTATAGGCAAGCAGTCTATAGGAACGAAGAAGAAAATGAAGATGCAGAAAACGATGAGAATGGCGAAGAGATGAAAGATGTTACTCTGTTCCTTCTCCAGTTGTACAAAGTACTTCATTCCCCGGAAACTGTATGACGCTGGTCACGTGCTGATCCTGTGACCGCCAAGGCTGCAACCAAGCCGACGGGAGACAAGGCTGAGTTTCTCCGGGCAGTGCACGCCGAGTGCCTCGTGAATCGTGGCACTTTTCGGATAAGGTCCAGCATGCACCCGCGGCATGATGGTCATGAGGAGAATCTTTGACGCCTGAATCTGCCATGCCCACCAATACCATCAAGCTAGCAATGGTGGTCGACCATGCCAATGTCAATGCTATCGTTCGACCCCCCTCGAGCTATCGGCCGATAGAGAGTCAAACGGCCGAGATGCAAGGCTCAACGAAGCGTCTTCAGACTGGTGGACCTTGAGTCTCCCCTATCAAACTCATGTCGCAGACACCATCCATGATGTTATCCAATAGCAATAGTGCGTGAGTTAAATGCAAAATCAACTGGGAGAGTTATATATCTGCCCCATGGCGACCTGTCTGGCGGCATTGCATGTCGAAGCAGCCGAGGTAGCCTTTCCAGTCAGACTTCATTCTGAAGAGCGTTGCGTTATTGTCTCATCCGGTGCACCCATAACTCCGCTCAGTGAGACCTCACCTTGGTCGCCAAATGATGCAGAGTTCGACCCAGAAGAACATCGTCATCCTCGGAGGTTCATACGGTGGTATCTCAACCGCCCACTATCTCCTCAAGCATGTGGTACCCAACCTCCCGGACAGCCTGTCGTACCGGGTCGTCCTAGCCAGCACTTCAGACCAAGCAATGTGCCGACCTGCTTGTCCTCGAGCATTGATATCAGACGACCTGTTGCCACAAGGGAAGCTCTTCGTCAGCATTGTCCGAGCTTTTGAGCAGTATCCCAAGGACAACTTTCGTTTCGTTCACGCAACGGCAACAAAGCTGGACCACAGTAAACGAACAGTCACCATCCAGCCTCCAAGCGGCAGCACCGAGAACATCGACTTTCATGCCCTTGTCATCGCCACGGGGGCATCCACTCCTTCGCCATTGCTTGGTCTGAATCGAGATGTCGATTGCTTGCGCAGCAGTTGGTCGATGTTCCGTGAAGCGCTGCCGTCGGCGAAGAGCATCGTCGTAGTGGGTGGCGGCCCTGCAGGCGTTGAGATAGCTGGTGAGCTTGGAGAGTACCTCAATGGACAAGCTGGGTGGTTTCACTCGGGAATGTCCAAGCCTAAAGTTCAGATCACTGTTGTAACAGCTGGGCGCCAAATCCTGCCAGCACTCCGGCCAGCCATAGCGAAACAAGCTGAGGAATATCTCGCCAAAGTCGGTGTGACTGTGGTCAAGAATGTCCGCATGATTGCCCTCAATCCACCAGATGCCGGGACAGGTGAGAATGTAGCGAGCAAGGCAACAGTAACACTTGAAAACGGAAAGACAATGGAGACGGACCTATACATTCCGGCCACAGGGATGACACCCAATACCGGCTTCGTCGACAAATCGCTCCTTGGAGATGATGGCAGGGTCGAAACTAACCCTTCGACTATACGTGTCAAAAGAGCTGGACCACGTATTTATGCCATTGGTGATGCAGCCTCATTTGCAAGACCTGCGATCCATCTCATCCTTAACGCCGTTCCGGTACTTTGCACAAATATGGAGCACGACCTGCTGCTTGCTGCTGGGAAGAAGAGCAGCTCTGTTGGCAAGGACAGAATATACACCGAGGACAAGCGCGAAACCCAGATGGTGCCGATCGGTCCGAGCAAAGGTGTTGGTGCTGCAATGGGATACAAAATGCCCAGCTTCTTGGTCTGGCTGATCAAAGGCCGCGATTATTGGTTGTGGACCACAGGTAGCCTTTGGAGTGGCAAGCAGTGGACGAAAAGATCGTAGGATACGGCAAGGCCCACTGCTCTGTGATGTTCAGGTATAGTTGTGGACGATCCGGCCCTTCGTAAGTCTTGCAGGACAGCGGGTCGTGCCGGTGCCTTAACTTCACGGGAGCTTCAGTTGACCGTTCGAGGCTCCTGTCAAATCAGAATACTTGCCAGCGGTTTCCCCAGCTTCCGTTTCGTCCTTATTACAGTACAAAAGACGAACTGTGGAAGTGTTCTCGGCGCGGACCGTGCCCCTGATTGAAGGACAGCGCATCGTTGCATGATGATGCGTGAGGTGAGACCGCAGCTGGCAGCTTCTAGTGTCATGGCTTGCATTGCTCAGACAATGATAGGTTCATTTCCGTCGCGGGTGGTCTGCTCGCGGTTCGGTAGCAAGCATCTTAGTAACCTTTGCATGGATTTGCATGGAGAATTGCCCGTTTGAACATTTCGCATGAACTACGTGTTCATCACCACAAGAAGCCATCGGAGAGCACGCGCATCCGATCATAGAACCTCGATGCAGCCTCATGCAGAGTGGATGTTAACAAAGCCTAGAGCCGGACTTCGATCCTTCAGTCACCGTCTGACACGTAGGAACAACCTTTGCCAAGTTGAATTTACCAGGACCTTGTGGAAGCGAACGAGGGATGTGTGTAGAGCGGCGCAACGGACGAGACTGGGCAAGATGTGGACGACTTACCCAACACCTACTACGCTCCGAGGTTTGTCTCTCTCATACAGACCTCAAAGTCTGCCCCATGTATCATAGAAGTCCCAACCTCGTTTTTTCTGTCCGGAAGAATCGTGAAATCTCACGCACAGAGGCGTGTGTGAATAAACTTCTGCATTCAGTGTTATCGTTCAAAAACAGGAGACGAAGAGGACCGGTACGTTGTCAGGTCGTCGTTCTGTGTTAGTACGGCATACTCAGGATTATTGTCTTCGTATTTAGGCCAGTACAGTCGCTATGTCCCTGCCAGCCGTGAGTCAATCACAAACAGATAACAGACTCGGAGATGCACCTGGCAGGTCCTTGAATGGAGGCGGCAGCAATGGCCCCGCGAGCACTCCCATTGACCCCTTGGACTTCGGTTTGTTCAATGACGAGGTTCGAGAAGAGCTGCAGAGGCTGCAGGGCAACATATCTGGAGCTGACAACTCAGTGACGGCTTTGTCGAAGACTTTCATGAAGTACGGAAAAATCGTCAGGACCGTAGGAGAACGTTATGGCAATGATCAGATCCTGGAGGAAAAGGTGAAGGAATTGGAGGCTGCAAATAGCAGGATATGGAGGGATATGCAAGTGCAGGAAGGTTCTCACCAGAAGCACATATCTCAGCTAAAGAGAGGACACGAGGAGCAACTTTCCGCACTACGAAAGCAGGCGGACGCAGGGCAACAGGAGAAGAAGAGATTCGAAGAGATGGAACAGAGGCTGGAAGATCAACACGAGAAAACCAAACGAAGAATGGCAATAGACCTGAAGCAGAAAATGTCACAGTTGGAGATTGACAATGCTGGGAAAATTGCGACTTTGCAGAAAGACAAGACCGCATTGGAGAGTGCGAACAGCAAGCTTGAACACGAGCTAGAAGAAAGAATCCTGGAGAGTGACCATGAGAGGGAACTTTATGAAGCGATGCAGAACAGGGCAAGGACGGACCTGAAGAAGCTGGAACAAGCCCTGGCCGATATCAAGGGCAAATATGAAATGGATCTGCGACCGTCACACTTTTAGTAAGACATCTCCCGCACGTCCCTGCACTCGCGGGGTGAGCGTATTTGCATGTCAACTGACCATCACCAGCGTCGAACAGTTTAATGGCCTTTTCGGTCGTGTGGGCCAAATTGTCTCCTCGTCTTTCACAGAGCTTCCCGAGAACGCGACAAATGTGAGTGCAACAGCTCATTGCAATCTTCTGGTGCCATGTGAGCACACAATGATATCTGGTATATTTCTCACCGTTTGATCGAACAGGACCCAGTGAAGACCTCTGAGCGATTAGCGAAGCAAGAGGACAGTCGTTTTTCCCAGGTCCCGATAGCTGATTCTGAGTATTCGCGAGTTCTTCGACTGGCCAACGTGCAACATGTCATAGTCAAGGCGATTTTTGGCTCGGTGTGGAAGCCGTTCTTCTCTGTGCATCTGAGAAAGCAGAAACGAGACAACTCGGCCTTCCCGGAGATACATCAGTGCCTGTCTACACATGGCGACGAGGTCCAGCGACATTGGAAAATATCGACGCTCAAAGCCTTGGACCAGCTCGATGCGGCGGAAGATGTGGGAGACTGCACTGAGGAAATGATTGACCAGAAAATCGTTGCTCCTCTGGAGCCTCTGCTGGACAACAACAAGGTCGATCGATTTGTGACCGATTTGAGGACCATTTTCCGCGCTGCAACCGAGCTCGGTAAGATGGCACGGAACGATCAATCACCAGTGTATCTTGACACAAGTCCTTTCGTGAGCGACCGTGATGGTTGGAAAGAATATTGGGCCGAGCCAGATGAGATCACAGATACGATTAATCAGTCTCCCACTTCTCCAACTACGCATGTACGTTTAGAGCCACTCTTTGTGAGTCCAAAGATATATCGTCATCGTGGGATGACTGGACAAACAGCGACAGCGACAACAAACATCGCAGCGGGAGTCGGCGAAGCGGAGGTCGAGATCATCCGGCCGGGAAGTGCTCTTTTCCCTGCCACAGGAATCTTCCAGTTAGGAGCCTTGGATTGGCAGAAAATCCGAGACGCGGGCAAGGAAGCGGCCAAGAATATCAACGGCCTAACGAGACGTCAAAGCAGGAGCATCAGCGTGACGGGCTCCGGGACCGTGCCAACATCGCCGATAGCGCCGTCGAAGAAGTGGCCTCGTGAAGGGATTCCGGATCGCGATTAGGACAGATCAGCAGACTCTAGTAAGAGATCGAGCTGGTTGAGAATGTGAGATGGGAGTAATGAGTAATGAGTAATTGAGCTTTCATCGTGATGAGTTAGGTACCTGTAGGACAGACAGTTCAAGGAGAGTCGTGGGATATTGAGATCGGACAAACGATTTTCCATCTTGGCGGTTCTTGGGAGGTGAGAGCAATTTTGGGCTGACAAGTTGGACTGGCCACCACCGACTCAGGACAGAATCTCTTCAATCGATGTAATCGGTCGGAGCTTCAAAAGATAATGGCAATGATATCGGCGAGTCACTGGCAACACATCTTCCGAGTTCCTTACTTCTGCCCAGACCCATTTCTTGCGAGACTTGATCGCCAAGTGCTAAGGTAGGGCCCCCTACCAAAATCTCACGCTTTGTTTGAAACTTGGGGGCGAACGACCAGGGGCTGTGCAAGCTGTGCAAGCTGTGCCACGCTCATAACGATGAAAGGTAGAGTACTTGTGTGATTTACTACTCCGTACAGCCTTTGACGATGTTCTACCTCCAAGAGATTGCAAGGCCTCAACTTCTAGACCGGAGAAATCGCAGGATGGAGTGAGCGAGATTCCGCATTCGAAGCGTGCTTTTATCGCCCGTTGATTCAGACGTTGAGCACGCGCAGCATACTCAAAGCAGACACAGACCGATCCGGACGCCATACACAGGACACACGTCGCTGAGTTGAGAGAGGCGCGCAAGATCGGATTCCACCATGGAAGAGACACGCCATTCGAGCCCGGTTGTGAAAAGTGCTCAACAGACTGATGTGAGAACACGCATACCAAGTGTCCAACAACCCATTTCTCGATCATCCCAAATCGACACGCAGCCTCTAGAAGTGATTGATCCGGGGATTTGGACACATAGGACATGTACTGTCGGACTTGCCCTGATGTGGCTCACAGGATTCGGCGTCATTGTGTACGGCGCTGTCGTACAGTCGAGTACAGACAAGTCGGGCAATGGCTACGGTCCCTCGTTTCTTCACCATAAGGCCATTGCCCCGTTCGTGCAACTGGCGGTGGCATTTTGGATCACAGCATTGTCAGACATGGCTGGATTGATTCACGCCACCAGCCTCCGCTTTACGCTCCTTGCATCTCGCAGATTGACGTTCAATTCCAACTTGCGACTCTTCACGAATTGTTCCAACTCCCGCATCCATTGGTGGCCAGTCAACGTTGTATGGGCGTGGTCCTTGATTTCATGCTACGCCTGTGGCTCGATGGTCATTGTGGAGTCGGTAAGGTCATTTGTTGACGACGAAACGGATGCCTTCTATTCTGAAGATGTCATTTCAGGCTATGCTCTGATCTTTCTGGGCTTGGGCTTGCTTGGGCAAGCTTCAATAGCGACGCGGGCTTTGATGGTCAACAAGTTTCCGACATGGTCCACGAATCCCATCCATACAGCGAAGCTCTGTCGGGATCAAGGATGGCTGACACCACTCTCTCACCGAACGATGTTGAGCGTTCACGAAGCGCAGGACCTCGGAATCCGCGACGCACCCACCCGCCCGAAAACGAGGCAAGGCTCTTTGCTCAAGGCTCACTTCCGAGTCCGCCGAGCACTCATCTTTGTGTGGACGGTCACATTGTTTGCCTTTCTGTGGTTCATGGCCATTACTGTCGCCTTTCAGGTTGGAGGCGGGCCTTCTCTGGGCCCGTCTTGGGGCAGCTTCAGTCGATCATACACAACTGACTGGAGTCTCATCCCGGACTGGATCGATACCACTGCTTTTCTCGGAATCTCCACGTCGCTTGGTCAAAGCCACAATACATTTGGCCCCTGGCTCCTTTGCAAGTACCTGTTGACCTGTGCCTTCATTGGCGGCATCACAATCGATCTCCATGTCGTCGAATTACTCGTACAGTGCTCACGTGACGAAAGTCTGTGGCGGCGCGCCGCATCGACTGGTGGTCTCGGGCCTAGCAAGTACGGCGCCTTCCATGTAGCCTTTACAACCTGGCAAACGATATGCCTGTTCGTTTTCAAGACTCTCATCCACTGGGTCTTCAGTCTTGCATTTGGACCTTATTGGGAAGGGATCGAGATGCGCATACCACAGGTCTGCTACACTGCAGTCGCACTTTTCTTGCTTTCGCTGTCGGCGACTTACCTTACTCTGTGGCGTCCCAAAGGCCCGCAGCCTGCTACATTCGGACACTTACCAACCTTGATCGACCTGATCGACGTGTGGCCCTGTCGCATGCCAGATCCCGAGAACAGGGATGCTGTGGATGGAACGAATAAGACGGGCGGTCTGCAAGCCAGGGAAAGCGTGACACTGTATTGGGGTGACAAGGGCGAGGGCGCAGACGACAATGGACTTCGCCGTGCTGGTACAGCCTACGCGCCTCTGAAGCCCATCGTTATGACAGCTATGTATCTATAGATAATTAAGTAGTCTTCATATATCAGTGGTCCCTTAAGCCTCTACCAGACAGAATACCGAGTGGAGGACGGGGCTGCCAGCCTCATCCCCTTTTAAAGCGGCGGTTGCTCACCATAAAGGAACCATCTTCCCCGCAGCCAGATCTGAGTATGCGCAACTGAAAACCCGCACAAAGTGTACACTCCCATCATTGGCACATCGACTCTGTTAGAGCTGCGGACTTCCTTCAAAGTGACCTGGATGCGAGGACAATTACAACGATGGGTATCGAAGAGCAGAAAGAAGAGCGAGAAGTCCTCGACTCCATCTTTCCAGATGAGATTACAGGTTTGCAAGCCGCAAAATGTGCCCCTCCGAACCTTCATGTTCTGATGACCTAGTGTTATAGATCTTTCAGATACGTCCTACCGGCTGTCTATAACGCTCGACGTTCCCGACGAATACGAGGAAGCACCTGAACCACCCGTCATCCTCCTAAGTGTCACATATCCAGAAGCATATCCTGATGTCGGACCACATTTGGACATTGGGGCTCCGCCAAACGCAGCTAAACATCCTCAACTCGACATCCAAGCAGACAAAGCCCAGCTATTAGATGCGTTGCAGCCCACGATTGAGGACAGCCTGGGCATGGCCATGGTCTTCACACTGGTGACCACATTGAAAGAGGCTGCAGAAACCCTGATATCGGACAGGCTCCGACAAGCACAGGCTGCAAGAGATGTAGTAGCAGCGGAGAAAGAGGAGGAAGAAAACAGAAAGTTCCACGGCACGATCGTGACGAGGGAGCGCTTCCTCGAGTGGAGGGAGAAGTTCCGAAGAGAGATGGAGGAGAAGGAAAGGAAGCAGAGGGAGGAGGATGAGGCAGAGGACAAGAAGAAGAGAGGTGGGAAGGTCGAGGAGAAGAAATTAACCGGCCGGCAACTTTGGGAGAGAGGCCTTGTCGGTAAGGTCGACGAAGAGGACATTGACGGCGACGATGCCGTGCCTGCCATCGAGAAACTCAAGGTTGAAGCCTAAAGCGGTACAGACACATCGATCCACGTCGCCATCATACGTGCTGGTCACACGGACATTGCACGAGAGCACATGGACATCACAGTCTACGAGACCATTGTCGGCGGATGCTAGCTGCCATTTCGACCTACAAACGCCTCGAAATATCTCTTGCGGAACGGATTCAGCTCATCAGCTGTCTGGCCCGTACTGGCCATCTCTGCCACACCACGCCGAACCGTTTCGACATCTAATTCTGGGTCTCTAGAACCGGGAACCCTCTCGTACACCAACAGCCTGCGACTCCATTTGTTGAACCTCTGCACACATTCATGCTTGAGTTCCAGGGAATGATGGATGGGTATGACAGTCACTTCCTCCTCGCCCAATTCATTCTCATTCGCACTAGGCATCCAGAAGGCGAGTCGGCCACCATCGACCAACGTCCTGGCCGCGAAGTCTAGAATGTCATCAAGCATCCGCGAAAAGGAATAAGGCTTTTTGGGCGCAATGTAACCCGGACGTGTGTGAGCAGGGACGCCATCGATCAGGTGCATGGCTGGAGGAGTGGATGTCTCCGAGCCATCGCTCACATTGTTGGTTGATGGGAAAGCAGCAGCTTTCCTCGTTCCCAGCACCTTCAAGCCTTCTCGGACCCCGTAAGGAGGGTCACATAGGATGCCATCTAGCCATCTTACGCCGGAGGACTGCTGTGTCTTGGTCGGACTGCGAAATGGAGTGTTGGTCAAATCCGAAGTAATGCAGTCCGCGAAGAGATCTGAAAGGCCATATTTCTTGAAATTGGCTCCGACTCCCCTATCGAGACCGAGGCCCTTGCCACGAAAACTCCGACCATCGATATCCGAGCCGAGGACCACGGCACCCAGCTCAGCTGCAGCGACCATGAAGCCTCCCGTGCCAACAAAGGGATCGAGAAATATTTTGCCAGGACTGGCCAGCGCCATATTGGCAGTCAGCAGCGCCAACTCGGCGTCCATTGACGTGGTGGATATGTACGGCCTCTTTTTGAGATCATGTTTCTCTCTCAGCCAGCGCCGAGACCCTCCGATCTTACGACCCAGGAAGACCCTCTTGAGAGTGGTGCCTGTCAGCGGATCTATAGCTGCACCAACAGCCGAGCCGACCGTCGTCTCTCCCCGAGACGGGGGGCAGTCAAGTGGCGGCGGCAGCCACTCCTCTAGAACCGCAAACTCGGCCTCGGGGTTCTTCATCCTGATTTTGCCCTTGAAGTCGAGATAGCTGAACGAGTCTATGATCTGCCGTTGCTTTGCCGGATCATGTGTTGTCCCGTAGCTGTCGACCGAGAATTTGAATGAGACATCCTGCTGCTGGAATCTGTGCCCACGATGCCGACTTCTCCGGGCCTTGACGTCGGCGTGTAGTTCGTCATAGTCCCGTCCCTGACCCCAGATCTCGTAGATGCATTTCGAGAGGATGGCGCGCGACTCAAATTCCCGGATCACCTCGTCGACACCAGCATCGTCGAGAGTCTCATCCAAAGAGGTGGATTTGTCGTCGTCATGTTGTAGAGCGTGGAAACGAACGTGACAGAATGGTGAATTTTCAAGGTAAGAAATGACCTCGCAACGGATGCCTGCGAGACTGGCCAAGGCCTCGAGCTCGGGTAGGCGAAAGCTCTCGTGTGCCTGGGCGAGGCGGATCAGATAATCCATGGGTTACTGCTCTGCTGGATATTGGGTACATTGAGCGTAGCCCATAGAAGAATGAGTAAATCAGTGCGGGTTCGAATGGTTCGATATTCCGTGGTGGTGCTGGGTATCCTGTCCTTCACTTCGTGAAGAGGAGACAAGATGAATATGTTTGGCGATGTGCCGTTTTGAGAATTTTAATCCTAGTGAAAAGACTTCACTCAGTACCTGAGTTTGAGTAGGTATGCACGAGGGCAGGAGTTGGCGTCTATTCGAATACTTCGTAAATGCAGAATCTACCTCGAGACCCAAAGACGGGAAATATTCTTTCTTGGCGTAGCCTCGTCGGATTGTGCTGGGTCCAACAGTTCAGTCTGTCTATTTCAATGCAATTGGCTAATCCTCGACTCTTCTGAATGTTACACCATAATTGGAGTCTCGCACTTAACCTCACAATGACTATTTCTCTCTATCCGGAAGGCCGCAGAAAGTTTGGCACATGGTGATGTGGATGACCCCTTGTTCACATACGGCGAGACGAGTGTACGCTTTTGTCTGACGACCCGTCATTTTCGGGATAGCTGTATTCGGGAGGAGTTTGTCAGGAGCATCTTGTCAGACAGAGACAGTTTTCTCGGATCCCCCTCGCTCTTCCACTGTTAAAGGACCGCCGTGAGGCTGTGATGCTCCCAGCAGCCTTGTATACCACACACACACCGTGATCGCACAGACAAGAGTAAGAGAACATGACAAGCAAAAAAAAAGAAAATGAGTTGTGTAGGAATCGAACCTACGACACCAAGTTAAGAGCCGGGCCCTGCAATCCGTGCGAGGCGGGGGGGCCCATAGCCCTATATTCCCTTGTTACTCTACCACTTAGTTAACAACTCTTTCTGTGCATCCATGCTGCTTTCGAACCAAATTCGTCGTACCTCAAGAGAAGTACCTCATCTTGGAGCTCCGGCCGGCACAAACACTCCGCCCCTAGCCCCTTCCAACCGTCTCGTTTCACTCAGGCAACTTCACCCCATCTTGGATGGCATCAAACTCCCTGCAACACGCTCTCCATCACCTGCTTGAACGACTTTGTCGGCAACTCCAACAAGTCGTTTGCGAACTCTTCCCTCTTCTCCCACTCACTCCCAGGCAGCACGGAGCCGAACGTCAATTTCGACAGAGCACCGTCATCACCATTCCTGACCTTTTCCTTGGCCTCTTCCAGCCACTCGTCGTATGCCACGTTCTCCACGTTCCACTTCCCGGTCTTCTCTTCGATCGCGTCTAGAATCTCCTTCTGACTCGTTCGGAAGTCCTGGATCAGCAGTAACTTGTTCCTGGTGGCTTCGTCCTTCTCGATGGCCTTGACCACCGCCACGGCGACGGTATCCAACGTCGTGGCCACCCATTTCGTCTCCCCACCGTCGATCAATACCGCCTTCTTATCCGGCCAGAAGAGTTGGAAGAAGCCCGATTGAACACCCATTTCGAAGAAGACATTGCAGACGATGCAGGTCCAGTCTAGGCCGTCTTTCTCCTTGGAGACCAAATAGTCTCGCACATCGTGCTTGATCCGGAACATAGGTCTCAGCTCGACGAGCCAGTCGGGCAGATCGTCAAGGCCGTACTCCGTGGGGATGTAGCGTTTGACCTTGGCGGCCAGACAGGCGTCAATGAACTTGTACTGCTCGTGCATGCCCATCATGGAAATGGCCGAGATCACCACATCGATGCCCTTGAAAGCCTCGACGAGCTGTGCCGCCGGGTAGTCGTCGGCGACCTTGGACACGGTCACTGTGGATGGGAACTTGGACGTGGACGACTCTCGAGTCAATACCGTGACGTTGAACTTGGATGGCGAGGAAAGGAGGTATTTGAGAATGAGGCTCCCTAGGTTGCCAGATGCGCCTATAAGAAGTACGCGATTGAGTGCCATTGTACAGGACGTTTCCAGATGAATCAAGCACGGCAACTTGGGAGATTTTCGAGTCTCGTGGTGTTAGTTTACTCTGGGGTCTGGAGATTTATGAAAGATCTCGACTCTTTAACGAGTAGATATCGATGCTTTTGGTTGCTGTTGGAGAAGACGAACGAGTGGGACAATGTCGACATCCAATGCTAATGCTGTACACAGTAATAGTGGGGTGACTACCGGCAACAGTCAGTAACTGCCGATGCTGCCCCACGGGTCTGGACAGTCAGAGGTCAGATGTGGGCACATATCAGGGGGGTGCAGAGTGCCTTTCAACGACATGGAAATATTTCTCGCTATATCCAAAGCGCCATGGCTAGAACCGGCTTCATCCGCACAACAACAGAAAAAAGATGAAATCCTCTCAATCGATGGCCTGTGCCAGCACAGATCTCGCAGACTAGGTAGTCTAATCACCTCCTTGGAAGAAGTCGACAATTGCTTGTGCTCCCTTTGGTCCTAGACCTCGGGGAGGGTAGCACAGGTACAGCGCGTCGTCCAAAGTGTTGAACTTTGCCCGGAAGCCGGTCTTTCTATCCAGATTGAACCGGGCCGCCAGCGTCTGATACAGTGAGTTCAACGTGGCTTCCTTCGCCCCTCCGACATTGTGACCACTGCTCAATTTCGCGGTCGCGCCGGCCCCGAAAGTACACGACTTGTAGCCGGCGTCTGCAGCGGCCTTCAGCGCGGTCAAAACCGTCGATTCGATGGATCCGTTGGCCGCACCTGGGAAATCCAGAGCCCACTTGACTTGGGTTCCGTACCTGGGTGCCAGTTGTGCAAGCACCACCAGGGAGTTAAACTTGCCATCGCCATCCTGGGCGATGAAATATTGACGATGCGACGAATCTTTGAAAGGAGTGATCTCGCTCAAATGAACCTGTGGGCCCTGCCGGCTGGTTTGCCATTCTTTGATGCGTTCTTCCACCTTCTCGCGCACCTCGTCAGGGACTTCACTGCCATAGTCGGTCACCTTGACCCCTTCCTTTGTGGCATGTCTGATCTTTCGGTCCACATCGGTGTCAATATTCAAGTGCTCGTTATTGGCCAGGTTGACCCGCTGTTCTGCCACGTTCGTAAAGCTTCTCCATCCCAGGTTGTCGCCAAGAACGTCTTCGACCTCTTTGCCGACGAGAATGAAGAGAGGTCGGAGTTTGGTCTCTTTGCGAAGCCAAGTAAGGAACGCACTGATGACGTCTTCCAGCTGACGCGGATCGCAGAGGGGATTTCCAGGACAGATGGCTCGATCGTGTGATGGTACGTATGCTATGGCGGCACCTGTCTTCTCATCCCGCCAAATCTGGAACCTCTCATCCATCCAGGATGTATTTGTAGCATCGCCGTAATTTGCAACCAGGTTCTCGAGGGGTGGAAGACGACCTTTCCGCCTGTTTAGAGTATTGTCTTCAGGATGTCGTAACTGGGATACTGGTTTTGCTGGGAAGCTCTTTGGATCTCGGGGGAATAGCGTTGCATATCGTAAGTTACCAAGGTCCAAGATCAGAGACACCAAACGCTCAAGACCGATACCGGCACCTGCGTGGGGTGGTGCTACCCACTGAAAGGCCTGCATATACTCCTTGAGGTCGTC
The DNA here is from genome assembly GCA_035928285.1 of Vermiconidia calcicola. Taxonomy (NCBI): domain Eukaryota; kingdom Fungi; phylum Ascomycota; class Dothideomycetes; order Mycosphaerellales; family Extremaceae; genus Vermiconidia; species Vermiconidia calcicola. The sequence goes on from JAXLQG010000006.1 coordinate 740,468, forward strand.
TGGATTCATGCCCGAAGCCTCCATCCGTTCTTTCAGAAGCTTGTAATCGTGAACACGCTGCCCACCTGACAATATTTCTTGTCCTCGGACCATAAAGTCGAAAGAGTTTGTGACCCTTCCATTTTTGGGATCAAGCATGGTATAGAACGGCCGGGCAGCTGTTGGGAACTTGTCGAGAATATAGTAGTCGGTGTTGTACTTCTCCTTGACTAGTTCTCCTAGCCTCCGCTCGCCTCGGGTCGGTAGATCCTCATACTCAGATTGCTGGCTTCCGTCGTCATTAGTCCATCCCGAGTCGTTGAGCAGTTTGACGCCATCCGCAAAGGTGAGTCGTATTGTCTCGTCAAGCCAGATCAGGTCGTCGTGCGGGAAGTGCTGCTTCAGGGTATCGATGTCTTTTCTGTTGCGAACATACAAAGTCTTGAAGATTTCTTTCAATGTTGCATCGATGAGCCACATTGTTTCGTGGTAATGACGGTCAATCGCCATCTCCAAGTCCAATCCGGTGTATTCCGTCATATGTCTCGGAGTGTTTGAGTTCTCCGCGCGGAAGACAGGACCAACCTCGAACACTTTTCCAAAATCCGCCGAAATGCACATCTGTTTGGCAAGTTGGGGACTTTGAGCAAGAAAAGCCGGTCGGCCAAAGTAATTGACCTTGAACACGTCCGCTCCACCTTCAGTTGCGCCGCCTTGCAATTTGGGAGTGTGTATTTCCAGGAACCCTTGATCTTCAAGGTAGTTTCGGAAGGTTCTGCATACGCTCGACTGAACTCTGAAGATTGCTTGCGCCGAGGGCGTGCGCAGATCCAATACTCGATTCGACAATCTGACTCGGTCTGCTATCGAATGGCCCTCAGTTGCAGCATCCGCCTCGTAAACGCTGAAAGGCACGGGGTTTTCTCGAGCAGAGACAACGTGCATTGTCTGAATATCAAGTTCAGCATGGTGAGTGCTTGTGCTCTTGACCGTCTGTTCAGGTTCCTTGACTATGGCTTTAACAGTCACAATCGAACCCGTTCGGATATGCTCTGCCCATCGCACCATATTCTCGGAGATGCCACCTTCAACTGCCCGAAGGACTCCTTGTATCGTAGTGGTCTGTTCTCGAAAAACGACAAAGGCGAGCTTTGCACTCATGTGCCGAACTACGTGGACCCGGGCGCGAAAAGCGACCTCCTTGCCAATGTGGCTGGGATCCACGACTGTTAACGGAGTCCATTGCGTATGCCATATGTGGTTGACAGGGGCCTCATCTTGAGATTGCATCAAGGGTAATTTGCCGTAGAGCTGCTTGACTTCTGGAGGGTCATCGTTGTCCAGGAACTCGTCCAGACTTTTCGCCGTTTGGCCATGGTGAGGGAAGTCCGCTGCGTCCTCCTCGCTGCTAGACCATTCCTGTTCTTCGCTTATTATCTGGGCAACATCCTTTTCCGAACCGCCCCGGTAGTTTTTCTCGCCGTTTCGGGAGAGTGATTCAGTTAGTTCATGCTTAGAAGTAGATATCTTGTGGCGCAAGCTCGAGAGAACGCTCTTGACGTGGGACATATTGAAGGTTGGGCGAGAGAGGCTTGAGTCGTAAAAGCCTGAGCAGCCGAATGCCCAAGAGATACTTGTAGATGAGTTGTTGGTCGACTTGTCATGGCATGGTGACGGGTCACACGGAAGAAAAGTCAATCCGAGACCATTGGGAGGCACTCACTCCTTTGATGGGCCTGAAGCAGGAGAAACAATGACAGTGGTCTTACGTCACTTGTACAATAAAGCATCGCACTGCATGGATTCCTAAGGATTCGCTAAAGGCAGATCATGGATAGACGCAGAGTGCTTGACCAGAATTAGAACCGCAGCCTCGGAGACCAGGTCCTGTTTGGGCACTATCTGTCACAAACTTGGCTGCTACCGTGGTCAAGGACGAGCCTGATGGACGGGCTTGACGGGAGCTCGCCTGGAGGATGAAACAGATCAGCATGGCTGGGTGATGGCGAACTTGGAATTTAGTGACTTCCCCCATGACGAAAGATGGTGGTAAGAAATGATTTGATTCCAATAACAAGGTGTGGCGCCCGGATACATCGTCCGGCTGCACCAAGCTTCGAGTTTTGCCAAGACGGAAGGGTCACGCCGGTCCAAGAACTGAAATACCGAGCCGCAGGCACGTGATTGCGCGCGACTCGCTGTACTTGCCTCTTAGAGTTGAGGCTTCAGATGTCTACTGGAAATTTTGTGACCGAGAGTTGAGTCGGTAGCAGACATCTATCCTTAACGTCTGACTACCGAGATCCTATAGCTTCAAGCGCTCCTTCTTTTGCCCCTCCTCATTCACTCGCAGTGCTGGTCAAAATGGCCAAGACAAAGACCAAATCCAACTCAAAGGGCAAGGACATCCTCCGCTCGACGACCACGCCTCTAGTGAAATCCCTACCAAAATCCTCCCCGCGATCGACCGAAGACCTTCTCACCGAAGCTGCCGAACTCCTTGAGAAGTCACAACCCGAACTCGCGCTTCCCCTCGCCGAACAAGCTCTCCAACAACTGGAAGCCGAGCGACAATCTCAGAGCGAGACCGACAGCATTGACACACTTCTCCAACTCGCCGCACAAGGCAAACCTACACTACCAGAGGCGCTAGTCGTCGAGGCGGAAATCCAACTTGCCCTGGGTGACGCAGATTCCGCAAGACGAAGTTTCTCCCGTGCCGTACAAATCGATCAGAATGGAGCACTGGTGAGTGCAGAGCCGTGGCTATGGCTAGCGCAGCTATGCGAGGAAGGTGGTAGAGAGAGCGTGTCATATTTTGAAAAAGCGACGGAAGTTCTGCGCAACGAGATTGATGTCCTCGAGGACGACGATGCAAAAGAGATTGATCAGACTGTTACGATACTGGACCAAAAGCGAGCCAAACTTGCAGACGCTCTGTGTGCCATGGCAGAGGTGTACATGACGGACTTAAGCTGGGAAGACGATGCAGAACAGCGCTGCGAGACCCTTGTAACTGAAGCTGTCGCTGTATGCCCCGAGCGATTGAGTGCCGGAGTGCTACAGACCCTGGCGAGTGTACGGATCAGCCAAGAGCGAATAGAGGACGCCAGACAAGCTGTCCGGCGGAGTATGGGGATCTGGAAGGACATTCCTGCAGATGTGGAGTCTGATTCGCGGCCTGATTTCGCTACACGGGTCAGTCTGAGCAGGTTACTGATGGAAGTCGAGGCTGAGCCGGAGGCCATGACTGTCCTTGAGGGTCTGATTCGTGAAGACGATCAGAGTGTTGAGTCCTGGTACCTGGGTGGTTGGTGCCAGGTGCTGATGTCGCAAAAACCCGAAATGCTTTCAGAAGGTCTGAGTAAGAGCCAAGAGCTGGCAAAGACGTGGTTGGACAACTGCCTGAGACTGTACCGTGTGCAGGACTACGAGGACGATAGGTTACGTGAGCACGCGCTCGAACTGGTTCAGCAATTGAACAAGTCGCTCGGTGTGGATGATCAGATGGACGATGATGATACATGGGAAGACGAAGAGGAGGAGGACGGCGAAGAGAATGGAGATGTTGAGGTTGAGGTGAACGGACACGATGAGCAGAAAGATCACGATGTTGAGATGACCTAGACTAGACTATCGTGATATGACTGGACAACCCTGCGACATATCAGGAAATGAGGAATGATCCCACACATGCCGCTTTCAAGTGCATACAAGAGGACCATAGTGTAGTCTCCTGTAAAGTTCTTTGCAACCTTGAATTCGTGCCGTCAAGTCTTTCGAGGACTCTCGTGCATGGCCAACAGACCTGCAGTGTGCCATTGGCTGCAATAGCGATACCATGTCGGACCACGGATATCGTGGTGTCCTTGCTTGCAGATCCGCCGTAGAGGGTTGCTTCATCCGGTAGTAGCGCGTGCTCTGGATTCTGGGTTGTGCTGGCCGGCTGTCACTCTGATGCAATGTAGGGTCGGACAGGCGGCCATCGCAAGTCCCCAAATTATATGGCTGCATATACCAGTCCATTGAAAACTCCAAGGAGCTGTATCAGATATTGCCCACCATTGACTTGTCGGCTTCCGAAATGATCAGATTTCGACTTGCTCTCGAAGCGGATGAAGCTTCTCTTGATGGAGAACCTTCCAAATCTGGGGGCAGGGAAGCCGACTGATTAATTGTGACCGCTGACAGCCGGACGGATCGGGCACAACAGGTTAACTTGTAACTTGTTCGATAGCGTGCCCTTTCTTACACTGAGCTTCAGTCGTCTTGCCACGCACTCTTTTTGATAACTTCCTGAGATCTGCTGCTTCCAACACCAACCTTCACATTCGACCAGTCTCGTCCCATGAGATGATCTCCCTCTTTCGTATCCTTCCTCGTACTTTCAAGATAAAACCGGCCGCCTTCGTAGCATCCAAGGTAGAGGCCGCTGCCAAGGGCTGTCCAGCAGCCACGAAGCAGGGCTCCTCTGAACAACCCTCGGACGCCTTCCGTATTCAGGATCTCTTTCGCAACTGCAAAGCCACTTTTCCTCGAGCTTTGAATGCCATGCATGAGAAAACTGGAAGGCTTGCCCTTCGTCTCCTGTTTCGAAGGAGGGTCATCCACAGATGCAGCAAGCATTATCCTCGTCTTCACCACGTCAATGGGCGTAGTGACCCAAGCGGCACCACTGCCAGCAATACCGGCACTCATGGCCGTAATACTAGCACGTTCCAGTATGCCATCCACTGGAGCGCCTTTCCGAGCCTTCCGTCGTGCCATGAAATAGGTCTTCAGTGACTCGAACACAGGAAATTGTAATCCAGTAAAAGGCAAATTCCGTGCCGCCAACGCCGTGTAGCCTCTCCAGAGTTTTGCGGGTTGCTTTCTGAAAGTCTTGAACACTTGAAGAGAGGTTGATCCCCGCTTCCCAGAACTCAGCATCTGAGCATTTTGTTTCAGGACTTCTGCTGGTGTCAAGATTGCGCAGCTAACGAGTTCCGCACCACTGCTTGCGAGTGCGTGTTGGGCAGGCTGGGGAAGGTAGATACTCGAATTCGCAGGGACAAGTCCGTCGAGGCCATGTTTCAAGGCTTCGTATGTTGTGAAGAATGCGCCGGAGGAAGGAATCGTGATTAGGATGATAGAGCCTACGCCCTGGTACAATCCACGGAATAAAGAGCGTTTAGTTGAGCCGTTGGCATTTTTGTACAGCTTTTCATATTGTTGTGATTGCAGACGTGTCTTGAGTGTGTCCAGAGGATAAACAAGTAGATCGACCGTGAAAGCAGCAAATGCGCCAGCCTGTGTCCCTGTGAGTACTACATCCCGAACGGAAGGAGAGCGCTCTAACTCACCAGCCAGATATCCGAATTAGTATTGGAAGACATTGGAGCCCTCCCCGCCCAAACAAGAACAATGAAGAAACAAATTAATGTACAAGTCTACGTGCCAACGAAAAGCGGTGCCATGAAGGTCAATGATGCGGACAGAAAATATGTCGTCGATCGTCATATGCTTCCCGCCGTGACACTGCCGAATATCAGCCGGATATTGATAAAGACCATCTACTTTTTATGCATATCATCAAGCCTTTTCGGTCTGGAGGCATTTCAATAACAGCAATATAACTATGTGTCTGCTCCTGCTTCATTCGCATACCCTGCCCATTGCTCGAAAACTGAGGTGTTGAGACGCTGTCTAACGCTGTGGATGGATGATAGGATGATACAGGATGATTTCCTGGTGACCTTGCTAGTCTATCTCAGCATGGTGTCCCCTTTGTGACGGTCGTGTTTCAATGATATCAATAGCAATAGCGACACCATATGAGATCAAGTTGACCACCATATGCTTCGTCTTCACTTTCAACACGTTCCCATGGCCTGTATTCTCTTGGCACGTGACATGTCAGCCCCTCGCTATACCTTCCTCACATTTCACAATTCGGCAAACCTCCCACTTTCACAAGACCTCCGCAAAAATGTCCGCACCCACAAAGGCCGATGGCCATGGCCATGATGAACCAACCTTCATCAGATACTCAGCAGACATGGCTGCAACTATGGAGTACGTCCTCTTCGCCTCGAAACACAGGAAACAAGCATGCTGACAGAGTCACAGGAAAGAGACGCCCCCTCTCAAGGCGGTCCAGCTCGAGTCGCTGGTAAGGTCAACCTCAAAATCCTCTCAAACCCCACTCACACAGGCAACAGGTTGTCATGAAAGTGATCAAGCACTGTGCCACGCGCTTCCCTACCGTCGCGACCGGCTCTCTCGTTGGTATGGACAACAATGGAACCCTCGAAGCCACCAACTCGTTCCCGTTCCCCGTCGTCGACTTGCCGCCAGAGGCGCAGTACGAGCAACAGCACTTCAACAGCGCTGCAGCGGCTCCTCGAGCAAAGTCAAACACTCAATACCAAACCGAGATGATCAAAATGCTTCGCGAAGTCAACGTCGATGCAAACAATGTCGGATGGTACACGAGCGCCAATCTGGGCAATTTCGTCACCACCAACTTCATCGAGAACCAGTTCCACTACCAGAAAGAGTTGAATGAGAAGACCGTCGCGCTTGTCCACGATGTCAGCCGCAGCTCCCAGGGCATTCTGAGCATCCGCGCCTTCAGACTCTCTCCCCAATTCATGACTGCCTACAAGGAGAACAAGTTCACCACCGAGAAGTATGGGCTCTCGCATCAAACTCACTTTACCCATCACTTGCTAACAGATGAATCAGCCTTCTCAAATCTGGACTGAAGTACACTGAAATTCTTGAGGAACTTCCCGTCCACGTTCACAACTCTCACCTTGTCACCACCTTCCTCCAACAGATCCCCAAGATGATCGCGAGCGGCATCATGAGACCCCCAACCTCCGTTGCTGAGATCGAGAACAACCCAGCCTTCAAGAATGACACTCTCGCTCCCAACTTCCAGAACCTTTCAATCTCCATCGACCCGTACTTGTCCCAGACTGCTGACAACCTTCTCGACTCAGTCGAAACCCACCATGTCGAATCCAACAATTTCTCCTACTACCAACGTGCCATGGCTCGCGAACAGGCTAAGATTCAGCAATGGCAGGCCAAGCGCAAGGCGGAGAATGCAGCACGCGCTCTCTCAAAGCAACCACCATTGCCGGAGGACGAGTACCTGCGACTTTTCAAGTTGCCTACAGAGCCAAGCCGCTTGGAGAGCATGCTGAACAGCCGACAAGTCGAACAGTATGCGCGCCAGGTTGACGGCTTCGTCGCTGGTACAACTGGAAAGATGTTTGCTGTCCGTGGCAACTTGCTTCCGAACGAAGGAAAAGAGGAATGAACTCGAAATGAATGATTCACAAGCGAGAACGAAATGGAGTGAACAGCGGAATGATCAAAGTCGATGCACAGTGAGAATGGACTTACCCCGACACTGTAATTAGCATGACATACCATAGCATAGCGTCAGGCGTTCAGGCGTTTGGGCTGGACACAGATACGGCTGGGTCATTGAGTCTCAAAGGGCACTTTTCGCCGAGGCATCGAAAAGTTCTAGGATAGATGGCGAGTTCCTCGGACAAGAGAAGATTCAGAACTTCGGTATTTGACTGTCATAAGACTGAATTCGAAGCATCAAAGATCCTTATCTTTGTGTCTTGCTTTGCATCCTTCATTCTCGCAGAATTGTGCACATTTCCAGCACAACCTTGTAGGATGTCCACCCCTTCTGCAAGTCATTCATAATAATTTTCTCTGGTTTTATCTTTTTCTGTTCGAAGTTGAACTCCCTTTACCGTTAGCACTCGGCGCGTTTCGAGCCCACCCATGTGTGATATTCTCCAAGCCAGATATATTCCCACTCTTCGGCCCATGGTGTTCCTCCGATGCGGTCAAGGTCGCGCCCTCTCTCTCCAATATTTCATCATCATCCATGGCTCTGGCTCGAATTCGTATGGCCACAGGATGGCACAACAGAGGACCAAACATTTGCACCGAGGCAGAGGGATCGGGCCACGCAACAAGGCAAAGGAGCTTGTTATGACTGCCGTAAAGGCCACTCCAGTTGATAGACAAAAGCTGGAAGCTGCTCGTGCGGAGTTATGGTGCCCTTTGTTGATCTTGAATATCCTCTTTCTTAGAAGTGGCTTCATTCGAAGGACGCTCGTACGCTCTCGATGACGAAGAGGACGGAGGTCTGTTCTCGAAAGCAGGACCGGACTTCTTGCAGCCTCATGTTTCCTCGTCTGTCCGACAGTAGGCTCCGTGCTTGTCAATGCTTGCCTCCTCGGCACACGCCGGCGTGGTTAGACTTCGGGAACTCGCCTTATGAAGAGAAGGGTTGTAACTTGTGAAGAGGACAAAAGGATAGGCCGGGGGACAGCGGCTGAGAGGGCGAATTGTAGAGATGAGCGTCGACAACAGATGGTAGATTCAAGAATGTGACCTTGCGGTATCTGGGTGGGCAAATAGACACTGGGACGCAAGGTGCTGACACGGACTCGCAGATTTTTGAAGTAGGAACTTGCCTCTTGACGGAGCATAATGACCATCGTAGGACATGTAGCAGATAGTACTGGAATGAACGACGCCGAGGTGGTTGTGGTTGCACCGGTTCAAAAATGTGAAGGGAGGAAAGACAGCGAAGGTGCAGAGGTACATCCATCATAAGTGCAAGAAGACCGATAGCCCAAGGGCTGGTGAACTGGGGGCTTTACGTCCAGGCCTCTTCCTGTCATCATGGGAGGGAACTTGCCGACTTGGGCGTTCCTACTTCCGCGACCATGACATTTTGACTGCTCGTCATCCTCACGTTCTAAGCGCTTCTGGGCCTTCCTGGTCGAAGCACCGCTGCTGATTCACCCTTAAGGTCTGAGTGTAGGCTCTTTCTCTCTCTCCAGCCCTGCTGAAGCCTTGCTAGCCCTCAACAACGAGAGCATCCTCCCAGGGACTTTTGTGGTTGTTTCTCCCCTTTTCACCTGTCTCAAGATCACTACACATTTCCAGCTTGAACGAGATACAGCGTAAGAAAGTTTGAACATGAATAGAACAGTGCATTGATACTTATCGTGGTCAAGAGCGGTGCTCTGTATTGATTCCGCGCTTGCTGCATGCTCCATGATCCAATTCTCACACTTGCTTTCCCCTTTCCTGATTGCAAGATCACCAATACTCCTTCCATACTGAAATACCACGATACTACTCCATTGTGTCCAAAATCACGTAGTCATAGATTCTTCATCGGTGAACCAAAGTATGCTGCAGCCTAGCCCGTTCAATAGCTTGGTGGATCCGGACCTGGACTTGATGCCCAAGCTAGTTTGCGATGTGATCGAGGCCTCTGTGTGGGTATGTGGATCTCCGTTACAAGATCTGCCCAACTTCCGCGCAGTTGCTTGACGCATTGCGGATAGTGGCGTAAAAAGTATGAATGTTCTTGACCTCTTCGGATCATGCAGAAGAATATTCGAGAAAGCCCTTAGAATGAGAGATCCATACGCCACAGACTGTTCAGTTCCAGTTCCGAGCCTGTGCGCCCTCGTCCGCGTCTCGAGCTCGACGCTCTGCTTCGGAGCCAGCGTTCAACAGCCGATTTTGAGTTTGCTTTTTCTGACTCGTTAGTTGAGCTGAGAGCTTGCCGCCAGACTTATTGGCCCTTGCAGCTCGCTCCTGTATGGTCGGAATCAGTCATCCGTCAGCCACTTTTGCCCTTGGACACACAGACAGCCTGACGAGGCTATGAATTCTGTGCAAAAGAGCAACTTGCTGGGGTCGAGATGCTTACCTCGGCGGCTTTGGCTGCCGCACTGCGGGCGTCATCGGAGCTTGAAGCTCCCTCACTGCCTCCAAGAGTGCGACCAGGTGTGCTCGCGATCACTTTCTGCGGGACCGGCGCAGAAGTCGGCTTTGCCGTTGAGCTCGATGCCAGTGTCCGACCAGGAGCAGAGAAGTTATCCGGCTGATTGGCGGATTTGGAACAGAGATTGCCCATATTTCTGCGGTGTCAACAGTGCCAAAGAATAGTACGTCGATGACGACGGGGCTTGAGGTTAGATGTGAAATGGACACGCTGTGTACGGAAGTAACAGTCGATAAAATTGACATTGCAGTGAGGCAGGCCCCACGCCGCGAGAGATAGGTACGGTCCTGGTTGCGCTTGGCGAATGCGTGGCAGTGCAATACTACTGCACTTGGCGTCAGTGTGCTTCGCTCAAGGTTTTACAGTTGTGGAGTGTTGCTCCGTAACTGATCAACGAAAGTTTACAGCGTAAGGGGAGATCTGGCCGTCTTTCCCATCCGCACATCCTCCCACTTTTCCATGAACAATTGTCTGACCGCCATTATTACAGTAATTTTTCTGCTTGCAAAAGCACTACAAGTCTGTGGTGCATCACACTGCAAAAGCACGCAAAAGCAGATCCTGGAGAAATCATTCATTGGAGATCAGCCACTTCCACAGCCTTGTGCATGCACAAGGCTGAGTTTCTATACAGGAAATCGAAATACCTAATTTGGACTTCATTATTGTTTTTTCCTTCAACGAAAACCCCTGCACAACACGATGACTTTCACACACACATCTACAAGCTAGTCAGACGATGGGCTTAACTCTAGGAGAGCCTCTGAACATCTTATATCCACTAAGAGTATTTTTAATACGGCAGATTTCAATAATTCAATTCTGCACCGGCCGGGGGAAAATAGACATCAAAATTCACTCCCACATCGGTACGTCATCTTGCTCTCGAAAGTCAAGCCAGTAAGGTATGTGTCTTCGAGGTTGAAGGGTTATTTCAAAAAAGAAAAAGTAGTAACTCGATGGAGTGGATGCACCATGCTCCGCCATTCTTCAGGTCCGTTCTTGTGCAGTCAGTTGCTTCTCATTGTTTTACGGCCGCGTACCTCGTTTTTTACGGCAGGTAAAGCTGTTCCCTGTAGTCCGCGTCAGTATGGAACATCCGCCTCGATACCACCTTCTGGTCGATTCTGCACCTACAGCCGTCTTTTCCAGCCAGTCAGTCGAGCCTGCATAGATCTCTCAGCCAAGGGAGGGCAAGAGTCACACGAATCTTACTGTCTCCTCGACCAGTATCGACCCACTGTCGTTGGTGGGCGGGGTCAATACTGCCGTCGATTATCTGCTCAAGAACGGGGTATGGTTCTGGCGCCGCCACAGTGCACAATGCACAGACGCCTCAGGACTACGAATGGTGGAGGTGGAGGTCAAAGATACCAATCGTCGAGCTGTGAAGCCTGCCAAATGGATACTATCTTCATGAAGACCCGTTAAGCTTCCCCGCGAATCCCAATCGGCTTCCAGTATTCGAGCCAAAGGTGCCAAAGGAGTGTTCATGTTCTACTTCTTTCTATTTCTGGTGACGCAGGCATCAAACTTCGACAACCAAAGCATTCGCGGCCTTGCTTAGTTAGAGCCGATAGGGATACGCGAGAAGTTTAACAGGCCCTCGTGAAAAGCTTCGAGTATGGAGTCTTCACAATCTCTGAGTGGTGGTTTCCGATTCCTTTAAGTACCCCCGTCGTCCCTTCTCTGATTTTTTTTTCGAAAATTTCCCCTTGTAGTCCGCCTGTTCATACACCAGTGTTGGATAGATATTCCCACGACATCCCTCAGCACCATTCAGACATTCTATCGAACACTTACAGCACAGACTACCTTCCTTCCTTCCTTCCATCCTTCCAGACACACTCAGACGCTCGTTTCCAATACACTCATTCCTAGGAGCAAGCTATACTTAGCTACTCCTTGAAAACAACAACAACAACAACCAAGTTACCTTTGAAACAGCACCCTCTCCACCTTCACTTTCCTCTTTTCGACACCACGGCCACATTCAACATGGCCAGCAACAACAACAACGCCGCCAACAACGCCAACGGCCAGCAGAGAAAACGCTTTGCTTGCGAGCTGTGCAACAAGTACTTCACGGCCCAGTCATCCCTCAACGTCCATGTGGCAAGCAAACATGAGGGCAAGAGGTTTGAATGTGGAGAGTGCCATGAGGGTTTCACAGACCCTTCCAACCACAAGAGGCATGTGGCCAATTGCAAGCAACAAGGGCCCTGGTACCATTGTCCATGGGGCAGCTGTCCCCATTCCGGGGTGCGTAAGGCCAATGTCAAGAGGCACACTGGCACTTGTAAGCTGGGTCGCCTTCTTGGCTCTGCCACGTGGCCAGGAGCTCTTCCGGACGTCATCTTAATGACCAAAGAGGACATGGCCAAGGTGGAAGCCGGGGAATTAAACATTAGTGCCCTTCAGACTACGGAACAGTCTGAAGGGTATAACACCCCCGAAGTTCCACAGCAGGCTCCTGGCCAACAAGCCCAGGCTCAGGTCGAAGATGAGGACCCGGCTGTATACAATGCCGGAGTCCTTGGCCAGAGCGGCTACCAGCCGGCTGCTAACGTCTATTTCGACGACGTCGCCAACGAATTCAATTATTCGTTGTTCGCCCAGCGGTTGGTAGAGGCCACCGACGACATGGCCGCGACGCAAGAGAATCCGGGCCACAATGGCCAAAACTTCAACCTGGGGATGTATCTCCAGGAATCCAATATGGACAACGTCGGCCTCCAGGCCCAAGTCAACTTAGGCCATAGCGGCCAAGCCTTCCCATTCGGTCCCCAGCACTTCTACTGGGGCTAAAGCAGGCGTCCCACATCAAGGCGCCTTAGCTTACAACGATGGTCAAGGCGGGGACCAGGGGCATAGCTACCCGGTTCCTAGCTTCAACAATGCCGGCTACCTGCCACAGGGTCCCAGGGCTTGGAGTGGCTAGGGCCGGGGCACAATGCCGCAACAACAACTTGTCGGTAACCTGGCAGCTGGAGGTATGACGTTGTCTACGGATTTTGATACGTGGAGGAAGCCCTTTACAATGGGCAGAACACTGGTTGGATTGGAATTGGAGGAACTTTTTGGGATTGTGAAACATGGGAATTTGGTTGGGAAGGGACATTTCGACACGGGCATACGACTGCTCAATATCACTTTCGGGGGAAATTGGGATTTGAAACTTGGGAGCAAGCCCACGACAAGGGCTCTACGATTGCTTTCGAGTTTTACGAGTTTCTTTGAACAGCATGGTGTTGGCATTTGGGATTTGAACCTTAGCAACAAAGCCCACGACAAGGGCTCTACGACTACTTACGAGTTTGTTTGAACAGCATGGTGTTGGGATTTGGTCGAGCAGGCCCGCAATAAGGGCTATACCACTGCTCATGAGTTTTTTTTCGAACAGCATGGAGTTGGGATCTGGAAGCAAGCCTTCGATAAGGGCTAAACGACTGCTTATGAACAAGGGCCCAACATTTGCCCTCGACTGTATACTATTCGACATTTGTGGGAATTTCTGAATTTGGATCCTGGTATGGGACATCCTTGTGCACCAGCAGCGACGGTGTCCAGGGAAGATGCGATAACAAAAGGCCGCAACAGAAACAGCGGGAATAGGAGGAGGACATGGGCAGGGCAGAAGGGCAGCAGGGAGGCAGGGAGGCAATGGCCCCGGGGGGATCTCGAGGCATAGGCAGGAATCTCCAAGCTGGCCTTTTTTGGGGGGGAGGCAGGTCGTCGTGCGAGACGGGGCCCATAGACAAGTGGCAACAATGGCATTGATTCCCACATCCGAAAATCCCACTTTTTTGCCCTTCAATGTTCTTCTCCCCAGATCCTTGCTCTCTGACACTTCTTGGTTCGGTGGAACCCTTATTGAAGAATGTCTGATTGTAGGTCCTATGGATCTTCGGTACTGTGGTGGTGTTGGTGGTACAAACTCAGAACCCCTCGTGGCTGCAGGTGGATCGCATGTCCGAAATGGGCAACCCCTGAGATACGATCGTACTCGATCTGATCCGTTATTAAAAATCCGATGTGGAGACGATGAGATACCTACTGTATCGTGGTATACTTGTACTTACGTACCCCAGGCACTCCCAGGGTACCCACAAGATACGAGTGTGGTGACAGGGCTGTAGGCCAGTCACGTGGTGCTGCCTGAGTCTCTCCACCAACGCTGCCTACAGGTATTTCATGTTTCCATAGACTTACCTACCTAGGTAGGTAAACTTAGATTGTTTGCAATCAATCAATCTTCCGACTCCGTCCGTCAACGAGTACTGTACCATGAGTACCACGAGTACCATGAGAACCACAGCACGAGCACGAAGGACCTGTACTCCAGCATAAATTTTCGTTCTCCTTTCAAAACCCTCATCACTGAATGACTTAGTAGGTGTTAGCTTAGGTGGAGGGTGGGTAAGGTAGCCAGGCAACGATATGTATAATAAGAGGGCTCGTAAACTTCGCATTCCATACCGAAACTGTGTATCTCACACCAGCATCAAAGACGCACCTGGCCTTGCAGGTCTCTCTCCTACTCTCGGCCCACTAGACCTACTTCGCCTCCGCCTTGAGAGGCCATACAGGTAGGTAGGTGTCTGATCCGGCATAAGGTAAAGGTACTTTGCACAATCCGGCACAATTCGGGCCACAAAGCGAGGATCGAGGGCTTCGACAAGTGTACAGTGTAACTGCTAATGCACCGTTGTGAACTGGACGACTTTTTCCGTGATCGAGTTCGCGAAACGAGACGAGACGAGACAAGGAAGACAAGGCAAGGCGAGGTATTGCAAGCCTAAGGCAGACAGCAACACAGCCGAGAACTCACAAACTATTAGTACTAGTAAAAGCCTTCTTGTACTGGACTACACATTTGTGCCAGGCAAGGACAGGACAGGACAGGACATCATTTCTCGTGCGGCTTGAACATTTCAGATTCAAATCTCGGAAACTACAGGCCCAGGAAACACTAAAATTGTGTTACCAGCTTCAGCATCTCTTTAAACGACAGAGTATCGTCCACCAGTTCGCGAGTCAGAAGCATCTGCCGCACTCACCGTGCCCTCCTTCAACAACCGCATCAATTCTCTCATGGCATCGTGCACGACAACTTCCGTATCTCCCTCCACGAGAATGTACAACTTCGGATTGTCGTTTGGCCCGGGCTCTTTCCCAGTAGCGTAGAATGAGCCTTTCGTTGTAATCGACGTCCCCGTTGACTCGAGGATCTTTGCCACGTTCGTCCGGTTGGTGACGGCCCAACGTGCCTTTTCTGTACAGATCTGTTAGTCTTGTCTCATGATCGAGAAAAGAAAGGGGCAAAAGCAAAACACTTACGAGGAAAATCGTTGATTTCGAGAGTGGCATGGAAAGCACCAGCATCGGGTCCTTTGTTGTCGATTGGCACTCCGGAACGCATGATGCCCGCCTTTGAGAGTTTCTCATTAATTGCACCGACAGCTGCGGCGACTCGGTCCATTTGGTTCTTCGGGCCGGACGCTGCTGCAGGTTCCCGCTCCGTCCGGTGGACGGTGATTTTGCCATCAAGGTCAATGCCCTTCGGCACGCCAGGGAGACTGCTTGAAGGAGGCGCATCAGAGGCTTTCACGCCTGATGCGGCTTTGGCAAAGATCTCGTCGCCAACCTTGACTTCTTTGCCTTCTTCTTTTTCTTCTTGCTCGTCTCCTTCGTCACCGGTCTTGTAGGTCTTGCGCTCACGGGCCTTAGCAGCATCACGCTCCTGGTCGAGTCGTTCAAGGCCCTTGCCACCAAAACCGGATGCTCCACCTCTCTCCTTACCGGCTTTCACTTTCTCCATGAAGGCGTCGACGAGTTTCTGCACAGACTCGGGTATGGGCTGACCGCTCTGTCTCAGTGCCTTGGCGATGTCCACGGCATATCGGTCCTGTTCATCGGTCAGGAAGGTCACAGCAGTCCCCGTGTTTCCGGCTCTGCCTGTTCGACCAGCGCGGTGTACGTAGTCTTCGAGGTGGTTCGGTGCATCGTAGTTGACCACCAGCTTCAACTGCTTGACATCGAGACCTCGGGCTGCGACCGAGGTAGCAATCAAAATCGGGACCACACCAGCTTTGAAATCGTCAATGGTCGAATCTCGATCGATCTGATCTTTTCCGCCGTGAATTGACATGCATGGGTAGCCTTTCTTCATCAGATCCCTGAGCAGACCGTCGGCAGATTCTTGTTTTTCAACAAAAATTAGGGCTCGGTCATCTTCGTTCTTGTCATCTTCATATAACTTGCCAAGCAGTTCAAGCAGTCGGACGAACTTTGTGTTCTCATCGCGCACTTCGACAACTTGGGTAATCTCGGGAGCAACGACGCTGCGACCACCGACAACAATCTCAATGGGTTTGTTAAGAGTTTTTCTCGCAAGTGCTTCCATCTGCCGAGGGAAAGTTGCCGAGAACAAAACCGTCTGACGATCAGGTCGAATGTTGGCCAGAATTTTCATGACTTGCGGTTCAAACCCCATGTCAAACATTCGATCGGCTTCATCAAGCACAACATAGGTGACTCGCTTCAGATTGGTCACTCGCCCACTGTTGGCAGCAAGGAGATCGATCATCCGACCGGGCGTGCAGACAACTATTTCTGCTCCTCGTTTTAGATCAGCAATTTGATCCTTGATGGGAGCACCACCGTAGGCACAGACCGCTCGGAGGCCGAGTGCCCTCAAGAAAGGCTTGCACTCTTTGTGGATCTGAGTGGCGAGCTCTCGAGTCGGGCTGAGTACAAGCCCAATGGGTCCATCCAGGGGGTCCAACGGACGTTGGTCCTTGATATGTCGGAACATGGGAAGAAGAAAAGCAATAGTCTTTCCAGATCCAGTCTTCGCGACACCGATAACGTCTCGGCCGGACATGATCGCCGGAACAGCTTGAGATTGGATACTTGTCGGTGCTTCGTAGCCCAGCTTCTGAATGACTTCCAGTACTTGAACACCAAGGCCACATTGCGCCCAATTCCGCACAGGCTTGGGAACATCAATGCCTCTGACCTTGATATTGTCAAGTTCCATTCTTAAATTGGCAACTTCTTCCTCTGTTAAGCCTGCCATGTCCACAGGCTCAGAGTAGAAGTTACGCCTGAAGGGTTGATATTGGACCTTGGCATGATTCACGGCAGGAATATCCTTTTTCTTCTTTTTGGCGGCAGTGGAGGCTAGTGACAGAATGCTATCAGGATTTTCATCGTCAACAGCAGTGAGGTCGACCTCATCATCTCCAAACAGAGCTTCCGGCTCTTGTTGCCGGGATTTCGACACTGATTTCGCGACAAATGACCTGGTAGCCTGCACAGGCTGGAGATCTTGCATAAAGGCATCAAGCGGGTCGATCTCCTCCTCTTCCTCTTCTTGACCGTTTGCGTTGGCCACGGTATCAGAGGCAGCAACGTCAGCCATGGCGGTATCCTCGCCACGCTCAGCTTGACTTCGCAGTTCCGCAGCTGCACGAGCGGCAGCCATGCTCTCCTCTGATCCTTCATCCTGCATATCTGCATCTTCATCGCCTTCGTCCTCAGCGACGCCGGCTTGCGCATCGTTGGCGCCGGTGTCTTCGAGAGCCAGGTTGGGCAGTTTCTCCAATTTTTTCTTGGTGTCTTCATCGTCTTCAAAATCCAATGTCCTTTTTGACACATCGGTTTCGAGGCCGGCTTTGGTTCCAAGCCCGAATTTGCCTAGATTACCCTTCGCTTTTAGTGACTTTGGGGCTGGGGCACCATTCGCAGGAAATGTCGGTGAGGTCTTTGCCAATGGCACATGACCGTTTGGGATGACTGGTGCAGCAACGTCGCCGCCCAGGACTTTGGTTGCTGATGACGTGTGGTGTACTTTCTTCACGATAGCCTTGGGGTCGAATTTGCCAGTGTATGGGACAGCAGTAGAGGACGGTGAAGCTGGTGTCGCCGGTGATCGTGGCGAACTAACTGCTGGCGAAATCGCTGCTCTTCTGTCAATCTCGTTCAGAATACTGCGTGCACCACCTGCGGCCTCGAGCTCTTTCTGTTTCTTGGCTTGTTCCTCGGCCTGCTTCTTTTTCCATTGTTCCAATTTAGCAAGTCGGGCTGCTTTCTGTTCTTCGGCGGATTGCGCAGTAGGTGTTGAGGGTTTAGAATTCTGTAAACGTTGATGAGCGCTGTATGAAATACAGGACTGGCCAGGACTCACCTCTCTAGACACATCTTTGGACTCTTTGCGAGGACGTCTCTCCCGACTGTCCTCCCGCTTTCGTTTTCGGGACTCGGTAGATTCGTCTCTAGGCCGGCGATCTCTGTCGCGAGAGTCGTCCCGCCTGGTACGTGTATCCCTGTCTCGGCTTCGACGACGGTCTTCCCCGCCTCTTGAGCGTCTGCGGTCTCGAGACTTGTCCCGTCTAGAATGGTAGGTGTCATCATCTCGTCGGCCGTCGTAGCGCCGGTCTATTGAGCGATCTCTTCGTCGGTAACCGTCACGATCTCGATCTCTGTCTCGGTCTCGATGTCGTCGCTGCAAGCCCTGGTTAGCGTGACTGGTCACGTGGAAGGACGAACGGTAGCATACATCAGGACTGCGAGATCTCGAATGCCTCCGACGGTGACCACGGTCATCGTCTCGGCGACTCCTCTCATATCGATCCTCATCTCTCCGGCTTCGTTTTGATGAGGAAAATGAACTGCCTGCAGGTGATGGTGAGCGAGTGTCCCCGTGCCTAGCCATCCTGTGGCTGCAGATAAGTGAGCTTTACTGCTAGAATCGCAACCAGGACCAGGCTCGAAACGGAGAATCTGAGGCTATGGCGGAAACTCGGGTTCTCAAGGTGTAACTCGATGAGAAACAATCGAGAGCAATCAAGCTACTCGGTCTAGGTCGGTGTGGGATGAGGGAATGCCATTGATATTGTTGATGTTGGCCTTTACAATCTTTTTCCCATCGGATTGGAACCCAGCCTAGTTTGCTGCCTGCAACTTATGCGGCAGTGTCCCCGCAGTTTTTGCCTGCCTGGTCGGTACTATGTTATTCCGTGCCCGGAGACCACATCACGTGTTCGAGCTGGTCGTTGGTGCTCGGCGAGTCGGGCAGGTTGCAGCGTTCGCGTGTTAGAAGTCAATGCGACAAACCCCAGCCACCGAGTGCTTCGACAACGGATATCATCATCCACCATCCCAATGCGCCATTCCTTACGCTGACAACTTCCACCAAACCCCCCGCCTTTCCCTCACCTCAAGGCCGCAGTCATGGTCGTGCTTCTGTCTTCGCGACCGCTGGTCTCCCGGCTGCTGGCCAGGTCAACCCTAACGTTCACGCGACGTTCAGCTGTCAAACCCATTCCACGCGTTTCCTTCCATTGTTCAGGTAACAAGGAACAAAGCAACAATGGAAGTGCCTGGTTAGACCTCGCAGCATCCTCTAAGCACGCTAGAACATACGCGACGGAATCATCAAAACCAGCAAGCCGACCGAAAGCCCACACCGGTCGCACGCCCGCCAAACGCACCGCTACAACCAAAACGACCACCCCTACCAAGAAGAAAACCGCGAAACCCAAGAAGAAGAAGGTAGCAAAGAAGCCCAAACCGAAAACAAGAGCCAAGAAGGCGCCCACCAAGGCATCTATTGCACGAGATGCACGAAAGTCACGATCAGACCTGCGCGCAAAAGCCCTGCTTGACGAACCCAAACAGCTTCCTCGGACAGCTTACATGTTGATATTGGTCGAAGAATCCCAAAAGGCTGGAGGAATCAAAACCGGCTCACCTTCTGCCTCGCAGAGATACAGGAGCCTAAGCCCTGAGGAACGCGAGGTCTGCGACAGTCTACCCGCATGTGATGCTATTACTGACTAGCCATAGCGATACAACCATCAAGCGAACGAGAATCAGGAGAAGAACCGCGTTGCATACAAGAAGTGGGTGCAGAGCATCACTCCCCTACAGACCAAGCAAGCAAACAATGCTCGACGACTACTGAACAAAAGGATCCTGGCAGCTGGGATGAAGCAGAAGGTGCCCCTAATCCAAGATGACCGCCGCGTGAAAGGTAGGCGCAATGGATACACTTTCTTCTTTGCTGAGCGTCACTCTTCTGGCGATTTGAAAGGCATGACCCTCGCAGAGTCTGGTAAATTGGTGGGCAAGGAATGGAAGGAGATGTCAGCTTCGGAGAAGAAGGTAGGCATCCATGCATTGTCTGTTGCGTACCCTCAACTGACTTTTGTGTAGCCTTACACCGACAAGGCCGAAGCCGACAAGGCACGATACGTTGAGGAGTACCGCACCGTTTATGGCCTTGAACCAGCAGCTTCAAGCAAACCTTCGGCCAAAGCACTTTAAGTTAGTGTATATCTGAGCGCCTGCCGGTGGAAGTTCGCTTCTGCTTTACGAGCGGAGAGCATGTCCTGATCAACGTTGTTCCGGCCTGATCTCGACTGAATACACGGAGACCCTATCCTGTTGTGTACGATTGCGATGGGTATCGGAGTTGTTTTGTGTCTCGCAATGTCATACACTTTGTACGGATATACTAAACGAGGACGGTGCGATTGCCAGGCTCGTCTTGCTGGTCGGATGGTTGGCACTGAAGCGAGTGCACTGGTACGAGCACTCGCTTCTGGGCCGGTGATGGACGACTGTTTTGTTATGTACAGAAGGATCAATGTTCCGTTGAATACAATTCCAAACATATCTACATTGGTATTCTTACAGCTGGGAGCAGCAGCCTTTTGTCGATGGCCTTTAGCCTATGGAGATCTAATGCTGCATGAGCAATGGGGTCGCTTTTCGTCTGGCATATGATTTCAGGGCGCGAGCCGTAACATCAGCGCATGGCAGAAGCCAGTAGACAGCGCTTTTGCCATCAGTTTTACTCCGTCTTATCCTCGCTGGGCTTGCCCTCCTCCTCAAGCATGTTCCTCCGACTCTCCAACGTGAACCACAAACTCCTGCTTGCGCTTTCCAGCGTCGTAGTGATACCGGCACCAAATCCTTGTAGTATAGCCACCAACTGTGCACGCAAACCATCAACGCCCTCATCAATACTTCCCACCCACCTCGTGCCTTCCATATCAAATATCTGTCCATCGATCCTGGCTCCTAGCAGGAGCAACTTCTTGATGCCGTCCTGCACCGGCGGATCATAGTATGTCGGCACGGCTCGCCTCGTTGGTGCTGGGAACGCAGGAGCTTGCGGCGAGAGAATCGAGAACGCGGCCTTCAAGTATACAGGCGAGACGGCGGGCAATGTCAGAATGGCAGCCGCACCCTGCAACACCGGCGTGAGAGCATGTTCACCCTCATGCGCCTTAGCAGCGTTGAACGCAGCCTCGGAAAGTGCATGCGTTAATGAGGGATCCTCTTTTTCTGACGATATCCCTGATAGGCCTCCCATGGGCTCCGGTGGCAGGTTGCCTGGCTTGAAATACTCGGCGATCCGCAGCGCGGGCTCGAAGATATTCGTCTTGACAACCTGCAGCTTGATGTATTCGCCTATTAGTTCCTCCCGTGGTGCTCCTTTTGCTGCAAGCTGCGCATCGACTTTCTGAAGGGCGGATGTCAACTCGCGTCTCAATCCGACCCATTCTGTGGACTTGAGGTTGCTGTGCTGAAAGAAAACGATCAGAGGGGTCGTTTTTATGAGGGAAACATAGGATCGGAGAAGCTGTGATTTTCGATAGGCTGGGTTGCGGAAGGAGGGTGGAAGATCGGGCGAATAGCGTGATAATGAGGGCATAGAGGATTGCATTTGAGCTTCTGATGGTGCTGGAGTGGTGGCTACAGCCGTCGCATACTGGCATCGGCCACAGATGTATGTGTATTTGGAAGCTGTTCGCTCGAGTCGAAGCTCTGCCAGCTGCGCCAGAGAGCGCAGGCGTATCCGTGGTGGCATTTCGAGTGACTAGGAAGGCGTTTCAGGTATGAAAGAGACACAGCCCCCTCTGCAGCTGTCAGACTCCGAGTTTGAGGCTTTGATCCAGAGATTCTGGTTTCGAAACGGCGCCTCGATTTGGAAATTTGGAAGTCGATGTCTGAATGGGATATGATTGGCGCCGCTTTTGGAGCCGCTACACCTTCTGCTTGTAGTCAGTGGTTGCCAGCATCAGGTATTTCCGGTCCGTGAAGGGCCGACTTCAATTTCATGCTCCCCGTGCCTCTCTACTCCCACTCGCTGATCGGATACTGACTGATACGGGGACATGCGCCAGCGCTTGTCACGAACAAAAGAACCAGCGCTCTGCTGTTTTGCCTACCCGTCATCGACAATGTGACGCTATGAAGCCTTTCGGTCCGTATGTGGGAGCATCGTCGATGCAGTGATGGTCGTTTAGGACACATGCCGACCATGTTCTCAAGGAAGTGACAGAAGTTAACCGCAGCTACATTGCTCTCGCATAGTATGAGGTAAAGCCATTTCCGCTTCAATACCACCTGGGAGCATACCTCGGCCACCGGCTCAGCTCCTCCCTATATTTCTCGAGGACCTTACTGTTCGAATCAAAATCAACTCCTGCGCTCTTGAGCTTCTTGTAATCGACTTCTCCATCCACATACTCAGCATCATAATGTATCTCTTCTTTCCATGCCTCCACCATCTCTTTCACATCCCGGGGCAACAAGATCTTACTTCTCCCCTGCCACCACGCCGGACTCGCTACAAAGGCAAGCATTACCCTCGGCTCGTCTGTCAGATTTGGCATGCCTGCGTGCCATAATCTGAGATCCCTGATTACAAGACTTCCTCGCTTCGTATTCACTTGCACCGGGGGGCTATGCTTCCTCCGTTCCTCCACTAATTCGGGCTTGATCGAGAGTATCTGCTCATCGTCGCTTCCGGTGTTGTGTGCGTCATGCGTAGAGACATGATGGCTCCCAACCCACACTTCCGTTCCGCCGTTCTCAGGCGTGACATTCACCAGGCTGATATTGATCACATACGCAAATGGGAAATAGGCGGAATGTGAGAATTCACAATCCGAATGCACAGGCTGCCTGCCGTGCGGAGGCGCTCTGAGTGCAGTATTTCCGTTGGCATAATGAACCACAGGCCGAGGGCCAAGAACCGCTGCCAGGATTGCCGCCGCGAACGGATTGCACCAGACGTCCTTGAACATCAATTCTTTTGTTGGCGGTGGGGCTTGGTCCATATTGCGCGTCTGCTTGCCAAAGTTGAAATGGTGGTCAGGGTCGGCTGCGATCACGAGTGCTTCGGGAGACAGTTTGGCGTTCAGGGCGTCGATGTGTGCAGTGTCGATGGCGTTGTCCAGCACGATGATGCCGTCTTTGTGCAGGAAGGCCGCGCCCTCTGCGATGAGTTCCAGGCTGGCATTGCCGGATTGCCGGACATCCTCGGTGATGTGGATGGTGTGGACATCTTGGTCGTAGACTGGCGTGTGAGAGCCCATGTTGATAGGGTTGTGTCTTTACCTTCAGGCTATGTGGCAGGCAAAAGATGTGCTCACATTGATGGAAGGGAAGCAGATTCTATCATTGATCCAGAGCCGAGGTCGTCCATATATCATCTAGAGGACGGATGGAGTCATATCGGGAATCAAGCGAGACCATCGTCTCAACCAGAGACCTTCTTATCTTCTCGATTGCTAGCGTTGCATCGTGCATCATGGAGGGTGAGGGGTCAGGCCAGTGGTGGTGGCACGGCGACTGTTATTTCTTCTCAGAAGGGAAGCGGCTTTGGAGTCGTTGAATACGAGGATGCGTGGAGATGACCGTCGACCCGGCGAGCCGGCCACCTTGAGGCATATGGCTTTCAACCGCAAACTGCTCTGCGGAGCACAAAGTGCACCAGTGCTGTATATCACGTGGGATGACGTTCTGGTTCAAAAGAATCTTGGAAACAACAAATCTGGCACTGGCATCGCACCACCCTCTGCTCTCCTTTTCACACTCCTGCAAAACGCGTTCTGTTGCAGTGCCAGTCGTTTCCTTCGATTCTCCTAAGTGTCGTTATCTGCGCATATCCTTTGACGCGTGTCGGTTTTCTTCAAGGAGCTTCAAGATGGTCTACATCCGGCAGCGCAGCCTGCCAAAGTTGCGCGAGTACAAGTACGCTTCTGTCGACAAATCCCTAGTATCCAAGTATATTCTCAAGCCATTCTACACCAATGTCGCTATCAAGTGCTTTCCAATGTCTATGGCGTGAGTATATCTCAATCCTCTAGTCGATCATCTTATTGACTTTTCTTGCAGGCCGAATCTTGTATGTACTCTGGTGTCAAGAGTCTGCCAGTGCTAACTCTCCGGGACAGATTACCCTTACCGGCTTTAGTTTTGTGGTTGTCAATGTCTTGACCATGCTTTGGTACACTCCTGGCCTCGACACCGACTGTCCTCCGTGGGTCTATTTGTCCTGGGCCATAGGCCTCTTCCTTTATCAGACCTTCGATGCCGTGGATGGATCGCAGGCACGGCGGACGCATCAAAGTGGACCTCTGGGAGAGCTCTTCGACCACGGTAGGTCTCATAGCAGGGAAACGAGTTGGATGAGAAAGCTGATATGTTGCAGGAGTCGACGCTTGTAATACCGGCCTCGAAGTCCTCCTTTTCGCAGCTGCGATGAACCTGGGCCAAGGTTGGAAGACAGTCCTTACACTCTTCGGCACAGTCTTCACTTTCTACATCCAAACCTGGGATGAGTACCACACCCATACTTTGACCTTGGGGATCATCTCTGGGCCAGTGGAGGGGATCCTTACTTTGGTTGTGGTCTACTTCCTCACATACTTGAAGGGAGGGGCAAGTTACTGGCAGCAACCCATGCTTCCGAGCCTTGGCATTTCGAAGTTCGGCATTCTCCCAGACAGCCTGTATCAATTGGCATGGAACGAGTGGTACATGGTGTACGGCGGCGTGGTCCTGGTATTCAACACCATCAGCAGTGCTCGAACTGTGATCAACGTCCGACGAGAAAGGGGTCAGGATCCGTACAAAGCCTTACTTGGGTTATTGCCCATCACCGTGACCTGGACTCTGATACCGGCATACCTATGGTTGAACCCGGTCATCCTGCATCATCATCTTATTCCATTCGTCCTGTTCGCCAGCATGGTCAACGCTTATTCCGTGGGACAAATGATTGTTGCACACCTGGTCAAGGACAAATTCCCTTATCAAAACGTGCTCATCACCCCGCTTGCCTGGGCTGTTGTCGACAGCCTAGGCCCAAAGTTGGGCTTGTGGCCAAGCGCTCTAGGAGATGACATCTACCAGGTGGCGTTCATCTTTCTTGCCTTGGGCCTCGCCCTGGGTGTGTACGGAAGCTTCGTTCACGATGTCATCACCACCATTTGCGATTACCTGGATATCTGGTGTCTGACTATCAAGCATCCTTATGTGGAAGGCAAGGTGTATGCCGATCAGAACGGAGACGCCAAGAAGTCAGAGTGAATCGGTTGACAGAAGCGTACATTGGACCGGCTCGACGTTTGTATTCATACCCTGACGGGGACCTGGTTGTCGATAATGACTTCGATGCTGGTGACAAGCTCTTTTTCAAACGGCGGGCTCATGCTATGGAGTCATTGATCCTCAGTATCTCCAGCAACCTGATGTCTTGGTTATAATTACTCATCCCCTATCACCTTTCAGTTTCTTTCCTCTCTTCCAAACATGCACCTGTCTTCGCTGCATAGCGCCAGAACTTATGCCATCCGAAAGACACGAAACCCCGTTCAAGGGCGGAAAGAGTAACCCCGGGTCAAGTCCATCGGGTGTAACCAAAACCAAAATGATACATATTGGTGAGATCCGGCATGTCGGCCAAGTCTCCGGATATGACCAGCACCCCCTTCCATTCCACGCTCCGAATCCCTACCATGTACAGGCGAATCCTTGTGTCACTCAGTCGAATTTTGCGCAGGGGGGTCTGAGCGGAAATGGCGGTTTCATGAAAATCTACAGTACTGAGACTGTCGCAAGGAGGCACGGCGTCGAGACATTCATGAAGCCGGAGGACTTCTTGAAGCTCTCTGAGGACGAACGAAGAGCAATTGCCACTGCTGGGTGGGCAGACAACCAGAACGGCATGCACCCCCCACCACCACCACCTCCAGCGCTGATTCAAATTCCTCCTCCACCTCCGCCGCCTCCAACAATCCGTTTCTCTCCTCCGGCACCTGCCCCTACGATCCACGTCGCTCCAGCACCGCCTCCAGCATTGACTCATATACTGCCGCCGCCACCACCTCCGCCTACTCACAAAGTGGAATTCGTCTCGCTAAAGGGCAAGCACACCGACGCACCGAGCCAAGCACCCACTCTGACACCGTCCGATTCGATCTCAAACAAGTCGGCTCGGACCAAACCTGCAACCGTCAAGGCTACATTGGCGAAGGCTGCTTCTGCCATCAAGCATGCCACGGGCGACCGAAAGTGCCAGCTTTGCCGTCAACCATCGCATGCCCCAGAAATTGATAGCGTCCGAATATGCTCTGCTTGCGTTCAGTCCCATCGCTACCTGGTCTCGCAGAGTTCATCCAGAAGGAAATCCTCCAGGTGATGTAAGAACCCGAGCAAATTGCTGGAGTATGCAGCGGCAAGGATGGACCACACGTCTACTTTTGGTAGCATGTCCTTTTGCGACCGATTGAGCGGTATCAGAACCACGGTTGTTATGGGCGAGAAACTGACCGGCTAGGGATGAGTTATCGCCATGTGCCTCGCATGGAACATGACTCATAGTTGGCGAGCGAGGCATCAATCGGGTTGTGTAGGGCTTTGCTGGGACTAGGAGATCATGCACTGTGAAGGAGTGAAGGGCTGAGAGAACATGCATGTCACATAGATAACGAAAGAACACTGGTTGGCTTTTTTTGGGCGGATTTCATCATTTTGTCTCCTGCTTACTGATGGAGGTAGCTGAAGCACTTTCAAGCCACATGATTCCCAACCAGAGAAGGCAAGATACCGTTATTGGCATGTCGTGTCTTTTTGTCTGAATCACCGTCACTCCCCATGCATCACAGCTCCCTTGCCTGGAGGCATTCTATTCTCCGTGCACCAGAATATGACTGACTGCCGCAACGATCAAGAATTGAGATCGTATTCAGCATGTCCGGTTCGACCGCATGTGAAAACATGGTCGATTAACAACACCACACAGCGCACCATCTTCCCTCCACTGAACTCAAAAGTCAATTTTCGTGGTCTGTCGAGACATTCCCCAATCACGTACGCCCTTATTCGACGGAGAACACCAGTCGGAGATGGGTCATAAACGAGCCGCAGGAATAAAGTCTGGATTTGAATGGATCTAGTAGCCCAAAGCTGCCAACTTCTCTCTCGTCTTGGAGTCGCCGGATGACTTCTGTGCCTCGGCGAGTTGTCGTCTGGCGACCTTCTTTCTCTCGTAGTATGCGTGGCCCTTGACCTTTCTTCTCTCCTCGAGTCTAATCCATACATGTTAGCGATCTGTTCGTTGCCCGCACACCGACCAAAGTCGATTGGAAGAAGGGTGTGTAAGACATACCTAGCAACAACATCCTGGTATTTCCAGCCCACCTCGTGCGCCAACCGGCCGACGGTGCAGTACTTGCGGCCAGGCTTTAATCTGAGCACCCTCAGGGCCTGGGGCACAACCATGCGCTGCTTCTTGTCGTATGGGGGAGGAATGCCCTCGAAAACCTTCAGTCTCTCCATGGCGGCGGCGCCTCGGGCGGTCTTGTGTGGGATCATGCCTCGGACGGTCTTGTAGAAAATACGGGCCGGCGCGCGGAAATGGAAGGGGCCACCACGGGTAGGGTTGTATCGGGTGATCTTGCGGAGGTAGGCATGGTACTTCACTGTTCATCTGCGTTAGTCGTGCTTGTGTGGAGGGTTGCGTGGTATGTGTGTGAGACGTACGCTTAGCACGGAAGAATTCGCCAGAGATGTTGAGGGCCTCGGATCGGACCACGACGATCTTCTGGCCGTTCAGGAGCTGCTTTGCGACGGTGCTGGCGAGACGACCAAGGAGATGGCCCTTGCCGTCAATGACAATCTACATGGTGAGAGTCAGGTTAGCCGTGGTGCGATCTCAAAGTGCGCAGGTAGATTTTCCGGGCGGCAGAGGTGTAGTCTTCGGACTGGTGAAGGACTTACGACAGGCTCGAATGTCGACATCTTGCCCTCCGAATCACCTTGCAAGGAAGTCGATATGGGTTAGTGATCGCAAGTTGGCGAGGTGTTGGAGTTGGTCGTTGATCGAACTTCAGGTTTCGAGACTCAATCCATTCGCCGTGAGTGCGATGCAGTTGTGTGCCAAGCTCGGCGAGAATTGGGTCTTGGCAGCAGTGGTCACGTGAAAGTAGTGGAGCTTTGCCGATCGAGGCGGATCTCCAACCACTTGAACATTTTCCATAGAAAAGTTTCATAGGCCTTAAAGTGACCACGCGAATGATGCCAGCCATTTAGTAGTGGCAGGTCAGATATGCTGCTGTGTCTTTGACAATGCTTACCGAGAGCTTTGTTGCCGCCTCTGTGACTGCGAATAAGCCCGTCGCACATGCCAGCGCCTCCCTGAAAGATGTAGGCATTTTCCTGCACGAGCTCCAACCACAGAGTACCTTTCGCCATGGGTACAAGAAGAGCTCATGCAGACCAGGATGTGTCGCCATCAGTGACTCCCACATCTTTGCTGCGCAAGCTGATAAAGCAGTGGTAAATGTGTACAGCAGAGAACGAGGGAATCAAGAAGCGACGGTTCCCTTCCCTGAGAGAATCTTTAGCCTTGCATATGCTCAAGGAGCTGCAATACTTGTGCTTGGGACCGAAGGTGGGAAGTTGATACTTTGGGAGGTTGCGACGGGAAGATTGACGACCTCATCCGCCTCGCATCTTCAAGCTGTCTCCTCGCTATGTCTCACTCCTGAAAATGAGTACATCCTTTCAGGCTCAGCCGACTCAAGTATTCACGTCTGGTCCCTGCTGAAACTCGTCTCGTTCCTGCAGCCCACAGGTACTTTCGGATCAGAAGACCCGTCGCATTCGCCTGTACAGACCTTTTCCGGCCACAGAGGAGCCATTACCGCCATTTCTTGCGGCCATTCGAGAATCAACACGAACTATGGCGTGTCGGCATCCGATGATGGAACTTGTTATATCTGGAATATCGAATCATGTCAGACCCTTCGAACCCTTCTTCTCCCGTCTGTGGCTGTCTCTGTCACCATGGACCCAGCAGACCGGGCCATCTACTTTGGTTGCAACGATGGCCGCATTCAGTCCTTTGACATTCTCCGACACACAGTCAATGATAAGGTCTCATTAACCACATCGTCGCATATTCCACCTATCCAGCTGCTCGCCAAAGATAGCTGGGTCGCATCTTCGGAGGAGATCGGTGCAGCAAATTGTTTGACACTATCTTACGACGGAACATCACTCCTCTCAGGCCATCAAAATGGTGTCATCATTCGCTGGGATGTTGCAAAGCACCGAATATCGAACGAGATCACTAATCTTGGTCAGCCTGTTACCAACATTGAAATGCTGGAGCCGGAAGGGTTTCCAAATAAATCCAAGCCAAAATACACCATAACAAATGTCGTCAAGCCAAATCTTGAGCTCACCTCATCCAGAGAAAACGGTACCTGCGGCCTTCCAGCGAAATACAACCTCCACGTGAAGATTGACGCGCGAAGACCAAGCGAAGAAGACAATCTCTTCAGCCAGGCTATCTTGGGCCACGGGTTTCCGACGAGTTTGCAAGACGATGCTCTACGCTCTCTTGCTGTTGGGAGTCAAGGGACTGCTCCGTCCCTGGACGGCAGTCAGCTTGGCAAAGGGGAAAGGCTCGAGGATGAGGTCTTTCAATTGAAGCAGCAGATAGCCGTGTTGCGCAACGCCGAACAGAAACGAGAAGAACGGAGGCTGGCGAAAATGATGGTGCAAGAAGATATTGACGTGCAGAAGAGGAAAGCATACTTTGAGGCCAAGAAGAATGGAGAAGATGGGGATCTGGCGATGAAGAAATTCGAAGAGAAGAAGGCCCTGCTGGAGAGGCAGAGTGACGAGGACGACATGGATGTACAGATGGATGTAACATGATGACAAGAGGGTTCGAGGAAGAATCCTAGTTGGACTTCAGACCACGTCTTCTGCAAGATGTCGATGTCTCGCCACTACATTCATCAACGCCTTCGATCCCGCACTTGGACAATGGTCTTCAGCATATCAAGAGAGGGTGGTTCTGTGCCTCGAATGCTTCGGCTTCGGGCTAAGTCAGAACGCCGTGGAGCAGCCTAGGACAACTGGGCGCGTCAGACTTTGCTGGGAGTCATTGATTGGGATTTTGGAGCTGTCAAAGCTTGCAAATTCCTTTCTGGACCGCCTATGATGCCACCGTATAAGTCTATCAAGCCCTGGACGCCATCGCTGTGAATTTACAGAATCTCTGGATAACGAGTGACTCGTTGTAGCCCACCTGCTTTGCCTGTGACTGCGTCTAATCATACATCATCATCTCCTCCCCGCTCGGCATGCTCACCACCATACCCGTAATGGCAATCACAGTATCCTCTCTTGCTTCAAAGCTGTTTGACTGCAGGAGCCTCGGCGGTTTGGACGACAGGATTCTGGTAAACAGCTGCCGCCTGAACCGTCAAAGCAGCAGTTGGTAGTTATTGCACTGAACGAAAGACCGTCCTGCCACACAAATTATCCTTGCTGCTGTTTGTCGTCGAATGGCACCCTGTCACTAGATTACAGGATTTACTTACAAGACCGTAGTAGAGAAGGAGAAGGTGGAGGTGGAAGGTAAAAGAGGAAGGTGAGTTCGGGGCGGTGGCCTTGGCAGTCCACTTGTCCAGGTCTTGGTGGAAAAAGTCTGGCGCTCAAGGAAGCCTCACACTCATTCCCACTAACTTACCTTAACATTTGTGCGCTCCCTAATCGCCAGGATCTCGAGCGTTTAGTGCTCGAGACTGCGATCACTACAGCCTTTCGTCACGGTGCCTTCCATCTCATCCCCGAAAATCTTCACTTCTCCCCTCCGCATTTCAATCTTCGCAGCGGGATCTGCATTTGAGCCTTACTCAAAGCCGGCCGTTTGGCGAATCACTCCGCTCATCCTTACATTTGCCTCACAAAAGCGCGGCTACGCTAAAAGAAAGATGCCACCCAAGAAGGCAGTCAAGGATGAGAAGATCCTGCTGGGCAGACCAGGCAACAGCCTGAAAAGTGGTATCGTATGTAGGGGACTGCCCTCCTCAATCGCGAGACAGAGGCTGATATTCTGCTGTCCAGGTCGGCCTTGCCAACGTCGGCAAATCTACACTCTTCCAAGCTATCACAAAATGCTCTCTGGGTAACCCTGCAAACTTTCCCTACGCAACCATAGACCCTGAAGAGGCCCGAGTCATTGTGCCGGACGCTCGCTATGACTGGCTGTGCGAACACTACAAACCCAAATCACAAGTCCCCGCCAACTTGACAGTCTACGACATTGCCGGTCTGACTCGAGGATCTTCAACTGGTGCCGGTCTTGGAAATGCTTTCTTGTCACATATCAGAGCCGTGGATGCTATTTTCCAAGTCGTACGGTGTTTCGACGATGCCGAGATCATTCA
Source organism: Vermiconidia calcicola (assembly GCA_035928285.1). Taxonomy (NCBI): domain Eukaryota; kingdom Fungi; phylum Ascomycota; class Dothideomycetes; order Mycosphaerellales; family Extremaceae; genus Vermiconidia; species Vermiconidia calcicola. The sequence continues at coordinate 771,827 of JAXLQG010000006.1, forward strand.
CGTTGAGGGCGATGTCAACCCGACACGAGATCTAGACATCATCTCAGAGGAGTTGAGGTTAAAAGACATTGAATTCGTCGAGAAGGCAAAAGAAAATCTGGCAAAGCAAACGAGAAGAGGCGGTCAGAGTCTGGAGATGAAGAAGTTGAAAGAAGAAGAGGCTACAGTCGAAAAGATCCTGGCAATGCTCCAAGACGGCAAAGATGTCAGAAAGGGTGACTGGAGCCCCAAAGAGGTAAGCCGATTCCCGTCTTTTGCTCTCCTCCTCACTATCATGATGAACAAGAGCCATGTGCTCGAATAATCCCAGCTCGTCGACAGCAGTCTCGCTATACATCTCACGTTAGAGACTGTCATGAGAGAAAGTCCAACCCTGATATTAGTCCCTACCAACTCCATCTTCTTGACAATTCTTGTTGGGTCCGTGACTGACCGTCTCTGAACAGGTCGAGGTCATCAACCCATTATTCCTACTCACCGCCAAACCAGTTGTCTACCTAATCAACCTGTCGGAAAAGGACTACCTCCGACAAAAGAACAAATACCTTCCTAAGGTCATGGAATGGATCAAGACGAATGCTGCGGGCGACCCGGTCCTGCCTATCTCTGTTTCCTTCGAGGAGCGTCTCGCTGGCCTGACCGATGAGGAAGCAGCCGAAGAATGCAAGAAACTCGGCGCGAAATCTGCCCTTCCAAAGGTGGTTGTAACGATGCGTACAGCTCTCAACCTAGCCAGCTTTTTCACAACCGGTACAGATGAGGTCCGACAGTGGACAATCCGGAAGGGGATCAAAGCTCCCCAAGCAGCAGGTGTGATTCACACAGATTTCGAGAAGACGTTCATTCAATGTATCGTATACAACTTTGATACGTTGAAAGAGTATGGAGACGAGAACGCCGTGAAAGCGGCGGGCAAAATCATGACCAAGGGCAAGGAATATAGTAAGCATGCACAATTCTTGTGGATCTCTCGTGATCATCAATGCTAACGGCATGACAGTTGTCGAAGACGGCGATATCCTCCTGATCAAAGCTGGTGCTGCCAAAGCTTAGGTTAGCAACGCCTCTTACGGTACAAACCGACAAAGTCTACGATGGTCAGCGGCGGAAAGAGTACGAGTTATTGGCATTTCCAGAGAAGCCAAATGTCTCCTGTGTCTGGATCTGCAGCATGTTTGGCGTCATTCCGCTCAAGTCTTTTATGGATGCGAAGGACAACATCGAGACGTAGTGACTGCTTGCTCAGACCCAGATTACATATTTGGTTGATACCCCACGCACGCAACGACAGTAAATGGCTTGAACAAAATTTTCCCCTTCACTCGAGTATATATTGTCCTCGCTTCATGACCGGAGTCGCATTTCTGCCATGCTGTCTTGCAATCACTCCATCCACTGCAGTGTGCCCATTGCCCAGTGTCGCCGTGCTTCCTGTCCGCTTCCATACGATCATCTTAACCATGCGCGACAAGGGAAGTGACTTTCTTGCCCACCGTACACTCTGTTCTTGTCACCAACTCAACTTGATCCAGCCGACCGTAGGAGTACACTCACAAAAGAAAAACACCATCTCAGTCATCGAGCTCGAGCTCGATCTCCAAGTCCAGGGGCAGTGACAGTGACGTCCGACATATTGACAACGTTTTCAACATTTTTACATCCCATCAAGGACGTACCCTCCATAGCCATCGCCGCCAAACGCCCGTTCGACATCCTGCTTCCACCCGTCTTTCTTGCTCAACCACTCTCCGCCCAGCCATAACCGGATACACGTATCTCCGGGCTTGACCTGCGGACTCTCCATCGGGACCAGCTTGTAGAAGTTCTCGTCTAGACTGGTGGGCTCGCACGCGCACACTCCCACTCCCACTGCCGCAACCTCGCTTTGTGCCCCTGCACTTGCTCCTGCTCGTGCTCCTGCTCCTGCTCCCTGTGTGCCTGCTTTCGTCCAAGCTTTGTTCCACCATGGTCTTCCGGTCGTTTCGTGTCTGACTCGCCTCGCGGCTTCTGCTGCCTCGGCTGCTCGTACAGCTCCAGCTCCTGCTTCGGAGTGGTATTGTCCGTTCGCTCCTCTAGGCCCAAGTCCAAATCCACCACCGGCCTCCTCTCGCGCTTGTTCTCCTCCTCCTGTCCCAGCTCCCGCTCCCTGTAGCGTCACACTCGCACTTGCAGGCGGACAATGTCTCGCAATATCATGCTGGTAGCCCACATCCCTAAAGAACCAGACCTGGTCCTTCCTCGCAAACATGGCCAGCGCCAACGTGTGCACGGGGGCGTCACCGAAGCGCTCATAAAAGAAGCCGCCGTTCTTGTCCAAATGGTCGAAATACGCGCTCGGCCCTGCACTTCTCCAAAAGTCCAGCGAGCCGATCTCGAAATTGCTGAAGAACTGGCAATTGTTGTACTCGCCTCCATTTCTTGCGTCGAGTAACCAATCGAGATCCGCGTCCGGGTGTACGAGCTCGGAATTGGCGGCGATGAAGTCCCGCGTGACAGACCACAAGGAAGTGAAGGACCGCGCGTCGTCGAGGATGGCCATGTTGAAGCCATAGACGAGATCGTTCTCGGCGAGGAAGGAGAATGGGTCATAGGGGATCGGGCAGAAGAAGTGCACGTC